>OW203761.1:56141248-56844938 GCA_934045905.1 Leuctra nigra
AAACCAACAGAAGTTCCGAAATCTCTCTCCCCCCCCCCCCCCCCCCCCCCCCCCCGGTTCCTTCATCAAAGATTCCATTACTTCACATTGTTGAACAGACAATTGGATTCAAATTTCGCCTCACAGCGGACGTTTTAATTTACCGCTATTGTCCTGAATTGAGACCGCACTTCGTTTGTCATCCGCTAGGTGCAAGTTTACTTGGGGAAGGCGAGGGAATATTTTATAAGATCGTGTTTTAGGTCAACAAGCATTGCACTTGAGAGAGGCGCTTCCACAGGAGTAAAACTTGCACTCTGTGTGAACAAGTCGCATAAAACATTGTGTCACACGAAGAAGGAGGTTTGTTGATTACTAAAAGAATATAGAGCTAGGACGCTTACTGACTCACTTTAACCAACAATACAAAGCTAATTCCAAACAGCACCTTAGGCCGGGAAGGACCAACTTTTGATTAGTTAACCACAGCCAATAGGATTCACTAAATTCCACAAACTATTGATAGTTAGCTAATCTAAAGTTGGTCCTACCCGACCTTAGTGATACAAATATTATTGAGTATAAGACGCTAATATGCATTTAAGCGAGTGGTCTCCCTTATCCAGAAGGAAAGTGGAAAGGCGGTCGTGGCCTGCTAGTAAGGAACCTTCCCATCATTTGCCTCTGAACCCGGGCCTCCTGACTCGTCCAATAAGTGTCTCTGAGCCAACTACTCCGTGGTTAAAATTTCCAGTTGATGTTCAGAAAAAGTTATGATCCGTTGCCAATTAAAGTTTATTGAACCGTATGCATTATAAAGTTCATAGAATAAATAAGTCTCCATTAACTATTGCATTGGAAAACGAGAGTTTTATAGCGTAACATAATAACATAAAAGGATCCATAAAATATTATATTTTATTTCATTTCTGAATCAAAAATTGTTCTTAGATGAATTTGAAATAATATTTTTTTTATTAATATTACCTGGTTTTCTTTTTCAAAAGCAATATCGGGTATAAATCTTGAAATCTTGGAGCACTCAGAAATAGTCATGGAGGCGATTTGTCAACAACTTGTTCCCAAGGGATTTCGTATTTACCGCAACAGAAAACTGAGAAATCCACACACTGAAAACTTTTTACTCGAAGCAGGTTTTCGACAAAATGTGAAAATATATCACAAATACCGGCAGACATTGGACTCCGTATGATTACGATCTTGTTTTCTCATAGGAAACATCCAAATAGACATCGCAAATGTGAAAACAATTATCTTGAAATATTCTTTCCCAATGACGTGAAAAGCAATTTTCATTCATTGGAAGAAGTGATTCATCACAGTAAGTACTTTTCGATTGGTCATTAAATCTGACATTTTATTGCTTCAGTTCAAAATATTACTCCAGTCATATTTCGTGTGCCAAAAGAACCGAGTATAACAGCTGATCGAACATTTAATATTAATCTGAGTGTTTTTACAAAGTCAATCCACTGTGAAATAGACGCTCCATTCTTCGGGATTCTTCACAAAGTTTTTTTTACTTATTTCAAATCAATATTAAATATTGTTTTCTCCGAATTGGAAAGTTCGACAAGCGTGTTTTATTCGTATTGTGATGAAAGCTCTGGGTTCAGGAAGTTCAGAGTAGGTCAACCGGAAGGAATAATATCTTACGGTTTATTGCCCAATCAAATAGCAATAGCTAACTGGAATACATTAATATGGATATCGCATGTCTTAAACCCTAAGGTAAAACCTCACAGAGAGATTATTTCAGGAATAGAATGGCTTAAAATTATAAATTGATCAGTATAATTCTGTATCTCAGAGATAAAAGACCGGAAGTCCATTTGCACACTTTTGGAATGATGTAATCAATGTATCAATTGATTTAACTGATGTCAACAATTACCGAATTATTGAAGTTATCTTACACAATGACTCATTTCACCATTAGGTACAATATGATTGAATGAAGGCAGAATAACTGGTTTTTAAGTCACCTCAAGAATCAATGAAATGGACTTTCGGCCTTCTTCCTCTGAGGTACACAATCACTGAAACGTGTTTGCACTCGGACCAATCCTCGTTAAGCCACGATGAACCAATCTAATTGCTATAATCAATATCCAATCAGAAATAGTACAGTGATAAAAAGTCGCACCTGACCTAACACGAACAAATTGTAGAAAAACATTAACCAATCAAAATTTAATTGATTCTTTTATTATCCCCGCCCATAATGTCCAAAGTGCATATAAAAGTGGTTTTAGAGGCACCTTTCGTATCGTCATATTCATAAAAGCTTTGAATATTAAATCCTTCGATGATGACAGTGGGGTCTGAACTTACATTGTCTCGGTTACAAACAGCCTAGAGGCGAGTTATATTCTGTGTAAATACCTCTATGTAGTTCAAACATGGACTCACCCAATATGTAATAAAGTATTTCTGATATATAGATTGGATGCTGACATGGAGACGCATTTTAAATGACTCGCTGTCTGATGATTATAATCAACTATTAATCATCATCCGGTCTTTCCACCCCAAGCAAACGCATGGAAGAGTGGACATCGGATCTGCCTTGGGCTGATAACCGCTTTATTTTACACTAATTATCTCGCACCTTGCTTGTTCGTTATCGAGAGCTCCCATGCAAATGTCTGAGGATCCTCGTGCGCGTGCGCTCTCGACATGTTCACACTTGGACGGACGGGAAAATGGGGACACAGATTTCAGGGGAAATTGAAAACCACATACGAGGAAAACAGGTGGGGGGAAAAAACCGGTGGAAATATTTTCGTTTCGCTTGAAAGAATGAATTGAGAGATATTCAGTTATAGTGTACTCCGAGGGTAAAGTTCTATGCAAACTTTTTGAAAGCTCAATTTCAATAGTTAAAGAATCTGGAACACCATCCATCTCCATTTCTATCATACTTTGCTCCATCTTCATTAATCTTTCTATTTCTTTGTTCAGCTGTTTTGTTTAACTTTCTGCTCCTGGAGTCGTTGTCACCTACTCACCCAATTTCAATCTAGCTTATCCAGTCGCGTGCCCTCCCTCTCTCTTCTGCAAACATAAAAGCATTCGCAAATCCTCGAGCTGAGAGAGAGAGAGACGATGTGCAGTTTCCCTTCATCTGAGATGCGATCTGAGGATCACCTCTTCACATGTTAGGCTGGCTTGATGAGAAGAGAGTACAGTGAGGCGCGATGGAGAGAGGGAGAGAGAGAGATAGATGTGATTGATGCTGCCAGATGAACACAGATGTTTGTATTCTGTTGCTCTCTCCCTCTCTCTCACCGGGATCAATATAGGAAGGCTGGCGAGCCCTGGGATGATGTACGACGGGTTGCCTAGTACGCTACCTGCAGGGGGTGGGGGGAAAAGAGGAGGGGATCCAAACGTTCAGCTAAACTGTTGTAAAAGAAAGGAAACAGTTTTCGCAGATCTTTTCTAAAACAATCAAGTCAACTTTTAACAGTTGGAGAAGCGGAATACGGTATTGAAATATTCAAAAGGTGTATCCTGTTAGACTGTTTTACCGGGTGATTTATTTACTACACGTCCAGTGAGATAGAAATAGGATTTCTTGACGCAAAACTTTATGAAAATAGGTCAAACCTTTCCTCCATTAATAATCCTATCCCTTATCAAAATGCAATTTGCCTCTCAGCCGATATCGTACCGACATAATGATATTCGTCTGTCATGCGCAATGGCCTGATACATGTAACAGTGTGAGTGCCAACAGGTGCGCTGTGACCCTCCCGAGGTTCGAACCATCGCTCTTCCTTACTGCAGATGTTTACACATCTTGCGGTGACATCTTGGAATTCGCACAATTAAGATCAGCTCTGCACTCTAGTGGTAGAGATGTGGTACTAGAGGAAGGGTGTACGCATGCAATTCTCCATAAGGAACGTGTATAGTTTGGATACCTCTACTTCATACACTATTAAACATAGAACCCTGAAAAAAGTAACGAGTATAGAAAAGATGATGCTTTATCGATCTGTCACCTCAGAATTTTTCTCCGAGGTTAAATTGCAGCGTAATAATCGTTCAAACATGTAATGCATCAGCCAATCAGAGGACAGGAAATGGTCCAACGGACCAATCAGGCTACAGTATAAGCCGTATTTGCTTCATACGGAAAGCTTTTTTATAATTATTTAGACACAAAAAATACATTTCTGAGGTGACAGATCGAAAAAGCATAATCTTTTCTATACTCATTACAATATGTATGGTTCTATGTTAAATAGTGTATGAAGTAGAGGTATCCAAACTCTACAGGTACCTTATGGAGAATTGAATGCGTACACCCTTCCTCAAGTACACATTTCTACCACCAGAGTGCAGAGCGGAAGCTTGATTTAGCGAATAGCAAGAGGGCTCAAAAGAAAAACATCCGCTTTTCAATCTTTCATTTTGTTTAAATTTGTGAGTTGCTTGTCTTGGATTCAGTCACGTACCTCATTCATTTCATCTTCACTTCTTCTCCGCAAGAAATCACGCCGCCGTCTCTTTGTTTCTGATTAGATTTCGCTACCTCTCTTTGTCACTCCATTTAGTTCGACACGAGAGGGACGAAGAGGGCACATCTCGTCACAGATGTTGTAAAAGACTCGGGCTCTTCGCTTCATTCAGAATCAAAGTGCGGTTCACTCTCACTTTTATAACTTCATTTTAGCATATTATTCTATCTAGGCCAATGTAAGCTTCTAAAATATTCGGAGAACATTTTAGTTTCATTCTGTTTTATTAAATTCATGACGTCATTTATGAGTTTTCATTTTCTTCATTTCGAGTCTACAATGTATTCATATAAAAGCAGGCGAGATTGTACTTTGCCATTAGGGGCAGTAGGCTTCTTGCAAGGGGTTGGGGGGGGGGGGGGGGGGGCGTGGAATTACACTATACAGTGAGTAAATATGGCGTCATATTCATTACAGGAAGCAATTCCACTTCATTTTCATGTGAACTTAGAACTTGAGAGTCTTTATAGACGACTCGTCAGCTAGGTCATTTCGAAAAAAATAAACACATGTAAATACTCATAATTGCTAAATATTCTTTGCTAATAAAATATCAAATCGACGAAAACTATTGACCAAAACGCATGGAAATAGTTCACAATCACTTTGTATTTTCAAATGATTCCCGAGACTCAAATGATTCTGGCTCGGACCCTCATGTGGCTCTGGGGCTCGGACCCTCATGTGGATCTGGGGCTCGGACCCTCATGTGGCTCTCGGGCTCGGACCCTCATGTGGCTCTGGGGCTCGGACCCTCATGTGGCTCTGGGGCTCGGACCCTCATGTGGCTCTGGGGCTCGAACCCTCATGTGGCTCTGGGGCTCGGACCCTCATGTGGCTCTCGGGCTCAAACCCTCATGTGGCTCTCGGGCTCGGACCCTCATGTGGCTCTGGGGCTCGGACCCTCATTTGGCTCTGGGGCTCGGACCCTCATGTGGCTCTCGGGCTCGGACCCTCATGTGGCTCTGGGGCTCGAACCCTCATGTGGCTCTCGGGCTCGGACCCTCATGTGGCTCTGGGGCTCGGACCCTCATTTGGCTCTGGGGCTCGGACCCTCATGTGGCTCTCGGGCTCGGACCCTCATGTGGCTCTGGGGCTCGAACCCTCATGTGGCTCTGGGGCTCGGACCCTCATGTGGATCTGGGGCTCAGATCCTCATGTGGCTCTGGGGCGACTCATTATTTCGTGCGCAAACGTGTTTTCCAAATTGCCGTACCATACGAACATAGATTAAAACTAAATCAATATAATATGCGCATATTGTTTGGAAAGTAGGTACAATTTGAGCTATAGTTAGGTTATCTTTGAGACTTTGGACTATTGAAAAGTGGGAATGGTACGTAAAAGATTGAGAACCTCTGGATTTTGAGATTAGGGGGAAGAGTCCTCATACCTCCTTCTCAACATTTGTCTCCTACTTAGGAAAACCATGAAAACCTCTGTCAGAAATCAGAGGTCGGGAATCGAACTTGAGCCAACTTGTTTCGTTCAGTGACAAAATCTCATCATCGGGTTGTGTCTAACTTAGCGCAGTTTTTTCGTAGTTCGAGTTGTTCTGGAAGTTTCTAGACACACTGGTTTAAAATAATTCGATAAATGTATACATGGAAAAGTATAAAAGAAGCATTTCCTTCTGCTCTCTACAATTGAAGCAAATCGAGAAATCAGTGTACTCTACGTTATTACTTGTTTCTCACTGCAATTAAAATCGATTTTAGCGCGCAAACGGCGGAGTTTCTGTCCTGCTGAGAACCGGAAAGTCCGTTCGTCTGAGTCTTCAGAGATACGCCCCTATGTGTCTTTGAGGCGCACATTCATGTGACAATGTTTGTAAATGCATCTGACAAGTAGATAGTTTGCCTTGCTGCCCTCATGCCTTCGTATCATACTTCTAAGTGACATCGTTTCACAGTGCACTACGCTGTACACACAGTTTACTGCAATTAGAGGTACAGAGTCATTCTCATTAAATTACTCTTCTCATTCGTCTTGTATCGCGTCAAACTCGTAATGATATCGCTTAGCTCGTCTACTTAGTTTGCAATATTGCTTGTTTGTTATAGTTCGTTTAGCTCAAGATGTAACTCGCACAGCTAGTTAAATTCGTTATGTAGCTCGTAACACTCGTCATGTAGCTCGTCCAAATCGCATTGTAGATCGTCTTGCTCGGTATATAGCTCATCTATCTCGTCATGCTGCTCATCCAGTTCGCGTTGCAACTCGTAGCACTCGTCATATCTCGTACCACTTGCACCTCGTCCTGTACCTCGTCCCGCTCGTCTTGTAGCACGTCCCGCTCGTCATGTAGGTCGTCCCGCTCGCCATGTAGCTCGTCTCGCTCGTCCTGTACCTCGTCCCGCTCGTCTTGTAGCACGTCCCGCTCGTCATGTATGTCGTCCCGCTCGCCATGTAGCTCGTCTCGCTCGTCCTGTACCTCGTCCCGCTCGTCTTGTAGCTAGTCCCGCTCGTCATGTAGGTCGTGCCGCTCGTCCTGTACCTCGTCCCGCTCGTCTTGTAGCTCGTCCCGCTCGCCAGGTGTCCGCCGAGAGTCGATTGATTCTCTCTGATTCTCGTCACGGCCGCAAGTCTTTACGGAGCAGCGACGTGGCAAGCAGAACGGGGACGTGTGACGCGACGCGAAAGAGTCGATGAAGAATGGAAGACGCTACGTCAGCGTCAACCGTCAGACAAGTCGCGAGCAATAGCTCAGCACACAACACGTGTTAATAGTCGCAGCGGGCTAATGAATACCACCACGACGCCATCTTTGCCGACAACTTTCAATAGCATTGTCAAATACATCGAGCTGACTAATTAGGAAACTTATACAATATTTCTCAAACTCTGTTATCTCGCATACATTTTTACAATCGTCTACTTTTTAATGGCGTCTAACGTCGCATTGTGCTTCAACTAGGCTAATGGCGACGGGTGAATGATTATGATTATGATGATGTAAGGAATGACGACGGTGGAGGGAGGAGGTCGCGGCCTATTAGTAGTGAACCTTCCCAGCATTTTCCTCTCGACGAAGGGAACACGAAACAAATTCTGGACGTCCGGAGAGCAAGTCCAAAAAGCGTAACTGACTGAGACAACTTGCTCCGTATATATACCTGTTCTAATATTTAACTAGGAAAACGCTCTGTGAAACGCGTTGATGAGCGAGCACGGATACGCGCAACACCTCGAACCGAAATTCTGCGTCTATCAAAAATATCATTAAAAGCCAATAATTCTTGAATTTTTCACAGACTTGTTTAAAAATCTCCAAATATCACTCAAATATTAGTCCCAATTGATCGATTGAACCTTTATAATTGAACTACGTTCCCAGTAAATATTCAAAAATCACAGAATCTCTTTCAAAAAATATACCTGGGACCACTCATACGATATTACTGTGTGTACACAATATCAGATCGATCTGTTGAACGGTAATTATTAGTTTCATATGCGTTTAAAAGTTTTTGCTCAACTACCTTGGATTAGAACTGAAGAGTCAAAGTAGCCGTGATCAACATTTTCGAGAAATTTTACAGCCAACACGCAAAATGTCCGTAAAATGTCAATTACTTTTGGATTTAAACACAGAATAGTCTGAAAGTAGTCTAAAATACAGATAATGTTGCTCCCAATGACCATGCAAAGTTTTAAGTTGATCGGTCATACGGTTCTAGTTTAAATTTAAAAAAACACATAAAATATTTTTTTAATTTTAACCAATGGGAGGATTTGGATGAAATTTTGTTTGATTGGGCAAAATGTTGGTCGTAATGACTTATCAAAATTTCAAATTGAACGGGCCAACCAATCGAAAGATATATTTTTTTAAATTTGAACCAATCACAGGATCCCTTTCAAAAACGATCCCAGAGACCGCATAGATTACGTTAGTACGTGTGCAAAATTTAAGATCGATTGGTTGTGCGGTTTGACCTGGGCAGTGAACACAAAAAAAAAAAAAAAAAAAAAAACACAGAGAAAGTGCCGTAAGAGTACCGTGGTGACGCTCGCTACGCTCGCTCAATTAGTGCAACAAAAACTATTTGTATGGTTCTCTGAGTGAAACTCATATGAATTATATTTTTTCTACCATTCTCGATGGAATCAAACCCCACGCGGTTTTGTACGAATCCATTTTACGAACTTACGAACGAGTCATTTTAAAGTCCCTGTTGACTAAGAAGACATTTGTTTCTGGAGCAAAAGTTTTCTTCGCTTATGAATCTTCCTCATGAACATGCCAAGTACATTTTTATATCCGCATCTCATATTTATGTTCTGTTGGTCCTCTTGTTCCCTCATAACAAGTTAGGGTCGCGTTTCACAAACTGTTTCGTACATGTCGCCAGTCAGTCTTCGCAAAACTCACAGGATCAAAGAAAAAAACACCAATTTATAACTGCAAATTACTGCCATCGCTCTTTGGTAATATTAGATGACCTAGAAAGCTCTGTCCAAGGAACAGGAGTGAATTAATCTTCTGGAAGAAGTGGGTTTTTTGCAGGTTGTTCGACACAAATGCCCTCGAGCTACACTGAGATTTCTTCATTTACTTTACACATGGCTGACGAGACGCGTTTTAATGCTCCCCTCTCACACCCGCCATCTTGTTTTTTTAGTGGTGTTTAACGGCGCACTGTTGTTAGTCTGATGATGATGATGATGATGATGATGATGATAATGATGACGATGATGATGATGACGATGACTATGACGATGACGATGACGATGATGATGATGATGATGATGATGATGATGATGATGATGATGATGATGATGATGATGATGATGATGATGATGATGACAATGATGATGACGATGACGATGACGATGACGATGACGATGACGATGACGATGACGACGACGACGACGACGACGACGACGATGATGACGATGACGATGACGATGGACGGTGGGAAGGAGGGTGTCGTGGTATATTAGTAGTGAACCACTACATTAGTAGTTTCCAACTTGGCCTCTTGACTGACGTAGACCATGAAAAGGCCTCTGACAGGAAGGACCGCTGCGGGAATCGAATCCGGACCTCCTGAGTGCAAGATCAGAGCGTCGCCGCCAACCTCCTAGTTGGTGTAGGCCAAGCAACGAAGCATTTAACCCGGGACAAATTGCAAGATTTGTCTTTTTCATCAGACTTTATTCAGAATAATTCGCTGATTACAACAAAAAAAAGTTTAACGCAGAGATGTGAAGGGAAATTGCCCAAAATTATGTGTAAAGTTCAAACTTTGAGAACAAAAATTTTTTTTTTTTTAGAATCACAGGACACATTTTGATATTTGTTTTCAATAAAAAGTATGTATTATATGAGGATACAATAGTCGAAAAAAATTGGGTGATAATATTAATTATTTTTGGATTTATTGCATTATTTAATAAAATGACTTAATTTAAATAATTAGTCGTAGTGACGTGACTAAAGGAGCTAGAATAAATGTTTTTACGGGAAAATGTTGGTAATAAAGCCTTATATTTTTGGTATGAATATGATCAAAAGTTCACCACGCATCTACTAATTGTTGTCAAACAAAATTTTAATCAAATTATATGAAAAATTAAACATCAATACAACGCAATTATTGGCATAATGGCGGAACTGTTTGATCAGAAAATGTTGTCACTGATAGAATTTTGGCGCCTGATAAAACCTAGCCTAAAGAGAGATTTGGGACGCCATTTTGATACCGGAAGTGGCATCATCTTGAAAACGGCTGAACCGATAATAACGGAAATGGTGGCAATCGACTCCAACGTCATATGACAGAACAGATCAATAGTAAAACCAGAAATTACCAATAACAAATACCGGAAATGACGTCACAAATATTCAAAATTCTTCTATAACCCCCTATTTAACAATAAGTACATTAAATAAATACATAAATGCATATCTTTATGAATTTAATTGTAAAAGTCGCTATTTATAATGATAAAATAATAAGTTTTAACACGGTTATATCATGGTAATACAAATATTGGTACCTAGTTATAATGCTGTACCGACATAAAATTATGCCGGCATTAGGCTTAAAACCTTTTCTAATTCCAGACACAGAGTGGTATCCACTTAATTAATTGGTATTTGATCTTTATTAGTTTCTAAGTATTCCTATTATTCACTTTTTCTGTTTGTATATCAACTGTGATTGTAAATCTATGTACATGTGTGAATAAAGATTTTATAAAAAAAAACTTTTCCGAGCTATGAAATCACTTCCGGTTCTCAAAATGGCGACTGAAAACAATGCCACATAGATTTTTTTTAAATTAATTCATATATTACATTGTAACAAGCCAGAATAATGTATTTATTGTTGAAAGGGGGTTTAGAAGAATTTTGAATACTTCCCAGTAAACACCCAAAGTGCTGCCAGCATGCTGCCGGTACCGGCCAAAAGCCGTGGCCGGTACCGGCCCAGTAAAAATGTGTCGCTTTGGCCAGAACGTTGCCTGTACCGGCTGGCCAGCACTCAGCCTTCACCTTGCCCGAGTCTTGGCCTTCACGCAGCCAGCAAGTAGCCAGCATTGTGCCGTATGGCCAGCACCTTGCCTGCATCGCGCCTTGACAACGCCAGACTCTGGCCAGAACCTAGCCTGAACGAAGCCAGCATGGGGCCTGAACCCGACCTGAACCTATTTCCACTATTATCCACCAGGGGCCACCATGAACCAAATAAACGGTTATTTTGAATTCAAATATTAAAAGTAAAACTAAAATGTGTGATAACTAAGCGAGTTTTTATCGTAATTAAATTCTGACGACATATTTCCTGTCATTATCACAATGTTGATTTTATTCTGAAATTAAACGCAAATCGATTAGTTATGACAGGACGTGGAATCGAACTCGGAACAGCGACAAGCAAGCAGGGTAGAAGGCAGACGCTTTACCCACTCGACCACGGCGACAGCCGAGGGTTTAGAGCGCAGAGTGTCTAATAGTGACAGAGGGATGATTGGACTCAAATGTATCAGGAAACTGGAAATATTTGTACCACTACAGATACATTATTATACGTGTTCTTGTTAATTTGTAAATGCACACGGAAAAATCAATTCATTACCTGCGACGGCACGTGCGTATTTGTGCTTGAAATATCCAATCCTTAAGTATCATTTGATATGTAAAATCTGAATTCGAATGAAAAACACATTTTTTTCTATTTTGAGATTAATAATTAAATAACGAATAAGATTTAGAAGGAAAAAATTATTGTAGTGGATCTGCTGTCGTTAAGAACATACGCGAGAATGCGGATTTAATTATATTATTTTGATTTTAAAAATAACTGTCGATAAAAAAACAATCCGCTTGCTAGAGGCTATAACTGTATAGGTGCGCAAGCACAATGCAAGCTACTTGCTGCCGGCCGCGTTCTGGCCAGCCAGTACTGGCCCAGTGCTGGCTGGCCTGCATGTGGCCGCATGCTGGCCAGCCGGTACCGGCCCAGTGCTGGCTGGCCTGCATGTGGCCGCGTGCAGGCCAGCCAGCACTGGGCCAGTACCGGCTTCATCGATATTGGCCAGCATGATCTTTGAATGCACCATCTTGTTCGTGGCCAGCACCTTGCCAAAGTGGCCGGTACTGGCCCACCACCGTGCCTTCATCTAGCCAGCATGATGTGTTTACTGGGTTGTGACGTCATTTCCGGTATTTGTTATTGGTAATTTCTGGTTTTACTATTGATCTGTTCTGTCATATGACCGTTGGAGTCGATTGCCACCATTTCCGTTATAATCGGTCCAGCCGTTTTCAAGATGATGCCACTTCCGGTTTCAAAATGGCGTCCCAAATCTCTCTTTGGGCTAGGTTTTATCAGGCGCCAAAATTCTATAAGGGACAACATTTCCTGATCAAACAGTTCCGCCGTTATACCAATAATTGCGTTATATTGATGTTGAATTTTTCATATAATTTGATTAAAATTTTGTTTGACCACAATTAGTAGATGCGTGGTGAACTTTTGATCATATTCATACCAAAAATATTAGGCTTTATTACCAACATTTTCCCGTAAAAACATTTATTCTAGCTCCTTTAGTCACGTCACTTCGACTAATTATTTAAATTACGTCATTTTATGAAATCATTGAATAAATCCAAAAAAAAAATATTATCACTGAATTTTTTTTCGACTATTGTATCCTAATATAATTCATACTTTTTATTGAAAACAAATATCAAAATGTGTTCTGTGATTCTAAAAAAAAAATATTTTATTTTCTCAAAATTTGAACTTTACACGTAATTTTGGACAATTTCCCTTCACATCTCTGCGTAAAACTTTTTTTTGTTGTAATCAGCGAATTTTTCTGAATAAGGTCTGATGAAAAAGACAAATCTTGCAATTTGTCCCGGTTTCGGCTAGTGGTCTAGTGGTCGTGGCCTGGGAGTTGGAACTATCACAGCAAATATTCTCCATCGAGGATGAAGACAGCTCTTCAAAAATCTTATTTTCTGACTTTAATTAAGTCAATTATGAGACAGTGGAAAGTCGATTTAGACTTTTGCGTGTTCCGAACGAGCAATTATGAATCCCTTGATGATGAAATTAAAAATTAATTATTGACTAGAACATTTTCTGACTTGGTAGATTTCTTGGTAGATTTCTGGTAGATTTGGTAGATTTAGATTTCTCGTTTCACCCAACACGTCCAAGTACAATCATCCGCAATATTTGAAATGTAAAAACATTACTCTAGATACGAATGTCCAACCATTTGAAGACTCAAGTGAATTAGAAGAAACGTGCATGTTCCATCACTTTTGAGCTGCATCGTGCTTTTGATTGAGCATCTGCTTTCGCTCTTTTGGCACCGACCTTGGTTTTCTTATATTTTTATCATCTCTATCCATGCCGGTATACAGGTCTCACCGTGTACCCGATCGAGCTGAAATTGTGCACACATTGTCAGGACTAAATCAGCGATTTGCAGACTCAAATGTTTTCGGAATCCGGTGATTGGTTCAAATGTTAAAAAATATGTATCTTCTGATTGGTGATCCGATTAATTTGGAATTTTGCGGTGTCATGAAGACCAACATTTAATCAAATTTTACAAAGCTGCGGCCAAATCCTTAAACTGATCATTTTTTTAAGATCTTCCGGTATGGTCGGAGATCCAAATGTTCCGATTCAATTAAAATTTTACATGGTCACCAAGAGCAACGTTATTTTACACAATTTAAGACCAAGATCATCAAGTATTTATTTAATTGTTGCCCCTTTAAGAGTTTGAAAGAGCTGTCAAAAATATTTGAAATGTCCTCACGTCACGTCACGACTAGATTTGTTTTTCCAAAATAAATCAGTATTAGTAATCTTTGTTTGAGTGTTGCTTGGTTGGAGAAGCTGCACGTATCGGTGCTCGCTCATGAACGCGTTACACTGAGCGTTTCCTAGTAATTCACGTGTGTATCTACTTAGACCAAGTTTGAGCAGACCCCTATTAGTAAGTGTTTACGTCTTGTCTTCCCCAACTCGCTGAATCCACTGACCTACTTGTTCATGCAATAGGCGCTCACAGAAAAGCGGAGTTGGTTGGTGACATTTGGATTTTCTTTCATTTCTATGCACACTCGTTTGTAGCTTCCGCCTTTCCTCTTTCATCTTTGGTTGACGGAGTCGGCGCCTTAGCAAGGATTACGTTTCTCTGTCTTCACGGGACGCTGGCAACTAAGAATAATGATCATCCATCTCGCTTTGATCTCAGCGTCGGAAAAACTATAATTATCACCTACAAAATGCATTACTTTATTAGTTGGCTTTGACCTACCAGAGACTGCATTTCCTCGTTTCATCTAGGTAATATGTAACCATGTTTCTACTGTTGTATATTAAAAATATTCATCTATGTTTTTCTACAAAGATGTGTACTTTATTAAGCCAGCTATACAGCAATGGCGGCCGCCGGCATGTAGAAAGTTAATCTTTGCACTAGCGTTACTGCGGTAAAAAGTTGCAATTCTAAAATAAAATATATTTGAAGTGGAATCAAGATGGAATCAGTGAGACGGAGAAACGGTATATGAAGACAAGTTACCTATTTTTACAGAAACCATGGGGGTCATTTTTACAACCAGGGATCATTTTTACCATCAGGCCCGAATTCATAAAGCTTTTCCCCCGGGGTTTTAAAATGATCTACCCCTTCTTTTACTGCTTATTAGATACACCAAAGTTGGGTAAACCTTCAATTTCCCTGAGGAGAAAGTCTTGTGAATCCAGACACAGCTCAAAAATAAAGTGCATTTTATCATGAATTGTGTCTATTTTCAATATTATAAAATATATTAAAAGTTTAATACAAAATTAGGAGCCAACAATGATACATGTGTTTTTGGACCAATTGGTGTTTAACTCTGTAATTTTAAAATTTATGAAAACACAAAGAAAACATTTAGCTGCAATTTAAAGCCCGTATTGGTAGATTTCTTTGCACATTCTAGGCATTTAATTCTGGTAACAAATATCCCAATAAAAACACTTCGTGTAAAAATAACAGCCAAGTCTCTTCAACTAAAAAAAAAAATATGAAATCTAAAAATTCTGAACTGAAAAGTAGTGATATCAAAAAATTAGCCAAGTCAAAACTTTATTTGAAAATCAAAAAATACTTGGCGCATCGTGTATATAAATAGTTTGGAAGTATATGCCAATTATAAAATATACATCAAATATACATATACATAGTATACCTATAATGCCCTAAAAAAACGATGCGCCAAGTATTTTTTGATTTTCAAATAAAGTTTTGACTTGGCTAATTTTTTGATATCACTACTTTTCAGTTCAGAATTTTTAGATTTCATATTTTTTTTTTAGTTGAAGAGACTTGGCTGTTATTTTTACACGAAGTGTTTTTATGGTGATATCACTCCTTTTTTTAGTTTATTCTTACAACTTGTGACAATCGAATGAACAATTACTAAATCCTTTTAAAAAAATCACCCTTTTCAATTTGGTTATTTTCATGAAGAAAAGCAAAGGTTTCATTCCAATCGGTCAACCCAGTTCCGAGATATGGCAACACTTCGATTTCTAAATGGCTGCTGAACTTTCTGCACTGCCACATAGAATTAATAACTATAAATGATGTGCATTATTTTAAGCTTTCGGAATATGTATTTATTGTATAGGTGGGGATTACAATAATTTATAAATTTGAATGACGTCATTTCCGGTCTCATAAATAGGAAAATTCTAGTTTGACTGTTCCCATTCCATAGAGATGGCCTTCCGAATCGTTTGGCGCTAGTTTCATACCGATCTGTCAAACAGTTTTCGAGATATGGCGTTTCTTCCGGTTTCAAAATGGCTGCTGAAATCACTGACCCCTTGAATTTTAATTTAAACATGATTACATTTTATTATAAGCTGTCTCAAATAGTATATTTATTGCATACAAATGTAAATTTGTGAGATTTTTAAAATGTGTGACGTCATTTCCGGTTTCGGTATGCGAAACTGCAAATATTATTGATGATAATACATAAAGGTGACCGTCTAAATTGTTTAGCGCTGGTTTCGTTCAAATCTATTTAGCCGTTATTGAGATATGATGTCACTTCCGGTTTCAAAATGGCGGCTTCCGGTTGGTTTTATAACAAGTCAAATGAGATATCAAAAGTACAAACGTTACATAAATATCAAAAAAAATCGGATCAAATTTGTTACCGAAATGCCAATCGATGTATTTCAAATTTCATGACGTCATTTCCGATTTTGTTAACATACATTTTAGTCTGTTGCTATTGATAATCCATAGAGTTGACCGTCCGAATCGTTTGGCGCTATTTTAGTTCCAATCGGTTTAGCCGTTGTCGAGATATGATGTCACTTCCGGTTTCAAAATGGCGGTACAAAAAAAATCATAGGGGCGAGGGCAAATCAGACGCCAAAAGTGCACACGTGGTAAAAATTTGAGATCGATCGGTTGCGCCGTTTAGGCTGTGGCCTGTTTACCGGATTTGAAATCCAGGAGACTACTACTACTAAGATTATTATTATTATGAAAACCGCCCTAAAACACTGTTTTCACGGCCCTCTAGCTCGCAAAGGGCGTAACCAATTGTTCCCAAATTTGGTATATGTTGTAGGGTGGGCCATAGCTCGAAATTAAGATATTTCGCAACAATGTGAGATTTCCCAAATTTGAGATCCAGTAGACCGAAAATGCCACTTTGATGCTAACAGTAAAAGTGGGTTTGCTCCAGCCTTTATATGAGAGTGTGCGCGTGCCGTACGACTTGGCTGGCGTGGAGCGACCGCTCCACTAGATTTTGTATTTTTACTAACCACGAAACTAAAATCTGGGTGCACTTTTCTGTTGATAATTAAAGGTTGCGTTGTCAAATTGTCAGTTTCTCTGGCCGTCAATTCAAGGTCCGTGAATTTGTCCGATCCGTCTCCGATGTTTTTCAACAATTCGCTCCACTTGGTCTGATGAAACAGTGGCGCCCCTGACCCAAATGCGGCGAGAGTGTGAAGAACTTTGACAAATGACACGGCGTCAATGAATTGATCTCAATGTTTTCTCCTCCTAGCTCCATCCACGTCACTCCGCCGAGCAAAGACCAAGGTGATTGAGAAACAAAAAGCGAAACGCCGCCCTCGCAAAGTGTCAAAATTAAAATATAACTCAACGAGGTGTCAGAAAACCTTTCTGCAGTGCGGGAGATTGAAAAAATATCGACTTTCGTTTTGGACATTGATAAATATTCAGCAAACTAATACACACAAAAAAATTAAAGCATCGGTGTTATAAAGTTTTCCTGGACTGACGCATTTTCACAAGAGCAATGGTAATTACAACCCTGTCATAATATTTCAGAGAAGTACAGCAAAACACATGACTATAGCTTATAGAAATATTGTGCAAACATTTTAATCCCTGAGGTTAAGGTCACAATTAATGGGCGAATTTTCTTAAGCGCGAGGATTGAAATATTTGATGGTGCATTGCAGTATTGTTGGTCCAGCAAAGTTTTGCGTTAGACCAAAAGAAAAAAGCTGTATAAACCCCACGAGTAGATAGATCTCTGCTGTGAAAGAGAAGTGTGTGTTCTAGTCCCTTGATTCGCAGTTGGTGTCTTCTCTCTTCGCATCAACATAAGCTGGCAACAGACCAGATCCTGAATCTACAACACTGACCTGTCTACGGACACGCAAACTGTGCCAATAATGCAATCATATACAATAGAGTACAGCGAGATTTCACGGTCAAAAGTCAAACCTTTTCTACATGATGGGCGTGCAGTGAGCAATATAATAAAAATACAGCACTTTGCCAACTTTTCCTTTCATTCTATACGAGTGTTTTTATGTCAAATCTGTCATTCAGTTAGATTATGGACAGATTCAAGCGATACCGAATCATGGAAGACATTCCGTTACAGTGTTTTTGTATATTTTTGGCACAACTGTACAATACCACTTCAATTCCATGAGACTACTACAAACATTAATGTTTATGAAATGTTCCAGCGAACGAAACATTTAATTTTTTATTCAAAAAATGTTTAACAATAAATAATTTTAATATTTATGAACTTTTGACGTTTAAACAACGTTGGTAGCGTCCCTCAGCCTCTCCTGCCCTCGCCTACCCAATCCATCTGGAAAATCTCTCCAAGGCATTTCATTTTCATAAGTTCATAACCAATTCGTAATGAATACGGGACCCAAATATGCTAATATCGTTCAGAGCATTTATATAGGCTCTACAAATGTAATACATAGGTATTTTGGTGTCTGGAACGACTGAGTAATTCATGACCGTGAAGGAAAACCTTCTTTTCGGAGTCTCGTTCAGTGTGTTTATAATGTCATAGAAATCTTGGATCTTTGATTGCATCATTTTAATTTAAAATAAGCTGTCACATGTTACCAACTACAATTATTTCAAAGAACGTCAAATATATATCTCCATTTATGTGACATAATAGCTCAAAGTGTTGTTCTGGTGTAGGTATGAAACTGCAAGGAATAAATGCGAACCAATGATTTTGTCTGGATTGGGGAGGGGCTCGAAACGCCCTGGTAACTGTTCCAGCTGGAATGGAAAAGAGGGGAAAACGATTTCGATTCGTTTGCCTTCTGCGTGTCCGGTTTAAATGCTAGAACGAACGAATTAATAAATTACATGAGTTTAATTTCAACTTACATCAAAGAGAACTCACGCTACGAAACGAAGTGGAAATTGAAAAGTCTGGAAGTTTGCGTCCGGTTTTGGCTTCTCTAATTTCGTTCACCGCTATATAAAATATGATTTTTCATCTTTTCATTACTTTTTTCTTTGCGGAAATTTTCTTTTCTAGCGCCATTCCCGCCGGCAGCCGGGATCTGGAAGTTGGATAATTCTATTACACTTTTCCAGGACAGCGCCGGAATCAATTCCTCTCTAACATCGTCGGGAAAACTTTATTTTCCGCGATGAAATCATTACGAAGAACAACTAAATTAATATGTGGGATGCATTTTATGTGTATTTCAAAAGACAAACGTTCACTGAGCTTTTCAACTGCCCAATTGTCTTGGCAGCTTTAAGTTATTACCGACGAATGGGTGTCAAGTAATCGACAAACCAACTGATCGACAAACTAACTGGTCGACACGCCAACTGATCGACACGCTAACTGGTCGACAAAAGTACAGCACCAAAAGAGTTAAGTGATAGAAAATAAACTGATCGACAAAAGCGTCAACACTTCGTCAAAAGTAGCTTGTTGTGGTCAAATCTGACCATTGTTCAACTGATCGACAAAAGTGTCAGCTGATCGACAAAAGCGTCAACTGGTCGACAAAAGCGTCAACTGGTCGATAAAAGTAGCTTGTAGTGGTCAAATGTGTCCATTGGTCAACATATCGACAAAAGCGTCAACTGGCCGACAAAAGTAGCGTGTAGTGGTCAAATCTGCCAATTGGTCAACTGTTTTACAAAAGTGTCAACTGATCGATAAAAGAGTCAACTGGTCGACAAAAGTAGCCTGTAATGGACACATCTGTCCATTAGTCAACTGATCGACAAAAGCGTCAACACTTCGTCAAAAGTAGCTTGTTGTGGTCAAATCTGACCATTGGTCAACTGATCAACAAAAGTGTCAGCTGATCGACAAAAGCGTCAACTGATCGACAAAAGCGTCAACTGGTCGATAAAAGTAGCTTGTAGTGGTCAAATGTGTCCATTGGTCAACATATCGACAAAAGTTTCAACTGATCGACAAAAGCGTCAACTGGCCGACAAAAGTAGCGTGTAGTGGTCAAATCTGCCAATTGGTCAACTGTTTTACAAAAGTGTCAACTGATCGATAAAAGAGTCAACTGGTCGACAAAAGTAGCCTGTAATGGACAAATCTGTCCATTAGTCAACTGATCGACAAAAGCGTCAACTGGTCGTCAAAAGTAGCTTGTTGTGGTCAAATGTGTCCAGTGGTCAACTGATCGGCAAAAGTGTCAACTGATCGACAAAAGAGTCAACTGATCGACAAAAGCGTCAACTGGTCGACAAAAGTAGCTTGTAGTGGTCAAATTTATGGAGATGCATATGATCTACAAGACACGTTTCTGTTTACATTACAGTTCTGCAATTTGACCCAAAAGATTGGCTTGATACACACGACAATGATTTCTACGACGACGAAAATGTTCGCGTGGTGGACTCATTGGAAGATCATGACGCCAACATACTGGATGCCATCATGCATGACGAAGAGCCCACCATTAACTTCATTCCTCTGGATGCAGCAACCATCGAGGTAGTGCCGCCCCACGACCGATGGCAGCACTGGATGGACACCCCTGTAACAGCTGAGGACCTAAGCTACAGGGACGTGGCGATCCAGAGAGCGGAACTCTTCCGTGTTTTTCATTTAATGCCAGTGAGTGAACCAGCGACAGAAATAGTATCGGTGATGCAGGTGGAGGGGGCGCAATGCATAGTGTGTTTCACCCACTACGCAACACACCGAATTCGACCGTGTGGGCACACAGGATTGTGCCCCGATTGTTTACGGTACACAGTATTTAATGGAAAACAATATGGTACTAGGCCGCTAGCATCGTCATGTTCCATATGCCGCAAAGCAATCGCCGGATTCATCCCAATATTTCAATAAGATGCAAAATTCACTCACTCTATTTTCATTATTATGTCCATTGAGTACCATAAAATGGGGTGGCTAGAAACAATAGGGAATTCTCATTAAAAACTTTTATTCTTATTTTGTAAATATCAACACTAGAAATAATTACATTTTGTAATTATTTTTTGTGTTGAAAAAACTAAAATTTTCATTAATAAAATATCAAATTGAAATTTAGTGTGCCATGTTGGCCGGAAAATCTATGTGTGACTTATTTGAGTCCGGTAATGTAATTTCTAAGTCCACAACAATGTGTTACTTTGGTGAATACTTTGTTGCCATGGCAATGCTGAGCCCCATGACATAAATGCTATATTACTGTATTAAAACAAGATTAAATAATTTTAAAATTCGGATATTTCTATCAATCTTTCTATATCAAAAACTATTTATCCCACAATAATATTGTTTCGTTTGTCTACATCCTTCACATTTATAAGTTTTCAATATTTCACGTTATTAATCCATTCTATAACTAAAGAGAATTCCCTATTATGTTCCACTTTAAACAATGATCAGTTCAGTTCAGTTCAGTTCAGTTCAGTTCATTTTTATTTCCACAAAAACATTTCTTTTTTTTACAGTACATGTTAAATACTCTTAACGTTGACACGTTTCATTAGATTAAATGGAAAATATATTTAATCTATCTACATGATTGCAATTTCATTAATTACTAGAAAAAATAATAATAAGGCAGTGTGTACAATTTTATTATTCTAATTTGTCTATAGCATAAATTCTTCTATAGTATAATAAGCCTTATTTACTAGTAACAGTGTGAGTGACTTTTTTTAACTCGGAATGTTTGTTTATTCTTATTCTGGATCAATCATTAAATTTTGTCAGTACCCATGATGTCTTCAAAAGAATTAATCTAAGTGTTTTGGGTAAAGTATTATAGAGTTTTGTTTTGTAGTATAAAGAGTTTTTTTTGTGCTTTGGGTATCCTGTGTCGATCTAGATGAATATTATCCTTTTTCCTAGTGTCGTGGTTATGTATGTCTCTGTTTTGTGATTTAACTTGTGATTTAACTGCGAGTATCTATTGATTCTAAGATATATATGCTAGGTAGCGTAAGAATTTTGTGTTTGATGAAATTGCAGTCCGGTTTAGTGTAGGAGTTATTGTGATATCTTAGACCAAAGAGAGCACGGATTGCTTTTCTTTGTAATGTGAATAATTTTGGTGCATGCGTTGAGTTTACCCAGAACTGTATCCCGTATCTTAAATGACTTTCTATGTTGGCGTAATAAACAATATTGGCTGTTTTTGTGTTCGGTTTATCTATAATAGTTTTTAATGAGAAATATGATGAGTGTAATTTTCTTAGTAATTTGTTACAATGGTTTTTCCAGTTAAGGTTCTTATCTGTGACAATTCCCAGGAATTTTGTTTCATCCACACCTTTGAGTTGAGTAGTTTCATTTTCTTTTGGTAATTCTATTGTCAGGGGTATCTACTGTGTTTGCTTCATTTCTTAACTTAAGACGCATATAGTTTGTTTTCTCTTCGTGGATAGAAGGTGGTTGTCATTGAACCATGTTGATGCTTTTTTCAGTATATTCTTTGCTTTTTGTTCTAGATCTGAATTTGTTTTTCCGGTTATTGTTATGTTTGTGCCATCGGCATATATCTCTGACAGTTCTATTGTTTGTGGCAAGTCATTTATGTATATAATAAATAAGAGTGGGTCAAGAATGGATCCTTGCGGGACCCCTCTTTTTACATGTTCTGTGTTTGGGCTGATCAAAAAGTATCAAGAAAAACGATTTTGTAAAAAGCATGTAGGTTCTGGATCTTTGGTACTGGTTATCACAGATTTCAGGGGGCAATACCCTTCGATATAGGTTCCTTTTGAATGGTCAAGCGATTTTGGAGTCCATGGGATTTCTGAAAGTATTTCTGGAAGCATGTTTTGCGGAACCAGCAACTTCAAATGAGTTTCTTTATCGTATCAATATCAAATGAAGTGATTTGAATAATTTTCGCATTTCTTGTTTCTCGTCAACCCATTTTACGATACTAGGAAAACGCTCTGTGTAACGCGTTGATGAGCGAGCACCGACCCGCGTAACATCGCCAATCGAGCACGATCCATCCTTTCAATCAAAGATAACTAACTATACATCGTTACATGATTTTTATAGCAACTTTCCATAAACGTTCTGGAAACATTTAATAACAGGACAATGTGCCATAAATTTGATAGGTACTTCTCCATCAATCTATGTGAACAGATATTCAAAACACTTAAAGTAGAAATAAGTATGTACATTTTTTACCGATTGGGCTGGAATAATGTGTAAAATATGAGATTATACATTTACTATATCAAGTCAAAACGTTGCTTCTAACATAACTGTGAAACACGATCAATATTAAAGAAAAAAAATGAAGTCATACTTATACATAATATAATATACATCCCTTATGAATTGTATTATATTCCACACAGTCAACAAGTATGTTTTTCATTGAAACTCAGAATAGCTACTTTGGTACATAAATAAAACAATCCAGAAAGCGGTGGAATTTCCCGCTACAATACCATCATATCTGACAGTTCCAAACATTTAAAATGTCAATAAGTGCATAAGTTATCTAATGATTGGGCTGAAAACTTGTAAAATATGAGAAAATAATAGACTTAATGTTCATGCAAAATATGAACTTAATCGGAACATTTTGATTTTCGACCAATCGGGAGATAATTTTATTTTTGAACCAATCAAATGACAGCTCTCAAAAACTATACACGATTAAGTTAGAATGATATTAGTATGTGTGCAAAATTTCAGCTCGATCGAATGAAAATTGTGGCCGGTGCCGTCGGTCCAAACACACAAAAAAACACACAAAAAAAAAACAGAGAAAGTGTCCAAAAGTGCAAAATGGAGACGCTCGCTACGCTCGCTCACCTAAATATTTCTACGATTTGAATTGAATTTTCACGGACTAAAGTAGGGGAAAGTCCACCAAATTAAACTAGCACCTTGAATAAACTCCGAACCCCCAATATTTTTGAAATTTGTCTCAACTAACAAGCACAATTTACTTACTACTTGTAGGTATTTCATTTCGTGTTTTGCATACCTATTGATTCTGAGTTTCGTATTTTACTCAACTAATAAGCACACTACATACTATAAAGCAGCGGTCGCCAACCGGTGGTCCCCGGACCACTGGTGGTCCGCGAGATAATCTTGGTGGTCCGCAGAGAAATTTGGAAGTTTACTTTAAAGTTTCCATGCAATTTATTTAATTTAGAAAAATATCAATCCAATACAAATGTACTGAATTCGGACATGTTTCACTAGCACTATAATGAAAATATGATCAGTTTCCGAGTATTTTTCCAAACCCTAAGAGTCATTTTAAACTCTTTTTCTCGAAATAAAAGTTGGCTGAAAACGCGTAGAAAAGTGCCAAATGACTTCCTGAAAACAAAATTTTTCCGGGGCTTAGCGCCCCGGACCCGCTTGGTACTGGGGGGCCCTCCCCCCAGACCCCCCATTGTCTCCCTCATCAATCGTATTTCCCGGCATACTTATTTCACGCACTTGAGTGGTCCGCGAGATATAAAATTGTCAAAAGTGGTCCACGAGGTTCAAAAGGTTGGCGACCGCTGCTATAAAGTGCTTTACTCTGCATACCTATTAATTATGAGTTTTAATTTGTCTCAACTAACTAGCACAATTTACCTACTTACTACTCGTAGGTATTTCACTCTGTGTTTTGTATCCGATTTGTGTAATTTTTGTATCTTTTGTATCTATTGTATCTATCTTTAGGTATCTGTATCTATCTGTATCTACTTGTATTTATTTTTGTATCTTCCTACTTGACCTTTGTACGTTGAACTTACCGACTAAGCCGGACGCTTATTTACCTTTGCAATACGTATTCGGCACCCTTTTCTGTGATTGGCTCTTTCTGACTCCTCCCATTAGCCGCTAATGTTTAAAAATTGAAATGAGTTGTAATTATAACCTGGCTAGTAGTTAGTTATTATTGAATAGGTAATTAAGAAATGATTAAACTTAGTTGAAAAGTCAAATTGTTTTTTAAATAAATTTGATATAATTAAAACATCTTAAACATTTTCCAATTAAGTAGGTATACATAATTTGAAGTGTTATTGGCTACGTTCTACCCTCTACATTTACTTATTCCAAAACAATTATGAAGTTAACTGTCAATAACTCTTGCATTTCTTGACAAATTTGAATAAAATTTGTCAAACATTTCTAAAATGTTGGTCTCAATGACGATCCAAAGTTTGAAGTTTATCCGACAAACTGTTTAACTTTAATGAAATACGCACATTTAAATCTTCAAAATATTATTAGGTGGCCTGAGGTGACACAAACATAATATTTTTTAAATATTAGAAACACAAATTTGCATTAGGGTTAAATTATTCAGTAAGAATACCCTGGAAAGATAATTAATACCAAATCAAATAAATCATGAAAATACTTACTTTTTATGACTTCCCAAAAAATTATTGAATATTTCCTTGCAATTACAAATTGCAATTGCAAATTACTGCCAATTTTAAGAAGTCTCTGTTTATTCTGCATACACTTAAAACATCTAATTTTGATATTTATTTGTAGCAAGGCAATGGTGACGGCTTGTTTTCATCGGAACAAGCCGTCACACTGCCTTGCTATCACTCGATGGTTCCGAAAACGTCCACGACATTATTTATTTGTAACTTCTACCAATAACTGTAACATAAATAAAATTACATTCCCGTGACCACGCAAAATTTCAATTCTATCGGAAGCTATTAGCCCTTGAATCAGGCAATCAATGAAATTGGAAATTAAATACATTGTGAGTTGATTTGATTCATACTTTGATTACAGTAACCTACGCACTATTGTTTTGTTCGTTTTTATTATTATGTTTTTGGATTATTTTCTGGTAACCTAGGTATAAAAAAATCATGGATTAGAGGTCAGCGGTGGATTTTAAATTTCTTGTTGAATCAGAATAAATAACTTTTGCTCAGCACTCTGTTCATATTTTTCAACCCTCAGTAACCTTGTACGTATTCTATAGCTTTAGGTATGTATTTGAAATGCGTACAAGATAACAAGGTGTTGTGTCAGTAAAATACCTAGACGCTGATTTCGTTTTAATAAGAAAAAATAAAATAAAAACCAGCTTTCATCTTTATAGGCCCCATTTAGGTTGACACATGAGGTTTAATATTGCGTATATTGGAGATAATTTCTTAATCAATAGTCGTAAAACAATTCAAGAATGACGTACCTAACTGACAGGCGATTTCGTGCAAAGTCTTTCAATATTCCACTTGGTGCATGTTATTTTGCCCACAGCTCGAATAACCTCCTTGCAGTTTTCCAAACAAGACAAATTAACCCTAATGATTCTCCGCACATTATTACTACCTGCATCTTCTTGGCACTGAAATCCATCACGCTGAAGGCGCTTAATTAGTGATTTCGTTATGAAAGACAGCGTAGTGTGCACATGACGGCGGAGAAAAAACTTCGAGGTAAGCAGTCAGCAGTCTAGTCAGTGCAGCGCGCATCTCTTCCGCGCATTAATAGTAAACAGCCAATCACAGAAGAGAAAAAAGCACGGGTGCCGAATCCGTATTGCAAAGGTAAATAAGCAGCCCGGACCTAGGTATAGCATTTATGGTTATGTATGTACGGTTGCTAAGTATGGTAAATTACAATTACATAAGGAAAGATCATGAACATAGACACATTCATTTTAGATGAGATATGTGAACGAGCTGCTCCAACATCATTTTCTATCTCTATCATCGATTTCAATGATTAATGTTTGTTTGATGTTAAGGGTGTTTCGTGGCTATTAATAAAATAAAGATGTACTTTTAGAATATTGCTACATTTTGCACCTTTATTGGATATTTATGGCATACAGAAGGTATGCGCTCATGTATATATTTTAAATAAATCAAATATTTAATACCGAAAATAATTGTTTTACATGTAAATCACCTTATTTCACCTACTTTTCAAGAGAAACATGAGGAGCTTCAGATTCTAATTCGCAACTAATGCAAATATGCAGGTCTATTCCGAGCTAATCGCGAAAATATTCTGATGGTGTTCTCCACTAGCCGCATTGGACAGCACTAGTTCTGCACTTGTTTCAAATTTGCATTGACCTGTGTATCGTGACGTGACTTTTGTTAAACAGTTGACCAATTGACAGATTTGACCACTACAAGCTACTTTTGTCAACCAGTTGACGCTTTTGTCGATCAGTTGACACTTTTGTCGATCAGTTGACCCATGGTCAAATTTGACCACTACAAGCTACTTTTGTCGACCAGTTGACGCTTTTGTCGATCAATTGACACATTTTTGCAACATGTAAAATGACGGTGCTGTACTTCTGTCGACAGTTGGCGTGTCGATCAGTTGGTTTGTCGATGAAACGGCAATAAGAAGTTCCGCAATAAAAAGCGGGCGTCTGGAATGCTTTCCCAGTTGCTCTTACACAACTAGCATCTTAGTATGCTAAGCGCCATATAATGGAAAGTGTCATGTTTCAAATGTCACCATAAGACAAAGACGCGAGGAAATATAAAATTATTTTTGCAATCATTTTCACATGTTTTATTATTATCATCAAAAAATCATTTTGATATAAAATTAAATCGTGAAATTTAAATCACATATTTATTTTCTTAGAAGAATGGCCATAAACTCAAAGTGTTGTTCTTCTGTAAGGATGAAAATGCAACGATCGTTACAACATCGTTTCATTAGAGGCAAGATTTGTACTAGATTGACATTTAATTAACCTAGAACTGATACAATGTATCATTACAAAAACTCTGCATATTCATACAAAATGCATTCGTTATTATTAATCATAGTCAAAAGATGACTGGAAGACCGACGCATGGCAGATGCGGAAAGTGGCGCCCATCTTCATGGCAATTTTGCTATTTACAAACTGTACCAAAGAGTAGAAGGGAGGAAGTAAATTTTCTTGATTGTGCATCGCACACTTTTGTAATGATGTAATCAAGCTCTCAATTGCATTTGACTGATGTCAATAAATTCAATTATATTGAAATTCTTAAACAATGACTCGTGTCATTATTAAAAATATGATCGGATCGGATCGGAGGCAGAATTATTGGGATTTTCGCTCCCCGCAAGAATCATTAAAAACAATTCTACCTCTGAGTTGCAGACATCTAAAAGAAGGACTTTATTGTTTTTTTTTGGGACTATCTGTTACTGGAGAGTTCATTAGTTTACTATTAGATAATTAATTAACACTCCAGAACCAATAAAAGTCTCAATAACAAACCAATATGAGTCCTCTTTTGTTTATGAAATAATAACGTACCCATGGTTTTTTGTACGATTGCATACTTTACTTCATCTTGATACAAAACATATTGTCGATTCGACAGAAAAGTTTGTCACAGACTTTGCCAACTGAATGTCAAGATAAAAATCAATTAGTGTCAAACAAATTGTCGCGAAGTCCAATCACTTTGATTTACCCTATTCCGGAAGATGATGTGATGAAAGTTGGAACCGATAGGAACTTGGACGCATCAAGTTGAAGCATTCTTCATTCACTTCCTCATATTCACTGGCAAACGTCAATTCGACTAGTGGACTCCGTGGCGACAACATCTCTGCAGGGTCATACCAATCGTACGTACAACTGAATGCTTGGCTTACACAGTGAGTACAAACAAATATTCTACAAGTTCAGACAAATCAACATAAAGATCTGTCAGCAACGCAACCGTAAAACATACATCCAGCCCGGGAGGGCTAGGATTAGCGAAAGAATATCTTCAAAAACAATCAAACATGCAATTTAACGCAATTGTCCCACCACCAATCCCCAAACGATCATTACCTGACGCAACAAGCATACCGACTCAGAACACAAATTCAGATAAAATGCAATCCGTCAAAGCACAAAACAATAACAGAGGCAACAAACGTCGCAAACAAGACGACGCGATGGATGCTAGCACAATCCTAGACACGTCCAACAGATTCTCAATGCTATCAGACGACAGCACAGGAGATGAAGACGAGGTAGCTGACTCAAGCCAACCCACCCGACAGACACAAAATCACAACGCAGTTCACAAGACAAGGCCACCCCCGCCAATAGTCTTATACCATCTATTCAATAACCACGCCGCAACTTTTTCTGAACTCAAGAAAAATCTAACAGATGAGTTTGACATTAAATACAAAGGGGACAGAATTATTATTTTGACAAAGAACATAGCAGATTATAACATAACTCAAAAAACGTTTAACGATGCCAAACTAGAGTACCACACATATACGCCGAGAGACCAGCGCGAAATCAGATAAGTCGCTAAGAACCTCCCACCTAATCTTACAACCCAAGAGATAATGGATGACTTAAAAAGCCAAAATATGCCTGCTACGAAAATCAAGCAAATGATAAAAAAGCCATCGGAATCTAATCCACTCTCTGTACCATATCCCATGTTCATAATAACGTTTGCCGCTAACACCAAGTCGAGCGATGTGTACAAAATTAAAAAATATGTCGATGCGTAACAACATGGCAACCATACAGGAACATATCGGGAGTAACACAGTGCTTTAACTGTCAGTCATTCGCCCACACCTCTAAGAACTGCCACAGACAGCCTAAATGTGTCAAGTGCAAGGAGAATCACTCCACTAAAGATTGCATCAAAGACCCAGCAACCCCTCCCACCTGCACTAACTGCGGTGGCCCACACCCCTCGAGCTTCAGGCAATGCCCTGTATTTGCCAAACAACTCAGCCTCAAATCACAGCGGTCATCTCCTGCTCACAACAACAACAACAACAACAACAACTCATCTAACCCATCATATCAATACAGACAAGCAAATTTCCCTCCGCTCGGCAACAGCGCATCAACAAACGACAATGAAATACCAACCTGGCCACGTACTACACAACGGAACCCACCACATCAACAAGCCGCAGAAGAAATCAGCATTTCTAGCGTAATGCAGCTCCTCAAATCACTTTTTGGAGGCCTTGACCTGCACAAAATCAAGAACACACTGATCAAAACAATTCAACAAGCTTCCGAAGCGGAAGACACATTTTCCAAAGTCATAATCCTCGCAGAAGGGTTGTTTACCTTATTACCCTAACCTTTTGCAATGGCCATGCAACTACCGAAATATAACGTACTTTTCTGGAATAGCAATTCCGTACTAAATAAAACACATGAACTCATCAACATGGCTCAAAAGCATGACATCGACATCATAGGAATATCGGAAACTCATCTTAACCCAAGACACAAACTGAAACTAAGAGGCTACAAAGTATACAGAAGTGACCGTAATGGAAAAGGCGGAGGAGTTGCCATCGCAGTTAAAAGTACTATTAGGCACTTTCAACAAACTATCCCAATTCTAGAAAAACTAGAAGCTGTAGCCATCACTCTCCACACATCCTTCATCAACGTAACTATTGTTTCCGTCTACAATCCACCAAAAGGCCGTATCTCTACAGGCGACATCAACAAACTCCTAAGACTTAACAAGAAAGTCATAATAATCGGCGACTTAAACGCGAAACACATTACTTGGAACTGCTTTGCAAACAATAGAAACGGCACCACACTTTTAGAGCACTCAACTACCAAGAATTTCAAAATACTATACCCACCTGAACCGACATACCAGCCTTCTAGGAACAACGCTCGTCCCAGCGTACTGGACCTAACGCTGACGAAGGGAGTAGACTTCGTCTCGAGCCTCACGTCTAGACCATGTCTGCCTTCTGATCATAACCCAGTTCTTTTTACCATTGAAAAAACTAATGATCAGATTCCACCTAAAAGTGTCCATAACTACAATACAGCTAACTGGAAAACATTCCGTCTCGAATTAGACAAAAACAACATTACTAACCCTAGAATCAACTCTAAAGCAGACATTGACCATCACTTAGCTCACTTCAGCGAAAATATCAAGACAGCCTTGAATGTAGCTGCTCCTCCAACAAACATATCTCACCGTGTCATCCCTCTACCAGATTCCATCAGAGCCAAGATCAAAGCTCGCAACAAGCTTCTTAGGTTATTCCAATCGACAAGTTTGCAACACATCAAAACTTCAGTCAACAGCGCTAATGCAAGTATTAGAAAAGACATTGCAAAATGGAGGAATAACAATTGGGGTGACTTCCTTATCAAGCTGAAACCAACAGAGACTTGCACGTTGTGGAGTGCAACGAGGCTATTCAAGAAGAAAACAATGACCATCCCGCCACTTTCCGTTCCCGGAGGCATGGCACTCAGCGATAATGAAAAAGCAAATGCTCTTGCGGACAACTTTCAGAATATTCACAACCAGAACGCAACGCTAGGAACTTCGAGTCATAATTTATTAGTGCAGAGAGCTGTCCGCAAATATCTCATATACAACCAATTGAAACAACTGATATTGAGCTCATCACCCCCAAGGAATTGAGAGATGTACTACTCAGCAGGAAAAACAAAAAGGCCCCAGGTCAAGACAACTTAACAAACTTTGTCCTAAAACAGCTATCCAAGAAGGCAATTGTTTCATTAACAACTATATTTAACAAGATGTTAATTCTCTCGTACTTCCCCGAATCGTGGAAATTAGCGAAAATCCTTGCTATCCACAAACCTGGAAAAGACTCCACCCTGGCTACGAGCTACAGGCCAATCAGTCTGTTGAGCTCGCTAAGCAAAGCTTTTGAGAAAATTATTCTTGTCCGAATCAACAAGTACATCACCTCAAACAACACTATTATAAATGAACAATTTGGCTTCCGCCCGAAACATTCGACTACGCATCAACTGGTTCGCCTCGCAGAATATATCACCGAGAAGTTTAACTCTAAACAGCATACTGGTATGGTTCTACTAGACATCGAGAAGGCATTTGACACCGTATGGCACCACGGTCTGATGTTCAAACTTATCAGTCTACACGTCCCAAAATACATATGTCACATCCTCCATTCCTATCTACAAAACCGAACTTTTTATGTAACCATCAACGAAGCCAGATCATCTCATAGACCTATTTCAGCTGGGGTACCCCAAGGTTCCCTGCTAGGCCCAGTTCTTTTTTCACTTTATATAAATGATGTTCCAAGGTCTCCTCACATCCATTTGTCCCTCTATGCTGACGACACGGCAATCTTCTCCTCTTCCTTCAGAACAGACACAATTCAAACCAGACTGCAAAAGGCATACCTCAAAATTGAAAGATTCTTTAAAAAATGGAAAATCAAAGTTAATGATGACAAGACAACATCAATTTTATTTACTAAAAGATTACCATCCAGAAGACCACAGATCGTTTTAAATAACGTAGTTATCAACTGGTCAAGCAGCGTTAAATACCTTGGCGTCCAACTTGACTCCAGGCTAACATACGCTGCTCACATCAAGCACAAGATCCAGCAAGCTAATGCCGTAATGTCAAGCTTATACCCCATGTTTAACAAGAGCAGCCGTCTAAGCGAAGAGAATAAACTTCTAATCTACAAAATGATCATCAGGCCTATCATCTCATATGCAGCACCAGCATGGAGCAGCGCATCCGACACAAACATCAAGAAGCTGCAAGTAGTCCAGAATAAATGTTTAAGAATAGCGGGAAACTATCCACGATACACTAGGAGTAGTAGAATACACAATAAGTTCAAAGTACCTTCAGTACATAGCTTTATACACAAATTAACTTACAACTTTTACATAAATAGTCTCAATAATCCAAATCCTCTCATCTCATCTCTTGGGCAGTACTCATTAAACAAATCTTTATACAAACACAAAAGACCCATGCATATAATCATGTAAACTTAACCCAGAAAAAACACTCCGTGTAAAAATACCAGCCAAGTCTCTTTAACTATAAAAAAAAATAGAAGAAATCTAAAAATTCAGCACTGAAAAGGAGTGATATCAAAAAAGGAGCCAAGTCAACGAATTTTCCAAATTTTAATCGTACCATTGAAATAAAAATATCAACCCCCGAGAAATACTTAAAAAAAGGACTTGGCGCATCGTTTTTTTAAAGACACTTTTCTATCCTAAAAGTATAGGAAGAACTCTACAAGTATATTTTCCTGAGTATATCACATTCATTATCGACGAATCATACTACGTTTTAATATAACTAGTACTCTTACCTACTGGCAGTTTTGGTATTTTGTCAATATTCAGAGGAAATAAACGGATAAACGAATAACGAATAAACGGAAGCGGCCTAGTCTATTCGTTATTGCCACTATTTCTAGGGTCATATTAATCAATCATACTTCTCAATATCGTGACTGAGGGAAATAGCGAAAGCGCTCATTACAAGAAGGCCGTCAATGAGATTTGTATAAGTGACTAGTGCACTGAGCCATGCTGCTCAAATAATTACTGACTAGATTTTTATCTAAAGTAATACGTTATGTAATTTATGAATTTTTTTGGTATAAAATGTTAATTAATAGCAATTAATTACACGGCGAGAAGGTTCAAAGTATAATGCTGTAGTAGGTATGTTGATGTACCCACAAAACTATAGGTACCTACCAATCACAAACACAACTGTTCTGTATTTATTGCTTGTAAGACAATGCTATGTTTCTTTGCGTACTTATATTTAAATTTAAAATATTTTACAGAATGTTCAATATTTAATTTGAAAGTTTTGTCCCAATTTTTCTAGGCATTTCTGAACTACGTAGTATGTGAGTGGCATAAGCTTAAGAATAGAAAAATGTCTTTAAAAAAACGATGCGCCAAGTCCTTTTTTTAAGTATTTCTCGGGGGTTGATATTTTTATTTCAATGGTACGATTAAAATTTGGAAAATTCGTTGACTTGGCTCCTTTTTTGATATCACTCCTTTTCAGTGCTGAATTTTTAGATTTCTTCTATTTTTTTTTATAGTTAAAGAGACTTGGCTGGTATTTTTACACGGAGTGTTTTTTCTGGGATATCACTTCTTTTGTTAGTTTATTCATACAGCTTGTAGCACATGTCCGAGCAGGGACTAATTTCTTTAAAAAAATACGCCTCAACCGATTTGGTTACTATGAAAAGTTGCGTTTGGTATAAGATGAAAATGATTATCCAAGAAGAATAGCTTAAGTTTCGTTATAATCGATCCAGCCGTTTTCGATACATGACGTCACTTCCGGTTTTGAAATAGCGGCCGAATTCCGGTATAGGTAATAAGAAAACAATCTAGTTTTATCTAGTTGATACCTTCATGAACGACCATCTGAATTCCTAATCCCTATATTTCCGTAAAATCGGTCATGCCGTTTGTAATATATGACGTCACTTCCGGTTTCATTTAGTGGTTCCTGCCGCCATTTCCGGTACCATTAATTTATTTATTCATTTTTCACAATTGATTTTTCAAATAAATAGCAAAATGAATACGCAGGAGCTAGTTCAGTTGCAATCGGTACAGGCGTTTTAGATATATGACGTCACTTCCGGTTTCAGGAATGGCGGCCGAGAACACTGCTACCTTGAATATATAAATTGTATTGTCTATGTTACAATGTAAGTTAATTATGTACGTATTTTAAGTATAATTTGTTGAAATAAGTTAAATATTGCGTATTTATGACGTCACTTCCGGTTTAGAAAATAAGAAAATAATATTTTTTTTATTGATACTTCATATAGATGACCATCTAAATCGAATGGCGCTAATTTCGTTCTAATCGGTCCAGACGTTTTTGAGTTACGACGTCACTTCCGGTTTCAAAATGGCGGCTTCCGGTTGGTTTTATAAAAAGGCACCTCAGACGCCAAAAGTGCACATGTGGTAAAAATTTCAGGTCGATCGGTTCAGCCGTTTAGGCTGTGGCGGTGATAGCGACGTTTCGTGATATCAGAATCATCATCTTCAGAATCAGAAAGTGGTGTAATTTCACTGTTTTCTCGGTCCTCTAGCGCGCAAATGGCATAACCTATTGTTCCCAAATTTGGTATATGTAGTGGGGTGGGCCATAGCTCGAAATTAAGATATTTCGCAACAATGTGAGATTTACCAATTTTGAGATCCAGTAGGCCGAAAATGCCATGTTGTTGCTTACAGTAAAAGTGTTTGGTCTGCTCCTCAGTTTATTAGGCATTTACGGTATGTTGAGTGACTGTGAGTGTATAGTACGACTTGGCTGGGTGGAGCGACCGCTCCACTAGATCACTTAATCACTACTGTATTGTTCTCCTGGATGGCTGCGATTGTAGAATCATCATTATCATCATTAGTAAATATGTAATTACACTTATTTATTTTTGCTTGGAACAAAACTATTATCAATAAGTTAACCATTATGCCTGTAATCCCACAATCCAATTACTTTCATTCTTTCGGTTTTTTTTGCACTTTTTTCCGAAATTCAATACTTGATTTCGAAACCCAGTACTTTATCAATAACGTAATACAAACATTTTTATGCCTGGAAGTAAAAGACCCTGATTTCTTTATTAGTTTCTAAGTATTCCTATAATTCATTTTTTCTGTATGTATGTCAACTGTGATTGTAAATCCATGTACATGTGTAAATAAAGATTTTATAAAAAAAAATAAAAAAACTGGCAAACGTCAAGACTCAATCATTGTTATTCAAATAATATTCTCTAACTGTGAAAATATTTTCGTTTAAAAGGGTGCTTCAGACATGGGGGGTGGGTGAGGTCAATAACCATTTCAGAGGATGTTGACCTTTTGGCTTTCACTGACCACAAAACCCATGGGTTTGGCGCTAAATTTGGTCGAATTCGATAGGGCGGGCGAAACGGCTGTTGTTGGGGCTGTCTCTTGGACCATGTGACGGGAAGGAAGAACTGCTTTTCCGCTCCGAGTTTCCCACCCATCGATCAGATCGAGTGCTAGGAAATGATAAATACGCAACGCTTTCGTCAACAGTGAGTTTTGCGTGGAGAGTACAAAAACGCTTCGATTAGACGCGTTTTAGTCGCAATATTTAGATACTTTTTGCGTATAACGATGATTTCTGATGATAAAGAAATACATTGAGATTGATTAAAAACAAGCAGAGAAGCGTGGCAAAATGTTGAAGCTGCTCTGCTTCCAAAAATGTTTATTCCATGCTCACATCAACTTGCCAATACTTCAGACGTCATTAATTTGCAGTCCTTTCCAAGTCCTCATATTTCAAATCCTTTTTTAATGAAGTCATAGAAAAATAATACGTCAATCTAAGAAATAAATATAAATTATTTGATTTTCTTCGTTTCGAATTTATCTGTAATTATTAAAGTAGACAAGAATATTTTCACGAATTGAAATGTGAGGGGAAGTTCTGTGTATTCTGTGCCTCAATGTTTAAGCATTATAACATCAAAAAAGAGCGAATTATACGTCAGGTAGCTATTAATTTGTCTTTGTAATTATATTATAAATAAACAAACTTTTAGATGCTTTATAGAAATAAGAAGAGTCTGTCTGTCTTCATTAAGCCCTTGTTAGTGGGAACATTAATCACAAGTCAGTCTGTTCAGTGGACGCGCAACTTTTAATGAAGGGATGATAATAATAGGCAGAGGAAGCGAAGTTGCTATCCAGCTCAGAGCTGTTCCTCCCAGTTGCAGAAGTTAGATTGTGTTTCGAAGAGCTTTGACATCCTGATTGTCAACCCGTCAATGCTGTTTTGTCATCCTTCCATCTTGAATTGCATCTGAAGGATGGATCTTGATGTCATTCCAAGTCCTATTGTCGCGTATTTGTCACATTTACTATGCTTTATTATCTGTACAGCAGTTTCTCGGTTTGCTTTCTTTCTCTTTCTTCACTTTGCATTCACTGGCCAGGTCACAACAATCAATCTGGAATTTTGCATACGTCAAATACGACTTGTATATATAGTTTTGAGCCATATCCTGGTTGAATAGTAAGAACGGGTCACTTGGTCGATCGTTAAAATCTTACATTGTCAGTGAGGCGAACATTTTGATCATACAATTTAAGTATTTTTAGTCAAATTGGACAAGAACGAACATAAACATTGGAATTATATTTCCTAATTATCGTCTTTATATTAACACTAGAGGGACCCGTCATGTAAAACATGACCAATGCGCACCAGTGGGATGCGTAAAGAAGATCAGATTGAGTTGAGATATTTGGCAGCAGAGTGTGCGTCGTTAATAACTTGAGTTAATACACTCGTAACAACGTTAGCATGACTAAAATGCCCAACAGAATACGAAAATGAGTAACGAAGGAAAGCAATTTAATCATAACTATTTTCAAAATTATTTCAAATGAGTTTCCAAATGCACATCAGAGTATAAGTTAAAAAATTAAGAAAACATTTCGCCCGCCTTGATGCATTGTGACAACCTATTCTTCATTTGTAATACCAATTCATAATCCATGTGTACATATTATGCTACCCCAGTAAGATGGATAATTTTTTGTGTGGAGGTTGGGTTTCATATCTGTCACTCTGATGTAGAAGGGAGGAAGTCCATTTTCTCAATTTTGCATTGCACACCATTATAATGATGTAATCAAGCTCTTCCAATTACCATTTGACTGATGTCAACATAATACAGCTATATTGGAGACTTCTCTTACACAATGACTCATGTCACATATACTAAATTATGTTTTAAGTAGTCAGAAATACTGGTTTATGAGCTCACCTCAAGAATAACTGAAATGGACTTCCGACCTTCTACTTCTAAAACACGGACAAACTATTTTTGGCCTATCTGCTTTTTCGATCATGACCGAATAGCAGAGAAGCATGTACGGTCACGTGACAGCTGTCAACCAATGAGAGAACATTCTTCATGTAACTTGCTTTCTGCTTTAACTTGATATTCACTTGATATGTATATTGTAAAAATTAAACATTGATGTTATAAAGAGATTTAATGGACACTCCATCTTTATCATGATACCACTAATAAGAAACGATGGAAAAGTACATATTTACCAAAATAAAATAAGTACATAACAATTTAATCGGCTTTGGTTTGATGGTTTTCACGGCCTGATGTAACTCAGAGATAAGAAAATTTGAATGCTTATGTCAGTTTGAACGAAGTTGGCGGCATGACGTTTTCTATTAATCAACACAATTATATACTACTACGTGAACGGGCTGATCTTTATACTATGCTACTACTTTAAACGTATAACCAATTTCTGAGGGCAAATATTTTATAAACTTCTTAGTACCATCTCGTTACTAAATGATAAATGCATAAAATATGAAAAACTATATCGACTTTGGTTTGTTGACGGTTTCACAGCCGCTTGAAATAAGTTTACAGGAACAAAATACGACTTTGACAGCACAAAGTTTCTTACCGTGATGACGTTTTCTATGTAAATGTACCTAATTGGCCAGTTATAACGTGTTAAAGTAGATTTGTTACAAATACGAAGGAATAAGGTGTGCGTCTAAGGTGAATTTCGGTTATTTATTTGTTCACAAAAAGCAGAAGACGTAATTTTAGACATGATGGGCAATGTAACGCCGGCCATTGAAAATAAATAGTCGTGATAAATTCCTGGAGTCGTGATGCGCGCGCAGCCGTTCCGCACGGACAGAAAGACAGACAGACAGACAGACAGAACTGGGTAACTATAAGTAAGATATTGTTTATTAATGCACATGAAATACCATTGACTATCTCTCTCTTGTCGATAGTCAATGTCAATACAACGTTTTCTTATCAACACAACAATTGATGACCGAGCGATGTACAGTGGCGTGCAAGAGTTCCTTCTGCCCTTCTCATGTGCACCGTGTCTACGCCGAGAACAGTTGGACACAGTTGGAGAAGACTGTACATACAGACTGGTTTACCTGAGCTCCAACATTTCACATAAAATGAACAAAAACATTGACAAAATACATTCAAGAAAATACGTCCAAAGTGCAAACAGGCATAAATTTCCGCAAGCTGCCAAATGCTGAAATATTCTCACGATTACTCATTAAGCCCATCGATTCTAATAAATAATTCAATAAAGAGTAGGTATTAGTTAGGGCTGTTAGCACATACATTTGGCAAAATAGTGCAAAATGTGATACTAATTTTTCCTTTGGTAGTCTTATAGAAAATTTTCAGCTGTTTCATAATTTCGATATCCTCAAAAAATCAGGCAGCCATTTTGGGCTCCAGGGCTGTCCAAAGTACCAAAAAGAGTATATTTTAGTCCCTAATACTTTTGTCAATTTATTGTTCTAGTATAATAAACGATGTGTCAGGAAGGTATGATAAAAAAATAAAAATTCCAAGTCTAACCAAAGTTGTATTTAATCAAGAAATTAAAGATGTCGTCGGGTACGCTCTAAAATGACCGCCATTTTCAGGGAATTCGTGTTTGAAGGTTGCAGTTGCTTATGTAGGTTCATATTATGGACTTTTAACTTAAAAATCGTTGGGTCACGAAATTAACCCTTTGGGGGGTGGGGGGTGGAGACCTATAGGTTTCGATATCTGTAAAATAAACGATAGTAGATAGAGACTAATAATTTCTTGCATACACTAATAAAATTGTGCTCTGTTCGAATAAAATCACAAGATTCCAAAATTATGTCGCCATCTTGAATGACACGCGTTTATATTTCGTTCTTTTGCGCTCAGCAGTTCAAATATCATGATAAATTTGCTATTTTGATCATCCCTTGTTCACTGCAAAGGTATCGAGTCACCGCCTTCTGGACTAACATTACAATGCTAAAATCCCTATCTTGGGGCGTTTTTTCAACACAAGAATGCAATTTCAATGAGAACGGTTGGAGATACAAAAAATATGCTAATTACAAATTTAATTATTAGTATTAGGGCTATATTTTATGTTAAATAAACTTTTTCGTAGTGCTTATAAAACTTACTAAATTTTACGAAAATTTCAAAATAAACTCTTTTTATCCAAGATGGCGGCATAATTTTGAGTTCTCGTATTTTTTTTGAAGAGAGCACATTTTCTTTAGTATGTGCAAGTAACCATTTTTCTCTAGCTAGTGTGGGCTATTGTACAGATATCAAAACCTTTGGGTCTCCACCCCCCACCCCCCAAAGGGTTAATTTCGTGACCCATTGATTTTTAAGTTAAAAGTCCATAATATGAACCTACATAAGCAAGTGCAACCTTGGAGCACAAATTCCCTGAAAATGGCGGTCATTTTAGAGCTTACCCGCCGACATCTTTAATTTCTTGAATAAATTCAACTTTGGTTGGACTTGGAATTTTTATTTTTTTATCATACCTTCCTGACACATCGTTTATTATACAAGAACAATAAATTGACAAAAGTATTATAATTTCACTGAAATACACTCTTTTTGGTACTTTGGACAGCCCTGGAGCCCAAAATGGCCGCCTGATTTTTTGAGTATATCGAAATTATGAAAAAGCGGAAAATTTCCTATAAGACTGCCAAAGGAAAAATTAGTATCACATTTTGCACTATTTTTGTGCTTACATCCCTCACTATATAATAATCTCAATTATCGTAGCTCCAATTTCATACCCAAATGTAAAAGCAACATAAACAATATTTGCAAAAGTATCATTGAGAATTTGCCTGTATTTTGCAAGGTTTCCAACAACTCGGGTAGAGAATGCTACAGTTTGTTCGTCCAATGTAACGTCAGTGACGCAACATGTGTATTGAACAGATGAACCGTCGATATTTAATTTTGAAAGATATCTGGACAATGTCTTCCATTTTTCTGTGCGTTTCCCACAAAGCTAAAGCACATTGTTGTCGTCATCTCCGGTCAACGCAAAGTCCCATTGACAGACGACAGACCAAATCCCAAAGCCCATGTTGAGCTCAACTTCGTCGCCGGCAATAATTCTGCTTTACAATTACGCGAAACCAACGTGTGTATTCGCTGGAGCTAATTCCAGGCAGCTGTGTCTTGCAGATATTGGCGTCCATTCCTGCTGAGTACAGCCGGGTGCAAGAGTTGCAACAACAAAACTTGCAGCTGCACGAATATTCGACAGGATGCGATTTTATTTCATGTCAAACGAACTGAATGCATCCGCGGATAAACGCTGGCATCAAAATATTATCACTTGTCAACTCAGAGGTAGAAGGGCGAAATTCCGTTTTCTCGATTTTGCGTTGCACACTTTTGTAATGATGTAAACAAACTCTATCAAGTGTTCTTTGACTGATGTCAACAAATACAGTTATATTGAAGTACTCTCTTACACAATGACTCATGCCATCATTACAAATATCATTGGATGAGAGCAGAATCACTGGTTTTACTTTTTGAGCACCTCATGAGAATCAATGAAATGGACTTCGGCCCTTCTACTTAACATGGGTTGATTGCTTACGATGGAAAGATATCGATCCTCCATGTAATTAACTATAATTATATATATTTATTTTTTTATTTAATTTAGTTCGCTAATTTCACGATATTTTTACTTTTTACAAAGTTATACGTAGTATAGGTAATTTTGAATGACAACCCAGTGTTATGGATTTAGACACCAATAACAAAACTGCCTCCGTTTTGTTGGAACTGTGAAGCATCATCATATTTGAAAACGAGCTTCGGTTTTTTGCTCGTTATGACACAAAGCATATAATTAATCAACTGAATTGTTCGCAATGGAAGAATATCTACTGTTGTTGGTACAATTGCCGGCAGCGCTGTTAGTCCCGTATTATTTCATTGAAAGCAAACTGAATCAATAGTCTGTTGAAGGAAGTGGAATTGATACTCGATGGATGGTTTACAACATGGTTTATATCTGGCGACGATTCAGCAAGATTTCTCTTCATGACCGAGACCCGTCATAATCTTCTTCGTCTTTCAAAATCATTTCAATTGGACATCTGAGAAGAATTTAATCAATGGGCCAAGAGTCTTATTGAGAAGACAATGTCAGGCTTTAGAAGCAAAGAAATCCAGATGTTACCACAAATTACAACCGAATTGAATTGCTTGCCGTATTATGATACATCTCTCCTCATGGTTATAAATAAATGAAAGCCGACTTTTGTTACATCATTTTTTGATTTTTTTTCATAATATGCTGCCACCAAATATTATTAGGAAATGGGTATCAGAAAATATTTGAAAATACATTTCTTGAACTGTTGAATTAAGTGTATCTATTCTTCCTCCTCTTATATTTTTAGTGTGTATGTATTAGTTTGTAGTGTATAGTTTTAGTGTTTATATTATGTATATTGGTTGTTTTAATATTATAGTTTGTATAGCCACGCAGACAAGCCGTGCTATTGGGTTTAGCGTCATTTTATTTTTCTATAATAAATCGCTATAAAAAATTACGTGCATTTACTTGTGTAGGTACTTATATTTTTCTCTCTTTCCGGAGGGCACAGATAGATTTCTTCTGTCATTCTTTCTACAAAACAGACGTTTTGTATCAGTCCAATGAAAGGTAAAATGACGTGAAGGTTCCGTTCCAATAAACCACAACCGCTGTCTTCCCGCAGTACATCTTGACAATAATATGAATTCCTTCAGTCGGTAGCCATTAGCCTTGTTGTGGAAAATTACCACATTAAAACACCACAAAAAATTATAAATATCTGCTTTTGGTTTGAAACGTCATTTCCTTTATGGATACGTTAACCGAAAGCTTCTAAGATCCAATCAAATCCCTAAATCTACAATCCACCATTTTACACGGGTCATAACCTACGTAAGCCGATGACAAATCCAACTCTACTCGTGGAATGAGTTAAGAAGCCGCGGAACAATGCTCGACGAAGAGAACTTTCCTTTGACTCGCCCTGAACTCGGCACGTCGTCTACTTGTGAAAAGTTCGACTTAGTTTCTGTGTCAATGGTAGTGGCCCAGAGTCATTCTCCTCAATGCGTCTGCTTTTGTTTTGTGTCTCCATTGTTACGTCGTCATCGAGTAGCGTGTGACCTGTTTACACACGAGGTACAGGAGAAGTGTAAATGCCATCAGGATGTTGTCGGCGTTCTGAACATGGATTCAAACTTATTGAGCGAGCGTAGCGAGCGTCACAACGGTATTCTTAAGCCACTTTCTCAACGTGTTTCCTTTTTTTTGCCTGCACTTCCCAGGTCAAACCACTCAACCAATCGATCTGAAATTTTGCACACATACTAACGTAATCTAAGCGGTCTCTGAGATCGTTTTTGAAAGTGATCCTGTGATTTTGGTCCGATCAATTTGAAATTTTGCAAAGTCATTGCAACTAACATTGTCCCCAATCTTACAAAGTTTCAGCCAAATCCTACCATTGGTCAGGCGCGTAGGAACTACTTTCATCATGGGGGGGGGGGGGGGGGGATTGCAACACCCGGAAGGGGGGTCTGGGATGGCGAAGCCCCCCAGTTTTAGCCCGCAGGGCGTTTTTTAGAATTTAAACCAGTTAAAAGTGATTCTGGGGCTTTAAAATGCACAAACTGAAGCAAAAAAACCTCCAATTGTTGCCCCGCAGGGCGTTTTTTTAGAATTTAAAAAAAATTTAAGGGATTTTTGGACACTAAACGTAATTTTGTATGGTGAATGGGGGGTCAGCCTGCTCGAGTGTGGGGGGGGGGGGATAATTCCCCCATCCCCCCCCCCTTCCTACGCGCCTGCCATTGGTTAAAGTTTATAAACCATTTTTCCTGTGATTTTCTAAATTTGAACTAGCACCGATTGACCGATAAACTTAAAACTTCGCATGGTCATTGAGACCAACATTTTAGGTATTTTTGCCAATTTTGAGACTAATCTGTCGTTATTTTCAAAATGTATTGTCATTAAGGACATTTTATTCTCTAATCTTGAAATCCTAATATACTACACTAACATAATTTTAAAAAATCAGATTTAAGCAAACTTTTCAAGCTTATACTCGACTTATGCACTGGATAATATTACGATCTCTGGGGCGTGTTAAATGAAAGATAATAAAAAAATTATGCATATTAGCAGATAATACATTTTTATGAATCTTGCCCCTGGTATGACTTTGAAGTGTTAATTATGATTATTTTACGATAGATTTCGTACCGGTCGTGCCACAGAGGTCGTATTGTACTCCAGTGTGTGTGATTACTAGGAAAACGCTAGGTGTAACTCGTTGATAAGCGAGCACCGCTATGTGCAGAACATCTTATCATGATCTAACTGAAATTCCGTAAATAATTCTTGAATAATCAATTGCAGGATCACAGAAGAGTTCAGATTTTCTTCAGAAATTGGAAAGATTGCCACAAAACCTTACATTTAATACATTCACTGTCAAAGACGAAATGTAAATGTTGAAAACAAATGTCACTGTCTGGAGGATCATGGTCCAATAGGTATTTTATAAACTTTCGTATAAGATTAAGTTACTGGTACCTATATGCAAATTTAATGATGAACAACATTATTTCAATTTCCAATTAAACCAATGGACCGATCTTGCTAAAAGCCATTATGTCACCAACCAGGAAAGTAATATAAGTTTTGTGAAAAAATTTGCCTCATCCGTTACCTCGTTTGGCAGGAGATGAATAATAGGCTACACACACAGACAAACAGACAAAAACAACAGATATTTGGGCCATAAGTTTCAAATAGAGACGCCCGCTCCACTCGCTTGATAAGCTTGAAAGGTGGCTAATATTTGATTTTGTAAATGCTTTGAAGAACCATGCGTGTCGCGGTTACCTCATTGGTCATTAGATCTGGACAACTAAGCTGAAATTAAACTTCTTGCGGATGAAGCCTTAAAATACTTAACAGCGTATTCTAGAATAAAATATGGTGTGAAACAAATATCGATATTGTAGAAAGTTCAAGCCGGTCACATGCTGCTGTGTCCTTTAGTATGTAAGTTTCTAATGACTTTTGGTGCTTGGTGGAGGCGCCGTGTTCTGGTCCCAGAACTTGCCGCTTCTCTCAACAGCGCCATTTCCTCCATGTTATAGTTTTATTTGTTTTGTAATGTGGATCCCAGCTTGTTATAATAAAAGTAAACAAACGGGTAATATCTTTAGTGACCTACTCTTCGAACCTTTCCGTACCACCCTTGCGAGGATGGAGGCTAAAATAATACTAATACACGGAAGAGAATTCCATACTGAATACTGATAATAGATAAATGCTTTTATTCAACCACTTATACGAAATAAGCTTTGAATATGGCATGATATAACATATTGTGCGAATGCGATGCAATATAAAATAGAAGCCGCATACAAGATTGATGGTTTTATACTTTGTAGACTTAATTCACTGCCAACGAATCGGATGATTTTGCTAATAAAATGATAATTATATAAATGATAGCCTTATCCTGGAATTAGGTCAAATTTGAATATTTTGCGTGACAGATTACATAGTCGAGTGTCAAAAACATATTCTCATCCGCGCTCTGGGGTTGACATACGATGACATCATCAGGTGTGAATGTGATGAAGTTCCCCATCCAGCCGCTATTTGTTAATGGCGCATGTAAGACAAAAGAAGAGAGCAAAGATCGTCTTTGGCATACTGCCAGATCTTCATGTTACAATGCGGAACAATCTCATTGTTTTAGTTATTGTTCTTTTAATTTAATTGAATTATATTTTATAAATTCATTTTATGATTTTGGAAAAATATAGTGTTTTTATAACTGAAGTTAAATTTGCTGAGAGCTTTAAATAGGAAATCCTGAATTTCTACTTCGCATCCACTTTTCCACCGACATCTGTTCACCTCTTGCTCTAATATTATTACTGGCAAAGCTGATAAAAAATCTTTAATATCTCATTTAAATGCAAAAGTGCATTTAATTTAACCTATATTTATTAACATAAAACCTTTAACCTAAAACATGGAGCAGAAGTGCATATAGTTAGCGGAGGCTATAGTTATGAACGACTTATTTTTTTCATCACTTATCGATTATTGCCTTTACATAATCGATTTTTGATATATAGAAAACCAGAGAAAAGGATAATCTATAATTTTATGATAAAAAGATCAACCCACAGTAAAAACAAGAATTGCTTTCAAAATATCTGTCTCTTTTTAAGACGTATTTCAGACTTTCTATCCCCTCGTTCTATATCTGATAATAAAAATCAGATATATTTCCGGAAGTGAGTCATTTTTTCCGTCAATCTGGACTACTTGAGTTGTGCTGTCAGACGAAAAACAAAGTCAAGGAGAAGGCAATGAAAGTTTGATCTGATTGGTTGGTTCTGTGAGGAATGGGCTTCACGGGGACGGTGGAGGAATAAGGAAGCGGATTGAAACTGGGGGGGGGGGGGGGGGGGGGGAGTTCGGAAGTTCAACATTCAGAAGCATCCCTGTTGTGCTTCATGCAGCTGTTAATGATAAGTGCTATTTATTGATCCTTGACTCCGTAATGACCTGGAGAAAAAGCCATCAGCTCCTCAAGGAATAGGATTGTAGCAACACAGAATTTATCTTATTTCAATTTCGCATAAGTATGTAAAGTAATAAATAGGAAACTCAGATCTCGTGTATTTAGAAATAAAAATCATTTATGTGTGCATCATTTTTCTGTAATTGTGATGGTGAGATTGTATTGAGAAATAATGTTCAATAATTGTTTATTGTTTATTGCTTATTGTCTCAAATTTGTGTGTATGTGTTTTAATCGAGTTTATATTTATTTCTATTTACCATTACAACATAAATACAACATGTGTTATTATTTGTAATTAATGAAATGGTAAAAGACACAAACCACACGGCCATAAATGCAACAAAAGAAACGATACGCTTCTCTTAACATTGTATCCTTCAAAATCATAGCCAATTCACCGCAACCTACAATTCAAAATTAATTTCTTGTGTTCCCAAAAACCAAAATCCTATTTTTATAATTGAAATAACACAATTTAATGTGACATTTAGTGTATTTATGTCCCATTGTGCAGAAGACTGGAACTTTCTGAGATGAAATTCCTCGTTGAAGAGAGAAAGCTCTGGTGAATTCACCGAGTTCAACCACGTGGAACCACGTGGCTTATCGATCCTCTTCTTGACACGTGTACTGCTTCCCAGCCTGCACTTTTTACATCTTTCTTTTCCTTGTTTTCCTCTGGCTTCTCTAAGATAATATCCCCCTTACTAGAGAAAACGGAATTCTAATTTATCTTTTGAAAGAAAAAACTTTCTGAAAGCGATCTGCAGTCTTTCATAATAGAGATATGCAAATGCAAATGCAAATTTCGATGCACTTGAAGATTTATGAAAGACTCGAGCGACTGGTATTTGATGAATTAATGGATTTTAACAAAGCAAAGATTTATGGTACGTTTTTGTTTCTGTGTTCTGTCGAGTCAGGGTTGACTTCCAATAATCCGGATCCATGTCGATGATAATAGTGAATGATATGCTAAATGCTGGAGCTGGAACTGGAACGCGATCGCATGTCGAAGTCCTACATTACGACGCTGGAATCTCTGCTAATAGCAAGCTGATGGAGGAATGAGTGAATTCCATGGAATTCGAAACCGACGCAAAAGGGCTACCAAACAAATATTAAATCGAGATTTGATCACGAATGTAAACTGCGAATCGATAAGCCGAAGTCTGGAAAGATTTTAAAGATTTCCGAGTTTCTTTCCGAGCAATGAAAATATCTGAAAACATTATAGACAGCATTTCGTTATAAATCTATATATCTATTGTTAGGAGGAAAAGTTTTTCTAAAATCCTAAAATCCGTGGCGGCTGAGTGGTATATACTTTAACTTTATGGAGAATGATGGTGTTGAGATTCATATACAAGAAACCCAGTGACCAAAACATATGATTCTGAAAGCAAGAAACTAAACGATCGAGACAAAAAGACAGTCCGATGTACATTTAGAGCAATAGGAGTCGCATCTTTGTTTGTCTGCGAAACTAAGAATGTTATGATTTGTTCTGAATCGAAGTGTCATTTATTCAACTGCCAACTCAAATAATCACTTGGTACTGGAAGAAGATGACACAAAAATGTATGTATAACAATGATTTGAAAATGCTTCGCATTACACCTCGAATCTCGATAAGCACAAGATGATCAGTGCCGAGATGCAGACAACGGCTTGCGAAACCGACGACGCGGCGTCTTTTGTTCTCGTTAACACGCGTCGTATTTGATTCGAACACCTCAACTTGCCCGCCTCTTATCTCCGCCTAAACAATGCGCTGGGTATGTAGGTCAGCGGGATTTCGAACCCTGATGGAATGGGACCTTAACCCTCACAACACCGCAGCTTCGGAGGATACACGCGGCTTTCTAGAGGCGGAAATGCAATTCCTTCCCTCCACTAAATGCTGGTTTATTCCAACTTTATATTGGATACGATCACGATATGATTAGAAACATCGTAAGGCTTTAAGTCTGATTGCAAAATATGAAATGTTTTACTTTATTGCTTTGAAAGTTTACAAATACCCTTTTCCAGTTTGATTAACTTATGCATTTTCGAGATCCCAGTTGGAGGCAGATCATAACAATGGCATATGAAATTGTAAAAGAGAACGCCACACTGTTTCCATCATGCGACTTCATTTGAGCGTCTCTGTGACCTTTAGAGAAGAAGAAATGTATTGTTTTATATTAATTAAATTTATCCTGGAAAGTAGTTTATGAGTGAACTATTTGGAATGTAGATTTCCCAGTAGAAGTGTTTTATTTCCTAAACTTTTTCTCGCTCGTTTGCATCGTATTTCTTCGACACCAGGGATTTCAATTGACAAAATTAGTTACAAATATGTATACATTTTGTATACAAGAGAATGCAGTATTTCAATTAAGAGGATTTTCCGGAGTAGTGCTCTTGCATTTATTTATTTCGATTGCGTAATTTTCAAAATGACGTCGGAAATTGCTCTGCTTCATTCTCACTGGGATATAGTTCAATGAGTTGCAGTTGCAGTTGCAGTTGCAGTTGCAGTTGCAGTTGCAGTTTGCACCGACACGAGAGACCTTCGTATCTTCCCAGCTCGTCGTTTAGAGCTGATGAAACCTTGAACTTGGGAAAGAAATGAATTACTTGTCCTTGGATTTCATTGCCAAGTCTTGCAACTGCATTAGAGCTTTTTCATTGTAATGAAACTCGAGTTTTTCAGCTGCACCGGCTTAAAGTCGTCAGAAGCGAATGAGAATACACATATTTCCTGAGGAAAAGAGCTTACACTTGAACTAGAACACTAGCTTTATATTGCAGAGTATTAAAAGATTAAGCATCTCCTTGAGATTGACCTTTAGTTATTTGCCAAACAGTAATTGGAGCGAAGTTTCTGCAATGAGGCGATGTTGATGGTTATCAATGCATATGGAAGGATTTCACAGAGTTTTGGTGGACTTTAATGAGAATTCTAACTAAAGCAATTAGTGAGGCGCAATTGACGTCGGAATCTAAGTCGACGTTTAGCAAACATGATGACATTGTTACAGAAACTTATTCAGTTGTTGCACCGAATAATGCAGTCGGGAAACTTTTATCAATTATAAAAGTAAACTATCACGACTTACTCATGATTAGTTGAGTTGTAGTGTCATCAATAGCCATTGTAAGTTTCAATTGGTTTATCACAGAAGAGCACAGAACTGATTGTAAGAAGGAAATTAAATCATGTTGATAGAAATTCCCAGAATTCATAGATTCGTAGAATGAGTAAATATAGCTTGTGATGCAAACTGTCATTTCTGACCGCTTCTAGTCAAACACAATGATAAGGCCCCCAAGTTGCATCTTTGAAATTTTTGAGTTATTATAATCTCATTGGAATCTACGGATCGTGTTCTATCATTTGTGCTCGTTAAGAATGCCCTCAGTCACAATTTTCAACTTAAAACTAAACCGTGCTTCAGTTGTGTGACATTAACCAAAGTATATTGAAACTTGTTTTGGCGATTTACTCGAAACCTCTTTCATGTTTGTTGAGTGATCTATGTTTAGCGCAAGTCCATTGCAGAGATAATAAAACTAACTTTTACATCGAAACTTGTCATTAACTTTAACTGATTTACGTGGATATCTGTCAAGGGATTGGACACATTTTTATTAGTTATGACAAAATGTGTTTTTTGGTTCTTAAATGACGATTAAATCTTAATGGGAAGCTGGAAATATTTTTAACAAAAGTTCACAAAATTGAGTATCTTATGAAATCGAAAATAATATAAAGTTCTTCACAGCACCTCCATAACATTCGAATTATGTTCGATTTAGAATCCAGAATAACACCACATTGGTCATCGATCTATTTCACTCTACCGAAGCAATACACTCCTTTCCAAACCCCAGTCTATGAATACTTGTGAAAGCTTCTCGAAAAGTTTCCAGCTAGCGAGTGGGAGGAAACTAACGACTTCTTATTTCCTTGTTGAGACGCCAGTGTTTGTAGTAGACACATATATCCTCGGCGTTTCGGTTTCGCATGGCTCCAGCAAGAGCAACTTCGTGTCTGACACACTTTTTTACTCAGCCGTTTGATCCTATCACGTGACAACTGTCAAACGCAAGTGTTTATAAACCCAAGTCGCTGTTGTGTCTTCGGTCAATCATTGTTTCTCGCTCGGAAGCGTTTGCTGAGAGCTTATTTGAAGGGTACATGGGAAGAACGATCCAAGTCCAATTCGAAGATAAAAGAAGCGTTTGACAAGTCAAAGCTCTATGCTTAAACATCGACAGCCCATGTTTAAATATTTATTTTAAGGAAGTTTATCCTTATTTCCATCAAATCGAGAGAACATTATGAAAGCTACGGACCACTCCCAGATTATACTTCAATCATATTTTATTTAAAAAATGCCTTGAAGGGTACAGGGGAAGAACGCTATAAGTCACATTCGGATGAAACTGAGATAAACAAAGGTACTGATAAGGTCGGTTGCACCATTGAAGTTAGTGGTTGCCATGGCAACAGCTAATGATCACCGCCTCCTAGAGAGCTGAAGATCAGTCGAGAGCTTTATCTGCATGGAAGCAGTGGACTTGACAACCAACTCTAAGAAGCTCAACCCGCAGAACACAAGATGCAGCCCGCAAACACAAAACACGCCACCTGCTTCTGCCTTCAAAGAAGTAAGACGTTAGTTCTTCTTGACTATAAAGTACCGCAATAAAATCAATAAACAAGAAATGTAGATGACAAATATCCGAACAGCTCGTATTTCTCTCTAGAGAAAGTCCATTACGTGAATTTCTTGCCAAAATGTCAACTAATCGAACTCAATCGCTGTTTTTACAAAATGCTATTTGTACAACAGAAAGTCTAAAGTCAGAGCATTACAATTCTCTCTCTCTCTCTCTCTCTCTCTCTCTCTCTCTCTCTCTCTCTCTCTCTCTCTCTCTCTCTCTCTCTCTCTCTCTCTCTCTCTCTCTCTCTCTCTCTCTCTCTCTCTCTCTCTCTCTCTCTCTCTCTCTCTCTCTCTCTCTCTCTCTCTCTCTCTCTCTTTCTCTCAAGTACATTTTAGACATTTTTGGGTTTGGGCGTTTTCTTACTTATTCGAATACTAATTATTTCGAAATTTTAAGAAAATCGCTAGGTCCGGTTTTCACAGCGCTTTTGAATGTATGTAGACGTTCCACGTAGATTATCTCAAAATTCCGCAATTAATATCGGCTCTCCAATTATTGGATTTAATGCGGTAAGGAAGCCGTTGTGTGCATAGTAAACAACTTCCCAGAATTTTGGAACCTGTCGGAAAACAGGTCGCAGGAATCGAGACCCGGGGCTCCGAAATACAAGTTCATAAAGTTACCTCTGAGCTAGCTTGCTTTATATAAACATTTCCAGTGACGGAGAAGAGCGAAGAGACGGGTAGTATTATTTGCCTGATTGTTTAGATCTTAGGCTGGAGAACTTGGTGGAGTAATAACCATTTGGAGACTTGTTCCTGGTAATAAACTGCGAAGGGTTGCAATGACCCAATTCACACTGGTGAGGGGTTGCATTCGGGGCTCGCACACCCCCCACAAATGGTAGGCTTAGAGGGATTTTCATTGCCTTGCCCTTCCTACACGTGGCGCCGTTTTAAGTCGGTTCACTGCCTTCTAGAGACATATATTGCTGGTCAGAGTCCACGTGCAGAATTTTAACAAAAAATAACTCTGGGTTTTCTTTAGAAGCGCTTTTGAATTGTAATAAAATTGTATTTTTCGTATTTTTATTGCTCTGGGCTAGATGGATCCACTAATTATGCAGCTCTAAATCCAAAAGAACGTATTCAAAAGATATGAAAACACAGTCAATTTCGTGTGGAAAACAAACGTCGTTTTTTTTAAGTGTTTATAAAATTCCAATACCAAACGCGTCATTATGATAATTCAACCAAGAGAATAATTGTCAGACATTATCGAAAAAAATTCAGAAACAAGAATGTTTCAAGTTTCTTGACAAATATATATTTTCATCTTCCTTTAATTCAGAATCTTACTTAACTTTTTACATTACTGTTACTCGGAAGGGCGCAAGAAGTTATACGTAAATTATAAATGCATTAATTGCTAAGGCCGGCCAATATATATAGATGAATAAATGAATGCATGCATTTTTATTAAACAACTTTGTAAAATAATATTACATATGTTTAACAGGTATACTATTTGTCACAATTCCGGTGGTTGATATAGTCTTGATGCGTTAAATATAGTACAAGATGAAATAGTTTTTACAATATACATTGTGTATACAATTGATACAATATTTTTTATGTTTTTAAAATCCCCCTGTAATTCTTAATTACTATTCTGGAATCAGCAACTTTGTGTCAATGTTAAAGCTATACTTGGTTGAATATTTGTAATATTGTCAATGAAAGTGTCAAAGAGTTTCAGTTCCCCTCATTTTAACAACCAATTTTTTCTCTTCGGGATTTACAATATTAAATTAGGAGCCACAAGTAAGAGAAATCAGACTTTTAATAATGACATTTCAATATCCACTCAACAATATTTTACTTTTCATTTAACCCAGAACTCTTATTTGATCTCTCAAGAATTGAATTCCGTTCATCGAAATTAAGTATTCTACTCAAGTGCAGCGTGAATTATAGAGACTTCTTTCTTTCACTTTGATTTATAACTTCTTCAATCATTATGCAATCTGCTTGTTCGAGCTTCTTTCTCTTCAGCTCAATATTTAACTTAAGACTTAAACTTCTATTGTTGTCACGTCTTTTTAAATTTATATCCCCTCTTTTATTTCCTATTGTCTTAAACTTTCCATCAATTTAAGTTCTGATTTGTGTTCAAGTATTCGTCCATTGCTAATGCGGAATTCATCAGCATCTGACTTCTTGCCAGAGCGTACTTGTGGGAGTTTACATTATAAAGCACTCACTTCAGATATTGTCTCCTTGCTTTCGCGAGAAACCTTTCTTATTACGGTGAGCATAAAAACTCTTCTCTAATCGCTGTAATCAAGTTTGAAAAAGACAATGCAGTTTCAATTGAGGCAATTCCTCCGTTCTGAATCAAAATGTGAGATGAAATCTGGTTGCGTTTATTCGTTTACTTTATGTTGTAGTAAAATTGATTCAATTTAGCCACAAAACTCGGATGACCTACATTGCATTATGAACTCAATCAAAAGTAATAAAGAATTGATAGAAATTGCTGGTCAAATCTATAAAATAGTATGTAAAATTAAATTATAAACGTTGCGATTAATCTTTAAGAGGCTAAAATACTGACTCTATGCAAAATTTCAGTAATATGACCGTCATTTCAAACCAGTGCAGATATCAAAACTTCAAAATTAATAGACACAGATAATGTTATATAGTCCATGAAGTAATGTAAAAATGTTAAGTACATAAGCGGTTCTTCTCGGTCTTAAAAGCAGTTTTTCAGTGTTCTTTTAACATTTATAAAAATGTCACAGAATGGAGAGCTTGCGCACAATTGGCCATGAAGGAAGACGTAGCTTATTGAATCAGCAAGTTAACCATGGTAACTCTAAGATCCTTAGAAAGTAAAAATGATATTCTGACAGATAAAGTTGAGAAATATTCAAAAGAATCAGTTCACAAGAGGATGGCTCTAACTTAAGATTGATCATTGTATGTGCTAACTTAAACTCGGATAAATTATGTTTCATTATTTGCTGACAATTATTACAGCGAAACAGCAATCTGGATAACGAAAAAAGTATTCTTTGACATGCATGCTGTTAATGTCATCTGTCAGAGGAGAGTTTGGTCGAAATTAAATAAGTACTTCCTTCTCTTTCAAAAAGGAAATTAAAACTGTACACTATTCAAAAAGAGTCTCACAGAGTTAACATACTATGATTATTATTGGTAATTTGTAGTTTGTATTAGGTATTAGGATGTCAACAGTATTGTTAAGAAAATCAACTCCTGCTAAATCGAACATTTGTGATTACGAAACATGGTCTGAGTTGATGTCGTCTTATGGGACGGAGATATAAATTGGTAAATTCAATCTCGAAGATCTAAATAATTCCATTAACTGTAGCAATCTACAAGATCATGTTTCGATAGCATCGATTTATAAAGTCTTAAGGACTATCAGAGTTCGCTAAGTACTCTAGTGTGCGGCATTATTTAATTGTCACAACTCAAACCACGATATGGAGACACATGTGTACATGTCCCCCATCCTAATCACTTTTGAATATGTGTGACATCTTTAGAGAACAATATGAATACGTGAGAAAATTGAGGTTTTGGTTATTAATGTGAAAACAATACGTCGAAAGCCTACGTGATTATTATTATTACGTTGCCTATTTCTAGATACTTATAAGAGTATTATTAATATTGTAAATATCTACTCTGATTCTAATGGGTACCCGAGACTATTATTCATTCTCACTACAAATGGTGGCAGCTATGGGATTTATTTTTAAAATTGATGTGAATCTTCATGCATACTGTCCGTTTGATATTGTTATCTTACACTAGTTAATATGCAACTTTTAAACGGTTAACGTTGAGAGTATTTTAACAATTCTACAAATGGTGGCAGAAGTGGGACTCCAGTTTTTCTTTTTCTTTATGATTTCATACGGAGATTTTAAAACAGTAATTAGTTAAAACTAACAATATTCATTACTTTAGGCGTTGTACGAGATAATCTAGTGGAGCGGTCGCTCCACGCCAGCCAAGTCGTATGGCGCGCGTACACTCTCATATAAAGGCTGTAGCAAACCCACTTTTACTGTGTTTGGGCCATTCATATTTTCCCGCTTGTTGATGGCGGAAGCAGTGTTCCGTGTATCTAGGTATGTCATCCCCTTGCTAGGGTTGATTTTCCCTTTACCGACCGCATGGTCATCAGTTAGTAAAGTAACCTGGTTCGAATCAGTCATTTCTCGTTTTTCTCGCCAGCCTGCATCGAGGCAGCGCGTGTTTAGTTTTCCTCGTACGCATAGTTATTACTTGTCAGACATCGAAGCCGCGTCTAGAAGATATTACCGAGTTTATTATTTCAACTCTCTACGATTAAATTCCTACATCATTTCCCAAGTACAATTCCCGATTTACCTCACTGCAGTGTCCCACTGGCCTTACACCCCAGAGTTCCCAAGACTTCGACGAACATCATCGCAAGACGCCGACGTCGCGACGCCAGTAAAGGTAAACCAATCTCTCAACATTACAGTCCACTACCAGCTATCATTCTCTCAGTCGCTCTGTTGCCCTGCTAACCCCACGGCCGCGACATACTGTAAGCATCAAAGTGGCATTTTCGGCCTACTGGATCTCAAAATTGGGAAATATCACATTGTTGCAAAATCTCTTAATTTCGAGCTATGGCCCACCCCACCATAAATACCAAATTTGGGAACAATATGATATGATGTTTGCGAGCTAGAGGGCCTTGAAAACAGTGAAATTGTACGGCTTTCTTCAGATAATAATGATTCAGATTCAGATTCATCTTCCAATAAATTCCGCGGTCTCAGCCACAGCCTAAACGGCTGGGTCGATTGACCCGAAATTTTCACCATATATACAGCTCGTCTGCCTGATGATACCTTGCCCTTATGATTAGTCTTACTCTTAACATAATCACGCAAATATATTTTTAACTTTAGAAACTTAAAAACTCGTCAGTTCCTTTTGCATTTAGAATATTAGATGCTTGCACTCTAAATGTATCACTTGATGAATTATAAATAAGTTGATGAAAACTTTATTGCATATTATGTACCTCCATAAAAACGAGAAGTAAAAACGTAATTCAATGTCGACGGACGCTAGACGCATGTAAAACGCTTCGGGAGAAGTTTGCCTTCATACTTGAAATGCCGTGCATACTCATGTAATGGGACTCACGTTGGAGCAATATTTCACAAAGCTTTATGCCCACAAATCCACCTTTTTGAATATGAACCCGCGAGTTGAGTGATGAGAGTCCCTCCCTCCAGGTCCGCATACTCTGGATTCCGCGTTAAACAGCCGCCATTTTGATGACGTCAGGATCTGCATAGAGACAAGTCATGTAATCGCTGGAGAGTTCGTGAGAGAGAGAGAACAATGCTGAGGACATCTTTGTCTTGCATTCGTGTCAAGGAGTACGTACGATGACTTGAAAGAAGGAATATTAAATGCTGCAATAGCTTATTTCAACATCCTGAACTTAAGCTTGGGCTGTTGAACTGTTTCAACTATTGTTTTAATCAGCAAAGCGTTGCTATGGTACTCTTAGGGTATATATATTTTTTCTACTCGTTAGGTCACACACCTATTGATCTAAAATTTTGCATACCTACAGACAAATTAATTCAAGTAGGTACAGTTTTGAGGAAATTGAACCGATAAAGTAGACATTTTGATGGTCATTGAAACCAATATTTTATCATACACAAATTCATGGCAATATCAGTCAAGAACTTATTTAGTTACCTATTATTTTGAAATTTAAAAATGAATCTACCGATTTAAAATTAATGCAGCACTCTTCATCACTTGCAAATTATCGCAGATTGTTTTCTCACAAAGGTTTTGTTACAAAGCAAAACGAGCAAAACAATATATCGCTTATCAACGAGTTAGAAAGAGTGCTTTCCAGGTCTATAATATCGAACTGATCTGAGCTCATGAAAATGACATAGTTTCATTATCTTTCGGATTCCATTGCGGGATTGCTTCCACGGTACTGAAGGAAATGACAACCTAGTGTGAATAATTTAGAGTTGAGACAGTTAGTTGTACATTAAACACCGAACTACTCTGTCACCGCTCTTAAGAGGACCATCAAAAGCAACCAACAGAGCAGAAACGGCAGAGGAACGGAACTCGAACACTTATTCACTCGTAGCATCACCATCCGAGTGCTCAGTCACTTCAAACGTTAGCAAATAGCAGGTACACACAGTTTCATGAAATCACACCCGTTGGTAGTGAGCGTGGCCTTGACGAGTTTTTTAATCGATTTTTATCAATATCTTTTTCCAGTGTAATTGTTAACAAAATAGGGCTATGGACGTGAATTCAGAACAGTTCAATGAAAATAATTTCATAGTTTGGAATAAGCTATTAGTTTTATTGTGTCCAACAGGTGTTTAGAACCCGAAAATTACTAAATTTTCGGGTTCTAAACACCTAGGGCCAGATTCACAAAAAGTATTATCTCCTAATACGTGTATTATCTTTCATTTAACATGGTGTTTTTGGAATTAAATCAAAAGATAATACGTATTAGAAGATAATACCTTTCGTGAATCCAGCTCCTGTTGGACAAAATAAATCTAATAACTTATTCCAAACTATGAAATATTTTCATTGAACTGTTCTGAATTCACGTACATAGCCATATTTTGTTAACAATTACACTGGAAAAAGATATTGATAAAAATCGATTAAATACTCTTCAAGGTCAAACTCACTACCCAGCCGTCTTAAAGGTGGATATTAGAGAACATTTCCTAAATATAGTCATAACTCTTGTAACATTCAAATTATTAACATTTTGAAAAATAATAACTGTTTAGTCGACCTTATCAATAAAACACTAACTCTAAATTTATTCCTAAACTCGTATCAACGCTTAAAAATAGGGAGATTTCAGCTTTGGCATTTGTTTGGGAACAATATTGTATTTATAAGATAATGTTATATTGCTAGGTCGACTAAAAAAATTAGCTACGCTAATTATTTTTCACATTTAAATAAATTAAATGGTTCAAAGGTTATGACGTTATTTCGATAATATTATGTTGTCCTACTTCAAGTGCAGCCGCTCTCGAAGGAAACAAGGGACATGGACAGAATAAGAATGATTGAAGCAAGAGAGTTCGATTCAGCAAGCGGATCTGTCACACATCTCAGTTCAGTTAATGGCGGTAGAAATTACGTAATTCACTTCTCAAGCTTTAATGTTGACATACGATCTGTGTAATGCCGTTCCCCGCCAGTTTCCAAAGTCAAACATTAAAACACAGTTGATGTATTTCAGACCGAGATCGTCGATGAAGCTCCGGGGACTTGTAAAAGAATTTCAAGAAAAAAGTAAAAACTCGTTAAAGAGCAAAGTTTTATTTTAATTCCGCAAAATAAATAAACCATTGTTATTAAAAATTAAGTGACGTCTTTCTTGGCGGTTAGCCGCGGGACAGCTTCTTCAGTGCGTCGACGCATATTAAAAATGCTAATTTTAAGCGTCGTTTCTCAGCTCGACGCCGAAACGCTGTGTAAAGTTTCGCCTCTGAGCGTCGCTTATGACCGGTAATAAAATCATCTTGAGGTCGACATAATCGCCGCCTCCAGACAAGGAGGCAAAGTTGCTTGTGAAGACGCTGCAAAGAGTGAGGTAAATGTGATCAAATATCCAGCAATTGATGAGATTATGTGGAAGATATTGCTAGGAAACGCTCTGAGTAACACCTTGATTAGCAGTCCTTCGTATTGCATGCGAATGTATATTCGTATGAAAGTTGCTGTTCAATTATAGACCTTGGAAGACAACATGGCTAAACGAGCAGTTATATTTTTCATTTTCTTTGAATAAATTTGACAAATTTAAATGGTAAATACAAAAAAAAAGTTTGTCCCAATTACCATGCTATATTTGAAGTTAATCGGTCACTGGGTCCCATATTGAATTTTCAACCAATCACAGGGTCTTGTCCAAAATCAATGCACTTATGACATTAGTGTGTGTGAAAAATTTCAGATCGATTGGCTGAACGGTGGGATCTGGGAAGTGAAGGCAAAAACAGAAACAGACAGAGAAGAAAACAAGAAAGAGCCACGAGTACATGTCAGTCGTGGGGAATCGTTTTTAGAGATTCACCTTTTGAAGGAAACCGCGAAAGCACAAAACAATACAAAATTGTTTAGCTTCGAGTAAGAAGACTGACAACGTTTCTGTTTCAAACCACAATTAGATATTTATTTCGACCTTGGCTTAGTATTAAATTCATAATACTTTATGCATGACAGCCTATAGCGTCCAACATGGCGGACCCAGCACATAACCGTATTATGCTGCGCTAAAGCTCTGGCCAACGCTGCACAGAGTGAGATAAAAAGCATATTTCGTTTGATCCGCACTCGATGGTACGTAAATTATGCAAGTTTCAATTGAATTTTTGTCTACTATTTCCGGCAAAGTTCACCGTTATGGGCTGACGAAACGGATCGACCTGGATATGTTATTGCTTTTGACGACCCACAGGAATTCGAGGGAACGAAGTTGGGATGAAAAATTATCTTCCGGATTAGTTTAAAATATATAATACGGCACAATAAGTGGGGCGTCATTTTGCATTGATGACGCACGAGAGTTCCAGTCTCGAGATAAAGGACATTTAAGAACAGCTGGCTAAATAGAAGCACTCGGCTTTAATTACACCGATACAATTGTTGTTTGAATTACTCGTGTACATTGCGATAGTTACACATTCAAGGACTAAGTGTTATTGACTCGGTGTTTTCTTTATCTGCTGGTCCAGGACATAAAGATCTGAATGGAGTTTGGTCAACGCTGTAAGCTGTCACACACACAATGATAATAACTATGAAAACGAATGTTGAAGAATCTTTGGACGGCTTAATCAAAGTTTCACAAATGCAGACAACGTCCCAAGGCTCATTTTTATTTCAGTGTATTGCAGCTGTGGGAGGTAGTTTTATACCTACTTTCTGGGAATACTATTAAGAAAATATTTTTAAAAAAGTGAAGGAAAATACTTTTTTGACATTTTAAATTTATTTTGAGTAAGTTTTTGCATTGCTTGTAAATGAAACATGTTCTGCTCCATGTACCTTGAAAATTCAGCTGCTTTAAGAAAATTGATTAGTTGTTTCTCGATAATTCTATTTATTCATATTATTTAAATAACTCTTGATTGACAAAATCTCATAAAATGCTGGTCCAGTGACTACACAAATATGAATTTGATCGGATAAATTATTTAAATAACCAATCAGAGGATTTTGTTCAAAAACTATTCCCGAGGCCGCTGTTATGACATTAGTGTGTGTGCAACTTCAGCCTGATTGGTTGTTGGTGTGTCTTGAGCAGTGCTTACAAAAACAATCAAAATCGAAGAGAAAGCGCCATGATAAAACAACGATCACTTATTTTATTGATACAAAATGGATTTTTCTAAAATCTTGAAATAACAAATTCTACACATATTCACATTGCACATATTATTTCTTTTAGTTTTGATTCAGATGATTCAAGATCTAGGGAAGTCATTGACCTATACTTTTCAGAGTTAGGGATTCAAGTGATCAAGCGATTTGAAATTAACCATTTGTATACTATGTTTTTTTTAATTTAGACAAGAGTTTATGGAGAGGTAACATTTTTAAAACATAGCATGAATCAATACCATATTTGCAATGACATCGACACTGACCCGACCAGATAAATATTTTCTTTCTTGAGACTATTGAACTCCGTGGAAGTGATTCCTATAGATTTCCCTGACTCTACGGGCGATTTTGACAAAGTGTGGTGTCTCGATCTAAGTTTTTGAAGCAATAACTCGCGTCCCCGTGGGAGAAGTTGGGAGAGTCGATGTGGCGGGCGGAGTTGATCCTCCACCGTGTTTACTATCGCTTATCGCTGGACCAATGGGCTGTCGAGTTCAGAACACGTGACAATCGCTTCGGAACACTTTCATTGCATGGTGCAGCGTTCAACAGCAAGTTCCAACACTTGAATGATACGTTCCTAGGTATATTATGTACTTATTTACATTTTGAATCTACTTTTAAAACGAGCATTTGTAAGAAAAATATACTCTTTTAAGTTAACTTATTTAAAGGTGATATATCGTATTTCACAAAAAAAATGTAATTGGAAAAGTATCAAAATGTTATCGCCTGATCCCCTATTTATAATATTGATAAGCGAGTGTATCGATCGTCTCTACTTATCATCTTATGACACTTTCTCTGGGCTGATTTTTGTGATTTTGCCAGCAGCAGTGCTCAGGTCAAACCGCACAACCAATCGATCTGAAATGTTGCACACAAACTAATGTAATCTGACCCGACTCGTGTATTTTGGATAAGATTCTGTGATTTTTTGAAAATTTAAACTAAACCGTTTGATTGATCAACTTCAAATTTTGTATGTAATCGGACATTTTAGTTGTTTTTGTCAATTTTAAGAATTTAAGAATTTTATCTGTCGTTTACTGAAACAGTTACTGACATTTTACGGACATTTTATGCGTGTTTGAAAATATTTGTCCAATTTCCTGAAGGAAATATCAGATATTTTATCGCTTGCTCCTTTGACGTATTTCCTCTCAGCTTTTCAAGGTCTATAGGTATAAGCTTGCTAAAGCATACGAAGGCTCGCTTATCAACGCGTTACACCGAGCGTTTTCCTTACCTAGTGGAGCGGTCGCTCCACGCCAGCCAAGTCGTACGGCGCGCGCACACTCTCATATAAAAAGGCTGGAGCAACCCACTTTTACTGTAAGCATCAAAGTAGCATTTTCGGCCTACTGGATGTTAAAATTGGGAATCGTAAGTATACGTGGAAAATGATTGCGTTTTGGTTTCGTTCTGGTGGCTAGAAAAGTTGTACCCGGGCTGTACCAAGATGTACCAGATATATACTCCTTCTGTGCCTCCTCTCTGGTGATTATTCATCTGCAGACTCGGAGCTTATTAGAAAGCTGCTCGTGGGAGGAGGGGGGAGGAGGAGGGGGGGGGGGGAGGAGAACAAGAAGAAGAATGGGATTCTGTCTTTGACTACGCAAAGAATTTCTGCGCCGTCGGTTGTGGATCTGATTTTAAATAAAGAATTCTTGGTTCAAGCAGCGATGTTTGCGTATAAAATAAAATATTGTAATTAAAAACAAATCGTGTTAAATTTTTCAGTATTTTTAAGATCTTAAGGTTTCCTATCATACAGGGCCCGCATTCACAGAGCCTATCTTGTAGGAGGTCCAAATCAAACCTTCCTTCACTGCTTCTTAGATACAACTAAAACTGTCAATTCTCCCCTAGAAAAAGCTTTGTGAATCCGGGCCCAGTTTAGGTCTTAAGAGGCCTGCTTAGTAATTCTCTACATCCGATCAAATCAATATAGTTACCCATGAGAACACTCCTAACATCGTTCATGTTGAGTTATCCAAGACGAATTAGGAGGGAGATTCACTGCATACTGCAGCTTATCAATATTCTCAGTCAATCTCAGTTGATTCTCAGTTGATTTTGTAGTGATTTATAATTGTATAAAACTAAAATCTTGTGTATTCATACGCACGTGAAAACTGTCAAAACCCGGTGATTTCATTTTAAATATTACATTCATAATAGTGGATATAATTATTAATGTCTCAACATTTCGTTGGAAAGTTGAAGAAAGAGCGCATGTTTTGCCGACAACATTGTGTCAGGTTTGTGATGCATTGTGCCCTTTTATTAGAGTAAAGTTTGCTGTTCTTCGCTGCTCGTCGGATTTCATTGAACTTCAGGTCTTGATTTGAGAATATTTAGGTGCAAGGAAGATAAAATAATCATAGAAGTTATTTTCGCAGTTTTTTTCTGCGTAGATTAGTTCCAACAGATGTGTCATACATAACTTATCTGATGAGGGACTGAACCCTTCCAAGTGAAAATTTGTAGCATTTTGGTAGAAAAAGTCAAGTGATATATTTTGGTCTTAAAGTATATAATAAGTTTGATAGGTAGCACCTCGGAGTAGAAATCAAATCTGTAAACCAGCAAGTATGTAGGTATGTGATTTTCGGCAATTTCTTCATTTTCGTACCATTTTCGGAGTTGTGACAACTCTTATTTGATGGATCGACACATTAATCATTTATCTCTTACTTATAGCTTACAGCTCATTAATCATTTATCTCTTACTATAGCTTACAGCTTTTAAGCTTTATAAGGTACATACGGTTATAAGGTAATAAGGTACACTAAATTGTAAATTTTGTTGAAAATTGTATTTTTGGAATATGAATATTTGATGTACCACAAAAAATCTGCAAAAAAATCCTTCACAAACATGTCGATTTGTCAAAAGTTATTACTTAATACTTCAACTCTACATGAAATCGAGCTGGAAATCCCGTGAAAATCAAAGTTGAATACAAATGTATTACGTCACGTCTCACGATAGTTTCAAACTGATATTTGCTATCCGAAAATCAATCCAGACTTTGATTTCAGTCGGAAACTTTCTTCATTCTCACAAAAAGCAAACAACTGTTGAAGAAGGACGAATATTACTTAACTTGACTAAATAACTTTGAACCGTTAATATTTTGTTTCGTTTTGTCGCGAAATGTTAGTTTCTCGACTCCGTTTGATTTTCTTGCTCCTGACCTGATTCTGATATCGACTTGGAACTACAAACACCAAATCTTGCTCTTTTTACCAAATCCCACATAAGACGTTCAAGTTTTTAAGTGAATACCTTTAGCCTGATCCCGAAATGCTTCCCATATTCACCCTCCATACTTAATATATTTACAATAGGTGTTCCAGATTCTGTCTTGATTGCATTTCTTGACTAAAGTTGTGATTTCATGACGCTGTAACAAGTTCAGGGTTGAGTCCAATATCACATCTTGCGGTGACATAGATGGAAGAAAGGATATTCAAGAACATGTTTCTCTAAATAGGAACATTCCAGAAACATTCTGCTTTCTCGTTTCAAGAAAACTTCTAATACGTTTTTTTAACCCGAAGATAAATTGGGTAATTGTAAACGAAATTACGCTCGTAAAACGTGAGGGATCGCCTGGAATCGAGCTGGGAGTGACCTGGAGGGGCAGGAGCGCCACCCGTCTAAATAGAGATCCAGAGAGATCGGGAAATCTCTTGAGCGTGGAGGCAGAGTTATGATTTTATTGACTTTCATTACGTACATTTTGAATAGATCAGAGACGCTTTGAAAATAATTGATTTGACTTCTGTTGCCTGTTTTCATTCTATTTTATGATAAAGGCCCGAAAAGTAACCAAAAATCAAATCACAAATAAAATTATCTCTGTGTGATTTCATATTTATTATAATATGTTCTCTATCATTGTTATTATTTCAAACATCAAAGTAAAAGCAGCAATTCTGATAACACAATGAATTATTTTATAACACAATATCCATGAACAGATTTACATATGTGTCGTGTTTAACGTCGCACTGCTTGCAACTAGCTAATGGCGCAGGATGAATGATTATGATAACGATGATAGGAATACGGTGATAAAGAATATGTAAGTTAAAGAACGGTGGATTGGTCGTGAATCAATCTTATCTGGAAAGAAGAGCATGATAATCAAAACCGTATCCTTCGATTCCAATTCCAGAGCGTATTGCCTTAGCCAACTTGCTCGTTGTACGTAAAATAAAGGAAACAACGTCAGTATATTATAAAGCTGAACGTAAACATTTAAGTGGCACAGTATTAAGTGCTAAAACATAAAGTTAGAAGCGGTGATCGATCACGAAGCAATTCACATTGCTCTGTTCTACATGAGATCGTATTAGCGGTGAGCTGATAATGCAAATCTGTCGCCGACTTGGCTCAGGTGAAACCACATAATTGAATCAGGACACGAGACAAGCGCTTGCGCAAACTCAAGTTAAGCTCAAAGAATATCATGTTTTTGACTTGTCAGACTAATATGCAGCTTCACACTGAAGTCAAGTTCAAAGAATATCATGTTTTTGACTTGTCAGACTAATATGCAGCTTCACACTGAAGTCAAGTTCAAAGAATATCATGTTTTTGACTTGTCAGACTAATATGCAGCTTCACACTGAAGTCAAGTTCAAAGAATATCATGTTTTTGACTTGTCAGACTAATATGCAGCTTCACACTCAAGTCAAGTTCAAAGAATATCATGTTTTTGACTTGTCAGACTAATATGCAGCTTCACACTCAAGTCAAGTTCAAAGAATATCATGTTTTTGACTTGTCAGACTAATATGCAGCTTCACACTCAAGTCAAGTTCAAAGAATATCATGTTTTTGACTTGTCAGACTAATATGCAGCTTCACACTGAAGTCAAGTTCAAAGAATATCATGTTTTTGACTTGTCAGACTAATATGCAGCTTCACACTGAAGTCAAGTTCAAAGAATATCATGTTTTTGACTTGTCAGACTAATATGCAGCTTCACACTGATGTCAAGTTCAAAGAATATCATGTTTTTGACTTGTCAGAGATCTTATCAGATATGCAGCTTCACGTGCTGCACTCAATTCAATTACGTATCTTATCCGCTTTTCGAATTTTCTGAAACTCAATTTTACCTACGCAAATATTATAATTGTCGTGGACGTTATGATACTACAATTTACATCATTTATGGGAAACACCGTGTTAAAATAATAGTACTTAAACTTATTAAGTTATTCTATTTTTTTAAAAAAGGAAACGTATACATACTAAAGAGTGAAATGAGATGTATGAAATAAGGTCGATTTCCGAACCCAACCTTCCATTCAGGATCTTTCGTGATTTCCCTCAGCCGAGAGGCAAATGATGGGAAGGGTTCCTAATAAAAGGCTACGGCCGCCTCCTTCCCATCAAACCTTATTTCGTTTCCTAACTCCTTATCATCATCATCCTTATTCATCCTTCGCCATTTACAGAATGTGCGACGTTAAATATCACTAAAAATACGAATTTCATAACACAACTAACAACAATATTTATAATTTATTAAATTTTTCCTAAACGAAGATCAGAAACATTTGTTTGAACAACATCGACATTTCTTTCTTCATTGTTTTGTTTCCTTAACTAGAAGAAATTTTAATTTTAACTTTCAACAAAGTTTGTCTGTTCGTCGACGCTATTACTGTTTGCGATATAAAACTGATTACAACATAAACTTTCTGGCGACAACAGTTTTATCAGCAGACAAATATCATCTAACAATACGAGATAAACATCCAATTACAATTCTTCTATTTGTAAATACAGCAGACACGTGTTTTAAATTACAATTAACTTCCTATTGGGTTAGTAAAAACAAGGTTTGATGTAATAGTGAGAGTTAATTAATGAAAATAAAAACAACATAACACGTTTGTCACCCCGTGTCGCTTATTGGATCTTCTCTAAGCTCACAAAAGAAAAACATCCTCTCTAATTACAATGTGCAGTGAACCTTGACGTATTTGCATAGATCGATATAATTGTATCCCGTATACCTATTAAAAGTAACTATCCGTTACATGTTTTCATGACATTGCAAATATTGTATTTTCTTAATCTGTTCATAATTAAAGTCTAGGTTTTAAATAAAAGCTATATTTTTTACAAAAGCAATGTACATGCTGAACGAAATGTAGGTATATAAATTCTTCTCAATTTGTTAGTTTTGAAATTAATCCAGTAATATTTATAGTTAGACTTTCAAAAACTATTTATTTATACATACAATGCTTTATTTTATTGTATGTATAAATAAATAGTTTTTGAAAGTCTAACTATAAATATTACTGAAATGTAGGTACTTAGACAATTTCGATCGAAATCTTGATGAATTAATAATAAACTTGTAACCATACATTATTACCTGCTATACTACATAAATCAATTTTCCGGTGAGACCAATAGGCCGATATTGCTAGAAATCATTCAGTCACCAATCACTATCAGGATAGTAATGAATATTTTGTGATAAATTAGCCTGACCCTCTACTTCGTTTCACCTGTAATGCGAAAAGAATAGCCAGACAAAAAGAAAAATGGATTCGAGACGTAAGTTTCAAGTGGAGACGCTCGCTCCGCTTGCTTGAAAGATTTCTATAGATTTCTACAAGATAACTTATATTACTCAGTATCAAATTACTTAGACATGGATGCAAGTACTTTGATGCTGACTAATATAAGTTTATTTTCCTTCCCATAAAGTAAGAAATCACATAAAAATTTGAACGCCGCATTTGTATTAGTAGAATGTAACCAACAGTCATGATTCTAAAATTCCTCGTTTATTGTGGGTTGGTCGGAAATGAGCAAACCACTGGGCACATTCCGATGTCACAGAATGATTACGACCATTGCTCCAACTAAATGAGCGCTTTGTTCCCTAATCAATTCCGCGATTGGTGCAGAGAATGCAGAGAGACATTTTGCGACCTAACACCCGACCGTCATGTAACACACATTGTTCCACCATAACATTTATCAATTTTATTAGGACGATTAATTTATTACCAAGTTGGAGAGCACACTTGTAGGCTGGCAATTTACCAAAAATACGCTTCGGTGAAACATCCACTTTCCAACTATTCCACTGGAAAATTGTAAAAGGGTAAAAAAGGAACCTGCTACTAGTCATTATATATTGCAAGAGATCACAATGACTGCTGAGAGATTGGTTAGAGATTGGTGCAGTAATTTCTCTAGCTAAGTGATCGTAAGTGATTATGGCAAAACGTATTTCCAACACAAAATGTAATATACTTATAACTATAAGTATATTACGACTCATGGTAGCCATAGGGAATTATCACAATGATTAGAGAAAAATATTGAAACACCTTTACAAATTACTAAAATCATATTTAACAGCCCATGAACCTTATTCAATAATTAAAACGAAATCAGTCTGGTCTGATGTCATTTCAGAATAATGTTATCCTTAGGGTCGTGAATGATTTCAGTCCGAAATAATTTCGTCTTCATAATAAAATAGAGGGGCTGGAAAATGAATATGGAAAATGGGCTGGAAGCGGCTATCAATTTGTTTTGTGTGTTTTTTTAGTTTGTCTTTACAAAACATAAAAAAGTTGAACATCTCCCATGTTATTTTGTTTAGTTTGAGGGCAACTTTTCGATTTTTTAAATTGACTAACAAATACACTCTGAAGAACCTCCTGCTTCCTATTAGAGAGCCATAGGATCTCTACTTCCTATTATCTTCGCGGGGCATAATTTAAAAATGTATAACTTAAACTTGTAACGCTCAAATATCACAATTGTACAGTTGTATCAAAAAAAATCAGATAGTATTTGCATAGGAATGAATATGCATGTTACATTCCTCCCAATGCCAATATCACGGACACAAAACAATCTTGTATTTTTCGCGTTCCATCCCGAGATATATGAACAGATAAAGCTCTGAATCTGTGGCGTTGAACAATAAAACCTAATGGCTGAGCTTAGCGTCCGCTGTTCATTACTGTCGTTGTTTTTGCCTGTTGATGTACGACTGTTTCATGGTTGTTCGCAGCGTGGGTGCTGGGATGGTTCCTCTGCAAGTTGGTGCCCTACGTCCAAGGCGTCTCGGTCGCAGCCTCCGTCTACAGCCTCATCGCTGTCTCTGTGGACCGGTTAGTAACATTCAGATCTCTAGTGGTGAAACAGGTTCTTTATATGGGGTCTAATCAAGAGGGAGGAGACAAGTTATTTCATATTTGTCCACGGAAAGAAAGCATTAAAATCTTATAATGTCTTACAAAATTTGGTAAAATACAGTTGATTTCCCTTTAGAGAACAGAAATACAGCAATATTTCTTGAGGATTCCATCGACCGTACTTCTAGTCAGTCTAGTTCCTCGTTATCAATAATAATGAAGAACCAGTTATGGATGGTGCCTAGGAATGTATGAAAAACTTGATAATTAATCAGAACGGGCACCAGGTTTGAATTATGAGACTTTGTGAACTGTTAATATCAAGAAATATTCTTTGCGATGACATTAAAAACATAGTGTATTTAAGAACATCCATGTTCAAACCCACGGGATAATAAAATTGTATCGATGAACATCGATATCGATGATCCCGAGTTCGCTTCCTAAATCCACCACACTGCGAGGACTATCTTTCGTCAATCTTTCGCAGAATCACGAAGTTTATTATTTTACGTGTAATTGAGTGGAATGCTCATGTTGACAGCACTGTCACGACAAAGAATACTCCGACTTGTTCGACTTGTAAGTAAGTAGCGAAATCTTTTGGCAAATATTTTAAAATTGAGAGAGACAAGTTTAAATCACGACACGAAACCAAATCGGTACTTTACCATTTGCTCTCAGTTAAAGACTGAGATGATCTTAGCATAAAACTCGACGACTGTCTCCTTCCTCCTTCCACCTTCCGTCCTTCCTCTTTCTTCAGACGTGAGGAAATGACCCAGCTGCATAATGACCTTCCCCCACACCCCGAATGAGAAAATCTGAAACAAAATATGTATCAGCTGTGAAACACATTCGACACATCAGGCGCCGTCGCTTTATTACTATTAGTATTCAGTAAAGGAGTTAAATCCGTCCAAGACGGTTATTCCAATTCTTGGTCTTTATCCCGTTCTCTGTAGGTATTGTCTTCGGATCGTTGATTTCTTCTTCGCTGGAAAATAGCAAAAGATATAAATAATATATTTCTGTCAGACACGAACAAAGTCAGAAAGACGACACATTTGTGCATAGATTTTGTATATGACATGTATTTATCAAATGTATTCATTATATTACTCACAATATTGTGAGTAATTTAACAACGTATTTTGCAACAAACCTATTAATATTTCTCACGAAATATTGTAAATAACTAGTTTTAAGATTTATTATTTATGATGCAAATAATAATATGAGAATATTCATTCATCGGCACTACAAATGGTGGCATGTGTGGGATTTATTTTTATGAGTTATAAACAAAATTAAAGTATATCAATCATATATCATGAGATGCTGTGAATTACTACTAGGATTCAGATATACGATACGAAATGAATATTATTATATCTCCAACACATATAGTGACAGTTGTGGGATTTATTATGAAAGGGGTATAAACATAATAATATCTCGTGAATCGTGATATATAACCGATTAACATCAGCAAAATTCCAACACGAGCCAAATGTGTTTTTACAGAGCTTAAAGTGACTCAGAAAGTTTTACATTGCAAAGATTTTTCTAGCTAAACAAATTGTATAATATAACTTAGAAATTAAGTGTTCTTAAAGTTTGCTTAAAGTTTGTTGATGATATCGTTGATCGTATCCGAAGAAATCGACATACGCAAAATGTTAATCACGAGCTTAAAAATCATCCTAAAGAATCACAGTTTAACATTTCAGTTTTACCTTAGGTTTTACTCTTCCAACCACAGCAGAGCCGAAGTCGTTGCATTTTCCGTGGTTTCGGTTTGAATAAACAACGTTCTGGAAAAGCGTTAAAATCGAAACTTTCATCTTAATGAGGTTTCATGTCTATGCAGATAAGAGTGGCAAAGTTTATAAAACTGTCTGCAACGGATTAGCCGCAATGCAAATGGCCTCACAGTAAGACGCCGCAGCTAGGCTATTTACCTCCAGCGAAAGATACTACAATTCTTTACTTTTTGCAGAGCGCAGAGTAGAACTTTTTCCATGCTAATGTCAAGCACTTTGAGATCCGAGTCGGCTGTGACCTGCTGCGGGGTATTTATTTGCGTAATTAAGCGAGCTTTGCTGTGATACTCTTAAGCCACTCTTCATTTGTTTTTATGTTTTCCTGTATGCACTGCCCAGGTCATTCCGATCAACCTATTAATATGAAATATTGAACACACACTATTAAACCAGCAGAGACCTGCACAGCTTTTACGAGAAATTCCTAACTTGTTGAAAATGAAAATAATCAATCGTCTTTTTATTGTAATTGTGACGAAATTAAGCTATTGGTGAAGATCCAAAAAAGAACCAAAATAATCAGTCATGAACGTGAGATTTATTGACATTTTAATCTTATTTCGAAAAAATAAGTTTTCCAAATGGATAGGTCGATAAAATAAATGCATCACACGTTAATGACTCACAAATTATTGGAGTTTGTTTCACTAGAGTGTGTAAATCAGCAACTTTTACACAGTATGTAACATACAAAAGTGTGTATTAACAAACGCTTTTTACACAGTGCGATTTCCTAGTAATATCATCACATATCGGGGTCGACCTTTGCGTTAACTACCTTCAATGGAATCAACCAGATATATATCCAGCCAGTTAGTAATGAATCTGTTTATTTACAGTTTCGATTATCCACAGTTCAGTATTCAACAGATACATAATCAAGTTATTAGTAGTGGCGAATGTAGTTTAATCACATCGGGTCAAACCGCGGTGCTAATGATCATCGATATTGAAACACGCTGACAATATGACATTGCAATATGCACACGACCTCATTGTACAAGCACAGTGGAAACAAATTCAACTTGCTTATATATGATAGTTATCAATTATTAATAAAACCATGCACTATACATAACTAGAAAATATAATTGCCCTTACCGTGTAAAATAATTATATATTCTTGATGGACGTTCAACTTTTACCCTATAAGTTAACACCTATAAGATATATGAAATCGTCCCTGAACATTGAAATTAAAATGCTCAACCCTCAAGAGGATTGACAAGATATTGGAATAAGTTCAAAGGTAACATTTCTTAGGAAAAATACTGCATTTGAAAATATGTTACCGTTCATAATATAAGGAAGAAAGAGTGTAAAAGTGATAAATGGCAACACTGCACTGCAAATATGAGCTGATTTGGTAGGGTAAAATTGTAACTTCAATCAAGAATATATATTTGCATCAAACTGAAAAGGTCAATTGTGTTATTATGCTAGTTGTATGTGGTATTCTTCATTATCATTGTTGTAAATTACAAATATTTCTAAGCACCACGATCCACTTTAGGCAGCCGTTTAAGTAAATGACCAACCATTGTTAAAACTTACAGAGCAGTGATATCAATGCTATGTTTTATGCTGTAACAGAAACGCGAAGATGTACCCGCATACTTGTAAGAGCAATCAGTATGAGAGTACGCTATTTCATGGTATTTTGCCGAGATTAAACATGTAAATGTCTTCTCAGCGCCATTGGTATTCATAGCCACGGACGAGGGATGAAAACCAAGTGGCTCTGGTCGAGAAATAATCTCCGCTCAATCCGACCCTGTGTTCTGTCCGACATGCAGCGGGATTTACTGTTCTTTCTACTTGAACCCCACTATAGAAGCGACGAAGATAAACTCTCGATACGAGACAACTCCCGGATTGCTTTTATCTTCTTCGACAGAATTGCAAATCGAACTGAACCGGGGCTAAGATGTGATGATGTCCCACTGGGGAGGCCACCCTTGACCTCAGCAGAAGTCAATTCACAGTTCGCTTCCTTCATTATTGAGTCGGATTGTAGAAAAAGCAGATATATTTCTCTTGAATGCTGCACATATTAAGAGGAAGGAAGAGTTTGGTAACCGCCTACTTTGGGAATGTGACCATCTCGTTATTGATGGATTACGCGACAAATTTAATGAATGTACAACGTTCGTTGACCACTTTTTAAATAATTTGATCTCCTAAAAGTGTACGGTTTTCAAAATGTGTATTTCATCGAATTTGTATGCAAAATAAAACCGCTCTTAAATTTAAGAGTTGAAGTGTACAGGGAAAGAACGCTATAAGTCACATTCGGTTGAAACTTGTATATTCTATCTTCCATACAAATCGACATTTCAATTGTGTTTTGCAAGACTTTGTGGCAATATTTTCTAAAAAACCGAGGGTATACTCAGAAAGCTCATAAAAATCACTGCAAGATTACACTAAAACTAATTTTTCCAATAAATGGACTCGTAGCGTTCCTTCCATGTACCCTTCAGTTGTTTTAAGTTACGGAGAACAATTTCAAAATGTGGCTTCAACAAATAATCTACCTTTTTTCCAGATGACCACAATCCAAAAATTGGTGGAATTCTAAATGTTTTTTACTTTATCAAAGTTCCAGTTCTTAGTTTGGAGATTATTTAATGAAACTTCATTGGACTTTCACAAACTATTTTATTATTTTACTTTCCCGAATCACAAATAGCAAAACATTTTAAAAATGAAATACTTTTTTCACGTTTAACCAATGGTTTAACTTCAATGATGAATATATGCCAGCAAGAGGACTATGGGTTCGAGCCCCAGTTAGGTCATAGACGCTTCTACATCCCAACGTTCAAGATGGCGTCGCATTGTCCGCGGATTCTGGATATTAAACCAAGATAATGTCAGGTAATTACATACTGAAGTTAGTTAATCGCATCACTCGTTACGCTGCCCGGCATAAATTATCTGCTTCCTTCAACAGAGCAGTTGAACTTCACGAATTCAAAGTTGAACTACAATTAAAAGCGTTATTATCGCTATAATCCGGAGTTCACGGTGACTTGTGTGATCGGAATTGTGCGGGTTAGTTCATGTAAGTAATGTCATTGCAGCGTCGTTAGATATTTCAACGAAATGGTCAGGATATTATAATAGTCCATTATCTAAGCTGGGTACTAAATCACTGGCCGGAAAACTACACCGAACCTTCCTTCAATTTGGCATCGCTTTCCAATTACAAACTTCCCGATTAAGTTGATAGCGGTTTCGCAACCGAGACAGGGTATAGGATCTTGTCTATGCTTGACCACATTTGAACAACAAGATTGTCGAAACTCGATCAAACAAGAGTTATTTCCCGATCTGTCCCGCGAGAGGTTCGGCATCGCGTCTTAGCTTGAACTTTTCGTCTGCACGATACACAGAACGCGAAAGTAATTATTCTTGATTAAGTAGAGTGATACTAATTGAGTTATCCTCAGCCCGAGGTGCTTTTAAACAAGAAATGTTGCGCATTCGAATTGGACCAGGTTAATTTGGGCTTTGTGTGTTCTATTAATTTTCCAACTTCGTTGTTTTATTCCAAAAGTTCAGTATTTATGAGGTTAAATCCCTTTAATTGTAGGGGCGGGATTATGCGACGAGTTTTCATTAGCAAAAGCTCGTACATAAATTTCTCGTTTTTTTTCACACGAGTGTATTATTAGCTGGGGTTGGATTCTGCGAAGGTATTGGTATTGAGCGGGGAGAATCAGGTCACAGTTTACGGTCATTGATTGCGACAATGTATCAGAATGAGCCGGGGTCATCAAGGGTTCAAGTGTCACTGGTTTGCATGGTGCGTGCCACCCCGTGATGGACCGTTGGCTCCAGCCGCGAGATTTATCCTCCAGGCGGAAGCTGGAGTAAAAGAGAGCGTTGACCTCCTCATTCCAGCACGCTATTCACACGAAGATGTGGATCCTGAAACTTAATCCGTTGCGGTAGAAATTTATCAGAGTCATTAGTTTCGTACAAAGTTCTCGATTCATGGTCGAAAACTTGAAGATTCGATGCGAACAAGTTATAAGCACGTAATATAGATGAAGTAATATGAGTCAGGATAACTTCTCGATTTTCAATTTATTTCAGTCTACAATAGAATGATATTAATGTAATCGATGGAAGCAGTGAGATATGTTCACAAAGACGCCCGAACGTTCTGGAAAACCTTGCCAATTCTTGAACGTTCAAATAGTTCGGTATTACAGGAAATTACTAAAAGCACTTTTCGTATAAAAAAGTTTCTTAAACGAATTATGCATCATATAAACTTATGTCATCTGATAATGATCGCTTTTCCATAAATTTCGCGGCCACAAAAAGTGGCCCAGTTCGCTTACTTTTCGCAATCTTACTTTATTTTATGTCCAGTATTAAAGTGTAACAGAAATTGTCACAATTGAAATAGTTTCTGAACCATAAAACGGTTCATCGAAAGCAAAAATAAATATTTGTAACTAACAATAAAAATAATTTAGGATTCGTTGACTTTACCACAACCTTGAAACTTGTAAGAGGGGATTTAGCATTCACTTTTATTATTTATCTACGTCATACAAAACTTTTGCCAATATCTTTCATGATCGTATTCGTGCACTTAGTTTAAGAATTTTTCTTATAGGTATATAAATAATGTCACAATCTTTTGGATATCTGGTGCTTCCTCAATAAATAAATGAACTAATACCAAAACATTATTACACTATAAAACAGTAAATTATTCCAGTTCATGTCATTATTGTAAAGATTTGATCATGTGCGAATTCAGTAAAGGAAACATCCTCGATAGCTCAGCTGGTAGAGCATCTGACTGGATATCGGAAGGTCGTGGGTTCGAGTCCCACTCGAGGAAAATCTTTTCACATTGCAGTTGGTATTTATTAACTTTCATTACCCTTCTTTCGCGTGTACAATGCTGGATAAGGCTCGAAGTCAATCGGATTGTTGTGAAATGTTTCACAATTTCTGTCCCGCAATCGAATCTGTCCATCTCTCCATAGAGACCTGTGTACCTGTATTGCGCACGCGCAATGATTGCTGGAATATAATATGTAACACAAGGGGGTGTTTTTCCGCTCGTTTGACCGTAGCGGCCATTCCTTGAGTTCCTTTTGCCGATCCTGGAAGAGCTGGAAACTTCATCTCCCACGGGACTCAGTGGGTCTTCTTCCTGTAACTCCTTGATCTAAACGTCCATCCATCCCCCCCCCCCCCCCTCCCTCACCCGTGACGTACACAATGCAGGGGCATTAATTATAGCCACCAACGGAGTTCGGTATCAGCTAGTTTAGAGGATCAAAGGACGCGTAAGCTAAATTTCCAAATTAATAGCTGTCATTTTATAAATGATCGAGATAATTATGCACTGCATGTTAAGCTACTCCATGTGGCTGAGCTCAACACAAAGGAAATGTGAGTGTTGAGAACGGAATTTCTTTACTTCGCTCGCATAAATCAGCTCGTATTAGTTTTCCGTCAGAGTTTTACAAGCTCGATATGCACTCGGTTAGTTATCCGACCCCTGAGGCGTATTTTACGTGCCATTGGTTCAATATTTTCATAGAAGAGATGGGTTTCAGGTACCGTATATTATTGAATTTCTAGAGAGCAACTTGGAAGCGCCTGAAGAGCATTGGGACGAGTGTTTATCGATAATATCGTCTTCTCTCTTCTTCCAACGTCAAACTGGCTGTGAAAACCGAGACAAAGTGAGTGAGATGATTAGAAGATATGTCTTCATGAGGGAGAGATGATTTCAAACTTATAGTGAAGTCACCACAAAAATACGAACTACTTTATATCATTTATATGTAACAAGAATTCACATTGAGAGATAGCTTCAGTAAACCAAGTCATAAAAATATACTTGCAGATATGAGGAACTTTTATGAAAGATGGGATAACATTACTTCTTGCATTTTTTGAACTTTAAAATATTTAATTGAAAAGTATTGAGAACTCAGTGAGATGAAATAACTCTTGGAAAACAATTGCTCAGTGAACGCGTTGCTGATTGCTTTCCTTCGGAATCATGGAAATTGTTTCGTGAAAAGTGTCAACGAAGTACACCTATTCGAACAAATAAGCGATACGTAATGGAGCCACTTATGGCAGGAAACTTTTTAGATGCACTTTTTTTATTTTGAAGTTCGTGTTTCCATAGGGCAGTGAAAAAGGAGAAACAAGTGAAATTTAGTTACATGTTTACTTTTTCAGCCATAACGAACAACTAAAGCAAATGTAATATAATTTATTTATATAAATCCCCCTGATATCCTCCATGATCCCCCCTATGTCTAATACCAAAGAATTCACCAGAGGTCAGTCGTGTTCCTTATTTCTCGAATAAGAAACATGTAATACAACGGACACTTCTTTCATAACGAAGTATGAATCCAAGCTTAGGATTTGGCTGAAAACTCTGTGACTGCTCTCCTGGCATTAATTTGTGTGCAGAGACGGTGTGTGACCTGGGCATTGCCCACATAAACAAAAACAAACAAATATACAAAACAAAAACAGGGAAAGTGCCATCCAGAGTTACAGGGTAACACTCGCTGCACTCACTTAGAAATCTGTGACATAATCTTTTAATAACTTTTAAAGTATATCCATGTAAATCATTATGTAATTGTTGGTAGCTCGTGGTTAAAAGTAAGAGAATTATGAATTCCATTCAGTTGTCCAGATTGTCCTCTGGAATAAACGTGTCCAGTTGAAATGAGAAACATTATCAGCGGCACGTAAAATACGCTCCACAATTACATTTAACCACCATGTGTTTTAATTAAACTTTCCTTTTGATCTTTCCTCTGCTCGGATTCCATTTCGCCCCAGGAATATAACAAGCAAACATTCATCAACTACCTCAACTACAACTACCTGTATAAAAAGAGTCCTTCCATAAGTCTGAAGCACGTCTTTAACCACAGAGTTGATGTTCAGCTCATGTGTTTCATTTACTCCCCGACAAGGCCTGTACCGAGCCATATATTCCCGCCTGCTTCCTAACCATGAATTATTGACGGTATTTTGGTCGTCCCGACGCCGTTGCTAAGTGCGATGTGAAGTCGGCGCGATCTTTAATCTTTAATAAGGCCGTTGTTTCACCTCATAAACAAACTATTGTGTGTCCCCGCCAAAGGCGACGTCGGTTAGTTTTATCAGTTTCTTGCAGACTTTGCCTTGTGTCGTGGAAGAAAACCAACGCTGATCGAAAGTTTGAGAGAGAATTATCGACAAAAGCGTTCATTTGGCATTTGGCATTTGGTTCAAGCAACTTTTATATGATATAACGTCTGTAAAAGCGCCCTTTTCAGGGCTAACACTGGTATGGGGAATCGACTGAAGAAATATGGAATTCCGAAACTCTCAGTCAAGTGAAATAATGTTATTTTTCTTGATTTTTGTATTTTTGTATTTTTAATTTTTAGGGTCGTTCTGCAACTAGGTAAATTGCGACGGATGAATGATTATGATGATGTTAGGGAGATGATGCTTATTAAGAATGGATAAGGAGTGGAAGAAGGCAATCGTGTGGTCTGTTAGTAGGGAACCTTCCCATCATTTGCCACACGGCTGAGAGGGTGCACGCGAAAATACTCCCGAACAAATAGTAGAAAATATTAAAGAGAACACTGCAATGCTGGAGCTCGAAAGCAAGTAATTTCCAATCAAAACATTGCATTGTGATATGGTATTGATGATCTGATAAACAATGGAATGTGGTACTAATGCATGCAATATGCCGGTGTTTACGAGCAATATTCCATGCTTGGAAGGCGACACCCGTGACATCCGTGTTCTCTCTCACCCCCCCCCCCCCCCTATCACTCTTCTCTCTTGTTCCACTGACGAGAAGAACAAAACAAACGCTCAACCGAGCTCGCTCCATTCCAGAGTTCAATCGAATTTATTGATGTAAATCATAGTTTTATTCACCGCAAATACACTTTAATTAAAGTTTAATAATTGCATAACTTCATAGAGTCGTTGGCCTTTGGTGTTTCAATCGATATCCATCTAAAAAGTTGCTGTCACCGCCACAGCCTAAACGGCCGAACCGATTGATCTCAAATTCTTACAAAAGTGCTTTTTTGATTTCTGAGGAGTTTTATCCATATAACTTTTTTGATAACGCCATTTTGAAACCGGAATTGGCGTCATATCGATATAGTCTCGGAGTGTTTGGTGCTACATGAAATTATGGCTAAATTATGGCCAAATAAATGAAAACTAACTAGTTGACCATTATTATACACATCAATTTTGATTTTGTGCAACCATAGAAAAGAAACACAGACTGAAATTGTGACTGACGCTAATCTAATGAACTAATGAACTAATTTGAACTCTAAATCTGATAAGTATGGCTTTGGAATTATTGTGTCGATCATCCCTACGCTTATACCATCCCGCCATACAACGGAGATCGTACAGTGGTATACCAGCGCTCCGTTGTATGGCGAAATGGTTTAAGCGTAGGGATGATCGACATACAATTCCAAAGCTGTACACAACATCCGCCCATTGGCATTCTCCTAACTATGCAGATGTTTAAGAGTTAGGTTGAAATCTATCGGGACATTGCGGTGACTGAGTAAGTTATACAGGAGTGACAACTTCAGCTCGTAAAATATCAAAAACCATAGTGTATTTTCTTTAACCACCCCCCCCCCCCCCCCGCCCCCCCCCCTACACCCACCCACCCATATAGCTGTTATTTACGTCTGGATTGGAAAGCTGTAACAGCTGCAGTTTATAATGCTCCCGGTATTATTGACCCAGAAAAAACACTCCGTGTAAAAAAGGCAGCCAAGTCTCTTTACTTTAAAAAAATCTGCACCGAAAAGGAGTGATATCAAAAAAGGAGCCAAGTCAATGACATTTCCAAATATTTAATCGTATCTTTGAAATAAAAGTATAAACTCCGAGAAATACTTTACAAAAGGACTTGGCGCATCGTTTTTTTAAAGACATCATTCTATCCTAAAAGTGAACAGAAATTTACAAGTAGGTACATTTTCCTCTTTCTATTAGAGCCAGTATCTATGAATCAAGTTACTTTTAGTAATGGCTATATTATAGTTTTGTCGTTGGCGAGAGAAGAAAGATTGCATGTTGTAATAGATAAGTAATATGGTGGAAGAATTAAATAACAAGGTAGTGGCCTCATATATATTCTTATAGCACTATTTATATGGTGATATTAGAATTATTGATAATGAGAAAAGTATGAAATCCTTCCTTTGTCAAACAAAAATAAAGAAGTGTCAGTGTTGTGGGCAGAAGTTTTCTTCTGTCTCTCTAGCACCGTCCACAGGTCCACACCAAGGAGCTTGTAGTTATATTTCCTTGGTCCACACACTCCGTTTTGTACATAGTTTTAGCTGCTCAGTGCCCAGCTTCACTCGGGGCAGACAAGAAAACTGCGCAAATGTGTTTGTAATCCGGTGTACAAAACGGAACGTGAGCATGGGCTTATCCGTGCGAATTCTAGAGTGAGATTATTAGGTGTATGTTCAGACACCCTGTTTAAAACCAATGGGCATCTTGTGACCTTGAATAGTGACACTTCGGCTCATCGAAAACATCGCGTTAACTATTTGACTTTGTTCAAACTCACAAAACCTCTCGTAAAATCCGAAGTGTGACAAAACTTACCTCAGCTATGGAAAGCTCCATGTCGAACAATCAATAGACCTACAAATATTACACCGTTTTTTATGTATTTCCTAGTCTTACAATTTCAGTCTGCAGAGGAATGTAGCAAAAGAATGCAATGTTTCTTATACGTTTTAATTAGTCAAGTCTCTTCAGAAAAGAAGTTGCGTATCGTAAAGCGGGAGACCGTGAGGTCTTGACTCTGGTCTTCAGAAACCTCAGCGAACTACAAGTTGTAAACGTCCTCGAACAAGTGATGTAATGGTGGAGAATACAATGAGAGCAAATGAATTATAGATCTATTATGAGACGAGAACATGAGACGTATCTCAATTGCGTAATGTTTCTCTAACATCCCGAATGTTCTGCCTGCAGGTTCCTGGCCATCTGGTGGCCGATGAAGTGCCAGATCACGCGGAGCCGCGCTCGCCTCATCATCCTCGTCATCTGGGTGGTGTCGCTGACGTTGACGATCCCTTGGGCGGTCTTCTTCGACCTCCACCCTCTCTCCCCCGACACGCCGCACATCACCCTCTGCATCGAGCAATGGCCGAACAAGACCATGGAACTCCTCTACTTCTCGATCGCCAACCTGCTCTTCTGCTACATCCTCCCCACCGTCCTCATCTCCATGTGCTACGTCCTCATCTACATCAAGGTATGGAAACGTCACATCCCGACAGACACGAAGGACGCGCAGATGGAGAGGATGCAACAGAAGTCGAAGGTGAAGGTCGTCAAGATGCTGGTGATCGTCGTCATCTCGTTCGTGTTGTCATGGTTACCGCTGTACGCGATCTTCACGCGGATCAAACTCGGCGGGGAGTTGGCGAGCTGGGAGGAGGATGTCATCTCGACGTTGACGCCATTCGCTCAGTGGCTGGGGTCATCGAACTCGTGCTGCAATCCCATTCTATACGCCTTCTTCAACAAGAAATACCGACGAGGTTTTGTCGCCATCTGGAAGAGCCGGAGTTGCTTCGGGAACCTGCGCTATTACGAGACGATGGCGATGATGTCGACGTCGTCGATGAGGAAGTCGTCGTACTACAACAACAACAACTCGACGACGCGCCGAGCGCCGCCCGGACAGGACGCCGTCTCCTACATCACCAACAACGCGGGGATTTAAGACCCTCCTGAGCCCACTTGCGTGGTTTTGGATTAGCCAATCGAGTTCCTTAGCTGTCTAAGACGCTATTGGAAAGTCGTTTTCAAAGTCGTGGCTTTGGTTGTATGCCGAGGCTGGAGTTGACTACGATGTCGCTTGAGAGGTTGTTGTTGAGACCGAGCCCTCCCATTGGTTGGATCACGTCAGGGTCAACGATGACCTGAGGTCAATCGAATGCGATATTTAACACAGGGTAAAATTACCATCGGTTTAATAATAAACAACAATAACGATAATAATTACATCGAACGGTTTGGGGTTTTAGGCGAGGTTCAGAGAGGCTCAACTATCTGGTTTCTTGCTTGAGAGTTTCTTCGATTAGCTGTTTGTACTTCGAGCTTTGCATACATTTTCCACTTTCCAAATTTAAATTATATAATATAATCTAGTAATGTTATATTGTTTTAGTCAGATAGGTATACAGTCCTCGTTTTGTACTTAAAATTCTCGAGGATTGTGTAGGAATAAGAAAATACTATTCGTAGGGCCATGAGGTTGAGCTTAAATTAATTGTAGAGAAAACCAATGGAATAAATATTAAACAATAATAATCATAGTAGGTTGAAATCCGAAGGGGACTAAGAATTAAGTATCTTATTATCTTAGAAGAAGTCTCATTATTATAAGACATCTATATTTAACATATTATAAGCACATTCTATTTTATTTTACAAATAGCTATTTATTATTTGTACCTACTTTGAGTGTTGAAGTTGAACTGTTGTAAAGCTATGTTGTATAGATCTACTTATAAATGTCTCACTGACTATATTTATTCTATTGTACTATTGTATTAGCTGTACTGCTAAAGTTGACGCTAAGAATTAGACGTCCCGACGCATGCCCGACGGTTGGAAGCCGTCGGTTTGCGCGTAATACCGACAACATTTCACTGGGATCTCATTTACAGAGATAAGATACCGAGATAATAGTCGAGAAAGCACAAAGTAGTTTGTTTTAGTGACATTTGAAGCGATCAGTGTTCGCGTGATAGTATAGTGATTCTCAATTGCAATGGTAGTGAAAACCTAGCCTAGAAACAGACGGGCCCACATTGATAAAAATAAAACACACACACAGAGTCGATGATAAAACTGTCGAACAAAATACTTTCAAACACCTCTCTTTGTATCTCTTTGAGTAAAATGGTTTGTTTTGCTTGCTACACAAAAAGATAAAACAAAAATCTATTTAAAAACGTTTTTCTTTGTTTCAGGAAAAGCATTTTAATGTTGAACCAATATGGTAAAATAGAAAACAGCTATTTCAGATCTTGTCGTCAAATCTTTTATAAAATATTCTTTGGAATAAAAGCGAATTAATATTAGCTTGAAGAGATGGGAGGCGCAGTGAGTAAAATCATTCTTAAATGACAGGCAAAATATAATTACCATACCATACCCCAGCATGTTTTTACATTAATCACATCAAACGAAATAAAAAAGGCACAGAAGAGGAACCCAAGTATTGTTTAAACTGAAAACAAATTCACTTACCATTCCGTCAAACAAACGTTCACTGATGGAAAACGTATCATACAATCAAAATATTTGGGTTTAATTACAAGCGACGATACTGTCCAAGAGTGAAACAGTTCTAACATGCCAGTAGCTGTTTAATATTAGTAATTGTAGTAGATTAATTGTTATACTCTCCTAAACCTTCCAAACTTTGTGGGCCCTTTGTAGGCTTAGCTGTTTGTAGGTGTTACAATAGTATTCATGCTGGTAATAACAAGCTTTAACATGATTATAGATGTATGTCAAAGTAGATTATAATTATAAATATTTTGAGACAATGAATCCATGAACTGAATAATGAATAATATGCAACTTGAAGTGTCAACTTGTAATATGAAAAGAATAGGTACAAACATTGATCGTGCAATGTTATACAAATTTGTAAATGCCACACTTACTGACATACTTCGTGTTTTATTGTTTTACTATTGAATAATGAATTAATATAATAACTTAAATGTTAATTATTGAATAAAATCAAGGATCCTGAGTTGAAGATGAAATATTTTCTTCTTTCATTAACCAAGAAGAGAACTGTTTTAACGAATGAAAGAAAAATGGCCGCGAAATTCTTTAGTTTGAAAATCTGACTAAAAGAACGCATATCTTATCATACCTCGGCAGTAAAAGGCCGGGAGTCCATTTTCTCGATTTTGTGTTGCACACTTTTGGCATTATGTAATCAAGCTCTATCAATTGCCATTTCACAGTGTCAACAAATACAGTTACATTGAAGTATTCTCTTACACAATAACTCATGTCATCATTTCAAACATGAATGGATGAAAGCAGAATTACTTACTGGCTTTTTAGCTCACCTCAAGAATCATTAAAATGGACGTCAGGAGGGTTATTCTAAATTCCCTTGTCGTCTCGTTTCACGTGATACGGGCTCACTGCACACTGGAGTGCTATCTATTTATCATGGTTGTGACGCCATGTCAATTGATCGAGACGACAAGGAAATTTAGAATAACCCTCCTGGCCTTCTACCTATGTGTACAGATATTAATATTGGTGCAATGATAGTGATTATACATAAAAACAAATACATAGACAGACATCATCTTATAGCAAAACATGAAAACACAATGTATGGGAACAGAAAATGGCAATAATAATATGTAGCTATGAAACATACCTATGAGCTAACGAGATCTGTACGGTTTAAATAACAATTTTAACACATTTGAGATTACGGCAATAATGTTTCGTTAGACTGTTAGTGAATAAGTACAGTAATTAAACATTTCAAGTTGATAGTGCATTACAACATAAGAAAAAAATCTGTAAATAACAGAAATTATCGAAATTAAACTTTAAGGGTCAGTTTTTCAATGCTGTGCTAAATTTTAAACAGTTGATTAGGAATATATTGCCATGGAAACAACCAGAGACATTCCTTGAATAATAATCTATAAATGTTAGGATTTGGTTGTTGAAATATGGCTGATATCGAGTGTGATATGAGAACTCATCTCAATCGAGAGCCTTGGAGAATTCGACAGGACCAAGTTGGCGTAGTCCGAGGCCCTATTCTAGAACAATTCAATTCCCCATTCTGATGGAATTCGATTCCATGCAATGTTGACCTAAATGGCCGTGAGCCGGATTCCATCAGAATGGAATTGAGAAAAACTTCTAGAATAGACCTCCTGGTAATCGGAATATAACTTAATCTCTAGGTATGAAATCATTTGAAAAGTGCATTATTAAAATGAATCTGTAAATGATTAGATTGTTGTATGCAGCTTCAGTGCTCGATTTATTCGACTGAACTGAAAATATAGTTTCAACAATAATTGACTGCACATATTTATGTTGCTACGTTTTGATGTTAGATACATAATAATATCCATCAATATTGGAATAAGAAATGTTATTGTTATAGTAAATCAATATTTAACTGTATAGGTAAAAAATTATTGAAGAGTGGTCATATAGGTACACGTTGCTATAGTGTAGATATGCAATAAGAAAATGTAATTTTACAGCCGTATTAGAAGAATATAATTGTTAACATAATTGCTTGTACTTCAGAAGTTTTTTTCTGAAGGAAAATGCCGGTCATATTTTAATTATGTTTGAGGATTGGATGATTTTATGAAGTAGAAAAATTTTGAGTGGTATTTGTGAAATACTAATGGATATCACGACGAGCAGACACATACGATTTATTAGTACTGCCCTCAATCCTGTGAAAAAATTATAATTGTTGAAGTATAATAATCAAATATTGGTTATTGATATTCTACTATGTATTAAGTGGTCAGGGTGTTTCCTGTAGTACAAATGCTTTACTGATTCCTAAAGCAATGTAACTGATGAAAGCATAAAAGCTTCAAAGTATTGAATTTAATTGTGCATAGCCGTCCGAAATCTGCAATATTAGCTGCGGTTTAAGAGCAGAAAAGTTTTGTCACAACATGTTGAACCACCATATTAAACCCAATTAAACAGTTTTTAATCATGAGGCCTACATGTTAAACCATATTAAACCCAATTGAACAGTTTTGAATCATGATGCCTACATGTTAAACTATATTAAACCCAATTGAACAGTTTTGAATCATGAGGCCTACATGTTATACCATATTAAACCCAATTAAACAGTTTTTAATCATGAGGCCTACATGTTAAACCATATTAAACCCAATTGAACAGTTTTGAATCATGAGGCCTACATGTTAAACCATATTAAACCCAATTGAACAGTTTTGAATCATGATGCCTACATGTTAAACCATATTAAACCCAATTGAACAGTTTTGAATCATGAGGCCTTCATGTTAAACCATATTGAACCCAATTGAACAGTTTTGTATCATGAGGCATGTTTAAATCATATTAAACCCAATTGAACAGTTTTGAATCATGAGGCCTACATGTTAAACCATATTAAACCCAATTGAACAGTTTTGAATCATGAGGCCTACATGTTAAACCATATTGAACCCAATTGAACAGTTTTGTATCATGAGGCATGTTTAAATCATATTAAACCCAATTGAACAGTTTTGCATCATGAGGCCTACATGTTAAACCATATTAAACCCAATTGAACAGTTTTGAATCATGAGGCCTACATGTTAAATTAAACCCAATTGGACAGTTTTTAATCGTGAGGCATATATGATACATGATGTTGTACATTATTGAACCTAAATTCATGTTAAACCACATGTTCGATTTCATTTTGAAATTATTGCTGAATGTATCATTCGCATGGCTCAATGTTTCATTCAATTCATTGAGTTCAATTGCTTGGTTCAATTAATGTAACAGTGTAGACGCGAAATTGAAACAATACCTATGCAATTTTTAATTATGAGGCCTCAATTGAGCATAAATAAATAAAATGGTGACCAAGCTACAGCTACAACCCAACCTCTCATTTTATTTTTATCAGATGCCATGGTAAAAATGTGTTTTGACTTAAATGAATTAATTTGACAATGTATGGCCTAAATCTATGAACCATAGCTGTGTCTAATATAAAAACTTTAATTTGTAATGATCATTGTAGGTATAACAAGTGGATCTATCAATGGCATACAAGAGCTACATAATGTTCTAGATTTAGTTTTTGTTTAAATTGACAGTGTATTGTACAGCTGTCACTAGCAATCTATGGAATTGAGGGTTGCTGGACGTAATACGGCGTGAATGCAGAGTTGACGTGTGATCATGTGATCCATGGATGTCAGACACACTAGTACAGCTCTCTCTGCCTACCATGTGACCATGTAGGGACATTGTTGCATGTTTGCTTGGCTATAATGGCGGACTTGTTGGGAATTACTCTATAATTGTACCTATATTCAGAATTCTTTTCAGATGTGGATGAATAAATATGTTGAATTGTACGGAATTAGCTCTATCAATTGGTTTGGAACCCTTAATAATGTAATTCCAGCTTTTCCTATCATTTAATCCTATCACTTATCATCCAATCACTTCAGGTGGCTCAACCGATCGAAGACTAAAAAAAGGTTTTGAGTTTCAATTTTTGTCATAAGAGAATAAATAAAACTTTAACACAAAGTACAGGAAGAACTTTTCGATATTGGGTTTGAAACCTGCGGGATTTGGCTCAGAGGGTAGAACACAAAGAATCAGCAATATTATAATTTGTTTATTACAAAGAAAATAAATGTTCATTGATGTGAAAAGAGCAATCAAAAATTATGAAACAATATTACGTTCGATACGTCGGCAGTAGTGATGATGTCGTCTGGTTTGTTTACTTCCGCGTAAACAAGTGGATGGCGTTGACTCTTGCGTAGTGTGTCCCGTGAACTCCAGTCCACCAGCAGAATGAAATGACTGGATATGTCACCTCCTTCAGCTGCGATGCGATGATGTTGTTTAATAACCCCTTGGTTACCAGGACGTCCAGCAGTCCGTGCACAAGGAGTGACCTCCTCGAGCAGTTGGATCAAGTTGGCTCAGGCTGATGACATTCGTGGCTGCAGACTCGTCGGTTTCTCCCGGAGTTGCAATTCACTAACTTTTATACTTTAACATTTACTGACTTTAATGTTGAAACTGTTCAGTTGATCACTTGTAACTTGAAATTGTCTTAATGCGATATTATTTGCCTCAGCATTAGGCTTGAAGTTTTGAATTTACTGGGTTGACGTTTATACAAAAATGTTATTTTAATGTTTACCTTCGATCACATCGGCACTGTCTCGCTGAAATTATACTATGTTGCGTGCACAAGGCTTCACGGTTCGCGAGGCAGGTCTCACTGCTCTGAGAAAACTCCGACTGATGAAGTTTGGCTGGTAGCCTGACGTTTTATACCCTCTGACATCGTTTTCCCTCCAAAGAATCTGATTGGTTGGTTTCGTACACGTGATAGCTAATTTTAGACATTCTGTCATTTCTAAAGCCCGCGAAACGACTTTCTTTCTGCACGAAGGCCCATGCTTTTCTTGGAATCACTGAAAACTAGTCTGGCTGACTGGTTTTGTAGCGTTATCACAATGACTGGTTCACTTGTTATTACGTGGTGACATCACATTTTAGGTAAGGTCACATACTTTTTATATGGATTCACTCACTTTCTTGATATAATTGCACATTGTTAAACTTATTTGATTGCTTGTTATATTTTTGTCTATATTTTGATTGCTGTTGAATTTTAAGATTGTAAGTTTACATAATGATTCTAATTAATTACTTTGTGTTCAGTTAACCTTGACTCTAAGAATGCCATGCTACAAGCTTGTTCATTCTTTAAACCTATTTCAAGCAAACATTATTATTTTTAAAGTTAATTTTCTAACCTAGATAGGCCAACTTGTTACAGAGCCCCCTGAATTCTTGTTGTTCACCTTTTGACTGAAGTCAAATTTGAAACACATTGAAATTTTGAATGAGAAAATGGTGATAAAACAAGGATTCACATAGAGACTGGACTATCTAGCAGGAATAATCTCTTCCTTTTGACAAACAAAAAGTTTCCCTCAACAGATGCAAGTTTATTTCCCCTTACAGCTGTCTAATCTAAACCTGAATGAATGAACTCACCCCTCCATCTACCAAAACAAAAACAAACCTCATCCTACTTCCCGGAAACGATGCTCGACTCAACCCTCTCTCTTATCACAATCCCGTTATTGGCCTAGTGACCTACTTCTGCTGGGTCATCATACTTCGACCATAACAATCAACATAACATTGCTGTTGTCATCAGTAGGAATCATTTGTTCGACGTATTGATTTCTTTCTTCCGTCCACGATCGAATGGAAATGAAATCGTTCCTTCTTCTGTTTTGTCTTGAGTTTTCACCCTTGAAATATCTTCAAGTAGCTGTTTCCAAGTAGAATCTTCCCTGTTTTCTTGAGCAGTGGTCGATGTGTAGTTTTCATTTTCGTCAGCTTTCTTCTTCAGTTCTCGTACGTGCATTTGCAGTCCATCTTGCAAGCAAACATTTTCGTCTTCTTCTCTCAAATCATTATTCAACCCTTTCTTCAAAACATCATCGTTTTCATTCATAATCACCTTGTCATTTTTCTCGTCGTGAAACTTTTCACCATTACTTTTAAAGTCGCCTATAGACTTCAAAACATCGCCAATTTCTTCAACTGTTCGAACTCTGTCGAAATCATCTTGATTCGCAATCGGAATCTGTAATTCTTCCTTCTCGCTCACTTGTGGCAATACTACCTCGTAATTGTCTTCAAAATTCTTCCTTCGAAATACATTTTCATCTTTCTTCATCTCAGTAAATTCACGCCTACTTTCATCAACTTCTTCTTTGTCTGGTCCATCCAAACTTTCAATTTTATTCTGGACAATTTCTTCTGGCACACAGCCCCCCTCTGTACTCTCTTGTGATTGCAACGTCTTGCAAGCAGCAGCGTCTTCAATCCCCTTCTTGAAAAGCATAAAATCAAGTTGAAGTTGTTTTTCTATTGCAGAAACCTCTGCTTCTCTGGCTGCTTCTCGTTCATCCATCTCTTTCTTCCACCGTCTTGAAGATCCGCGTATAAATTCTTTAAGATCCTCACGCTCTTTCTTCTGTATTCTTCTAATCTCTTCTTTTCTCTCTTTGAAACGTGTCTTTTCGGTCGACGCAAAATCGTGTCCCATCTCTACTTTCCATTCTGTGTCGACCCCTGTTCGTTTCCCGAATTCTCATTTTTCGTTTCCTTCGTATCGGACTCTGGTGGACGATTATTATTATTCCCGTTACCATGCCCATTTCTGTTATAGCCATTTCTGTCGTGACTGTTTCTCCCGTAGTTGTTGTTATTGTAATTTCTGTCATAACTATTCCTGTTATTATAGCCGTTCCTATTGTCATTGTAACCGTTCCCGTTACGAATTGGCTCATATTGCTTTGGGTCTCTTATTAGCTTCTCAGTGAATTCATCATGCTCTAAATCAGTCAGCTCCTTGATCAATTCGTCTTTAGTTTTGACTTTGCCTCGCACTATCACCCTGATGTTTGGTGGTAAGTGATTAATCAATATGCCAACCAAAACTTGTTCCGTCATATTGACCAACTCTGTCACATATTTTGCCTTGTTGATAATCCGATTGACATAGGTCACCATGTTTAGGTTCGAACTAATTTTGTATTCTCCAGCATAGATTGATCTAATGAGCTGATGCTGTACAGTTTGCGACCAATATTTATCTTTAAAAGCCTCTTCAAATTTGTCAATATTCTCAACGGGATTATTTACATACCAGTCTGCTGCTTTTCCATGTAAACACTTGACAATGATTCCCAGCTTCTGATTGTTATTCACATTGAATGTTGAAAAACGCTCTTTGATTAGCTTCAAAAATTGCATTGCGTTTATTGGGCAACTCTCTTCCCCATTAAATCTTATTGCCTCTTGTATCAGCGACTCAGTACAATGTTTTGCAAATTGCAACTCGTTATTTGCGTGACAGATGACATTTGATGTTGTTCCAGTCTTCTTTGCATTTTCATCTACTTTCTTACTTACGTCCTCTATTTTCTCCTTGATAGCTGAAATGCTTTCATTCTTTTCTTTATCCTTTCTTTCAAATCGCGAGCTTAATGAAAATATCTCCAGGCTGAGTTTCTTGTCACGCTCATCGATCTCAGTGTTTATCTTTACCAATCCGGTATTTACTTTTTCCTCAACACTGCTCGTCTGTGCTCCGATTGATTCTACGTAAGACTTAATGACCTCCAACTCTGTGTCGACTTTATCATTTACTTGTTGTACTCTTTCCTCTACATTTGTGACCCTAGTTTCAACCTTTTTCAATCCAGCTTCAAATTTACTCGCGATCTCCCTGAATTCATTTTTAGTTTCTAATAGCAACTCCCGTATTTCCTTTCCTCTCTCTTCGTCTTTCTTATCCCTTTCTTCTTTTTCCTTCTGTTTTTCTAGTTTCCTATTCATTTCCTTGATAGTTTCTTTCTCTTGTTGTTCTTGCTTTTCCTTTTCTCTTGCTTCCCTTTCCTTCATTAGGAATTCCATAATTGAACTATTGAATTCTTTCTCACCGAATTGTGAATATACACTGTCAGCTCTGGCTTCTTTTTGTCTCTCTTCAAAGATTGGCATTTCAACATGAGGTAGCGAGTCATCGTGTTCGTCCTCCCCTATCACCTGGCTCCTAGTTACCTCGAGTTCACTAACCACTGACTGGTCCCCCGCCCCCTCTACAGTCTCATCTAAATCTACAGTTGACGCTAAACTTGCATCTCGATCTGCCATCGTAACAGATGTAATGAACTAACATGCACAAATCTACAGTTGGCTTTATCTTTACGTTAACGGGTTGATTCTATGTAAAATTTCCAAATACATGAAAATTTTACGCAATGCCTGTGTCCACAAGTTTCAGAACAACTGAGTAACTCTTTCACAATCAAGAAAACAATTATTTCTTTCAAAACAATTGCTCCCAGGAATGTTATTCGAGCCCCACACGTTGAGCGCCACTGAAACCTGCGGGATTTGGCTCATAGGGTAGAACACAAAGAATCAGCAATATTATAATTTGTTTATTACAAAGAAAATAAATGTTCATTGATGTGAAAAGAGCAATCAAAAATTATGAAACAATATTACGTTCGATACGTCGGCAGTAGTGATGATGTCGTCTGGTTTGTTTACTTCCGCGTAAACAAGTGGATGGCGTTGACTCTTGCGTAGTGTGTCCCGTGAACTCCAGTCCACCAGCAGAATGAAATGACTGGATATGTCACCTCCTTCAGCTGCGATGCGATGATGTTGTTTAATAACCCCTTGGTTACCAGGACGTCCAGCAGTCCGTGCACAAGGAGTGACCTCCTCGAGCAGTTGGATCAAGTTGGCTCAGGCTGATGACATTCGTGGCTGCAGACTCGTCGGTTTCTCCCGGAGTTGCAATTCACTAACTTTTATACTTTAACATTTACTGACTTTAATGTTGAAACTGTTCAGTTGATCACTTGTAACTTGAAATTGTCTTAATGCGATATTATTTGCCTCAGCATTAGGCTTGAAGTTTTGAATTTACTGGGTTGACGTTTATACAAAAATGTTATTTTAATGTTTACCTTCGATCACATCGGCACTGTCTCGCTGAAATTATACTATGTTGCGTGCACAAGGCTTCACGGTTCGCGAGGCAGGTCTCACTGCTCTGAGAAAACTCCGACTGATGAAGTTTGGCTGGTAGCCTGACGTTTTATACCCTCTGACATCGTTTTCCCTCCAAAGAATCTGATTGGTTGGTTTCGTACACGTGATAGCTAATTTTAGACATTCTGTCATTTCTAAAGCCCGCGAAACGACTTTCTTTCTGCACGAAGGCCCATGCTTTTCTTGGAATCACTGAAAACTAGTCTGGCTGACTGGTTTTGTAGCGTTATCACAATGACTGGTTCACTTGTTATTACGTGGTGACATCACATTTTAGGTAAGGTCACATACTTTTTATATGGATTCACTCACTTTCTTGATATAATTGCACATTGTTAAACTTATTTGATTGCTTGTTATATTTTTGTCTATATTTTGATTGCTGTTGAATTTTAAGATTGTAAGTTTACATAATGATTCTAATTAATTACTTTGTGTTCAGTTAACCTTGACTCTAAGAATGCCATGCTACAAGCTTGTTCATTCTTTAAACCTATTTCAAGCAAACATTATTATTTTTAAAGTTAATTTTCTAACCTAGATAGGCCAACTTGTTACAGGTTCTATGTTTTAAAAAAGCACACTTTTGTATTGTTTTTAATTTATTTTCTTTCTGTTCGCCAGAAAATAAGTTTCGTTATTCAAATCTATAGAAACAAAAAATATATAGGTAGTTATTATTAGCTTCAAAATACCACTAAGAAGACAGTTTTTCTAGGGTATAAATGTGTACATCGCACATTTAAATAAATTCGATCGAATCCCCCTACATGCATATTAATTTAGTTGGTTTGATCTTCGGGTATCAAATCGCAGTAAAATTATATAATCTCGCACAAATGCACTAAATCCATTCCGGATATTACAACTTTTCTGGAGTTCTGGTTCTTTACCAGCTAGGTATACTCTTAATGAAGTGATGATTTTGTGCTGGTTATTAAAAGCTCTATTAAATCAATTGTTAAAACTGTATCACCCCGACAACATCCAATGACAAACCGGGGTACCAATTCTATATCTGTTTTGATCTCGTCGCTACCGAATTCATTTCACTTCCATTAAGATAGCATTACGCCGAAATGAATTCGGTCGCGACGAGATCAAAAGGAGATCGCTGGCGATTAAATTGCATTGTTGGTTACAATTAGTGTACCTACAATTTACACGAATGTAATTACATGCTCAATTTATTACACCACAATTACATAAACATTTTCAAAAGTTATTTAAAAAATCGTAAGCAAATGGTTAAAAAAAATAATAAAGTTCTGAGTAATCAGCAAAGTATCATGTGTGGTGTACCTCAAGGTACTGTGCTGAGGCCTATTCTCTTCCTCATTTATATAAATGATTTATGTGACCTAACTATTAATGGTAAAATTATATCTTATGCTGATGATACAGTTCTAGTATTTGCAGAGAGCAACTGGAACTTAGCGTACAATATGGCCAATGAATCACTGAAAATTGTCCATAACTGGCTAAATGTAAATTTGCTAACTCTAAATTACAGTAAAACCGTATCCCCATAAAAAACACTCCGTGTAAAAAAAACAGCCAAGTCTCCTCAACTAAAAAAAAATTATGAAATCTAAAAATTCTGCACTGAAACGTTGTGATATCAAAAAATGAGCCAAGTCAAAACTTTATTTGAAAATTAAAAAATACTTGGCGCATCGTGTATATAAATGGCTTAGAAGTATAGGCTAGATATAAATACATATACTTATAGTATACCTACAATGCCCTAAAAAAACGATGCGCCAAGTATTTTTTAATTTTCAAATAAAGTTTTGACTTGGCTCATTTTTTGATATCACAACGTTTCAGTGCAGAATTTTTAGATTTCATAATTTTTTTTTAGTTGAGGAGACTTGGCTGTTTTTTTTACACGGAGTGTTTTTTATGGGGATATCACTTATTTTTTTAGTTTATTTACACAACTTGTAAAACTTATTGGGGCAACAATGACTAATTCCTTTAAAAAAATATGCCATTTCCGAATTAGTTACTAAAAAAAATTTTTTTGGAGATGAAGAATTGCGAAAGCATCGTTCCAATAGGTCCAGCCGTTTTCGAGATATGGCATCACTTCCGGTTTTCAAAATGGCGGCTGAAAGTTCTTACACATTGTATTAATATGTACCCAGAAAAAAACACTCCGTGTAAAAAAGGCAGCCAAGTCTCTTTACTTTAAAAAAATTCAACACCGAAAAGGAGTGATATCAAAAAAGGAGCCAAGTCAATGACATTTCCAAATATTTAATCGTATCTTTGAAATAAAAGTATAAACACCGAGAAATACTTTACAAAAGGACTTGGCGCATCGTTTTTTTAAAGACATCATTCTATCCTAAAAGTGGAAAGAAATTTACAAGTAGGTACATTTTCCTCTTTCTATTAGAGCCAGAATCTATGAATCAAGCTACTTTTAGTAATGACTATTTTATAGTTTTGTCAATGGCGATAGAAGCATGATTTTATGCTGTAATATATAAGTAATATAAGGGTGAAAGAATTACATAACAATTGGAAGTGGTGAGAATGTAGGTTTCTTTGGAAAACTTCCATGGAGTCAGGAGTCAGGATCCTCATCAGTGTGTTGTGTCTAATGTCCGCCCGTCCGATCGGGTAGCTCAGTTGGTAGAGCTCTCGCCCGGCAAGTGAGAGGTCCCAAGTTCGTGCCCCGGTTCGGTCGGATATTTTTCACAACACACATCCCTTCATATCAGTTGGAAGTGGGCTCATACATATTCTTGCAGTACTGTTAATATGGCGATATTAGACTGGTATCTTTTCATAATTTGATCTTGACTGAAGGAAATCATGAAACGTTGTCAAATAATTACTAACTAATGGAACACAATTATATATTTTTGAAGTGTCAAGTGTATAAAGTTAAATTTTTTAATAGAAATTCAATATGACTGTCTTCTTTGTGAAATGTATTTTTATAAAATGTGTATTAATAGAAATTGTTACATGATGAGAAGGTATAACGCATGAGACTTAATTATATTCACCACGAAACAATATTACGAAGATTACTATTGTGTATATTTATAGAAAGCATAGACAACAAGTTTCATAGCGTATATATTCATATAGAAAATATTTTACAGAAGGTATGTATAATATGTACCTAATTGAAAGATGTTTCCCTATTATTCTAAACATTCAAAATGACGGTTGTATATAAATGGCACATGCTTATGAATAGAAAAATGTCTTTAAAAAAACGATGCGCCAAGTCCTTTTGTAAAGTATTTCTCGGTGTTTATACTTTTATTTCAAAGATACGATTAAATATTTGGAAATGTCATTGACTTGGCTCCTTTTTTGATATCACTCCTTTTCGGTGTTGAATTTTTTTAAAGTAAAGAGACTTGGCTGCCTTTTTTACACGGAGTGTTTTTTTCTGGGATATCACTTCTTTTGTTAGTTTATTCATACAGCTTGTAGCACAGCTTGTGTCCGTGCAAGAACTTATTTCTTTAAAAAAATACGCCTATGCCGATTTGGATACTTAGAAAAGTTGCGTTTGGTATATAAGATTAAAATAATTATCCAAGAAGAATAGCTTTAAGTTTCGTTACAATCGGTCCAGCCGTTTTCGATATATGACGTCACTTCCGGTTTTAGCAATGGCGGCCGAAAATAATGTCGTCTTGAATTCATAATTATTACTCCTACACATTTCCAAAATTTGGTTGCAATCGGTACGGCCGTTTTTGATATATGACGTCACTTCCGGTTTTAACAATGGCGGCCGAAAATAATGTCGTCTTGAATTCATAATTATTAGTACAACACATTTCCAAAATTTGGTTGCAATCGGTACAGCCATTTTCGATATATGACGTCACTTCCGGTTTTAACAATGGCGGCCGAAAATAATGTCGTCTTGAATTCATAATTATTAGTACAACACATTTCCAAAATTTGATTGCAATCGGTACAGCCATTTTCGATATTTGACGTCACTTCCGGTTTTAACAATGGCGGCCGAAAATAATGTCGTCTTGAATTCATAATTATTAGTCCAACACATTTCCAAACTTAGGTTGCAATCGGTACTACCGTTTACGATATATGACGTCACTTCCGGTTTTAAAAATGGCCGCCGAGAACACTGCAACCTTGAATTTATAATTATTTACAAAGTACGTTTACTTATATCTATTTTAAAGTATAAAGTGGTGAATTTAGCGTCATTTAGCATATTTATGACGTCATTTCCGGTATAGGTCATAAAATGTGTGACGTCATTTCCGGTTTCGATATTTGAATCATCAAATATTACTGATTACATAAAGTTGACCGTCTAAATCGTTTAGCGCTGGTTTTGTTCTAATCTGTTTAGCCGTTTTTGAGACATGATGTCACTTCCGGTTTCAAAATGGCGGCTTCCGGTTGGTTTTATAACAAGTCAAATGAAATATCAAAAGTACAAACGTTACATAAATATCAAGACAATCGGATCAACAGTTGTTGCTGAAATGCAAATCGATGTATATTAAATTTCATGACGTCATTTCCGGTTTATTTAAAATAATGTTCAGTCTTTTGATATTGATAATCCATATAGATGACCGTCTGAAACGATTGGCGCAAATTTCGTTCCGATCGGTCCAACCGTTGACGAGATATGACGTCACTTCCGGTTTCAAAATGGCGGCACAAAAAATTCATGGGGACAAGGTTAAATCAGACGCCAAAAGTGCACACGTGGTAAAAATGTGAGATCAATCGGTTCAGCCGCTTAGGCTGTGGCCTGTTTACCGGATTTGAGCTCCAGCCTACTACTACTAAGATTATTATCACGGCCCTCTAGCGCGCAAAGGGCGTAACCTATTGTTCCCAAATTTAGTATATGTTGTAGGGTGGGCCATAGCTCGAAATTAAGATATTTCGCAACAATGTGAGATTTCTCAATTTTAAGATCCAGTAGGCCGAAAATGCCACTTTGATGCTTACAGTAAAAGTGGGTTTGCTCCAGCCTTTATATGAGAGTGTGCGCGCGCCGTACGACTTGGCTGGCGTGGAGCGACCGCTCCACTAGATATAAATACTAATATTTCATTATAAGCCTTCTGAATAAGTAGTTGGTTTTTATATAAAGGGGAAGTCAATTTAGGCAAATTTCGCTAAACTATGACGTCAAAATGGCGGCTGAAAGTTCTTACACATTGTATTAATATGTATATAAATACTAATATTTCATTATAAGCCTTCTGAATAAGTAGTTGGTTTTTATATAAAGGGGAAGTCAATTTAGGCAAATTTCGCTAAACTATGACGTCATTTCCGGTTTCAATAATTAGAAAACTTTAATTTCGCTGTTGTTATTTCATATAAAGGACCGTCTGAATCGATTGGCGCAAATTTCGTTCCGATCGGTTTAGCCGTTTTTGAGATATGACGTCACTTCCGGTTTCAAAATGGCGGCACAAAAAATTCGTAAGGGCAAGGTATCTTCAGGCAGACGAGCTGTATATGTGGTGAAAATTTCGGGTAAATCGACCTAGCCGTTTAGGCTGTGGCGGAGACCGCGGAATTTATTGGAAGATGAATCATTATTATAATCATCTGAAGAAAGCCGTACAATTTCACGGTTTTCAGGGTCCTCCCGCTCCCAAACGGAATAACCCATTGTTCCCAAATTTGGTAAATGTGGTGGGGTGGGCCATAGCTCGAAATTAAGATATTTCGCAACAATGTGAGATTTCCCAATTTTAAGATCCAGTAGGCCGAAAATGCCACTTTGATGCTTAACAGTAAAAGTGGGTTGCTCCAGCCTTTTTAAATGAGAGTGTGCGCGCGCCGTACGACTTGGCTGGCGTGGAGCGACCGCTCCACTAGATTTCCGATTTTGTTACTAATAAAATTTGCGTTTGATGCTAAGTAATGCTAAAAATGATATTCCATGTAGAATTGGGCAAGTATTGCCCCAATAGGTACATCCGTTTTCGAGATATGACAACATTCCAGTTTTCAAAATGGCGGCTGAAATTACTGACACCTAGAATTTGTTTCTATAAATGTTATGTATCATTATAAGCCTTCTGAATATGTTTTTTTTATTGCATGAAGAGGTGATTAGTATGTTTTTCATTTTTATTACGTCATTTCCGGTTTCGGTTATAGTACAATTCTATTTCAACTATTGATATTCCACATAGATGACCGTCTGAATCATTTGGCACTAATTTCATTCCGATCGGTCTAGCCGTTTTCGAGATATGAAGTCACTTCCGGTTTCAAAATGGCGACTACCGGTTTGATTTATAAAAAGGCACCTCAGACGCCAAAAGTGCACATGTAGTAAAAATTTCAGATCGATCGGCTAAGCCGTTTAGGTTGTGGCGGTGATAGCGGTGTTTCCTGATATCATTATCATCATCATCAGATAGGTTTTAAAAGGGGTGTAATTTCACTGTTTTCACGGCCCTCTAGCACGCAAATGGCATAACCTATTGTTCCCAAATTTAGTATATGGAGTGGGGTGGGCCATAGCTCGAAATTAAGATATTTCCCAACAATGTGAGATTTTCCAATTTTATGATCCAGTAGGCCGAAAATGCCATGTTGTTGCTTATAGTAAAAGTGGTTGGTCTGCTCCTCAGTTTATTAGGCATTTACGGTATGTTGAGTGCGTGTGAGTGTACGGTACGACTTGGCTGGGTGGAGCGACCGCTCCACTAGATATTTGCCTTGTACTGTTGATAAAAAAAACGCAGCCAAGTGAGGATAGGAAATTATTTCTACATAATGATAATTGTGCCGTTCTCACAGACTGTATGTGTGAAATCGTAAAAGAAGAGCGCCAAGCTAAATACCTATAGGTATTATTATTGATCAACATCTCAGTTGGAAAGCTAATACTGCTTGTATCGTGCGTAAGCTAAGGAATATGTTATACATTTTCTATAGGTTGAGACGTATTGTAAGCAAATTTTTATTACTAACCATTTATAAGGCTCTTGCCCAATCAATAATGTCCTATGGAATTATTGACTGGGGAGCAGTTAATAAAACTAACATTAATGAAATTCTAACCATTCAAAAAATTATTTTACGGGTAGTTCTAAATAAGCACTCACAGTTTTCATCTAACCTTACTTTCAAATTGGCTGAAGTATTAGATATTAGACAAATTTTTATAAAAAGGGCTTTGATGTATCTTTTTCTTAATTTCGGTAAATACAGAATTCCTGAAATTACGCATCCAACGCTACCTGTTCCAAAAACCAGAGGTAGTAATAAAAATAATTTATGTTAAATCTAGTGGAGCGGTCGCTCCACCCAGCCAAGTCGTACTGTATACACTCACACTCACTCAACAATAATGCCTAATAAACCGAGGAGCAGACCAAACACTTTTACTGTAAGCAACAACATGGCATTTTCGGTCTACTGGATCATGCAATTGGAAAATCTCACATTGTTGTGAAATATCTTAATTTCGAGCTATGGCCCACCCCACCACATATACCAAATTTGGGAACAATAGGTTATGCCACTTGCGAGCTAGAGGGCCGTGAAAACAGTGAAATTACATCACTTTCATCTTCTTCTTCTTCTTCTTCTTCTTTTTTAGATGATGATGATGATGATGATTCAGATATCAGGAAACACCGCTATCACCGCCACAGCCTAAACGGTTGAACCGATCGATCTAAAATTTTTACCACATGTGCACTTTTGGCGTCTGAGGTGCCTTTTTATAAAACCAACCGGAAGTCGCCATTTTGAAACCGGAAATGACGTCATATCTCGAAACCGGCTGAACCGATCGGAACGAAACTAGCGTCAAACTATTCGGACGGTCATATACATGAAAATACAATAGTCTAAACAGAAATGTACTATTCCTGAAACCGGAAATTACGTCATAAAAATGAAAAATCAGACTTTAATCACCTCTTACTACAATAACTACTTATTCACAAGGTTTATAATGATACAAAACATTTATATAAACAAATTCTACGTGGAGTGTTTTCAGCCGCCATTTTGATAACCGGAAGTGATGCCATATCTCGAAAACGGCTGGACCGATTGGAACAAATATTTCGCTTTTCTTCATGGAATATCACTTTAAGCATATTTTGGTACCAAACGCAACTTTTCTTAGTAACCAAATTGGAACTGGCTTATTTTTTTAAAGGAATTAGTCATTGTTGTTTCGATATGTGTTACAAATTGTTTAAATAAACTAAAAAAAATTGTGATATCCCCATAAAAAACACTCCGTGTAAAAATACCAGCCAAGTCATTTTAACTATAAAAAAAAATAGAAGAAATCTAAAAATTCAGCACTGAAAAGTAGTGATATCAAAAAATTGGCCAAGTCAAACTTAATTTGAAAAACCAAAATATACTTGGCGCATCGTTTTTAAGGGCATTATAGGTATATTTTATATATTTAGGTACATATGATTTTTGGCATATACTTCTATACTAGATTAATACCCGATGCGCCAAGTATATTTTGGTTTTTCAAATTAAGTTTGACTTGGCCAATTTTTTGATATCACTACTTTTCAGTGCTGAATTTTTAGATTTCTTCTATTTTTTTATAGTTAAAGAGACTTGGCTGGTATTTTTACACGGAGTGTTTTTTATGGGGTTTGATATACTGTAAGAAACAAAAAGGGCAACAACACGTAAGTTACATTGGTCCAAGTCTGTTCAATGCGCTTCCTATCGATATTCGTAAAACTGCTAATATTAAATTATTCAAAATACTGATCACCGCATGGATCAGAGAAGTAGGTAGGGATTTCTATGATAATTTTGTTAACTGAAATATTTTGATTTGAAGTTGATAAATTTACTAAAATTTACTATACTCTCCCCCCTCCACCACTATTTTAATTTTAATTTCAATATTAATTCTTTTATATCCTCTCACTTCAATATTCAATATCCGATCGTCCAATTTCTTTCTTTTCCGTAATCGAGTAATTGTTCTTAATATCTTCTATACTTTATATAACATTTTTGTTGTTCATAATCTGTGGTTGAGCTGACGACTAGCTTTGATTTCTAGAAATGTAAAAGAATGTATGCCAGCGCACAATGGTTTTCCATTATGCTGGCTGCTTCCAAAATAAAATGCCCCCTCAACCCCTTGTAAACTATTTCTCTTATCCACGCTCTTCTTTGTGTTTCCTTTTTCGCTGTGTCTCCTTTTATCTCAACACTGTTGTACTACTGATTCATAGTATAATGTAACAATATGTAAAAGGTAAATGTAATATGTAATTATGTAATGTGTAAAGGTTGCTCAAGGAAAGCGTTTGGTGTAAGGAAAATTGTACCCCATAAAAAAACACTCCGTGTAAAAATACCAGCCAAGTCTCTTTAACTATAAAAAAAAATAGAAGAAATCTAAAAATTCAGCACTGAAAAGTAGTGATATCAAAAAATTGGCCAAGTCAAACTTAATTTGAAAAACCAAAATATACTTGGCGCATCGGGTATTAATCTATAGTATAGAAGTATATGCCAAAAATCATATGTACCTAAATATATATAATATACCTATAATGCCCTTAAAAACGATGCGCCAAGTATATTTTGGTTTTTCAAATTAAGTTTGACTTGGCCAATTTTTTGATATCACTACTTTTCAGTGCTGAATTTTTAGATTTCTTCTATTTTTTTTTATAGTTAAAGAGACTTGGCTGGTATTTTTACACGAGTGTTTTTTTATGGGGATATCACAATTTTTTTTAGTTTATTTAAACAATTTGTAACACATATCGAAACAACAATGACTAATTCCTTTAAAAAAATAAGCCAGTTCCAATTTGGTTACTAAGAAAAGTTGCGTTTGGTACCAAAATATGCTTAAAGTGATATTCCATGAAGAAAAGCGAAAGATTTGTTCCAATCGGTCCAGCCGTTTTCGAGATATGGCATCACTTCCGGTTATCAAAATGGCGGCTGAAAACACTCCACGTAGAATTTGTTTATATAAATGTTTTGTATCATTATAAACCTTGTGAATAAGTAGTTATTGTAGTAAGAGGTGATTAAAGTCTGATTTTCATTTTTATGACGTCATTTCCGGTTTCAGTAATAGTAAATTTCTGTTTAGACTATTATATTTTCATATATATGACCGTCCGAATAGTTTGACGCTAGTTTCGTTCCGATCGGTTAAGCCGGTTTCGAGATATGACGTCATTTCCGGTTTCAAAATGGCGACTTCCGGTTGGTTTTATAAAAAGGCACCTCAGACGCCAAAAGTGCACATGTGGTAAAAATTTCGGTCGATCGGTTCAGCTGTTTAGGCTGTGGCGGTGATAGCGGTGTTTCCTGATATCATCATCATCATCATCATCATCTAAAGATGAAGAAGAAGATGAAAGTGATGTAATTTCACTGTTTTCACGGCCCTCTAGCTCGCAAATGGCATAACCTATTGTTCCCAAATTTGGTATATGTGGTGGGGTGGGCCATAGCTCGAAATTAAGATATTTCACAACAATGTGAGATTTTCCAATTTTTTGATCCAGTAGGCCGAAAATGCCATGTTGTTGCTTACAGTAAAAGTGTTTGGTCTGCTCCTCGGTTTATTAGGCATTTACGGTATGTTGAGTGACTGTGAGTGTACAGTACGACTTGGCTGGGTGGAGCGACCGCTCCACTAGATCTAAACATTATTATTTTTTTTTTGGAAGAAATAAAATTATATTAAAATTGAAATTGAAATTGACATCAAAGAATTCCCATCAGTTTGTCTGTGAAAGAATTAGTGTAGACTGGCATCTTCGGCTATTGGATCGTAAAAATATTATCAAACGTGAGTTCCTAACCGAAATAATTGACATGCACAGTACAAAAAGTCACTAATTTTAACAATTCAATTTATTTTTATTCCTGCTCTACGTGGTATAAATTCGGCCAAGAATGAGACCAACCAAGAACTCTTTTGATGTCTTATTTATAAGAATGTGTAAAAAGTATCTTCTAATAAGTCTTTACACGTAATAATGTAATTTCTTATAGCATTTAATATAATTTTGTACCTACTTTGTATCAGTAAAAATTGCCTTTGATGACCAATTATGAAAGTTTTGCTCTGATTGTTTTATATTTAGATTGCAGATCAAAAGGATAGTCAATAGATATAGGGATTCGGATTAGATACATATAATTTTTTAGGAAAATTTGTGATATGTAGAAAGTGGAAATGAACCGTTTGTCCTGTCAGCTGAAATTTTGCATGGTCCTTATGACCAGCATTTTTATTATACCTACATTTTTAGAGAGTTGTTGAAATCTTATGCTTATTGTGAAAATAGTTGTGTTTGCCAATTGCTAATTAGTGTGTTTTATTTTCTCTCCAGAATGTATAGATCAGCAACTCGTGCACAGCATGAAAATGGATCGCTATAAACGCGTTACACAGATAGTTTTCCCCGATATTTGTCTTGCATCTCGAGTCTATCAGAAACTTGCATCGGAGTCGGAAAGAAGTAAAAAGGTTTATTAATAAACTGGATTGCTGCATAAAATATGCGGCTTGTCTCGATAGACTTGATATTAATCATTGATGACACCTCGTATTGATTCTTCTGTGAATTGTGAAACAGACAATGGGAATGACACACAGAATCGATATTTTACAGAGTTTCAAAACAGCATAACGTCTTGTATATGATTCATATTTAGTCAACTTGATTTCCGAAGGGTTGGAGCAGCAAGGAGAGGGTTTTACTCGAACATATTTCGGCACGAAAGCTGGGGTGTTGATTATGAATAATATGAATTTATCACTCGTTAAAGCTGAGTTTAACAACATCAGCTCATCTTTATTCAAGGAATTCTGCACAACAACAGCCTATATGACGTCATACCGATGTATCTGAGATAATGGCTTATCTTTAAGCCGTCTGACTTCCCAGTTTACAGCGAAGTTTGTGTAAAACCAAGTCGAACAGAAATAATTCCTCCAATGTATTTGGTTCGCAGAAAAAGTATGACATATGGAATATCATTACATAAAGAGATTACTTGTATTTCTTCATAGCGAGCGTATCACTGAGGTACTTTTATGGAACTTCTCTGTTTGTTTGAATTTTGGTTGAATTTTGGTTAGTTTTTTGGTTTTTGTATGCAATTCTAAGGTTGGTTCAAGCAATCAATCTGAAATTTTGCACACATACTAATCTAATAAGACTAAGAGCGGTCACGTTTACAGTTTTTGAACGAGATCCTGTGATTGAACCAACATTCTGTTATCGACAATTTTCATACAAATCGGTTAGGAACTTAAAGAGCAATTGACAATTTCTGACATTTATGCTTGTTTCGAAATATTGTCAAATTTTTTGAAAGAAATTCAAAGACAAAATTATCACTACATTCTTGACTCTTGATGTCTTCCTCCATGTCTAAGGTCTATTATAGTGCAGCAACTTTCACACGCATGAATTTAGATATAATACGAAGACTCGCTTATCAACGCGTTACATAGAGCGTTTCCCCGTGCAAAACAACCTATCGCCGCGTTGACTAGTGTTGACCTCCCGTGCTCGCTTATCAACGCGTTACACGAGCGTTTCCCCGTGCAAAACAACCTATCGCCGCGTTGACTAGTGTTGACCTCCCGTGCTCGCTTATCAACGCGTTACACGAGCGTTTCCCCGTGCAAAACAACCTATCGCCGCGTTGACTAGTGTTGACCTCCCGTGCTCGCTTATCAACGCGTTACATAGAGCGTTTCCCCGTGTAAAACAACCTATCGCCGCGTTGACTAGTGTTGACCTCCCGTGCTCGCTTATCAACGCGTTACACGAGCGTTTCCCCGTGCAAAACAACCTATCTCCGCGTTGACTAGTGTTGACCTCCCGTGCTCGCTTATCAACGCGTTACACGAGCGTTTCCCCGTGCAAAACAACCTATCTCCGCGTTGACTAGTGTTGACCTGGCGTGCTCGCTTATCAACGCGTTACATAGAGCGTTTCCCCGTGTAAAACAACCTATCTCCGCGTTGACTAGTGTTGACCTCCCGTGCTCGCTTATCAACGCGTTACACGAGCGTTTCCCCGTGCAAAACAACCTATCTCCGCGTTGACTAGTGTTGACCTGGCGTGCTCGCTTATCAACGCGTTACACGAGCGTTTCCCCGTGCAAAACAACCTATCTCCGCGTTGACTAGTGTTGACCTGGCGTGCTCGCTTATCAACGCGTTACACGAGCGTTTCCCCGTGTAAAACAACCTATCGCCGCGTTGACTAGTGTTGACCTGGCGTGCTCGCTTATCAACGCGTTACATAGAGCGTTTCCCCGTGCAAAACAACCTATCTCCGCGTTGACTAGTGTTGACCTGGCGTGCTCGCTTATCAACGCGTTACATAGAGCGTTTCCCCGTGTAAAACAACCTATCTCCGCGTTGACTAGTGTTGTCCTCCCGTGCTCGCTTATCAACGCGTTACACGAGCGTTTCCCCGTCCAAAACAACCTATTGCCGCGTTGACTAGTGTTGACCTCCCGTGCTCGCTTATCAACGCGTTACATAGAGCGTTTCCCCGTCCAAAACAACCTATTGCCGCGTTGACTAGTGTTGACCTGGCGTGCTCGCTTATCAACGCGTTACACGAGCGTTTCCCCGTGTAAAACAACCTATTGCCGCGTTGACTAGTGTTGACCTCCCGTGCTCGCTTATCAACGCGTTACACGAGCGTTTCCCCGTGTAAAACAACCTATCGCCGCGTTGACTAGTGTTGACCTGGCGTGCTCGCTTATCAACGCGTTACATAGAGCGTTTCCCCGTGTAAAACAACCTATCGCCGCGTTGACTAGTGTTGACCTGGCGTGCTCGCTTATCAACGCGTTACATAGAGCGTTTCCCCGTGCAAAACAACCTATCGCCGCGTTGACTAGTGTTGACCTCCCGTGCTCGCTTATCAACGCGTTACACGAGCGTTTCCCCGTGCAAAACAACCTATCGCCGCGTTGACTAGTGTTGACCTGGCGTGCTCGCTTATCAACGCGTTACATAGAGCGTTTCCCCGTGTAAAACAACCTATCGCCGCGTTGACTAGTGTTGACCTCCCGTGCTCGCTTATCAACGCGTTACATAGAGCGTTTCCCCGTGTAAAACAACCTATTGCCGCGTTGACTAGTGTTGACCTCCCGTGCTCGCTTATCAACGCGTTACACGAGCGTTTCCCCGTGCAAAACAACCTATCGCCGCGTTGACTAGTGTTGACCTGGCGAGCTCGCTTATCAACGCGTTACATAGAGCGTTTCCCCGTGCAAAACAACCTATCGCCGCGTTGACTAGTGTTGACCTCCCGTGCTCGCTTATCAACGCGTTACACGAGCGTTTCCCCGTGTAAAACAACCTATCTCCGCGTTGACTAGTGTTGACCTGGCGTGCTCGCTTATCAACGCGTTACATAGAGCGTTTCCCCGTGTAAAACAACCTATCGCCGCGTTGACTAGTGTTGACCTCCCGTGCTCGCTTATCAACGCGTTACATAGAGCGTTTCCCCGTGCAAAACAACCTATTGCCGCGTTGACTAGTGTTGACCTGGCGTGCTCGCTTATCAACGCGTTACATAGAGCGTTTCCCCGTGTAAAACAACCTATTGCCGCGTTGACTAGTGTTGACCTGGCGTGCTCGCTTATCAACGCGTTACATAGAGCGTTTCCCCGTGTAAAACAACCTATCGCCGCGTTGACTAGTGTTGACCTGGCGTGCTCGCTTATCAACGCGTTACATAGAGCGTTTCCCCGTGCAAAACAACCTATCGCCGCGTTGACTAGTGTTGACCTGGCGTGCTCGCTTATCAACGCGTTACACGAGCGTTTCCCCGTGCAAAACAACCTATTGCCGCGTTGACTAGTGTTGACCTGGCGTGCTCGCTTATCAACGCGTTACATAGAGCGTTTCCCCGTGTAAAACAACCTATTGCCGCGTTGACTAGTGTTGACCTCCCGTGCTCGCTTATCAACGCGTTACACGAGCGTTTCCCCGTGCAAAACAACCTATCTCCGCGTTGACTAGTGTTGACCTGGCGTGCTCGCTTATCAACGCGTTACACGAGCGTTTCCCCGTGTAAAACAACCTATTGCCGCGTTGACTAGTGTTGACCTCCCGTGCTCGCTTATCAACGCGTTACATAGAGCGTTTCCCCGTGTAAAACAACCTATCGCCGCGTTGACTAGTGTTGACCTCCCGTGCTCGCTTATCAACGCGTTACACGAGCGTTTCCCCGTGCAAAACAACCTATCTCCGCGTTGACTTGTGTTGACCTCCCGTGCTCGCTTATCAACGCGTTACACGAGCGTTTCCCCGTGTAAAACAACCTATTGCCGCGTTGACTAGTGTTGACCTCCCGTGCTCGCTTATCAACGCGTTACATAGAGCGTTTCCCCGTGCAAAACAACCTATTGCCGCGTTGACTAGTGTTGACCTCCCGTGCTCGCTTATCAACGCGTTACATAGAGCGTTTCCCCGTGTAAAACAACCTATTGCCGCGTTGACTAGTGTTGACCTCCCGTGCTCGCTTATCAACGCGTTACATAGAGCGTTTCCCCGTGCAAAACAACCTATTGCCGCGTTGACTAGTGTTGACCTCCCGTGCTCGCTTATCAACGCGTTACATAGAGCGTTTCCCCGTGTAAAACAACCTATCGCCGCGTTGACTAGTGTTGACCTGGCGTGCTCGCTTATCAACGCGTTACATAGAGCGTTTCCCCGTGCAAAACAACCTATCGCCGCGTTGACTAGTGTTGACCTGGCGTGCTCGCTTATCAACGCGTTACATAGAGCGTTTCCCCGTGTAAAACAACCTATCGCCGCGTTGACTAGTGTTGACCTCCCGTGCTCGCTTATCAACGCGTTACATAGAGCGTTTCCCCGTGTAAAACAACCTATCGCCACGTTGACTAGTGTTGACCTGGCGTGCTCGCTTATCAACGCGTTACACGAGCGTTTCCCCGTGCAAAACAACCTATTGCCGCGTTGACTAGTGTTGACCTGGCGTGCTCGCTTATCAACGCGTTACATAGAGCGTTTCCCCGTGTAAAACAACCTATTGCCGCGTTGACTAGTGTTGACCTCCCGTGCTCGCTTATCAACGCGTTACATAGAGCGTTTCCCCGTGCAAAACAACCTATTGCCGCGTTGACTAGTGTTGACCTCCCGTGCTCGCTTATCAACGCGTTACATAGAGCGTTTCCCCGTGTAAAACAACCTATTGCCGCGTTGACTAGTGTTGACCTCCCGTGCTCGCTTATCAACACGTTACATAGAGCGTTTCCCCGTGCAAAACAACCTATTGCCGCGTTGACTAGTGTTGACCTCCCGTGCTCGCTTATCAACGCGTTACATAGAGCGTTTCCCCGTGTAAAACAACCTATCGCCGCGTTGACTAGTGTTGACCTGGCGTGCTCGCTTATCAACGCGTTACATAGAGCGTTTCCCCGTGCAAAACAACCTATCGCCGCGTTGACTAGTGTTGACCTGGCGTGCTCGCTTATCAACGCGTTACACGAGCGTTTCCCCGTGCAAAACAACCTATCGCCGCGTTGACTAGTGTTGACCTGGCGTGCTCGCTTATCAACGCGTTACATAGAGCGTTTCCCCGTGTAAAACAACCTATCGCCGCGTTGTCTAGTGTTGACCTCCCGTGCTCGCTTATCAACGCGTTACATAGAGCGTTTCCCCGTGTAAAACAACCTATCGCCGCGTTGACTAGTGTTGACCTCCCGTGCTCGCTTATCAACGCGTTACATAGAGCGTTTCCCCGTGTAAAACAACCTATTGCCGCGTTGACTAGTGTTGACCTCCCGTGCTCGCTTATCAACGCGTTACACGAGCGTTTCCCCGTGCAAAACAACCTATCGCCGCGTTGACTAGTGTTGACCTCCCGTGCTCGCTTATCAACGCGTTACATAGAGCGTTTCCCCGTGCAAAACAACCTATCGCCGCGTTGACTAGTGTTGACCTCCCGTGCTCGCTTATCAACGCGTTACACGAGCGTTTCCCCGTGTAAAACAACCTATCTCCGCGTTGACTAGTGTTGACCTGGCGTGCTCGCTTATCAACGCGTTACATAGAGCGTTTCCCCGTGTAAAACAACCTATTGCCGCGTTGACTAGTGTTGACCTCCCGTGCTCGCTTATCAACGCGTTACATAGAGCGTTTCCCCGTGCAAAACAACCTATTGCCGCGTTGACTAGTGTTGACCTCCCGTGCTCGCTTATCAACGCGTTACATAGAGCGTTTCCCCGTGTAAAACAACCTATTGCCGCGTTGACTAGTGTTGACCTCCCGTGCTCGCTTATCAACACGTTACATAGAGCGTTTCCCCGTGCAAAACAACCTATTGCCGCGTTGACTAGTGTTGACCTCCCGTGCTCGCTTATCAACGCGTTACATAGAGCGTTTCCCCGTGTAAAACAACCTATCGCCGCGTTGACTAGTGTTGACCTGGCGTGCTCGCTTATCAACGCGTTACATAGAGCGTTTCCCCGTGCAAAACAACCTATCGCCGCGTTGACTAGTGTTGACCTGGCGTGCTCGCTTATCAACGCGTTACACGAGCGTTTCCCCGTGCAAAACAACCTATCGCCGCGTTGACTAGTGTTGACCTGGCGTGCTCGCTTATCAACGCGTTACATAGAGCGTTTCCCCGTGTAAAACAACCTATCGCCGCGTTGTCTAGTGTTGACCTCCCGTGCTCGCTTATCAACGCGTTACATAGAGCGTTTCCCCGTGTAAAACAACCTATCGCCGCGTTGACTAGTGTTGACCTCCCGTGCTCGCTTATCAACGCGTTACATAGAGCGTTTCCCCGTGTAAAACAACCTATTGCCGCGTTGACTAGTGTTGACCTCCCGTGCTCGCTTATCAACGCGTTACACGAGCGTTTCCCCGTGCAAAACAACCTATCGCCGCGTTGACTAGTGTTGACCTCCCGTGCTCGCTTATCAACGCGTTACATAGAGCGTTTCCCCGTGCAAAACAACCTATCGCCGCGTTGACTAGTGTTGACCTCCCGTGCTCGCTTATCAACGCGTTACACGAGCGTTTCCCCGTGTAAAACAACCTATCTCCGCGTTGACTAGTGTTGACCTGGCGTGCTCGCTTATCAACGCGTTACATAGAGCGTTTCCCCGTGTAAAACAACCTATCGCCGCGTTGACTAGTGTTGACCTGGCGTGCTCGCTTATCAACGCGTTACATAGAGCGTTTCCCCGTGCAAAACAACCTATCGCCGCGTTGACTAGTGTTGACCTCCCGTGCTCGCTTATCAACGCGTTACACGAGCGTTTCCCCGTGTAAAACAACCTATCTCCGCGTTGACTAGTGTTGACCTGGCGTGCTCGCTTATCAACGCGTTACATAGAGCGTTTCCCCGTGTAAAACAACCTATTGCCGCGTTGACTAGTGTTGACCTCCCGTGCTCACTTGCAGCTGTCACACTGTTGTTGTTGTGTTGTTGAATATTGTCCAGGTGCTCATTAAGCTAATGATGATGCAGGTGATTAGCATGCAGATCCTGCCCGTCTGTGGGAGTGACGACTGGGAATGTAAATGGGAACGAGAGGGAATGACACCCCCCTCCCTGTTGTTTAGACTCATCACAACCAGTGGCGTAACTCCGGACTATTCCCCAACTGCTACTTTCTTCCCTCTAGGTCCCTTACTGCCAACGGCACCCTCTTTCGTCCCGTACTGCCTAATGTTGAACATTTTCTATTTTCTTAATTGACTTTATAGACTCCCTGTACAATAATAATTCTAGCTCTGGTATTGGTTGAAACTTAGCGCTGCATTTGAAGCACGTAGTTTCGTGGTTTCATCATAATTAAGTTCATCGTGATTGAAGTCAATCAAGTGAGGAGAATAAAGTATGTAATAACTATTAAGTAAGTTGCGTCAAGTGACTGTGTGTATGGCAGTGTATCATGACTGTGTGTACAGTAGTCAACATGACTGTGTGTGATAGTGTCACATGACTGTGTGTGATAGTGTCACATGACTGTGTGTGATAGTGTCACATGACTGTGTGTTGGAGTGTCACATGACCGCGTGTACAGTAGTGAACATGACTGTGTGTGATAGTGTCACATGACTGTGTGTTGGAGTGTCACATGACCGCGTGTACAGTAGTCAACATGACTGTGTGTGATAGTGTCACATGACTGTGTGTTGGAGTGTCACATGACCGCGTGTACAGTAGTTAACATGACTGTGTGTGATAGTTAACATGACTGTGTGTGATAGTGTCACATTACTGTGTGTGATAGTGTCACATGACTGTGTGTTGGAGTGTCACATGACCGCGTGTACAGTAGTTAACATGACTGTGTGTGATAGTGTCACATTACTGTGTGTGATAGTGTCACATGACTGTGTGTTGGAGTGTCACATGACCGCGTGTACAGTAGTTAACATGACTGTGTGTGAAAGTGTCACATGACTGTGTGTTGGAGTGTCACATGACCGCGTGTACAGTAGTCAACATGACTGTGTGTGATAGTGTCACATGACTGTGTGTATGGCAGTGTATCATGACTGTGTGTACAGTAGTTAACATGACTGTGTGTGATAGTGTCACATGACTGTGTATTGGAGTGTCACATGACCGCGTGTACAGTAGTGAACATGACTGTGTGTGATAGTGTCACATGACTGTGTGTTGGAGTGTCACATGACCGCGTGTACAGTAGTCAACATGACTGTGTGTGATAGTGTCACATGACTGTGTGTTGGAGTGTCACATGACCGCGTGTACAGTAGTGAACATGACTGTGTGTGATAGTGTCACATGACTGTGTGTTGGAGTGTCACATGACCGCGTGTACAGTAGTTTACATGACTGTGTGTGATAGTGTCACATTACTGTGTGTGATAGTGTCACATGACTGTGTGTTGGAGTGTCACATGACCGCGTGTACAGTAGTCAACATGACTGTGTGTGATAGTTTCACATGACTGTGTGTTGGAGTGTCACATGACCGCGTGTACAGTAGTGAACATGACTGTGTGTGATAGTGTCACATGACTGTGTGTTGGAGTGTCACATGACCGCGTGTACAGTAGTCAACATGACTGTGTGTGATAGTGTCACATGACTGTGTGTATGGCAGTGTATCATGACTGTGTGTACAGTAGTTAACATGACTGTGTGTGATAGTGTCACATGACTGTGTGTTGGAGTGTCACATGACCGCGTGTACAGTAGTGAACATGACTGTGTGTGATAGTGTCACATGACTGTGTGTTGGAGTGTCACATGACCGCGTGTACAGTAGTCAACATGACTGTGTGTGATAGTGTCACATGACTGTGTGTATGGCAGTGTATCATGACTGTGTGTACAGTAGTTAACATGACTGTGTGTGATAGTGTCACATGACTGTGTGTTGGAGTGTCACATGACCGCGTGTACAGTAGTGAACATGACTGTGTGTGATAGTGTCACATGACTGTGTGTTGGAGTGTCACATGACCGAGTGTACAGTAGTCAACATGACTGTGTGTGATAGTGTCACATGACTGTGTGTTGGAGTGTCACATGACCGCGTGTACAGTAGTGAACATGACTGTGAGTGATAGTGTCACATGACTGTGTGTTGGAGTGTCACATGACCGCGTGTACAGTAGTGAACATGACTGTGTGTGATAGTGTCACATGACTGTGTGTTGGAGTGTCACATGACTGTGTGTACAGTAGTCAACATGACTGTGTGTGATAGTGTCACATGACTGTGTGTATGGCAGTGTATCATGACTGTGTGTACAGTAGTGAACATGACTGTGTGTGATAGTGTCACATGACTGTGTGTTGGAGTGTCACATGACCGCGTGTACAGTAGTGAACATGACTGTGTGTGATAGTGTCACATGACTGTGTGTATGGCAGTGTATCATGACTGTGTGTACAGTAGTGAACATGACTGTGTGTGATAGTGTCACATGACTGTGTGTTGGAGTGTCACATGACCGCGTGTACAGTAGTTAACATGACTGTGTGTGAAAGTGTCACATGACTGTGTGTTGGAGTGTCACATGACCGCGTGTACAGTAGTTAACATGACTGTGTGTGATAGTGTCACATTACTGTGTGTGATAGTGTCACATGACTGTGTGTTGGAGTGTCACATGACCGCGTGTACAGTAGTTAACATGACTGTGTGTGATAGTGTCACATTACTGTGTGTGATAGTGTCACATGACTGTGTGTTGGAGTGTCACATGACCGCGTGTACAGTAGTGAACATGACTGTGTGTGAAAGTGTCACATGACTGTGTGTTGGAGTGTCACATGACCGCGTGTACAGTAGTTTACATGACTGTGTGTGATAGTGTCACATTACTGTGTGTGATAGTGTCACATGACTGTGTGTTGGAGTGTCACATGACCGCGTGTACAGTAGTGAACATGACTGTGTGTGATAGTGTCACATGACTGTGTGTTGGAGTGTCACATGACCTCGTGTACAGTAGTCAACATGGCTGTGTGTGATAGTGTCACAAGACTGTGTGTTGGAGTGTCACATGACCGCGTGTACAGTAGTTAACATGACTGTGTGTGATAGTGTCACATGACTGTGTGTTGGAGTGTCACATGACCGCGTGTACAGTCGTCAACATGACTGTGTGTGATAGTGTCACATGACTGTGTGTTGGAGTGTCACATGACTGTGTGTACAGTAGTCAACATGACTGTGTGTGATAGTGTCACATGACTGTGTGTATGGCAGTGTATCATGACTGTGTGTACAGTAGTGAACATGACTGTGTGTGATAGTGTCACATGACTGTGTGTTGGAGTGTCACATGACCGCGTGTACAGTAGTGAACATGACTGTGTGTGATAGTGTCACATGACTGTGTGTATGGCAGTGTATCATGACTGTGTGTACAGTAGTAAACATGACTGTGTGTGATAGTGTCACATGACTGTGTGTTGGAGTGTCACATGACCGCGTGTACAGTAGTTAACATGACTGTGTGTGAAAGTGTCACATGACTGTGTGTTGGAGTGTCACATGACCGCGTGTACAGTAGTTAACATGACTGTGTGTGATAGTGTCACATTACTGTGTGTGATAGTGTCACATGACTGTGTGTTGGAGTGTCACATGACCGCGTGTACAGTAGTTAACATGACTGTGTGTGATAGTGTCACATTACTGTGTGTGATAGTGTCACATGACTGTGTGTTGGAGTGTCACATGACCGCGTGTACAGTAGTGAACATGACTGTGTGTGAAAGTGTCACATGACTGTGTGTTGGAGTGTCACATGACCGCGTGTACAGTAGTTAACATGACTGTGTGTGATAGTGTCACATTACTGTGTGTGATAGTGTCACATGACTGTGTGTTGGAGTGTCACATGACCGCGTGTACAGTAGTGAACATGACTGTGTGTGATAGTGTCACATGACTGTGTGTTGGAGTGTCACATGACCTCGTGTACAGTAGTCAACATGGCTGTGTGTGATAGTGTCACAAGACTGTGTGTTGGAGTGTCACATGACCGCGTGTACAGTAGTTAACATGACTGTGTGTGATAGTGTCACATGACTGTGTGTTGGAGTGTCACATGACCGCGTGTACAGTCGTCAACATGACTGTGTGTGATAGTGTCACATGACTGTGTGTTGGAGTGTCACATGACTGTGTGTACATACAGTTGTGTCTCACGTGTGTTGAAGTGTCACGATCCCTGAGCTAGAAATATTCTTGTACAGGAAAGTCATTTCGGCTATAAAGTTGTGTCAGATCAACAGTTTGCAGTACGGGACGAAAGAGCGTAGGCAGTATGGGACATAGAGTATAAAATAGGTAAGAAAAAGGTTAGTAGGCAGTAGAGGAATACACCCGTAGCTTCAGATTATTCCCCCCCCCCCCCCCCCGCAGAATATTTTGAAGGCTCTAATACCTTTTTGCATTGTCTCCGTAAATTTTATAAAAGTATGTATATGCAATTACTACTGTAAATTCATGTGATTGTTTCTGTGGATCTTTGTAGTAGGTAAAAGTAAAAGATAAAATAATTTAATATCAGGTGTGATTTTGGTCTGGGGAGGACCTGACAACACGCAGGCCTGGGGCCCTATTCTATATCTTTTTTTGATCTCGTCTCGGCCGCCTTCGTTTCACTGCCATTAGGATAGCATTACGCCGAGACGAAGGCGGCCGCGACGAGATCAAAACGAGATATAGAATAGGGTCCCTGGACAAATTGTGGAGTTCACAATTTAATTTAATGCATTTTAATGCGATTTAAACACAAATTTTGGTCAATTTCATTATCTAAACAAGGAAACGCTCGGTGTAACGCGTTGATGAGCGAGCACCGAAACGCGCAACATCTCCAACCGGAATTTCGTAAAGCACAGAAAATATAATACTTATACACCCATATTGAATTGAAATGCGTTCCACTAATCAACATAAAAGTACCGGATTTTTATTGGAACTGAGAATAGTCATCTATACATTTTGGTGCATATAAAGAAAATCGGATCTAACCTGTACTGGAAATCACGTTTCGATATAATCTCTTTTGACATTCTTTTTCAAAACAGTTAAAAATGCCAAAAAGTAATACATTCTCTATACTGTTTGGGTTGAAAACTTGTATGCAAAATTTGAGCTTCATAGGAACATTTTGAATTTCGACCAATCGGGAGATATTTTTAAAAAAAATTTAACCAATAGTAGGATTTTGATGTAACCTTGTAAAAGTTGCTAAAATGTTGTTCTGAATTACACTGCAAAGTTTCAAATTGATTGAATCAGCCAATCAGAAGATATTTGTTTAAAAAATTTGAACCAATCAGAGGGCAGCTCTCAAAAACAATCCCAAACTAAGTTAGAATGATATTAGTATGTGTGCAAAATGTAAACTCGGTCGAAAAAACATTGTGGCATGTGGCGTCTGGAAAAAAATAAGAAATACAGGGAAAGTGTCTATAGAAGAGCCAAATGAAGACGCTAGCTCAATTACCACAATTTTCATTTTGAAAATACTGTGATAATCAATTTTTTTAGACATGGACGAAGTTCACCGACTGTCAAACTGGCCAAATTACTGTAAGTCTTCCATTCTAGCCCAATCTTTGATTGGCCCTGTCAACCAACTAGAATATACCGGATGGCGCAAAAAAACGCACAATAGGCGGGACACCGCTGACGATAAACTACTGCACACATCGGGCTGAAAATTTAACATCTTACTTATAGTTACCCAGTTCTGTCTGTGTGTCTGTCTGTCTGTCTGTCAGGAACGGTTGCGCGCTTCGATTTGACATTGGTATTTATTGAAAACTATAACTAAGATGGAGGCGTTTTATTGCCATCATGTCTAAAATTACATCTTCTGCCTTTTGTGAATAAATTAATAACCGAAACTCACCTAAGACGAGCACCTTATCCTTTTGTAATTATAATAAATTCATAATAAGATACTAATACGGTCTAAACCAGCACATGACATTAAAAACGTCATCTCGACAAGAAACTTCAAATGTTATTTTTCTTATTTTCTCTTGCTCTGAATTTCGTAGGCCGTGAACATGATCAAACCAAAGTCGATGGAGTTATATTATACATTTTCTTGGGAAATAATTTTCCTTCGTTTCTTATTTACTAAGAGTGGTGTGTATTGAGTCATGTAAACGACGTCAAGTTACTGTTGGTAATGTTTTAAACATCAATGCTTACATTTTTACATTGCATACTGATAGGTACTTTAGAGGCAGATGGGCGGAAGTCAATTTTAATGATTCTTAAAGTGATCTCAATAACCAGTAATTCTGAGCTGAATTCTCCATCCAATCATATTTGTAATGGTGACATGGGCCTTCTGTAAGGGTACCTATACTTCAATATAACTGTATTTGTTAACATCAGTCCAATGGTAGGTACTTATAGAGCTTGATTACCATTCCAAAAGTGTGCACTGAAAAATCCAAAACATATGACCTTCCGCTCTTATACCTACCTCTGACCTCAGAGAAACGGATATAATGAAGCTCACCATGCATTCATAGTTTGCACGAGCTTCATTTGTTTTTCATCAACAATGTAAAAAAGTAAATTTCAACCATTTTACAGATGTCAAGTCGATTAATGCTAACCCAGAAAAAAACAATCCGTGTAAAAAAGGCAGCCAAGTCTCTTTACTTTAAAAAAAATCAACACCGAAAAGGAGTGATATCAAAAAAGGAGCCAAGTCAATGACATTTCCAAATATTTAATCGTATTTTTGAAATAAAAGAATAAACACCGAGAAATACTTTACAAAAGGACTTGGCGCATCGTTTTTTTAAAGACCTCATTCAATACTAAAAGTGGAAAGAAATTTAAAGTAGGTACATTTTCCTCTTTCTATTAGAGCCAGAAACTATGAATCAAGCTACTTTTAGTAATGGCTATTTTATAGTTTTGTCAATGGCGATAGTAGAAAGATTTCATGCTGTAATAGATAAGTAATATAAGGGTGGAAGAATTAAATAACAATTGGAAGTGGGCTCATACATATTCTTATAGCACTGTTAATATGGTGATATTAGAAGGGTATCTTTTCATAATTTGATCTTGACTGAAGGAAATCATGAAACGTTGTCAAATAATTACGAACTGTCTTTGGAACACTATTATATATTTTTGAAGTGTCAAGTGTATAAAGTTAAAATTTTTAATAGAAATTCAATGTGACTATGTACTTTGTGAAATGTTTTGTTATAAAATGTGGATTAATAGAAATGTATTTCATGATGAGAAGGTTTAACGCATGAGACTTAATTATGTTGACCACGAAACAATATTACGAAGATAACTAACTATTGTGTATTTATAGAAAACATAGGCAACAAGTTTTATCGCGTACGTACATATTCTAATAGATAATATTTTACAGTAGGTATATGTATAATATGTAATTGAAAGATGTTTCCCTATTATTCTAAAAATTCTAAATTACGGTTGTATATCAATGGCATATGCTTATGAATCAAAAAATGAATTTAAAAAACGATGCGCCAAGTCCTTTTGTAAAGTATTTCTCGGTGTTTATTCTTTTATTTCAAAAATACGATTAAATATTTGGAAATGTCATTGACTTGGCTCCTTTTTTGATATCACTCCTTTTCGGTGTTGAATTTTTTTAAAGTAAAGAGACTTGGCTGCCTTTTTTACACGGAGTGTTTTTTTCTGGGATATCACTTCTTTTGTTAGTTTATTCATACAGCTTGTAGCACATGTCCGAGCAGGGACTAATTTCTTTAAAAAAATACGCCTCAACCGATTTGCTTACTAAGAAAAGTTGCGTTTGGTATAAGATGAAAATGATTATCCAAGAAGAATAGCTTAAGTTTCGTTATAATCGATCCAGCCGTTTTCGATATATGACGTCACTTCCGGTTTTGAAATAGCGGCCGAAAATAATGTCGTCTTGAATTCATAATTATAAGTCCTACATAATTGCACAATTTGGTTGCAATCGGTACAGACGATTTCGATATATGACGTCACTTCCGGTTTAACCAATGGCGGCCGAAAATAATGTCGTCTTTTTATCCATAATTATAAGTCCTACATATTTCCAAAATTTGGTTGCAATCGGTACAGACGTTTTCGATATATGACGTCCCTTCCGGTTTTAACAATGACGGCCGAAAATAATGTCGTCTTTAATTCATAATTTTTAGTCCTCTATATTTCCAAAATTTGGTTGCAATCGGTACAGACGATTTCGACATATGACATCACTTCCGGTTTTAACAATGGCGGCCGAAAATAATGTCGTCTTTAATTCATAATTATAAGTCCTACACATTTCCAAAATTTGGTTGCTATCGGTACAGCCGTTTTTGATATATGACGTTACTTCCGGTTTTAACAATGGCGGCCAAAAATAATGTCGCCTTTAATCCATAATTATAATTCCTACATATTTCCAAAATTTGGTTGCAATCGGTACAGCCGTTTTCGATATATGACGTCACTTCCGGTTTTAACAATGGCGGCCGAAAATAATGTCGTATTTCATTCATAATTATTAGTCCTCCATATTTCCAAAATTTGGTTGCAATCGGTACAGCCGTTTTCGATATATGACGTCACTTCCGGTTTAAACAATGGCGGCCGAAAATAATGTCGTCTTTAATTCATAATTATTAGTCCTACACATTTCCAAAATTTGGTTGCAATCGGTACAGCTGTTTTCAATATATGACGTCACTTCCGGTTTTAAAAATGGCGGCCGAGAACACTGCAACCTTGAATTTATAATTATTTACAAAGTAGGTTTACTAAATATCTATTTAAAAGTATAAAGTGGTGAATTTTGTGTCAATTATCATATTTATGACGTCATTTAGCATATTTATGACGTCATTTCCGGTATAGGTAATAGGAAAACAATCTAGTTGATACTTTATGAACGACCATCTGAATTCATAATCCCTATATTTCCGTAAAATCGGTCTTGCCGTATGTAATATATGACGTCACTACCGGTTTCATTTAGTGGTTCCTGCCGCCATTTCCGGTACCGTTAATTTGTTTATTCATTTTTCACAATTGAGTTTCAAAAAAAGTTGCAGAATGAATACGCAGGAGCTAGTTCAGTTGCAAACGGTACAGGCGTTTTAGATATATTACGTCACTTCCGGTTTCAGGAATGGCGGCCGAGAACACTGCCTCCTTGAATTTATAATTTGTATTGTCTATGTTACAATGTAAGTTACTTATGTATGTATTTTAAGTATAATTTGTTGAAATAAGTTAAATATTGCGTATTTATGACGTCACTTCCGGTTCAGAAAATAAGAAAATAATAATTTTTTTATTGATACTTCATATAGATGACCGTCTAAATCGAATGGCGCTAATTTCGTTCTAATCGGTCCAGACGTTTTTGAGATATGACGTCACTTCCGGCTTAAAAATGGCGGCACAAAAAATCACAAGAGGCAAGGTATCATCAGACGCCAAAAGTGCATATGTGGTAAAAATTTCAGGTTGATCGGTTCAGCCGTTTAGGCTGTGGCGGTGATAGCAACGTTTCCTGATATCTGAATCATCATCATCAGATAGCTTTTAAAAGGGGTGTAATTTCACTGTTTTCACGGCCCTCTAGCACCCAAACGGCATAACGTATTGTTCCCAAATTTGGTATATGTTGTCAGGTGGGCCATAGCTCGAAATTAAGTTATTTCGCAACAATGTGAGATTTCCCAATTTTGAGATCCAGTAGGCCGAAAATGCCTTGTTGTTGCTTACAGTAAAAGTGTTTCGTCTGCTCCTCAGTTTATTAGGCATTTACGGTATGTTGAGTGAGTGTGAGTGTATAGTACGACTTGGCTGGGTGGAGCGACCGCTCCACTAGATTATAAGCGGTTAATCAAAGATATTTGGTATATGAGGTGGTTTTATACCCATAAGAATTTCTTCTGCAGTTTATTGCACAGGTAACCATTATATCACCACAATACCGAAACACAGATTGACAGCCGTTCTGACACGTTACACCAATATGGCCTCTCAACAATGAGATGATGTCACGTGCAAACTATGAATTGGTATCACAAATAAAGAATGTGTCGTGTGTATCGGGTCACGATATCAACTTCACCTATATTTTAACGGCGCATTATGACACTATACATTTTCTTAATTTTCTTACTAATACTTATGGTCATGGTTTACATTTGAAGACTTATGTAATTGATTTACCATAATAGGTATGATTAAATTGCCTTCCTTCGTACCTCATTTACGTATTTTGTTGGGCATTTGGTCTTGTTATTACGTAACGTGTGTATTAACGACGCACAATCTGCTGACAAATATTGCTGTCTTTTTATATTTAATATTTATGCATACCTCACTGGTGCGCATTGGTCATGTTATACATGACGGGACCCTCTAGTAATATAAATAACATACTACGGTGTTTTATGTGCAAGTTTCAAAACATTACTATTGTAGGAAAAAAGTTACACCTGTTAAAATTTGGTTGTCAAAAAATCGATAATACGGAGCTCAAATAGAGCACGTTCAGAAAATGTCATTTATCCGGGTCGCTTTTCTTCAAAACTACGGAAGATATCAAACTGCAAATTTCAAATTTTATTCTAAATAGATTAAGATCGATTTTGTTAAAATTTTAATCAATAACAATATATGGAACTTAAGTTATGGAATCTTAAAGTTGAGCTTGAAAACAGAAAGAGGGAGGAAAATGCACTTTTATAACGTGTGTAATAAAAGTTTAGAAATTGTCTACATATTTTGATTTCATGCTCAACTGCAAGATTCCACTTTTGTTCAATTCATTCAAATAGATTGAAACTTTCACACAATCGATCTTAATATATTTTTAATAAAATTTGAAATTTTCAGCGTGATAATATCATACGTAGTTTTGAACAAACAGCGTCCAGTCCGTTGCAAGTTTTCTGGACGCGTGCTATTTGATCTCAGTATAATCATTTTTTTGACAACCAAATTTGAACAGCTGTAACTTTTTTCATGCATTTGTAATGTTTTTGAAACTTGAACACATCACACCGTAGTATGTTATTTATATAATGTTAAATTTTCAGCCCGATGTGTGCAGTAGTTTTGTCATAGCGATGTCTCGCCCATTGTGCGTTTCTTATGCGCCACCCGGTATATAAGATAAAATAAAATATAATTTTTCGTTACAGAAAAATCGTAAACGAATCGTTTCGTTTATTTTTATTTTCATCGATATTTTTGCTATTTACGGTATCATTTCGTTTTTAAGTTATCTTGATTTGTAATCCCCCCTCACCACCAGGTATTGAAATTGCCAACCCAATTGAACCGTGTATTCCCCCTCACTCTCTCATGAGATGAGCGCGAGCTTTATGCGTGGGATTGGATATGAAAGTACACGCTGCTGGATCCCGTATCATCCAGACGCACTTCCTCCGGCGGCAGAGTGAGAGGGATCAAAGACTCCGCATCTTTCCCGAGAAGCAAGAGAGAGACGGAGAGAGGAAGACAATTCAATTCATGATGAAAGAAGAGAGCCTCTTTCGTCAAGAACCGAGAGGTCAAAGGATCGAGAAACCTCCAGGCAGAGAATCTTGAGTGAAAAGTGTTTCAGAAATAGCTCAATATGCCGTACTTAAGATTACTTTTACGAAACAGTAAAACCGCTATTCAAATCAATCTGAATTCTATAGATTTTCTCAATTATTAAGCGAGCATCACCGCGGTGGTCTTAAGGCACTTTCTCTGCTTATTTTGTTTGATTGTTTTTGTTCTTGTAATGCCCAGGTCACACCGTTCAACCGATTGATATACACACTAATGTCATACAAGTGGGTCTCGTGTCTAGTTTGGAACGAGATCCCGTTATTTTGTGAAAATTAAAAATGGAACCGACGTGACCGATCAACTTATAACTTGGCGTGGTCATTGGTACCAATATTTTAGGTATTTTTGATAATTTTCAGACTAATTATCTTGAAAGTTATTGACATTTTAAGGACATTTTATGCGTGTCTGGAAATATTTGTCAAATTTCTTGAAGGAAATGTCAGATTTTTTTAGAGCTTCTTTCACTTATTTCGTTTCGGCTCTTTCCAAGGACTGTAGAGCAGAAACTTGCAAACGCATGACCAATTCGCATGCAATACGAAGGCTCGCTTATCAACGAGTTACACGGAGCGTTTTCCTAGTATTTTGGTACAGTAAAAAACTGAACTTTTAGTGCAGTGCGCAGTATTTTAGTGCACTTGGATTGGATGCTTTATGATTGGTACGGAAGGCGTTTCGCTTATTTTACAAATTAAACGTAGACTAAAACACAAAAGACTACATGAGTAATGCATTTCATTTATCAGGATTATATTTGATACAATTGATAAAATAATATTTCATGATTTGTCTCGAAACGATATCACGAGCCAATGTACCTAATTTTTGAATATGAAGAGTCCGTAGCTATAATGTCGGCAATACCTCAGGTAAAGCTGGCTTTCCATGCTCCGTCATCTTCCATCAACGTCCGTCACCGTTCGACGAAAACGACCAATCCTTCGCCGTCCGATATTTTTGGGGATGGCTCTGATTGGTCGAGACGGGTCACGTGGTCGTTTTCGTCGGACGGTGACGGACGTTGACGGAAGATGACGGAGCATGGAAAGCCAGCATAATACGGAAGAAGATGGCGACGGAGACTGTGGAATTCAGCATCTTGCTGAATTGATTACAATAATTAACTTATCACTACTTTCCAGTGCTGAATTATTAGCAATGTCTTCTATTATTTTTTTCTTGAAGAGACTAGTGGCTGGTATTATCACACGGAGGGGTTTTTATAAGGGGATTGTTTATTTTTGTCACATTCACTGATGTAAATAAAGTAAGTATAGTACTGCTCAGTGTAACGCGTTGATGACGGAGCACCGGTATACGTACAGATTCTCGAACCGGAGTAACAGAGTTTTTCTCCTCTGTCAAGACCCGATTCACTGGAGTATGAACTTGACATAGAAAACATAACACTCTTATCGCTTCACTATCAAGGTTGTCCAGTGCATGCATTCATTTGTGCATTATCAATTGATATAAGTAATGATAATGATGAGAATCAGAATATTTTATTCTAGGTAATCGACCGTTTTTTTGCTTAAAGAGAAGTAACAATAGAGCCGACAGCGTTACTTCTCTTCAGTGATAATATCAATTATCATCATTGTCAGATTGTTCTGTGTGCTACCTACTACTTCGTGCCATGGCGCTGCTCTTCGACTCCTGGCTGGTGGAGTTCGTGGTGGTTCTCGTCACCCTCTTCGCCGGCGTCTACGCGTTCTTCATTCACCGCTTCAGCTACTGGAAGAAGCGAGGCGTCGCACAGATTCAACCGTCCTTCCCTTTCGGTAACATCGCCGACATGGTGTTCCAACGCAAAGGCATTGGCGAAATGTTCGATTCAATCTATTTCAAGATGGAAGGTCACAAAGTTGTCGGTATGTACCTCCTGGCGAAGCCCAGTGTCATGGTTAGAGATCCCGATTACATCAAAAACAAACTTGTCAAAGACTTTGCGCACTTCCACGATCATGGAGTGTATTTCGATGAGAAGAACGATCCCCTGTCGGCCCATCTCTTCGCCATGGAAGGAACCAAGTGGAAGTACATGCGCTATAAACTGACGCCGACGTTTACTTCTGGGAAGATGAAGATGATGTTTCCGACGCTGGTGGCATGTGGTCTGGAGCTGCAAGCATTTCTGAAGCATCTGAAGCATTTGATCGGTACAGCAGAACGTCGAGAGACTTTGGAGGTCAGTATGACGCGTTGATGAGCGAGCACCGATACGTGCGAAACCTCCAACCGAACAGTCGAACACGATCCACTCAATCAAAGATCACTCGTATATTATTTCTGATTTTCTTTGCAGCATTCCAATGTCCATACTATCTGGAATAATTTAATAACAGATCCATCTGACTTGCACGAATTTGTTACTTTTCGAAATCTCCTTTGACAGCTCTCAAAACTCTTAAAATAACAACGATTCTATAAAATGACCGATTGGACCTCAAATCTGTAAAATATGAGATAGTGTTGGTCTTAATCATCATGAAATATTTGAACTTAATCGGAACATTTTGATTTTCGACCAATCGGAAATATTTTTTTGGTATTATTAATTTGGTATTATTAATTAATTATAATTAACTATGTAAAATTTGATGAAATATTGGTCTTAACGAAGTTTCAAAATATCAAATTAATCGGATCAACTCATAGATAATTTAGAATAGAATATAATAGAATAGAATAGAATAGAATAGCATAGAATAGAATAGAATAGAATAAAATAGGATAGAATGTTTGTGACATTTTCAACGTTCTCTTGCTATTTTTAATTAGTAAATTAGTTTCAATTTAGCAAAAATGTATAGGTACCTATACTTATTCGGCTTTTCAGGTGAAGGATGTGTTGGCCAAGTACAGCACTGACGTCATCGCCACTTGCGCTTTCGGCATCCAAAGCAACAGCCTGAAGAATCCCGACTCGGAGTTCCGTGACATGGGCCGCCGGGCTTTGGAAACCACATTCCTCAGCGGCATCCGAGACTTGGTCAACTTCCTGGTGCCGGAGCTCGCCGCCGTCCTCAAGATCCCCAGCGTGCCCCGTGAGATCTCCGACTTCTTCCGCGGAGTCGTCAAGGAAACGGTCAGCTTCCGCGAGAAGAACAACGTCACACTCAACGACTTCATGCAGCCGGATCAAGAACAGGAAGTCGATCTGTGACGAGAACGAGTCGCCGGAATCTGACCAGAAGAATGTCGAGAAGACGGAGAACTATATTACGACGTCCACGGAATGACGGATGACGAAGTGGCTGCTCAAGCGTTCGTCTTCTTCATCGCTGGATTTGAGACGTCGTCGTCAACGATGAGCTTCACTCTGTATGAGCTGGCTTTGAATCAACACGTTCAGGACCAGCTGAGGGAGGAAGTGGACTCTGTTCTTGCTAATCATCACGGCAAACTCACTTACGAAGCTGTCGTGGACATGGCGTACCTTGACAGAGTTATCGCATGTACACTCGACCAAACACTCGAAAATTATTTAGTGGTATCATTTTATGAAGTCTGTGCTAAAACATCAGCTAGCTCTATTGATCAGCTCTGATTTCTTTGATATTAACAAGGATGCATTGTCAAGGAACCTGACAAGCAGCCAAACCGTTTGGTTCAAATACCGTTTTATGTTTTGTTTAGTATGCATGCTTTCACAATTCTTTGATATGAACACAGATTAATTTTCTACTTTGCAGAACTTGTATTATGCCTTTTGCGTTTCTTCTATTAACCAATCACAAGTTCAGAAACAATGTTTTTGCTAAATTTCAAATTGATCGAAGCAACCAATCGAAAGATATTTTTTTTTTAAATTTGAACCAATCACGGGAGCCCGTTGAAAAACGATCCCAGGGACCGCATAGAGTGCGTTAGTATGTGTACAAAATTTCAGATCGATTGCTTGAGCGGTTAGACCTGGGCTGTGACCACAAAAAAAAAACACACAGAGAAAGTGCCATAATAGTACCGTGGTGACGCTCGCTACGCTCGCTCAATTAGTAGCACTTTTTTCATTTTTGCTGATTGCATCGTTAATTAGGCGCCGGTTATTCAACAAAACTGCGCAAAACTATGAAATTTGCGATGCGATTGGAGACCAAACCCGTAAACCAATTGATCTCAAATTTAAATCATTGAGCGAGCGTAGGGAGCGTCTCCATTCAGCACTTTTGGTCACTTTCTCTTTTTTTGTGTGTGTTTCCCGACGTTTCTTTTTCGATCGAGCTGAAATTTTGCACACATTCTAATATCATTCTAACTTAGTTTGGGATTGTTTTTGAGAGCTGCATTCTGATTGGTTCAATTAAAAACATATCTTCTGATTGGCCGAAAATCAAAATGGTCAGATCGAGTTCAAATTTTGCAGAGCCATTAAAAGTACCATTTTCAATTATTTTACAACTTTTCAGGCCAATCAGTAGAGAACTTATGCACTTATTGGCATTTTTAAAGTTTTGAACCTGTCAGAAATGACATTTCAAAACAGAAATTCCACTGCATTCTGGGTTGCTCTATGTAGCAAATCAAAGTTTATAGATAGTGGCTATTCTCAGTTTCAATGAAAGACAGATTCCTTTATGTTGATCGAGTGATCATATTGCAATACTATTTGTTTGCAATATGTAATGTATAATATACACCCATAAAAACACTCCGTGTAAAAATACCAGCCAAGTCTTTTCAACTATAAAAAAATAGAAGAAATCTAAAAATTAGCACTGAAAAGTAGTGATATCAAAAAATGGACCAAGTTAAAACTTAATTTTAGAAACCAAAATATACTTGGCGCATCGCTTTTTAGGGCAAATTATAGGTATATTATTTATATGTATATATGTAGGTAGATTTTATGTATATTTCACATCTGGCCTATACGTCTAATCTATCTAGGTATATGCACGATGCGCCAAGTATATTTTGGTTTTTAAAATTAAGTTTTTACGTGGCCCATTTTTCGATATCACTACTTTTCAGTGCTGAATTTTTAGATTTCTTCTATTTTTTATAGTTGAAAAGACTTGGCTGGTATTTTTACACGCAACGACTGCCGAAACGTAGTGACAAACGGCCCTTTTGGGGCAGTCTCGGCAGTCGTAGCGCTGCCATCTTCAGGTGAAGACTTCAGGTGTGACAAACGGCCCTTTTGGGGGCCAACATCACCAAAACATCATAGAGCGTGTACCGAAAAGCCACTATAGTTGCATATTACGATAGCTCTCAGACCCTCAGTCAACTAATAAAGAAATAATAAATATTAAACGCGTTACATAGAACATCACCCTCCTATTACAGTTTGAGGAGGGCGAAGAACAACGATCAAGTGACGACGCTAGCTGCAGCTCAAGCGTCATCATGATGGTCTACGTAAGGGAGAAGATTGAAGCTGTGATAGAAGCCGAAGTCGAGAGGGAATTGCCGCCAGTAGACAGCTCCAGCAGCGTCAGTCACGGCACACCGCAGCTAATCACTCATCCCCAAGATTCATGGACATCATCCCTACATTCATACTACTAAGGCAAGGTTCCTTCCTCCTATACCATTAACATTGGCTGAAACAAACCTGATTTTCTACTAAATTCGTTTCTCAGATGGAGCAGCTCCATCTATTATCTCCATTGTGAGCTACTTGCAGTGTATATGCATATGCAGTGTAAGTTCATAATTTTACCACCAGAAGCTGATATAAGCGCTAGTCCATACGAGTGACGAAAATTGCTGGGTACTTGGATAGGCTTCACTTTCATTGATCACGTGAGCGAACCGTGTCTCACTAGTGTGAACTAAGCTATGATCCATGAATCTTGCCATCTCTAACTCATACACTGACAGCACGTCCGACGTGCAGGTCGCCGCTGTCGTTGATGGCGAGGAAGAAGACGATGTTCATGTGACAGCTGACAACGGCTCGGAGCCCAGCCCTCGCATCTCTGCGGCCAGCTCTAACAGCTCTCACTCATCCAGGGCTACCCGAGAGCGCCCGTGGTGTCAGTATTATGTTCGTTTGCTCTGAATTGTGTTGGGATTTGAGACAGGGTGCTTTGTTGTCATAACTGAGTAAAAGTACGTAAAATACTGACTACCGAGTGTATGGTAATAATTAGAGAATTCTTTTCGCTTTTTAGAGTCAATACAAATCTTAATTATTATTTTTCGATATGATAAGGTGGAAGTTTGTGAAATGGTTGACCTTATCTTAGAATGAGCTAATGATAAAACTTGCACTTGCACTTAAAACTTGGTAAAATAGGCTTATTATAGCCAGAGTAACGTTTCCAAATAACTTGACTGTGACGATGATGTTATGATGGCATTGTTGATCTGGCGGAAAGTACATTGGTTCTGTATTCATTCATTTCTAGACGTCCGCTGCTGGAAGAGAGTCAAACGCGCGCGTGCTGCGGCGAGCAGTGTCCACGAGACGACCTCCAGGAGGAACATCGGCCCAACGAGTGGACAACCGCACCAGGATCATGTCCCGGCTGGCTATGATGTCATCGGCCACGCGAACGCGCCTCAAGTGGACACCAAACGTGGGCAACCGTTTCACGACCATGTCCTCGCACAGTGCTACGCGAATGCAAGCGGCCAACCGCCTCATGAGCGGGAATACAATCGATGCAAAACCATCTACAAGTGGGCATCAGGGACACAAATATGCAAAAGCGGATAGAAGAGGCGAAGGACTGGCCATGGCGCTAGACCGCTGTCGCGTTGACTTTCTTGCTACTGACTCTACTGACTTTATTGCGTTGATTATTGCTGTCGCAATAATATGCGAGTGTCTTCCCTTTTCGCCTCCGACTACAAGACAGTGTCCAGGAGGCTGTGATCTTCCATAGTCTCTTCGAGAACTCTACTCAGCTCATCATATTATCTGGACGCGGTAAAGGAGGAAGGTGACCGCTCGTCTCGTGTCGGTCGTATCCACCGTCTGCTGCGCAAGAGCAACTACGCCAAGCGTGTTGGCGCCGGAGCCCCCGTCTACCTGGCTGCCGTCATGGAGTACTTGGCCGCCGAGGTGTTGGAGTCGGCCGCGACAACAAGAAGGCGCGCATCATTCCCCGTCACTTGCAGCTCGCCATCAGGAACGACGAGGAGCTCAACAAACTGCTCTCCGGCGTGACGATCGCCCAGGGAGGTGTTCTGTCTTACATCCAGGCCGTTCTCCTGCCCAAGAAGACCGAGAAGAAGCATAACCTGTCCTTGTCCATCCTATAAACAATCTTTCATATCTAATGTGATTAATAAAGTAATAATTAGTCCACTTTACGTTGCCTTTGGTTTGCAATTGCAATTGCTTTATTGCAATACTCGAACAATAGACCGATTCAGAAAATATCTGGGTGGCTCTGGTTTCTAGATAAATTCACATGCAGTTTGGTTTTCCATATTATATCTATTAGTGTTTTACAACAATGGGTTACAATATGGCACACTTGGAAAATCATACTGCATGTGAAATTCATTAGAATCCAGAGCCATCCAGATAATTTCTGAATTGGTCTATAGAGATATACTGATACTCTCTATCAAATATATATATTTCTCTATATCTATATCTGTACATATCTATGCTCTAAATAAGGTTAGTATATTAGATAACATTCACATCATTAATGTATTATTATTGTAGTCAATGAAAAACTATCGCAAAAATTAACAATAATTCCACAATCTAGTCTCACCACCAATTTTACATGCGAATTAATACTCATAAAACACTTTGTGTAAAAATCGGAGCCAAGTCTCTTCAACTTTAAAGAATATAGAAGAAATCTAAAAATTTAGCACTGAAAATATCTCAACTGTAATATGAGTTGAGGAGACGCCAAACCAGATAACTCTATAGTTTGCTTTGTTCTGAGATCAACAGGCAAACAAGTCGGTCTTCCTTTGCTGTTTGACGGGAAAATTGGTTTTTAAACGGAGGTGGGCGAATAGAAGTCTCCGATAGATATCTGAACCAGACGCGTAGGAAGGGGGGGGGGGGGGGGGGGGGGTATGGGGGGATTATCCCCCTACTCGAGCAGGCTGACCCCCCATTCACCATACAAATTTAAGTTTAGTGTCCAAGAATCACTTAAAACTTGTTTAAATTCTAAAAAAAACGCCATGCAGGGAAAAAATAGGGAGTTATTTGTTGTAATTTGAGCAGTCCCAGAAATTGAGCATCCCAGAATCAATTGAAAATATTTATATTCGAAAAAGTGACCATTGGAGGGTTTTTTGCTTCAGTTTGTGCATAATAAACCCCCAGAATCACTTTTCACTGGGTTAAAATTCTAAAAACGACCTGCGGGCTAAAACTGGGGGGCTTCGCCATCCAGACCCCTTCTAGATTACTTCTGGAAGTAAACCTAAAATAAAGTACTTTATTTTAGGTTTACAGATTAGTACTTACTAATCTGTTCAACACATCGACAACCAAGAATACGAATATAAGCCAAAATGAACCGGGCGCCTTTTTAAGAAACAGCGTCCCGGCCATAGAAAGTTTTCTGGACGCGCGCTTTTTAACCTCCGTATAATAAACCCATAAAAAACACTCCGTGTAAAAATACAAGCCAAGTCTTTTCAACTATAAAAAATAGAAGAAATCTAAAAATTCAGCACTGAAAAGTAGTGATATCGAAAAATGGGCCACGTAAAAACTTAATTTTAAAAACCAAAATATACTTGGCGCATCGTGCATATACCTAGATAGATTAGACGTATAGGCCAGATGTGAAATATACATAAAATCTATTACATATATACATATAAATAATATACCTATAATTTGCCCTAAAAAGCGATGCGCCAAGTATATTTTGGTTTCTAAAATTAAGTTTTAACTTGGTCCATTTTTTGATATCACTACTTTTCAGTGCTAATTTTTAGATTTCTTCTATTTTTTTTATAGTTGAAAAGACTTGGCTGGTATTTTTACACGGAGTGTTTTTATGGGTGTATATTATACATTACATATTGCAAACAAATAGTATTGCAATATGATCACTCGATCAACATAAAGGAATCTGTCTTTCATTGAAACTGAGAATAGCCACTATCTATAAACTTTGATTTGCTACATAGAGCAACCCAGAATGCAGTGGAATTTCTGTTTTGAAATGTCATTTCTGACAGGTTCAAAACTTTAAAAATGCCAATAAGTGCATAAGTTCTCTACTGATTGGCCTGAAAAGTTGTAAAATAATTGAAAATGGTACTTTTAATGGCTCTGCAAAATTTGAACTCGATCTGACCATTTTGATTTTCGGCCAATCAGAAGATATGTTTTTAATTGAACCAATCAGAATGCAGCTCTCAAAAACAATCCCAAACTTAGTTAGAATGATATTAGAATGTGTGCAAAATTTCAGCTCGATCGAAAAAGAAACGTCGGGAAACACACACAAAAAAAGAGAAAGTGACCAAAAGTGCTGAATGGAGACGCTCCCTACGCTCGCTCAATGATTTAAATTTGAGATCAATTGGTTTACGGGTTTGGTCTCCAATCGCTTCGCAAATTTCATAGTTTTGCGCAGTTTTGTTGAATAACCGGCGCCTAATTAACGATGCAATCAGCAAAAATGAAAAAAGTGCTACTAATTGAGCGAGCGTAGCGAGCGTCACCACGGTACTATTATGGCACTTTCTCTGTGTGTGTTTTTTTTTTGTGGTCACAGCCCAGGTCTAACCGCTCAAGCAATCGATCTGAAATTTTGTACACATACTAACGTACTCTATGCGGTCCCTGGGATCGTTTTTCAACGGGCTCCCGTGATTGGTTCAAATTTAAAAAAAAAAAATCTTTCGATTGGTTGCTTCGATCAATTTGAAATTTAGCAAAAACATTGCAACCAACATTGTACCCAATCATAAAAAGTTTCAGCCAAATCCTCCTATTGGTTCAAATTTAAAACCATTTTTCATGTGATTTTTGACATTTAAACTAGAACAGATTGACCGATCAACTTGAAACTTCGCGTGGTCATTGGTACTAACATTTTAGATATTTTTGCCAATTTTCAGTCTAATCTGTCGTTATTTTCAAAAGTTTTGTAATTTTAAGGTCATTTTATTCCATAATATTGAAAAATGTATACTAAATTGTCATCCCTGCCTTCTTTAAGCTTCTGTTGCAAGGCAAGGCCTCTAGAGCAGCCAAGCTATCCACAATGTACAGTAAAATGAAAGCATTTTTGAGCCAGCGCATAAAATCGGTTGCAGTACGAAGGCCAAATCCTCTAATTGGTTTAAGTTTAAATAATGCCTTCTGATTGGTCGACAATAAAAATGTTCACATTAAGTTCAAATTTTGCATGGTGATCAAGACCAACTTAATATTAAATTTTACATATTGTAAGCCCAATCAGTCAAGTATTAATTGTAAATTTACGAGTTTAGTATGGGATGTCACAAGTGATTTCTGGAGTAGGTATGTAGGTAAGACTTCACGACACAATGGATCTGTTATTCATTCAGAGTATTATGGAGATTGAAAAATTGCAGAGAAAATCGTCTTGTGTCGTGCATCGTTACTATGGGACTATGGGTTACTACGTTACTATGGCATCGTTGTTCTGTGCTCGCTCATCAACGCGTTACACTGAGCGTTTTCCTAGTATACAATCAGACTGATCATGTGAACATCCTGTAAAAGTTACACTCACTTATGAAACAATTTTTCACTCTCAATTTTCTAAAACGGCCGAGCTTTGGTATCACCTTCCACTAGATGATATGTACAAAGTATAATTCGGTATATTAATTCATATTTAAATGTTGTGTTAAATAAAAACCCATAAAAACAATGCGAGTGAAAACAGCAACATTTTCTATAGTCTCATCTTTAATCCTAGGAAAATAATATATCCATAACTGAAAATGAAGAAAGGACCGAAATCAATAATATCTCAAACATTATTTAAAAAAAAAGTAGAACATGTAACTTTTTGAAATAAGTCTGTTATGCTTTTAAAGAATTTGATTTAAATATTTATTTTATTTAAAAATGAGAATCATTAAAATGTGAATTGCATAATTATCCCATGTGTAGGTTACAAAGATGGTGGATAACTGATTGTGTGCGGCGAATGTTAAATGAAAAGGTTCGTGTATTAATTAAATAAATCATTGCATTTTTGTATTCCATCGCAGGAGGGAAAATAATTATTTAGGAAAGAATTTTCTCATCTCTAAAAAGTTAAAATTTTAAAGCAGTAACTAACTTTCAAAACAAAGTTCTTGGCTATAAATATCTAAAACCTGGCCGCTCCCTACATAAAATATATAGAAAGAAGTCACTCAAAAGCTCCTGAAAAAGGGACCATGAGCTCTTTTCCAAACTTCATTCCGCAATGTTGAATGCGAGCAACCCTGCACTAAGTCAATGCCCTCTAGATATCAGATGTCACAGAACCCTGTGAAACCAACGTGAAAGTAGAATACACTCATGCAAATATCCAGGTCATTAGTCACACAAACCCACTGGAAATACATGCAATAGGAAGGACCGAGCTGTGTCATTTATACCTAATTGGAACTTGAATTGGATTCTAAGGCAGTTGACAATTAGCTGGTGTATATTTAGTCAAACCCAGGCCTCGTTGCATGAAGTGTCCAATCTCATTCGTCCAATCATTGTCATGTTGGTAGGGATTATAAGATGGCCGCCTCCATATGATTGCGGCGCTGCTAAACGACGCCGAGCGACGTCGCTGAATGTGAATGCCAACAATGAGGAGCGTTTGGAAGCACTTGTTCTAACAATGACGTGATTACTTGTGTGAGGGTAGCAACGACCGTTTAATGGCGGCCACTTGTGATGGGGGTTGATTCGTGAACACAAGGCGGCGGTGGGATGGGAGAAAAACAATCCGAATTTATCTCTTCTCATATCAGATATATTTGCTCGCGTTTTTAACGAAATGAGGAAGAAACTGGGAATAATCTGGTGAACGCGAGCTAAACGGGAGATCCTAACTATCCATTTGAAGCTAAAAGCGTTATGTTGTGTATTGAGAAGTTTGATTTTCTTTCAATTTTTTTATTCCTAGCATCTTGGTGATGCTAAAATATGGCGTCACTAAAATCGCTGTAAAATCCAAAAGTTTTGAGATGTGAGTAAAATAAAAATATATAATTATTCTCTACCAAAGCGGCTATCATGAATCGATTTTTAACACACGATGCATTTATTTATTCAATGTCTCTAATAATTGAATGGTTGGGAAATCGATTATTGAAAACACGTAACTCCACAAACATTTCAATCCATATTTGTTGACCCCCCCCTCTCCTCCCCCGCCTCCTTTCCCATGCTGCCAACCAGGTAATTAATTTAGCATTGATATGTCGGGCGCGAATTTCATGTTCATAAAAACTAGCATTTGATGGAATAATCTCTGTGGATGCGTAATGAAAACCATTAATTGTTCTGAAATAAATATTATCACAAATATCACAATAATATTTTGCAAACTTTAACTTTTTCACTTACGATGTAGGTACATTACATATTAGTGGGATGCACTTGATGCAATCAATGAGAAACAAGAATTAATTCACGACAAAATGTAATGGAACTCACTGTTAAATATCTTAATATAATTTAATATAATATAATTTTGATTATAACGCATTTTCCGTTATATTTCAGAGTGTGATGGTCTGATGCTCATGATTTTTACATTTGTCTATTAAAAGATGTTCTACTATCCAATATGGCGGACGGAAAGTTGAAGGCGGATTTGAATACATAAGAATATCTACAAATGTGGATTAAAATAAAGTTTGACTCTGAAATCGCTCGATACGACATGGTGTCTTGCACTAATATCTCCATTCATATCTCCACCAACGTTTCATATCACCACGTTTTTATAAAGATAAAATGAGCATGAGAATCAACATTATTCAAAATTCGCTCCACATACACAAAATGTCTGAAATCCAGAAACAGGTAAAACTAAAGACAAAAACTCTTAACGTAATTTCTCTCGAGTTTCGCTCCCATTGAATTCCACTTTTGCGTTGATTTATGTCCCTCTTTTCTCACATCTGTTCCGTAGTCTCTAGAACTCGCTAAGCGCCATCCGATGAGAAGTCAAAACAACAGCTTTTTCCCTCGCTCAAAACATTTGACACTGAATCTCCTTGAAAAGTCATTCAGTCAAAACTCTTGTTCGCTTCTCAGCTCGTATAAGATATTTGTTATTGTCTCCACTAAATCTTTGCAAGAGTCAATATTATCAATCTCGGTGACGGATTCGATTTCGGTTTCCGCGAAGGCGCTCGAGTGGGTGTGATTGAATATAATTCAGTTTTAACTGTCAATATGAGCCGCCGTGATTTAGGGTGGCGTGGGCGGGAGGCAGTTATTGGACTTAGGCGGGGAATAAATGTGATTGAACTGTGAGATTGAGTCAAACCAATGGGTGATATACAAGTTAGGTGGGCGTTAGGGTTGCTCGATATACGGTGACTCCACCAGTGAGATTGGACGACTAGCGCCTCTGGAGGCAAGATATTCGGACATCACACCAAGGTTTATTTGTATTCCATTTTGTTGCAACTTTGGAAAGTAGTTTGAATACCTATTCTTTTGGAATACTATTAGGTAAGACAATTTTTGAAAATTTTAAAGGAAAACAATTTTATTTTCATATTTTTCATGAAAGATATACTAATTATAGTTTATTAGATTCTAATGACTGTCTGTGTTGCACTGAAGTCCAAAATATTCCAGCAAACACCACTTATCCAAAATATTATTACTTTTTCTCAATATTGCCAGGACATTTGTGAGCTTTTAAAGAGTCAAACTTTGCCCACGTAGAATTGGATATTTTAGAGATACGAAACGCAATGCTGATAGAGGATCTACCTCTTTATTATTATATCGTCCTCATTTTCATTTTCCTTCTTCTTCAGTGGGGTTGTCAGGGTATAGGCGACTGCATACTTCATTCATCAATCATGACATCAAATCAAGAACAAAATGAGAACCATAACGACATAATGTTCTAAATGCAATTTCTTTGTATTCGATTGATAAATTGTGTAACATTTATTTAACTTCTTATATTCATTCACTCTTTCCATTCTACGTTTGATATTGACGCTGAATTGACTGACAGGTTGAAAGAAAACGTGAATAAATCTCTGCATACTTCGTTTCAGTAGAAGATGGGCCTCTCTGGCACAAAATCAATCCACTCCAGTTTGTCTCGTGAAACTTGAAAGTTCAATAAGAATAGGTAATGTTCACAGCGCGATTGTGTTACATTCACTGCTGAGATGTAGATGTACATATCCTACATGTATTGTGTCATCTCCTACCAGTTCTGTACCTCAGAGGCAGAAGGCCCCAAGTCCATTTTCACGCATTTACGTTGAATAAGTTATGAATGATGTAATCAAACTCTATCAATTGGCATTTGACTAACGTCAACAAATACAGCTATATTGAAGTATTCTCTTACACAATGACTGGAGTCAGCATTACAAATTTGATTGAATGAGAGAGAACAGAAATACTGGTTTTTGAGCTCACCTCAAGAGTTAATGAAATGGACAACGGTCCATTTACCTCTGAGGTACAGAGCTTGTCCAACTCACTTTTGAGATCAAGTCCCATATCTCAGATGAGAGCAAGGTACTACAACTACAACTCTTCGCCAAATTAAAAACGGTATTTGAACAAAACGAATTGGCTGCTGCGGTCAGATTCCTTGACAATCAGTCCTTGTTATTGTCAATGAAATCAGAGTTCATCTACTAGAGTTAGATGCCGCGTTAGCACAGACTTTATGGGATGATGCTATAAAATTTTTTTGAACCAATCCGATTCTCTCAAATACCGTTTTTACTTTGGCAATAATGCAACTATTTTAACACTTATAGATATTAGCTATAAAAATCATATTTTGTGAACCTAACACTTCATACATGTGGGTACTTCATATTACATACTAAATTTTTATTTGAAATGTATTCTATAGGTACAAATAGATTCGGCTGCTGCTTTATTATTAGGAAGATGTAACACATTTGTGATTTACAATCGCTGGCACTAAATATACGACATACCAATGTGGTTGCTCGTTTAGATATCCCAATAATGCGTTAGTACGGTGAATTACTTGTTGCCAAATTGTAATGCCATTGCCAATTTTCCTGTTTTAAGATCTATCAAACTTTGTTTTTGATTTTTGTTAAAGATAAGTAGCGAATGTAGAATAACTATAGGAAAACTCTTTGTGTAACGCGTTAGTACCGGTAAATGTAAATGCTCGAACCGGAATTCCGCACGCGATGAAAACATACATCCATATTGAAGTGAAATGATCCACTCAATCATATTAAAGTATCTGTTTTCCATTGAAACTTGAGAATAGCCATCTATATATTCACTCTGCAAAGTTGCAAAGTTGCAAAGGAATATTAATTCATTTCATCACATTTCTCATAGATTTCAAAAAGTAAAAAATAACAATAAGTGCATAGTTCTGAAATTTGTAAAAAAAATATATAAAATGGTAGCCTAAATACCTACCATTTACAATTAGAATTTGATCTGAAATTTTTAATTTTTCATCCAATTAGGAGAAATTTATTTTAATTAAGTTTTATTTTAACCAACGAACATGTGTTATAAATGAGTCTGCAAACCGTAGAGTTGGTCTAAACATGTATGCAAAATTTCAGATCGATCGGTGAAACGGATCGATCTGTATAATTCAAGGTAACTCACAAAACAGAGAAGTCCGTGTCAAAAGAGTTAAATAGAGTCGCTAGCTTCGCTCGCTCATAACATTATTGCCTTGCCGTACATTTCTATGTTTTGTTCGGCAATTATTGCCATTCCTTTAGTTTATCAGCTGTTCATCAAAGATTCTGTACCTCTGAAAAGCAGAAGAGGAAGGTCCGTTTCAATGATTCTTGAGGTGAGTCATATAAATATGTAATGGTGACATAGGCCAGTGTGTAAGATAATAGTACGTCAATAACAGTCTGTGTTTGATAGTCATTGTTGTTGGCACCAGTCAAATGGCAATTGATAGAGTTTGATTACATCATTCTAAAAGGGATACTTTATGCAAAATCGGGAAGATGGACTTTCGCCCTTTTACCTATGAGATACAGCTATATTTACGGAAACTTAGCTCGCTATTAAAAACTTTGAATATTTACCGCAGTATTGTTATTTACAAACGATTTACGTGTAATATTCGTAACAATCCTCGTAACAATAAAGCCGATTGAATTTCCCGGGCAGTGTTTGAAAGCAATGGTTGAGCATTGCAGCACACTCTATGCAACATAGTCCGAACTATTGAACTTCATGTTTCAGTCGCTGAGTGCGCTACTCGTAATGCAAGTCAAGACGGCCGATGAAACAGCCGCGCCGATTAAAATTCCATTCTCATATTCTCAAGAAGAACAATAATGGTCAGTCTGGTCAATGCCCTTGTCGGTAGTCTTGTCTCATTTACCCGAAACATCCAGTAGTAAAACATGATTCATACTTTTTTCAACTCTCATTCAGGAATATTGAAATATAGGTAGGAACAAAAGAAAAAATATATATATTTGAAAAATATGAATGACAATACGTTATCAATGAAATGAGAGCTCACCTATAAGAATAAAATTAGGAGATCGCATAGACATGGCTTCTGATAGTGCGATCTAATATTTATCAATCAGATTCATTGAGCGATCATTTTTGTTTTGCCGAGTGATATAAACATTGAATGGGATAACATCCAGTTTATAATTAAATAGGATTTCAATTAATTAATTAAAACTGTTGGTACTTAAAACAATACAAGAAAACAGTATTCCTGTAGAAACTGACGTCTGCGCGTCAAGCTTTCCCAATATTGGAACATCGCCTCAAGTCGATGAGAAAAATAAGATTTGTTTTGATTTTCATATATTTCAAAAATAATAAAAAATGTGTATTGATATTTTTCTAAATTTTGTTAGTGTGCAGGAAAATGGGTAAAAGTTTGGGAAAATTTTTCGCATACGTTGTTTTCTTCAGCTGAAGATAGGTAGGACCAATAACTATTTTTCAATGATTCTTCCTCAATAGTCATTATTATCATGGACAGTATATTGGAATATAATTTTTATCTTCAATGACGCTTAGGAACAATGTAATAATAGAGTAATGCAAAAGGTAGACACGAGCACTATAAATTCCATTTCCTGAAATTGAATGGTAGGCTGGTTCCTAGCTTAGCTCAGTACTGTTTTGAACAAAATGTACAAAAAAATCTCGTAAAAAGGTTTTCCACTGTTGCCACATTGTTAGCTCCAAGGCTATCTACCGGCTCTTGCATTTACCTACATTTATAGATTACGCTTCTACCTGTGAATCATGAGTCATGGATTGAAATCCGGACAGGAAACAAAAGAGGAACAACTTCATTGTTTACAAAATGAATTTATTTAAAAGCGAACATGACGTAAATTTGTTTTCAGAGCATCTAATATGACAATAACAACCAGTAGTATGAAATCGTGTGGAACATGATCTTCAGGCACGCGTGAGCTAGGAATGGTTTACTTCTTGGCCGTGAGGTGGTCGGCCATCTCCTTGAACTTGAGGGCGCCGGCGTGGTTCACGTCGTACGACACGACGTTCTTCTTGGCGTTGGCGAACCAGCGCGCGACGTTGGCGTACTTGTTGACGTCGATGCCCACGATCTGGCAACACAGCACGATGTTATCAACACAGGAAGTTGCGGTGCAACGCAAGAGTTACGGAATGTCAACGGGGGAATGTTCTGGAGTTGCATTGGTCAACGGAAATGGTCAACTTTGTGAAATCGATGGACGTTTCTCGTTTTTCTACCATGTTTAAAGATGCAAAGTCAGCTAATGTTAGGTAAACATTGGAGATAATATTTCCTAAATTTCGCATTACTTTGAACCATATAAATTATAAAATATGTGAAAAATAATTAGCACTAATTTTGGAGTCGACCTTAGCAATATAAACACCATCTTATAATAAATACAAGATTTGTGCCCAACCTGGTGTGGAAAATCTAATATAGCTGTATTTTTCATATTTTACAATAGTTTTTTTGTATATAAGTTAGTGTTCCCCAAGATAGACTAAAAAATATCGAAGCTAATTATTTTTCGCATATTTACCTACACAAATATTGCGCGTTTCCCCCCATTTGAGAGTCCGTGAGAAACTGGCTATTTGTAAGTCCGTGTCTCCCTTCCCCTTCTCCCGATCTACTTTAATCTAAACTACTTCAATTATTTCGGTCAAGTCCGCGTGTTTCCGTTATTTGAAACGATTGGAAAGTGAAAGTGACTTCGAAGAAATGTATACTATTGATAACCGATAACCATGTGTCGATAATCGATATGACATGGAAGTAATATTGAACTGAAACCCGACTGGACAAAAACACTGTTCTATTGCTTCCTTTCAATGGCAAGGTTAACAACAACGGTTCCATGCTTGAATGAGCAGAGATATTATGAGCATACAACAACTAGAATCACAGACTACAAAGCAACTTACTAGTTTCTGCTAGAGAGCCATAGAATAATCAGAAACCTAGAAATAATTAAATCTACTGCACTTAATAGATGGAGATTTTCACTTGAAACTCCACATTGTAGAAGGAGGCCTTAGGGCTTGCTTCTAGTTAGGGTCCATGTAAAATAACTTCAAATTATTTTAATATAAACGAGTTGTTTTAAAAGATGCTTCGATAATTAATGTAATTTATGCTCGTTTTAAATACACCCCCATGAAGACAATTCCTTCAACTGGACACTTTAAAAGTTGTTATGATGAGGGAGAAAAGAAGAATAGAATAGTAGAATGTGTAAGTATGATATGACGGAAAGCATTTGCCTCTGCCTCTCGGCTACAAAATAATCTGTGGATAAGAACGGCTGCTGGAATCGAACCCCGGACATCCAGAACGTTTTCCAAGGAGTCTTGTCGATTGAAATGTTATGAAACTTGCTCCAATTCGAATGAAATAATCGAAAAAAAGTGTTTTCACGACTCCCAATTCCGTGGCATGGTTATCGTGAAAGACATTTGAAACATTTGACATTTGAGAAGAAATATGTGTGAACTCAGTACTTACATCCATGGTGGCGATGCTGGAGACGATGGTGAGGTCGGCGATGGTCTGCTTGTCTCCAGCCACCCACTCGTTGCCCTCCAGGAACGTGTTGAGGAACTCCAGCGCGTCCTCCAGCTTCTTCAGCTTCTCCGGGTCCAGGGGGGCGCCGGCGAAGTAGTGGGGGTACTGGAGAAGATCAACACACTCGTCACAACATGCAGAGGTCGGCTGTCACTTGTCGCGAGGGTTCAAACATTTCTCAGAAGCGATCACTGAATTGAGAATGAACTTTCACTCGAATTTTCCATTGACTGGCGATTTCAAAACACAGCTATGACTGAGGAACAATTACTCTGCGATGTCATAATATTTAATTTAAACTGATATTGGTCGCGGTTTGTCGACATTCATCGTCAGCCGAGAGTTATAATTTCGCACCGACTTTGTCATCTTGTCATCGGTTTAACTTCTACCCCATATTTACTGATGTTCATGCAACTGAATATTCATCACTAACATGTAGTGTGGGTTGACATCACTCACCACGTAGTCGCCGAACCTCTGGTAGAGGGTGCCGGCGTCGAAGTACATCCTCTGGTCGACCAGAGCGCGCTTCTTTACGTCCTTGGGGTACAGAGAGTCGTCCTTGCCGTACTTTTCCACGAGGTAGCTGAGAATCGCTCGGCTGAAACGCGAAACATTCATTGGTGATTCACGTCGCACATTCTGCAACTAGTCTCTAGGTGCCGGAGGAATGGGAGATGATGACGAAGAACAGGTGAGAAGGTCTACGAGTGGGAACCTTCCCATCATTTGCCTCTCGGCAAGGGAAAGTCACGATAAGTCTCGGTCAAAAAGGAACGACACGGTAATCGAACCCAATATATCTGGATCGACTCGATCTTCTACTAGCTGATAATATTACTCACCTCTCCCAGAGCACGAAGCCGTTGTCATTCAGCGTCGGCACAGTGTGTTGAGGATTCATCTGCAAGAGAAAGAGTCGGGTCAGCACGAGGTAGAATGTAAATGCAGGACAGGACCAGCAATTAGCAACCACAGTGCGCAACGGAATGGGGAACAAACACGAATACATTGTGGGAAAATATTGAAGTTATTCAATAAGAAAAGAGAAAGAATGAATTCAGAACAGTTAATATTGTAGCAAAATTCTCAAAAGAAAGAACTATTCCAGTGCATAAAAATTGGTCTCCAAAACCACAAATGATGTGAATTTGCGAACAATTGTTAGTTTGACTTGATAATTAAAGAACAAAATATTTATTATAACGTTCAGTTTCACTATTCCCAATCTATGTTCCAATGTGTGCAATGCTGTTGGGTCATGTTATTCTACCTTGATGTACTCGGGGGTCATGTGCTCGCCAGCCATCAGGTTGGTCAGCTTGAGGTTGAGGTCAAGCCCCAACGCCTTGGCCACCAACAGCACGGACCTGCAGGGCGCGCTGCCAGGGATGTAGTACAGATCAATCGTCATCGTCGCAGCTTGGCGCTAGAACTGAAAAATACAGAAACAACTTGTTATTCGGTCTGTGGGTTGGTTGCGTGATCATGTCTCGCCCTCCCCTCCAACCCCCTCCCCATCCCTCCCGCAGCAGGTTTACCTACGACATTCCAGCATATTCAATCCACCTGACCAAAAAGAACTATTTCCAGTTGTTTAGCTAGCAGAGTTGTTAAACTTATTAGCACTTTCTAAGAGTTCTATCGACTAAACAAACGACATCGACAGTAATACCGGCCGGCGCATGAGCACAAGGTCACTCTCGCTTTTAATAATAGGATCAATTCATTTAAAATTTAAATACATGACAAAGTATTTTGATGATATTGATCGGAACCGTCAGTGACTTGAAGGAAAAAGCAACCCGGGCTGTAGGTTATTGTTTGATGTATGGCGGACGGGCGAGGGGGGGGGGGGGGGGGGGATAGAGGCGCCGGAAAAGGGAAGACGCCTTTGACGCCAAGCAAACTAATATTACAATTGTAATACTGTATCTTTTGGGATGATTATTAAAATGAGTTCTGAAAATTCTATCCGAATACCAAGACAAATTAACGAAATAAAACTTCATATGACTCGCCGAAGGTCATTTTTTGTGAAAGATTATAATAAGAATAACGATGATTTTAGTCAGAATAAATTTGGTTTATCCAGTTATTCATACGCATAATGATTCGAATGGATTCTCTTTAGCTTCTATAAGGAATACGTACTATGGAATGTTGACTTACATTTGACTGTCGAGTAATGTTGAGCCGGCAACTGACGCTGAAGGACTGAGAGAGCGGGGCAGTGAGTGTAGCTTGATATAGCCGTGGCCGCCAACGCCCCCAGCGCCTTGCCATGCATACAATGACGCGGCGGTTTTTACCCGCGCGCTCGCTGCAGACGACGACGACCTGGCAACGTCGACCAAGACAATGACCTTGGCCGTGTCGTGACACTGACATTGCAGCAGATGCGAACCAGAATAATGCATGCGAAATCACAGATGCTCATAGAACTCAAAAATATGAAAAACATTGTCGCTGATAACAAGATCCTTCCAGGAGATAACTGACGAAAAATCTTTGATGCAATTCATTTTTTTTATAAGAGCAACTCTAGTGGTGATTTCGTAATTGTACACATTCGGACACACAAATTGCGTGTTTGACCCATACGATTCACGGGGAACACGCGTAAGATTTCGTCCTTGTGCCCTTTTCATCTAGCATGATATACGTATCGGAGTATTTCTTAAATAATTGCGCTTTTAAACAAAGAAATAAGTATCATATCATCATCATCCTTTACTATAATACGCTTAAAAGAGAAGAACGTCGTCCCCGTAGCAACGTGGCTGAAAATTTGGTTCTTTATACAAATCTTGAATTTTCCACTGATCAAGTTGAAACTCTCCAGTAATGTACAAAATTACGTGACTTGATTTATAGTAACACTTTCGCGACATTCTGTTCAGTATTTACCGAGTTATTCGTGAAAAACATCGCCTTTTCTGATCCCTTAAGGCCACTCTACCCTACTACGTCATAGTTCACAATGCAATGGCAATCACCAAAACCCAACTGCATTGTGTATCCTGAAATTCTGCTTTAGTTTTCACTATACGCCAAACATTATGAAAATTATTCAACATTTTCCTTCATTTCCATAATTTCACCTATGAATTGTGAACAACTCTTTTCTTACTTCACTTGCACCTCCTACTTTCCACCACCATCCCAATTGAATAAAAATATAAAAATCGATTTATAAATTACCAACGTTTCATTAATACAATTTGTATAACTATCGCACAAATTATTGCCTTTGTCATGTGTGACATGACGGGTCCCTCTAGTATAAAGTTATTAGTTTAATGACCACTTAAACAATGTAATGCAATATTGTTTATTCCTACGAAATATACGTATAAGACGTAGTGTAGTATCATAAATACTGTATGTATACGTCATATCATCAGGGCGTTTGAAGAAGGAAGTGCTGACGTTGGACGCGATTACACTCGGCCCAGTCCGCCCCTGCTCTGTCTGGACATTTGCATGTAGCGGGCGTTATTTCGGCGCGCTTTTGCCGGCTGTAATCGGCCATGAACATGCAAGCCACAAAACTCTTGTCAGGGGTGAACAAACTCTCTTGCATGATGCGACGCTAAGGAATTAGCGTGCATGGAGGGAACAGGCCAGGAAGCGGATGTCCCGGCCCAATTGGTAAGATGTAGGCTGTTGGCCATCATAGCTCAAACATTTCCTAGGAATGGCTGCATGTTTAGCCGGAGCGAATAGAAATCACAGCCTTGTAAACCTAAGATGAATAGTGTATCCACTGAACGTATTTAACATTGGGCCGAATGTAGATGATTTTGGGCGGCGAGTTTGATTGTCTTTCGATCGCAGCGCTAGTCTACGCTGCGGTCAAAGCTTCAACTAGGAAATTTTATTCTAATTTCTCATTCAAAATGCCATTTTAGGAACATATTATTATGAATTATTATTATTATATTATTATTTAAATAAAACAACTCTGGTTTAATAAATGCAATAACAAAGGGTAAATAAGATAATAAAGGCTTAACGCCATGTAGTTCTCCCATATGCCGCCAGGATCGCGTCGTTCTAAAGAGAATTCAAGGTCATATTTTATTCTCAAAAAATATTACACGTTTTTGCGTTCAGTGGATACACTATTCATCTTAGGTATACAAGGCTGTGATTTCCATTCGCTCTGGTTTAGCTATCAATCTTGACGTGAAACCATCCATTTCGCTCCTGGAAGAGGGCGGGGGAGGAACGAATTTATTATATTATGAGTATTTTATTTTAATTCGAAGTGTATCCACCTAGAGTCAGTTCGATTATCATTTAAATTTCATTGATATTTGAATGTGTGTACATATTTATATGGACACAGCAATTTTCTTTCAAATATGAGAAATAATTTTTTATCGTAGCCTCGAGCTCGAGAGGGAGTTTGTAACTTGGGAAATGTTGGGTCAATCAGGTATATTCTATTTATTTTCAAGATACGTACATCCGAGGTAGAAGGGCGGAAGACCATTCAATAATTCCAAAAACCACCCATTCTCTCTGTCTTCATCCAATATTGTGTAGATATCAGTCATTGTGTAAGAGAATACCTACATCAATTTAACTGTATTGTTGACATCAGTCAAATTGCAATTGATAGAGCTTGATTACATCATTCAAAAGTGAGCAACGCAAAATCTAGAAAATGAACTTCCGTCCTTCTACCTCTGAGGTACAGATTATTTTCTGTGTTTTGTTTTTAGGATCGTGCTTCGATTATGATATTGACCCCATTTGATTGTATTCGTTTTTTGGATACAAAAAAATCATCAATATCGCCAACAGCAATATTACAGCTACTTGAATGCAAATTAATTACAGAATCTAAGTAGGTACCTAAATTAAAACAATTTTTTACTGTCATATAATATTTTATGAAATATTTCTTCTAGTATTCAGAGAGAGCTTACTCAAAAAATAAATAATTAAAGCATACAATTAATTATTAATTTACATTACATCAAAACTAATTAACAGAAGAATAATATAATTACATAATAAGAAATGCGATCTGGAGGAACGAAAGTCTGCAATACTTCCACCGTGATCTGCAACCAACCAATGAGGTGTGTAAACAAATGACATTGGCCACGTCATGAGAACGGCTTTCCCTTGGCTTGCGTAATCCTTCTAGTTTACCCGTCTGTGTCTGTGTCTTGGCTTCTTGCTATAGAGATGACTGTCACAGCAATCAAGGCGGAAACCAGTCCTGATAATAACCATGACTCGGCATAAGTTATCTGTTTTCCTGCAACGGTGGAACCACGAAATATGCCTACCAGTGGTTTTGCCCGTCACCCACATACGTTACAGTAATGAGTAGACTCACATGATAAATAAGGATACTGGTACTTTTAGAATTATAATTGTTATCTCTAGAATAATATTATTTGTTAACAGTACTATAGGTACAAGTGCTTGAAAATCCTTAAATTATATTGAGGTAATAATATTTCAGAGAAAAGATTGTATGTTGTATCGTTGATTGTATTCACGTAGTGGCAATAAATATGTGAAAACCATGGAGTTTTAAATATTACACCTCCATGTGAAAACAATTTGTAACTATTTCATGACTGAATTCATTACGCAGCAGTTTCATATTTTGTGGTGTTTCAAGTCAAATTGTCCTGCATCTAAGAAGGTTATGTACAGATGGACGGTGGGAAGGAGGTGGTCGGCGGCCTATTGTAGACCACATTCCCAGCATTTGTCAGGGACAGAGAAACAGAGAGAAACTTCAGTCAGGAAGGTTGGAACCCAGGACACCTCCTGAAGTGTATTCGTTTCATATGCGTAATATAACTATGCGTTATTGAGCGAGCGTAGCGAGCGTCACCACGGTACTCTTATGGCACTTTCTCTGTGTTTTTTTTTTTTTTTTTTTTTTTTTGTGGTCACAGCCCAGGTCAAACCGCTCTAGCAATCGATCTGAAATTTTGTACACATACTAACGTAATCTATGCGGTCCCTGGGATCGTTTTTGAACGGGCTCCCGTGATTGGTTCAATTTTTAAAAAAATTATCTTTTGATTGGTTGCTTCGATCAATTTGAAATTTAGCAAAAACATTGCAACCAACATTGTACCCAATCATAAAAAGTTTCAGCCAAATCCTCCTATTGGTTCAAATTTAAACTCATTTTTCATGTGATTTTTGACATTTAAACTAGAACAGATTGACCGATCAACTTAAAACTTCGCGTGGTCATTGGTACCAACATTAAAGGTATTTTTGCCAATTTTCAGTCTAATCTGTCGTTATTTTCAAAAGTTTTGTCATTTTAAGGTCATTTTATTCCATAATCTTGAAAAATGTATACTAAATTGTCATCCCTGCCTTCTTTAAGTTTCTGTTCCAAGGCAAGGCCTGTAGAGCAGCCAAGCTATCCACAATGTAGGTACAGTAAAATGAAAGCATTTTTGAGCTAGCGCATAAAATCGGATGCAGTACGAAGGCCAAATCCTCTTATTGGTTTAAGTTTAAATAATGTGTTCTGATTGGTCGACAATAAAAATGTTCACATTAAGTTCAAATTTTGCATGGTGATCAAGACCAACTTAATATTAAATTTTACATATTGTAAGCCCAATCAGTCAAGTATTAATTGTAATTTTACGAGTTTAGTATAGGATGTCACAAGAGATTTCTGGAGAAGGTATGTAGGTAAGACTTCACGACACAATGGATCTATTATTCATCCAGAGTACTATGGAGATTGAAAAATTGCAGAGAAAATCGTCATGTGCCGTGTCGTCCATCGTTACTATGGGGATGTTGCATGTTCTGTGCTCGCTCATCAACGCGTTACACTGAGCGTTTTCCTAGTATAATAAATACTAATATAACATTCTAATATGTTCCTCAAACATATACTCAACACTCAACGCAGAACCGACTTCATTGAATTTATTCTCTACATAAATATCTGAAACTGTTTGGTCAGAGTCGTATAGCTAAGCACATACGAAGATATTGCTTAGGGTACTTGTATTTAAAGTTGACAGAAAATGTTAGCAAAGAAAAATGTAAAATCAGACACAGGTACCTACCTAGTCAAATGTACAAATCTCAGAATAGAAAGTTATGGGACCCTCTCACGTAATACAGTGTCTACATTGTTGAATTATGTGGTGCAAATACGAGTGTTAACTTCTTGATATTTTTCTAGCTTGATAAGATTCCTTCTTAGATTTTACATTATGTACTCCGATATATTCTCCAACTGCTATTTAAATCTGCAATATAAGATCTGTTTTCGACAGTCTCATTTTGGATTTACCTATATTATTCGTGCCGATAACGTGATCGGAACCTTACCAGTTACAACCGTAGGGCGATTTTACCCATAACCCAGACATGCAATCTGTAGGATAAATTCCTGTGCATTGGTTGTTGCCATGGTAACGACCTATTTACTATGATTGTCACATAAAACCGGGTCTAAGCCCAAAGGTCCATTTTCTCAATACTCTGCTAAAACCAGTAATTAAGTTAACACAGTCGTTCTAGGAATGTCTATGTCATTGGTTGTTGCCATGACAATACAGTCCTAATCAGCCGTTTAAAAGTAAAAAGAGTATTGAAAGACTGTGTTTACACGGTTCAATCATTGAATGTGTCATTCATGTTGAATGAAACCGTGTAAAGACACGATATTGGAGCAAAAGTAAACGATTCATTTAGAACCGGCCCTATTTTTCCTTCAATGAATTAATTATTGAGTTCAATGAATTGAATGAAACATTGAACAGAGGTAATTAATGAATGAATGATGCGAAGAAATGTAAGACTCGTTCACTCAATATTTGAGCGAGCGTAGCGAGCGTCACCACGGTACTCTTATGGAACTTTCTCTGTGTGTGTTTTTTTTTTTGTGGTCACAGCCCAGGTCAAACCGCTCAAGCAATCGATCTGAAATTTTGTACACATACTAACGTAATCTATGAGATCCCTGGGATCGTTTTTGAACGGGCTCCCGTGATTGGTTCAAATTTAAAAAAAATTATCTTTTGATTGGTTGCTTTGATCAATTTGAAATTTAGCAAAAACATTGCAACCAACATTGTACCCAATCATAAAAAGTTTCAGCCAAATCCTCCTATTGGTTCAAATTTAAAACCATTTTTCATGTGATTTTTGACATTTAAACTAGAACAGATTGACCGATCAACTTAAAACTTCGCGTGGTCATTGGTACCAACATTTGAGGTATTTTTGCCAATTTTCAGTTTAATCTGTCGTTATTTTCAAAAGTTTTGTCATTTAAAGGTCATTTTATTCCGTAATCTTGAAAAATGTATACTAAATTGTCATCCCTGCCTTCTTTAAGCTTCTGCTCCAAGGCAAGGCCTGTAGAGCAGCCAAGCTATCCACAATGTACAGTAAAATGAAAGCATTTTTGAGCTAGCGCATAAAATCGGATGCAGTACAAAGGACAAATCCTCTAATTGGTTTAAGTTTAAATAATATTTTCTGATTGGTCGACAATAAAAATGTTCACATTAAGTTCAAATTTTGTATGGTGATCAAGACCAACTTAATATTAAATTTTACATATTGTAAGCCCAATCAGTCAAGTATTAATTGTAATTTTACGAGTTTAGTATGGGATGTCACAAGAGATTTCTGGAGAAGGTATGTAGGTAAGACTTCACGACACAATGGATCTGTTATTCATCCCAGGCGCGTAGGAAGGGGGGGGGGGGGGGAGTGGGAGTCAATGACCCCCCCACTTTTCACCTTGACACCCCCAGATATCACCCCCAGATATACAAAAAATTTGATAAAGAGTTCCAAAAATGCACAGATTTGCTCCATTATGAGGCTGAATTCTCAAAATTTTCCCAAGTTTTGCAAAACTAATTGAACAGAGGTGTTTCCAACCAATGAGACAATAACTCATTTGTCCAACGTGATCATCCTCATGAATAAAATGTAATATTACACGTTAAAATATGACACCAAAACACATAGAGATTTGTCTTATTGCTTATTGCTGTTGCTTATTGCATTCATTTTCAAAAGAATTCCAAAATCGATTCATAATATAGACTCTCTTTTACTAAAAATTCAAAAAATTCCTTGCAGGGGTCATTGGGGATTTTATCAAATAAAAAGACGAACAGATTATAATGATTGTGTATTAAGATTTTCCAAGAATATTGCATATCACACATTTTTTATTTTTTTTGAAAAGAATGCCAAAAATGCTTCAAATTGGATTCTTCTGTATCAAAAACTCAAAAAATTCCCTGCGGGGCCAAGGGGATTTTATCAAATAAAAAATTTACAGATTATAATGCACTTTGTTTAAAGTTTTCTGAAGAATATTGCATATTACACATTTTAAATTTCTTTGAAAATGATGCCAAAATAGCTTCAAATACGATTATTTTGTATCAAAAACTCAAAAAATTCCCTGCGGGGCCAATGGGGATTAAGCAAGTAGATAGTTACAGATTATTGCATGTCTTACATTGTAGGTACATTTCTTTCATAAGAATGCCAAAATAGCTTCAAATTCGATTCTTTTGTATCAAAAATTCAAAAAAGGCCCTGCGGGGCAAACTGGGGGGTGAGCCCCGTTGACCCCCTTGTAACGGCGAACTACTTTTTCCTCACATTCATCGATCCCCGATAATTTTGACCCCCCCACTCAAAATAAAGTTCCTACGCGCTTGATTCATCCTGAGTATTATGGAGATTGAAAAATTGCAGAGAAAATCGTCTTGTGCCGTGTAGTGCATCGTTACTATGGGGATGTTGCATGTTCTGTGCTCGCTCATCAACGCGTTACACTGAGCGTTTTCCTAGTAATACGTCTCTGTATACGTCAAGCTGGATTGCATATTCTAGTAAACCTATATACAGTCACCATAATAAGAAATACATTCTTATTGTCCTCATAGCTAAACATTTTAGATAGTATTTCCTACATTCGTCATTACTTTTGAACCGTTCAAATTATGAAAAAGGTGAAAGATATTTGGAGCCGACCGTCAATATAAACAAAAATTTCTAATTACAGTTTTGTGCCAAATTCGCCTCAAATCTAAGATGTCATTTTCTATTCTGTCATCTATTGAGTAAAATTTGTGTCACATTTTGTAATTATAAGTTGGTGTTTATTGCATCATATTCACATAATGTGATTGGTTCAAAAGTTCTGATAACTTCTAAATCGGAAATGGGCAGAATTACCCGGCACGATTTGCTATGATGATGCATCACTAAACTTCCTCGTCTACTTCAAAACATCCTCTGGCAAATCACAAATATGACATGTCATTGACTATGAGTAATACATCGAGAGACAGGTATGTTTTGAAAACACGTTGCGTAATGAACAACGAACCACATTGCCGCTAGCTTTGTCAATATAATTCCACACAGAAGGAATGAGGTATTAATAGCTCTTTGAGTAAGTACAATAATAATTAATTTTGTAATAATATGTTTATTAGCTGGATGTGTTTACAGAGTGTAATGCCATGTAATCTTCTGAGTAGATACATATGATGAGTGGGGGTTTTACTTCTTCGGGGCATTGAGCTTGCTCTTGAGGAAGCCGGTGAACAACTTGGCTGCCTCGCCGTTGAGCTCCTCGTAGCCGACTATCTCTGTCTGGATCCTCTTGTACCAGGAGCTGATGTTGGCGTGGCGCGAGATGTTGATGCCCACAGACTGCGAGATAACAAGATAAGACATTGTATAGTGGTCAAGAACAACTTGGCCGCCTCGCCGTTGAGCTCCTCGTAGCCGACGATCTCTGTCTGGATCCTCTTGTACCAGGAGCTGATGTTGGCGTGGCGCGAGATGTTGATGCCCACAGACTGCGAGATAACAAGATAAGACATTGTATAGTGGTCAAGAACAACTTGGCCGCCTCGCCGTTGAGCTCCTCGTAGCCGACTATCTCTGTCTGGATCCTCTTGTACCAGGAGCTGATGTTGGCGTGGCGCGAGATGTTGATGCCCACAGACTGCGAGATAACAAGATAAGACATTGTATAGTGGTCAAGAACAACTTGGCCACCTCGCCGTTGAGCTCCTCGTAGCCGACTATCTCTGTCTGGATCCTCTTGTACCAGGAGCTGATGTTGGCGTGGCGCGAGATGTTGATGCCCACAGACTGCGAGATAACAAGATAAGACATTGTATAGTGGTCAAGAACAACTTGGCCGCCTCGCCGTTGAGCTCCTCGTAGCCGACTATCTCTGTCTGGATCCTCTTGTACCAGGAGCTGATGTTGGCGTGGCGCGAGATGTTGATGCCCACAGACTGCGAGATAACAAGATAAGACATTGTATAGTGGTCAAGAACAACTTGGCCGCCTCGCCGTTGAGCTCCTCGTAGCCGACTATCTCTGTCTGGATCCTCTTGTACCAGGAGCTGATGTTGGCGTGGCGCGAGATGTTGATGCCCACAGACTGCGAGATAACAAGATAAGACATTGTATAGTGGTCAAGAACAACTTGGCCGCCTCGCCGTTGAGCTCCTCGTAGCCGACTATCTCTGTCTGGATCCTCTTGTACCAGGAGCTGATGTTGGCGTGGCGCGAGATGTTGATGCCCACAGACTGCGAGATAACAAGATAAGACATTGTATAGTGGTCAAGAACAACTTGGCCGCCTCGCCGTTGAGCTCCTCGTAGCCGACTATCTCTGTCTGGATCCTCTTGTACCAGGAGCTGATGTTGGCGTGGCGCGAGATGTTGATGCCCACAGACTGCGAGATAACAAGATAAGACATTGTATAGTGGTCAAGAACAACTTGGCCGCCTCGCCGTTGAGCTCCTCGTAGCCGACTATCTCTGTCTGGATCCTCTTGTACCAGGAGCTGATGTTGGCGTGGCGCGAGATGTTGATGCCCACAGACTGCGAGATAACAAGATAAGACATTGTATAGTGGTCAAGAACAACTTGGCCGCCTCGCCGTTGAGCTCCTCGTAGCCGACTATCTCTGTCTGGATCCTCTTGTACCAGGAGCTGATGTTGGCGTGGCGCGAGATGTTGATGCCCACAGACTGCGAGATAACAAGATAAGACATTGTATAGTGGTCAAGAACAACTTGGCCGCCTCGCCGTTGAGCTCCTCGTAGCCGACGATCTCTGTCTGGATCCTCTTGTACCAGGAGCTGATGTTGGCGTGGCGCGAGATGTTGATGCCCACAGACTGCGAGATAACAAGATAAGACATTGTATAGTGGTCAAGAACAACTTGGCCGCCTCGCCGTTGAGCTCCTCGTAGCCGACTATCTCTGTCTGGATCCTCTTGTACCAGGAGCTGATGTTGGCGTGGCGCGAGATGTTGATGCCCACAGACTGCGAGATAACAAGATAAGACATTGTATAGTGGTCAAGAACAACTTGGCCGCCTCGCCGTTGAGCTCCTCGTAGCCGACTATCTCTGTCTGGATCCTCTTGTACCAGGAGCTGATGTTGGCGTGGCGCGAGATGTTGATGCCCACAGACTGCGAGATAACAAGATAAGACATTGTATAGTGGTCAAGAACAACTTGGCCGCCTCGCCGTTGAGCTCCTCGTAGCCGACTATCTCTGTCTGGATCCTCTTGTACCAGGAGCTGATGTTGGCGTGGCGCGAGATGTTGATGCCCACAGACTGCGAGATAACAAGATAAGACATTGTATAGTGGTCAAGAACAACTTGGCCGCCTCGCCGTTGAGCTCCTCGTAGCCGACTATCTCTGTCTGGATCCTCTTGTACCAGGAGCTGATGTTGGCGTGGCGCGAGATGTTGATGCCCACAGACTGCGAGATAACAAGATAAGACATTGTATAGTGGTCAAGAACAACTTGGCCGCCTCGCCGTTGAGCTCCTCGTAGCCGACGATCTCTGTCTGGATCCTCTTGTACCAGGAGCTGATGTTGGCGTGGCGCGAGATGTTGATGCCCACAGACTGCGAGATAACAAGATAAGACATTGTATAGTGGTCAAGAACAACTTGGCCGCCTCGCCGTTGAGCTCCTCGTAGCCGACTATCTCTGTCTGGATCCTCTTGTACCAGGAGCTGATGTTGGCGTGGCGCGAGATGTTGATGCCCACAGACTGCGAGATAACAAGATAAGACATTGTATAGTGGTCAAGAACAACTTGGCCGCCTCGCCGTTGAGCTCCTCGTAGCCGACTATCTCTGTCTGGATCCTCTTGTACCAGGAGCTGATGTTGGCGTGGCGCGAGATGTTGATGCCCACAGACTGCGAGATAACAAGATAAGACATTGTATAGTGGTCAAGAACAACTTGGCCGCCTCGCCGTTGAGCTCCTCGTAGCCGACTATCTCTGTCTGGATCCTCTTGTACCAGGAGCTGATGTTGGCGTGGCGCGAGATGTTGATGCCCACAGACTGCGAGATAACAAGATAAGACATTGTATAGTGGTCAAGAACAACTTGGCCGCCTCGCCGTTGAGCTCCTCGTAGCCGACTATCTCTGTCTGGATCCTCTTGTACCAGGAGCTGATGTTGGCGTGGCGCGAGATGTTGATGCCCACAGACTGCGAGATAACAAGATAAGACATTGTATAGTGGTCAAGAACAACTTGGCCACCTCGCCGTTGAGCTCCTCGTAGCCGACTATCTCTGTCTGGATCCTCTTGTACCAGGAGCTGATGTTGGCGTGGCGCGAGATGTTGATGCCCACAGACTGCGAGATAACAAGATAAGACATTGTATAGTGGTCAAGAACAACTTGGCCGCCTCGCCGTTGAGCTCCTCGTAGCCGACTATCTCTGTCTGGATCCTCTTGTACCAGGAGCTGATGTTGGCGTGGCGCGAGATGTTGATGCCCACAGACTGCGAGATAACAAGATAAGACATTGTATAGTGGTCAAGAACAACTTGGCCGCCTCGCCGTTGAGCTCCTCGTAGCCGACTATCTCTGTCTGGATCCTCTTGTACCAGGAGCTGATGTTGGCGTGGCGCGAGATGTTGATGCCCACAGACTGCGAGATAACAAGATAAGACATTGTATAGTGGTCAAGAACAACTTGGCCGCCTCGCCGTTGAGCTCCTCGTAGCCGACTATCTCTGTCTGGATCCTCTTGTACCAGGAGCTGATGTTGGCGTGGCGCGAGATGTTGATGCCCACAGACTGCGAGATAACAAGATAAGACATTGTATAGTGGTCAAGAACAACTTGGCCGCCTCGCCGTTGAGCTCCTCGTAGCCGACTATCTCTGTCTGGATCCTCTTGTACCAGGAGCTGATGTTGGCGTGGCGCGAGATGTTGATGCCCACAGACTGCGAGATAACAAGATAAGACATTGTATAGTGGTCAAGAACAACTTGGCCGCCTCGCCGTTGAGCTCCTCGTAGCCGACTATCTCTGTCTGGATCCTCTTGTACCAGGAGCTGATGTTGGCGTGGCGCGAGATGTTGATGCCCACAGACTGCGAGATAACAAGATAAGACATTGTATAGTGGTCAAGAACAACTTGGCCGCCTCGCCGTTGAGCTCCTCGTAGCCGACTATCTCTGTCTGGATCCTCTTGTACCAGGAGCTGATGTTGGCGTGGCGCGAGATGTTGATGCCCACAGACTGCGAGATAACAAGATAAGACATTGTATAGTGGTCAAGAACAACTTGGCCGCCTCGCCGTTGAGCTCCTCGTAGCCGACTATCTCTGTCTGGATCCTCTTGTACCAGGAGCTGATGTTGGCGTGGCGCGAGATGTTGATGCCCACAGACTGCGAGATAACAAGATAAGACATTGTATAGTGGTCAAGAACAACTTGGTCGCCTCGCCGTTGAGCTCCTCGTAGCCGACTATCTCTGTCTGGATCCTCTTGTACCAGGAGCTGATGTTGGCGTGGCGCGAGATGTTGATGCCCACAGACTGCGAGATAACAAGATAAGACATTGTATAGTGGTCAAGAACAACTTGGCCGCCTCGCCGTTGAGCTCCTCGTAGCCGACTATCTCTGTCTGGATCCTCTTGTACCAGGAGCTGATGTTGGCGTGGCGCGAGATGTTGATGCCCACAGACTGCGAGATAACAAGATAAGACATTGTATAGTGGTCAAGATCAACTTGGCCGCCTCGCCGTTGAGCTCCTCGTAGCCGACTATCTCTGTCTGGATCCTCTTGTACCAGGAGCTGATGTTGGCGTGGCGCGAGATGTTGATGCCCACAGACTGCGAGATAACAAGATAAGACATTGTATAGTGGTCAAGAACAACTTGGTCGCCTCGCCGTTGAGCTCCTCGTAGCCGACTATCTCTGTCTGGATCCTCTTGTACCAGGAGCTGATGTTGGCGTGGCGCGAGATGTTGATGCCCACAGACTGCGAGATAACAAGATAAGACATTGTATAGTGGTCAAGAACAACTTGGCCGCCTCGCCGTTGAGCTCCTCGTAGCCGACTATCTCTGTCTGGATCCTCTTGTACCAGGAGCTGATGTTGGCGTGGCGCGAGATGTTGATGCCCACAGACTGCGAGATAGCAAGATAAGACATTGTATAGTGGTCAAGAACAACTTGGCCGCCTCGCCGTTGAGCTCCTCGTAGCCGACTATCTCTGTCTGGATCCTCTTGTACCAGGAGCTGATGTTGGCGTGGCGCGAGATGTTGATGCCCACAGACTGCGAGATAACAAGATAAGACATTGTATAGTGGTCAAGAACAACTTGGCCGCCTCGCCGTTGAGCTCCTCGTAGCCGACTATCTCTGTCTGGATCCTCTTGTACCAGGAGCTGATGTTGGCGTGGCGCGAGATGTTGATGCCCACAGACTGCGAGATAGCAAGATAAGACATTGTATAGTGGTCAAGAACAACTTGGCCGCCTCGCCGTTGAGCTCCTCGTAGCCGACTATCTCTGTCTGGATCCTCTTGTACCAGGAGCTGATGTTGGCGTGGCGCGAGATGTTGATGCCCACAGACTGCGAGATAACAAGATAAGACATTGTATAGTGGTCAAGAACAACTTGGCCGCCTCGCCGTTGAGCTCCTCGTAGCCGACTATCTCTGTCTGGATCCTCTTGTACCAGGAGCTGATGTTGGCGTGGCGCGAGATGTTGATGCCCACAGACTGCGAGATAACAAGATAAGACATTGTATAGTGGTCAAGAACAACTTGGCCGCCTCGCCGTTGAGCTCCTCGTAGCCGACGATCTCTGTCCGGATCCTCTTGTACCAGGAGCTGATGTTGGCGTGGCGCGAGATGTTGATGCCCACAGACTGCGAGATAACAAGATAAGACATTGTATAGTGGTCAAGAACAACTTGGCCGCCTCGCCGTTGAGCTCCTCGTAGCCGACTATCTCTGTCTGGATCCTCTTGTACCAGGAGCTGATGTTGGCGTGGCGCGAGATGTTGATGCCCACAGACTGCGAGATAACAAGATAAGACATTGTATAGTGGTCAAGAACAACTTGGCCGCCTCGCCGTTGAGCTCCTCGTAGCCGACTATCTCTGTCTGGATCCTCTTGTACCAGGAGCTGATGTTGGCGTGGCGCGAGATGTTGATGCCCACAGACTGCGAGATAACAAGATAAGACATTGTATAGTGGTCAAGAACAACTTGGCCGCCTCGCCGTTGAGCTCCTCGTAGCCGACGATCTCTGTCCGGATCCTCTTGTACCAGGAGCTGATGTTGGCGTGGCGCGAGATGTTGATGCCCACAGACTGCGAGATAACAAGATAAGACATTGTATAGTGGTCAAGAACAACTTGGCCGCCTCGCCGTTGAGCTCCTCGTAGCCGACTATCTCTGTCTGGATCCTCTTGTACCAGGAGCTGATGTTGGCGTGGCGCGAGATGTTGATGCCCACAGACTGCGAGATAACAAGATAAGACATTGTATAGTGGTCAAGAACAACTTGGCCGCCTCGCCGTTGAGCTCCTCGTAGCCGACTATCTCTGTCTGGATCCTCTTGTACCAGGAGCTGATGTTGGCGTGGCGCGAGATGTTGATGCCCACAGACTGCGAGATAACAAGATAAGACATTGTATAGTGGTCAAGAACAACTTGGCCGCCTCGCCGTTGAGCTCCTCGTAGCCGACTATCTCTGTCTGGATCCTCTTGTACCAGGAGCTGATGTTGGCGTGGCGCGAGATGTTGATGCCCACAGACTGCGAGATAACAAGATAAGACATTGTATAGTGGTCAAGAACAACTTGGCCGCCTCGCCGTTGAGCTCCTCGTAGCCGACGATCTCTGTCTGGATCCTCTTGTACCAGGAGCTGATGTTGGCGTGGCGCGAGATGTTGATGCCCACAGACTGCGATATAACAAGATAAGACATTGTATAGTGGTCAAGAACAACTTGGCCGCCTCGCCGTTGAGCTCCTCGTAGCCGACTATCTCTGTCTGGATCCTCTTGTACCAGGAGCTGATGTTGGCGTGGCGCGAGATGTTGATGCCCACAGACTGCGAGATAACAAGATAAGACATTGTATAGTGGTCAAGAACAACTTGGCCGCCTCGCCGTTGAGCTCCTCGTAGCCGACTATCTCTGTCTGGATCCTCTTGTACCAGGAGCTGTTGTTGGCGTGGCGCGAGATGTTGATGCCCACAGACTGCGAGATAGCAAGATAAGACATTGTATAGTGGTCAAGAACAACTTGGCCGCCTCGCCGTTGAGCTCCTCGTAGCCGACTATCTCTGTCTGGATCCTCTTGTACCAGGAGCTGATGTTGGCGTGGCGCGAGATGTTGATGCCCACAGACTGCGAGATAGCAAGATAAGACATTGTATAGTGGTCAAGAACAACTTGGCCGCCTCGCCGTTGAGCTCCTCGTAGCCGACTATCTCTGTCTGGATCCTCTTGTACCAGGAGCTGATGTTGGCGTGGCGCGAGATGTTGATGCCCACAGACTGCGAGATAACAAGATAAGACATTGTATAGTGGTCAAGAACAACTTGGCCGCCTCGCCGTTGAGCTCCTCGTAGCCGACTATCTCTGTCTGGATCCTCTTGTACCAGGAGCTGATGTTGGCGTGGCGCGAGATGTTGATGCCCACAGACTGCGAGATAACAAGATAAGACATTGTATAGTGGTCAAGAACAACTTGGCCGCCTCGCCGTTGAGCTCCTCGTAGCCGACTATCTCTGTCTGGATCCTCTTGTACCAGGAGCTGATGTTGGCGTGGCGCGAGATGTTGATGCCCACAGACTGCGAGATAACAAGATAAGACATTGTATAGTGGTCAAGAACAACTTGGCCGCCTCGCCGTTGAGCTCCTCGTAGCCGACTATCTCTGTCTGGATCCTCTTGTACCAGGAGCTGATGTTGGCGTGGCGCGAGATGTTGATGCCCACAGACTGCGAGATAACAAGATAAGACATTGTATAGTGGTCAAGAACAACTTGGCCGCCTCGCCGTTGAGCTCCTCGTAGCCGACTATCTCTGTCTGGATCCTCTTGTACCAGGAGCTGTTGTTGGCGTGGCGCGAGATGTTGATGCCCACAGACTGCGAGATAACAAGATAAGACATTGTATAGTGGTCAAGAACAACTTGGCCGCCTCGCCGTTGAGCTCCTCGTAGCCGACTATCTCTGTCTGGATCCTCTTGTACCAGGAGCTGATGTTGGCGTGGCGCGAGATGTTGATGCCCACAGACTGCGAGATAACAAGATAAGACATTGTATAGTGGTCAAGAACAACTTGGCCGCCTCGCCGTTGAGCTCCTCGTAGCCGACTATCTCTGTCTGGATCCTCTTGTACCAGGAGCTGATGTTGGCGTGGCGCGAGATGTTGATGCCCACAGACTGCGAGATAACAAGATAAGACATTGTATAGTGGTCAAGAACAACTTGGCCGCCTCGCCGTTGAGCTCCTCGTAGCCGACTATCTCTGTCTGGATCCTCTTGTACCAGGAGCTGTTGTTGGCGTGGCGCGAGATGTTGATGCCCACAGACTGCGAGATAACAAGATAAGACATTGTATAGTGGTCAAGAACAACTTGGCCGCCTCGCCGTTGAGCTCCTCGTAGCCGACTATCTCTGTCTGGATCCTCTTGTACCAGGAGCTGATGTTGGCGTGGCGCGAGATGTTGATGCCCACAGACTGCGAGATAACAAGATAAGACATTGTATAGTGGTCAAGAACAACTTGGCCGCCTCGCCGTTGAGCTCCTCGTAGCCGACTATCTCTGTCTGGATCCTCTTGTACCAGGAGCTGATGTTGGCGTGGCGCGAGATGTTGATGCCCACAGACTGCGAGATAACAAGATAAGACATTGTATAGTGGTCAAGAACAACTTGGCCGCCTCGCCGTTGAGCTCCTCGTAGCCGACTATCTCTGTCTGGATCCTCTTGTACCAGGAGCTGATGTTGGCGTGGCGCGAGATGTTGATGCCCACAGACTGCGAGATAACAAGATAAGACATTGTATAGTGGTCAAGAACAACTTGGCCGCCTCGCCGTTGAGCTCCTCGTAGCCGACTATCTCTGTCTGGATCCTCTTGTACCAGGAGCTGATGTTGGCGTGGCGCGAGATGTTGATGCCCACAGACTGCGAGATAACAAGATAAGACATTGTATAGTGGTCAAGAACAACTTGGCCGCCTCGCCGTTGAGCTCCTCGTAGCCGACTATCTCTGTCTGGATCCTCTTGTACCAGGAGCTGATGTTGGCGTGGCGCGAGATGTTGATGCCCACAGACTGCGAGATAACAAGATAAGACATTGTATAGTGGTCAAGAACAACTTGGCCGCCTCGCCGTTGAGCTCCTCGTAGCCGACTATCTCTGTCTGGATCCTCTTGTACCAGGAGCTGATGTTGGCGTGGCGCGAGATGTTGATGCCCACAGACTGCGAGATAACAAGATAAGACATTGTATAGTGGTCAAGAACAACTTGGCCGCCTCGCCGTTGAGCTCCTCGTAGCCGACTATCTCTGTCTGGATCCTCTTGTACCAGGAGCTGATGTTGGCGTGGCGCGAGATGTTGATGCCCACAGACTGCGAGATAACAAGATAAGACATTGTATAGTGGTCAAGAACAACTTGGCCGCCTCGCCGTTGAGCTCCTCGTAGCCGACTATCTCTGTCTGGATCCTCTTGTACCAGGAGCTGATGTTGGCGTGGCGCGAGATGTTGATGCCCACAGACTGCGAGATAACAAGATAAGACATTGTATAGTGGTCAAGAACAACTTGGCCGCCTCGCCGTTGAGCTCCTCGTAGCCGACGATCTCTGTCTGGATCCTCTTGTACCAGGAGCTGATGTTGGCGTGGCGCGAGATGTTGATGCCCACAGACTGCGAGATAACAAGATAAGACATTGTATAGTGGTCAAGAACAACTTGGCCGCCTCGCCGTTGAGCTCCTCGTAGCCGACTATCTCTGTCTGGATCCTCTTGTACCAGGAGCTGATGTTGGCGTGGCGCGAGATGTTGATGCCCACAGACTGCGAGATAACAAGATAAGACATTGTATAGTGGTCAAGAACAACTTGGTCGCCTCGCCGTTGAGCTCCTCGTAGCCGACGATCTCTGTCTGGATCCTCTTGTACCAGGAGCTGATGTTGGCGTGGCGCGAGATGTTGATGCCCACAGACTGCGAGATAACAAGATAAGACATTGTATAGTGGTCAAGAACAACTTGGCCGCCTCGCCGTTGAGCTCCTCGTAGCCGACTATCTCTGTCTGGATCCTCTTGTACCAGGAGCTGATGTTGGCGTGGCGCGAGATGTTGATGCCCACAGACTGCGAGATAACAAGATAAGACATTGTATAGTGGTCAAGAACAACTTGGTCGCCTCGCCGTTGAGCTCCTCGTAGCCGACTATCTCTGTCTGGATCCTCTTGTACCAGGAGCTGATGTTGGCGTGGCGCGAGATGTTGATGCCCACAGACTGCGAGATAACAAGATAAGACATTGTATAGTGGTCAAGAACAACTTGGTCGCCTCGCCGTTGAGCTCCTCGTAGCCGACTATCTCTGTCTGGATCCTCTTGTACCAGGAGCTGATGTTGGCGTGGCGCGAGATGTTGATGCCCACAGACTGCGAGATAACAAGATAAGACATTGTATAGTGGTCAAGAACAACTTGGCCGCCTCGCCGTTGAGCTCCTCGTAGCCGACTATCTCTGTCTGGATCCTCTTGTACCAGGAGCTGATGTTGGCGTGGCGCGAGATGTTGATGCCCACAGACTGCGAGATAACAAGATAAGACATTGTATAGTGGTCAAGAACAACTTGGTCGCCTCGCCGTTGAGCTCCTCGTAGCCGACTATCTCTGTCTGGATCCTCTTGTACCAGGAGCTGATGTTGGCGTGGCGCGAGATGTTGATGCCCACAGACTGCGAGATAACAAGATAAGACATTGTATAGTGGTCAAGAACAACTTGGCCGCCTCGCCGTTGAGCTCCTCGTAGCCGACTATCTCTGTCTGGATCCTCTTGTACCAGGAGCTGATGTTGGCGTGGCGCGAGATGTTGATGCCCACAGACTGCGAGATAACAAGATAAGACATTGTATAGTGGTCAAGAACAACTTGGCCGCCTCGCCGTTGAGCTCCTCGTAGCCGACGATCTCTGTCTGGATCCTCTTGTACCAGGAGCTGATGTTGGCGTGGCGCGAGATGTTGATGCCCACAGACTGCGAGATAACAAGATAAGACATTGTATAGTGGTCAAGAACAACTTGGTCGCCTCGCCGTTGAGCTCCTCGTAGCCGACGATCTCTGTCTGGATCCTCTTGTACCAGGAGCTGATGTTGGCGTGGCGCGAGATGTTGATGCCCACAGACTGCGAGATAGCAAGATAAGACATTGTATAGTGGTCAAGAACAACTTGGCCGCCTCGCCGTTGAGCTCCTCGTAGCCGACGATCTCTGTCTGGATCCTCTTGTACCAGGAGCTGATGTTGGCGTGGCGCGAGATGTTGATGCCCACAGACTGCGAGATAACAAGATAAGACATTGTATAGTGGTCAAGAACAACTTGGCCGCCTCGCCGTTGAGCTCCTCGTAGCCGACTATCTCTGTCTGGATCCTCTTGTACCAGGAGCTGATGTTGGCGTGGCGCGAGATGTTGATGCCCACAGACTGCGAGATAACAAGATAAGACATTGTATAGTGGTCAAGAACAACTTGGCCGCCTCGCCGTTGAGCTCCTCGTAGCCGACTATCTCTGTCTGGATCCTCTTGTACCAGGAGCTGATGTTGGCGTGGCGCGAGATGTTGATGCCCACAGACTGCGAGATAACAAGATAAGACATTGTATAGTGGTCAAGAACAACTTGGCCGCCTCGCCGTTGAGCTCCTCGTAGCCGACTATCTCTGTCTGGATCCTCTTGTACCAGGAGCTGATGTTGGCGTGGCGCGAGATGTTGATGCCCACAGACTGCGAGATAACAAGATAAGACATTGTATAGTGGTCAAGAACAACTTGGCCGCCTCGCCGTTGAGCTCCTCGTAGCCGACTATCTCTGTCTGGATCCTCTTGTACCAGGAGCTGATGTTGGCGTGGCGCGAGATGTTGATGCCCACAGACTGCGAGATAACAAGATAAGACATTGTATAGTGGTCAAGAACAACTTGGCCGCCTCGCCGTTGAGCTCCTCGTAGCCGACGATCTCTGTCTGGATCCTCTTGTACCAGGAGCTGATGTTGGCGTGGCGCGAGATGTTGATGCCCACAGACTGCGAGATAACAAGATAAGACATTGTATAGTGGTCAAGAACAACTTGGCCGCCTCGCCGTTGAGCTCCTCGTAGCCGACTATCTCTGTCTGGATCCTCTTGTACCAGGAGCTGATGTTGGCGTGGCGCGAGATGTTGATGCCCACAGACTGCGAGATAACAAGATAAGACATTGTATAGTGGTCAAGAACAACTTGGTCGCCTCGCCGTTGAGCTCCTCGTAGCCGACTATCTCTGTCTGGATCCTCTTGTACCAGGAGCTGATGTTGGCGTGGCGCGAGATGTTGATGCCCACAGACTGCGAGATAACAAGATAAGACATTGTATAGTGGTCAAGAACAACTTGGCCGCCTCGCCGTTGAGCTCCTCGTAGCCGACTATCTCTGTCTGGATCCTCTTGTACCAGGAGCTGATGTTGGCGTGGCGCGAGATGTTGATGCCCACAGACTGCGAGATAACAAGAGATAATACGCTTTTTACGCATTTAATACGCAATTCGCGTTTAACAATTTGTTTGCGCCGAGCGTACCTTTTTTATTCAATAACGGCGTATAAAAAATCTAAAGCCGAATTAAATTTGCCTCTTCCTAATCACATTTGTGGTGTAATTTTATTTTCCCATACTTGAGATACCTACAAAAGTCATGGTGATAGACAAGGTGTGATCCACAGAAAAACATTTTTTCTTAGTTTACTCCGCCTGTATTATGTAAGATCACACAACGTGCATTATCATAATTCCGTCATATCTACAGGTTCATCACAATCAGATATGGTCTTACATTTTATCCTTGTTCATAAGCAGGATCATCTCTATTAGTTGATCTTCGTTGTGACACTATGATTAACAAGATTAACATTTAAACGTTCACAACAGACATCGACAGAGGTTAACTTTTGTGCGTGAACGACGTATAAGAATCGAGTTCACGAATAAAGTTTATGACGCAGTTTAAAATCTGCCATACAATCTTAGAACCCCATTTTTTTTTTATCTATCACATATTTATTTACATTTATAAACACTTAAATTCCACACTAAGTCACTAAGTAGAGTAAATTTCTTATAGGCTAAATACATTTACATTTAGTAATGCCGGCTAGCCAGGCCCGTCACATTTGTCTATACATACGTCACATTTGTTTATATTAAATCAAATTGCCTTTAAGCTAGCCCCCCCCCCCCCCCCCCCCACCTCGCTTGCGACGGATGAATGATTATGATGATGATTGGGAGATGATGGTGAAGAGTAGGTTAATATTTGCATAAATAAATTTTTAATAAAAGTTTATTATTTTAATAATTCAGCTATATTTTTAGTGAGTGAGATAGAATAATTTCTTGCAAGAAAGAACTGACATTCTGGGGATTCGGGCAAATATACTAATACTAGGAAAACGCTCTGTGTATAACGCGTTGATAAGCGAGCCTTCGTATTTATTGCATGCGAATTCATTTGCGTTTACATGTTTCTGCTCTAAAAATCACAGAATCCTTCTAAAAAAAAATATGTACACGAGACCGCTCTCAGTACCTAATGTGTGCACAATTTCAGATCAACCTTTGAATATTACATCCTTACGAGTGTTAAACAGTTTGACCTGGGCAGTGCAGGCAAAAAAAGAAACAGAAAGAGTAGGTACCGTAATTGACGCTCGCTCGCTACAGATATTGGTATTGACTAGATTGGTCCAGTGGCGTGCCGACCTATCTAAATTTGGTGCTCAAGCACAGTCATTTTTGGGGGGTGGGTGGTCCCCGCAAGGGGACCTACCCACGAAAATGCCATGTTGTTGCTTACAGTAAAAGTGTTTGGTCTGCTCCTCAGTTTATTAGGCATTTACGGTATGTTGAGTGAGTGTGAGTGTATAGTACGACTTGGCTGGGTGGAGCGACCGCTCCACTAGATACACATTTTATTAGCTCACTATCAGTAATTGCAGATTTAGATTGCATTCATTTCTAATTAAATGACATAACTAAATTTATGGCATTCATGTGAGTCTTATTGAGCGAGCGTAGCGAGCGTCACCACGGTACTCTTACGGCACTTTCTCTGTGTGTGTGTTTTTTTTTTTTTTTTGTGTTCACTGCCCAGGTCAAACGGCACAACCAATCGATCTGAAATTCAGATCGATCTGAATTTTGCACATATACTAACGTAATCTATGCGGTCCCTGGGATCGTTTTTGAACGGGCTCATGTGATTGGTTCAAATTTTAAAAAAATGTCTTTTGATTGGTAGTTCCGATCAATTTGAAATTTTGACAAGTCATGGCGACCAACATTGTACCCAATCTTACAAAGTTTCAGCCAAATCCTCCCATTGGTTAAAATTTAAAAAAATCTTTTATGTCATTTTTTACATTTAAACTTGAACCGTATGACTGATCAACTTAAAACTTTGCATGGTCATTGGGACTAACATTATCTGCATTTTTGACAATTTTCAGACTAATCTATGTTTAAATCCAAAAGTTATTGACGTTTTACGGACATTTTGCGTGTTGGCTGTCAAATTTCTCGAAAATGTTGATCACGGCTACTTCGACTCTTTATAGTTCCAAGGTAGTTAGAGTAGAAACTTTCAAACGTATGAAACTGATATGACCATTCAACAGATCGATCTAATATTGTGTAAGTACACACAATAATATCATATGAGTGGTCCCAGGTCTATTTTTTTTAAGAGATCCTGTGATTTTTGAATATTAACGAGGAACAGTTCAATCAGAAAGGTTCAAAAGGTTCAAGCTTTGCATGGGTATTGGGACTAATGTTTTAGGACAATTTTGAGATTTTTATACTTGAGTCTGACGTAATTCAAGAATTATTGGCTTTTAATGATATTTTCGATAGACATAATTTCGGTTCGAGGTGTTGCGCCTGTCCGTGCTCGCTCATCAACGCGTTACACAGAGCGTTTTCCTATAGTATAATTTTAATTTTGCTATTAATTCGTAAGAGTACGTTACCATTATTTGTTTAAAATCTATGACAGTACAAAACATACGAAACATACGAACATATGACGAAACATAGAAGAAGCCAAAACGGTCCCAAAACGGGACCTCTCAGTAGCCGGGCGAGCTCCCAACCATCTGAGCTACCCGGGCGGGCGAACGAACCAACCGATGTGGGTCATGTCCCAAATCCCTTAATTTCAACTGGGATCTGTCTTTCATTACTTAAAGACTAACTCCCCCGCAGACCTACTCCAGTTTTAGATGCCATTTGTTGTTCTTACAATGATTTATCCATAATATCAACAGGTCTTGAATATCTACCTGGGCATGTGGGTGGGACCAGCAATCATACTACCATAGAGGTAAGAAGGCTTCTTACCTCTATGATACTACAGAGATAGCTCACAAGCTGTTTAAATCCTAAGCGTTTTTTTCTCAATATAGTTCTACTTTAATTAATACCAACTGCAATGTGAAAAGATTTTCCTTTAGTGGGACTCGAACCCACGACCTTCCGATATCCAGTCAGATGCTCTACCAGCTGAGCTACCGAGGCAGTTCACATTGCAGCGGCTGTGTTCCAATCTAGTGGAGCGGTCGCTCCACCCAGCCAAGTCGTACTGTACACTCACACTCACTCAACATACCGTAAATGCCTTATAAACTGAGGAGCAGACCAAACACTTTTACTGTAAGCAACAACATCGCATTTTCGGCCTACTGGATCTTAAAATTGGAAAATCTCACATTGTTGCGAAATATCTATATTTCGAGCTATGGCCCACCCCACCCCATATACCAAATTTGGGTACAACAGGTTATGCCATTTGCGAGCCAGAGGGCCGTGAAAACAGTGAAATTACACCTTCTTCTTCAGATGATGATATCAGGAAACCCTATTGACAGGGCCACAGCCTAAACGGCTAAGCCGATTGATCTGAAATTTTTACCACATGTGCACGTTTGGCGTCTGAGGTGCCTTTTTATAAAACCAAACTGAAGCCGCCATTTTGAAACCGGAAGTGACGTCATATCTCAAAAACGGATGGACCGATCGGGACGAAACAAGCGCCAAACGATTCGGACGGTCATCTTTATAAAATATTTATAGTTCAAATATAAATATACTATTACCGGAACCGGAAATGACGTCATATAAATGCCAAATCTGACTATAATCATCTCTTATAACAAAAGCTACATATTCAGAAGGCTTATAATGTTACATAACATTCATAGATACACATTTTAGGTGGCAGTGATGTCAGCCGCCATTTTGAAAACCGGAAGTGATGCCATAACTCGAGAAGGGCTGGACCATTTGGAACGAAACTTTCGCTATACTTCATTGCATATTATTTATAGCATATTCATAGTAACAAGCACAATTTTTCTTAGCAATCAAATCACAAAGGCGTATTTTTTAACGGAATAGTCTTTGGTGACCCAATATATGTTACAAGTTGTAAGAATAAACTGAAAAAAGGAGTGATATCCCCATAAAAAACACTCCGTGTAAAAATATCAGCCAAGTCTCTTCAACTAAAAAAAAAAAAAAATCTTAAAATTCAGCACTGAAAAGTAGTGATATCAAAAAACTGGCCAAGTCGAAACTTTTCAAAAAATACTTGGCGCATCGCTTTTTTAGGGCACTATAGATATATTATATGTATAGATGAGTATATTTGATTTCCGACCTACTTCTATACTATTTATATGCACGATGCGCCAAGTATTTTTTGAAAAATTTCGACTTGGCCAGTTTTTTGATATCACTACTTTTCAGTGCTGAATTTTAAGATTTATTTTATTTTTTTTTAGTTGAAGAGACTTGGCTGGTATTTTTACACGGAGTGTTTTTTATGGGGTATAAGCTACGTTAGCAACTTACCGATTTTGAAGATAGGGTCAGAAGACCGTGAATTTCATCCACGTTTGACAACTGACTAACTTCATTCGACTTGGATTTCTCATAAGCAGATGAGTGCGCATATATTCGAGTCCCACTCGAGGAAAATCTTTTCACAATGCAGTTGGTATTTATTAACATTCATCTAACTGAGGGAATCAGTAAAAACCATATTTCATAGGTCTACTTCATTCGCGAAGCGCAAAAGAGAAAAAGAAACTCTACTGAGAACAGTTTGTTTCTATATTGCGAAAGAAAACGGCGAGGATTTAAAGTGTACAGACATGGGGACTATGCCTACCTCGGCATGGGAGACGTTGACGGCGATGGCGTAGTCGGCGACGGTCTTCTGGATGCCGGCGACGTAACGCTGTCCGGCGAGGAAGGTGTTGAGATGTCCGAGCGCCTCGTCGATCTTCGCCGCCTTCGTCTTGTCCGGCTGTTCGCCGCCGAACAACACGGGGCGCTGAAACACAACATCAAGTAAAACGCACGGACAAATAATTAGGTATTATTTGTTTTCCCTCATTACAGGGGTGTGGGGGATTGGTGTGACGACCTCCCTCCACCTGTTATCAGTCTCTCGACGGCGCGGGTTGTGGAGGCACGTGCTGTGACTGTTACACCGTCCTTCGTAGTATCCGAAGTACCCTACCCTCTCCTCCCTTCTCTATATTACATTCTCACTTGGGGCAACGCGGCTCTGTTGAGAATTTACGATTTATAATAATAATCGTGTTGATAATTCTATAAAAGTAGACAAATACTATACTCAAATCAGAAGCCCCCTTTTGCGACATTTTGTTTCGTAAAACATAGATGATATCAGATAATTTCCAAAATGCAACAACATTCTTGAAATCGAGTTAACATTTACAAACATTTTCTAGAGGCCATGTTTGCATCATAAAACATGTACACTGACAGCTATTCTATTGGCTAACTTTCTACACACTCATCTACACAATCCCAAACCCATCGTCTTGAAAGGATGAGCCTTGAAAGATGATCTCTCAGTTTGGATATCAGGATTCGTCTTAGATTCATCTTCGAAATGCAACAGGTGCTGTGAACAAAGTTCGTGTGTTTTTATTCCCCAGAACTCCGCGTATGCAAGATGTCTCGACTCTATTTTTGCACAAAACATTGCAGTTTTTTATTCGCTAGCAGATGGAGGATCTTTGTCGGAAAAATGAAGCTAAAACTTTGTTCGGAATCAGAGACGACCAACGTGAGACTCGGATTCTAACTTTGATTCTTTCGTCTCTTGCTAAATTATATTCCATGTAATAGGGAACGTTATGCAATTGAATTGAATTTTATTCAATGTAACGAATATTTTTTGGTTCAATGAATGTAATTGTTTAGACGCGAAATTTATGCAAAATAACTATTGAGTCACAATAAGTAGCATATTATAAACGTTTCTGATTCAATTAACGAATTGAATGAAATATTGAACTGTATAAAGTATAGGTTTAATATGGTTCAGGAAATTGTCTATGTGAAAAATATTTTGATTTATTTAAACCTATTTTACAAAGAAGAGATACAAGATATCTTGGTTCAGATCTTTCAAAGTGAAACACAATAATCTTGGTCCCATATCGTCCTAACTCTGCATGCCACCTGAGTAGTGGGCGTGGTCTTGAAGAGATTTTTAACCGAATTTTATCAATATCTTTTTCCAATGTACCTAATTGTTAATAAAACAAGACTTTGTACGAGTCTTCATAACTATTCAATGAAAATAATTTCATAGTTTTGAATGGTTAATTAGTTTTATTTCGTGGTACAGGATTAGTGCCATATTTTTACTAATATTCAGGCACTAAACGTCTGTAGGGCAAAATGAAACTAATAAACCATTCCAAGCTATGAAATTATTTTCCCCCTATTTCCCCCTTTGGCCCTCCCCATTACCACCATTAATGATCAACTAAATGAAAAATAAAAACTTGTGCGCAATAAACCTAGTGGTTGACGAGTTATTAAACAATATATTAGTCTAAAAAAATTAAATCCCAAATGATAAATCCTTTAGACATTGAGGCAGATCGTTTAGCTTTTTTCTACTCAGAGCCAACTCTCGCACAGCATACTAATTTGCACACAATACAAATGCTCGCTTCTAAACGCGTGTGTGAGATACGTACGACGTAATTAACCAGACTCTGGGAGAGCGTGCCGATATCGAAGTAGAGTCTCTGGTCGACGAGAGCGCGCTTCTGCGGATCTTTGGGATAGAGCGAGTCGTTCTTGCCGTACTGCTCGACCAGGTAGGTGATGATGGCGCGGCTGCAACATCATCAGTCATCATCAGTCATCAGTCATCAGTCATCAGTCATCAGTCATCAGTCATCAGTCATCAGTCATCAGTCATCAGTCATCAGTCATCAGTCATCAGTCATCAGTCATCAGTCATCAGTCATCAGTCATCAGTCATCAATCATCAGTCATCAGTCATCATCAGTCATCATCAGTCATCAACATCATCAGTCATCATCAGTCATCAACATCATCAGTCATCAGTCATCAGTCATCAGTCATCATCAGTCATCATCAGTCATCAACATCATCAGTCATCAGTCATCAGACATCATCAGTCATCAGTCATCACATCACACCTACATGCAACAGGGCAAGCACACCTTACCTCTCCCAGAGTACAAGTCCTCCGTCGTCCATTGTCGGTAGAGTGTGCTGCGGGTTCAACTGAAACATACAATAGGAGGTTATAACACAGGATCTCTTATTCTAGTTGAATTATAATTCTAACCCGCATCCACTTCCTTTAAATTTTTTCTGCATTTTCTTTTTTTACTTCTTCCTCTCGTCCCAATTCCTTTACATCTTGCACCTTCCACTGTCTATTCCCTTTCTCTTCACTTCTTATATCTCGTCCTCCTTCTCCTCCTCTTTCACCTCAACTTCCATTACATTTATGTCCTTCTCTTCCCATTCTTATTCAATTCCTCTTCTGTTTCTCCTCCACCTCCACTGCCTTTAGATTCTTCTCTTTCCTCTCACTTCCTCTTCTACTTCTCATCTCTTCGCGTTCTCCTCATCCTCTATCTTCTACTCGCATAATTCCTCTACACATAACTCTCCTCCAAATGCTAATACTTTTCCATCTTCATTACTACAAAAATTCCTACGACTTCCTGTTAACTTCCCCCTTTCCTTCTACTTTCTTCACAATCTCGCCTTCAACACCATTATCCTTCGTCTCTTCGCCTACATCCTCCAAATGTCCTCCCCCACATCCAGACCACATCCTCCGGCTCCTGTCCCGATGTTGCCCCACAACATGTCCCACCTTGACGAAGTCCGGAGCGAGGTGTTCCCCCTTGAGCAGGTCAACAGTCTTGAGGTTGAGAGGAACTCCCACTGCCTTGGCCACCAACAGCACGGTCCGGCATGGCGGACTCAGCTTGAGGTAGTACAAGTCCACGGGCATGTTGTTGTCCTAACAAAACACTGTAAGGAATCAGTTAGCGCACTGTCATAACACTGTCAGGGCATCAGTTAGAGCACTGTCAAACACTGTCAGGGAATCAGTTATCGCACTGTCATAACACTGTCAGGGAATCAGTTATCGCACTGTCATAACACTGTCAGGGAATCAGTTAGAGCACTGTCAAACACTGTCAGGAATCAGTTAGAGAACTTTCATAACACTGTCAGGGAATCAGTTATCGCACTGTCATAACACTGCCAGATAATCAGTTAGAGCACTGTCAAACACTGTCAGGAATCAGTTATCGCACTGTCATAACACTGTCAGGGAATCAGTTAGAGCACTGTCATAACATTGTCAGGGAATCAGTTATCGCACTGTCATAACACTGCCAGATAATCAGTTAGAGCACTGTCAAACACTGTCAGGAATCAGTTATCGCACTGTCATAACACTGTCAGGGAATCAGTTAGAGCACTGTCATAACATTGTCAGGGAATCAGTTATCGCACTGTCATAACACTGCCAGATAATCAGTTAGAGCACTGTCAAACACTGTCAGGAATCAGTTAGAGCACTGTCATAACACTGTCAGGGAATCAGTTAGAGCACTGTCATAACATTGTCAGGGAATCAGTTATCGCACTGTCATAACACAGTCAGGAATCAGTTATCGCACTGTCATAACAATAAGGGAATCAGTTAGAGCACTGTCAAACACTGTCAGGGAATCAGTTATCGCACTGTCATAACACTGCCAGATAATCAGTTAGAGCACTGTCAAACACTGTCAGGAATCAGTTATCGCACTGTCATAACACTGTCAGGGAATCAGTTAGAGCACTGTCATAACATTGTCAGGGAATCAGTTATCGCACTGTCATAACACTGCCAGATAATCAGTTAGAGCACTGTCAAACACTGTCAGGAATCAGTTAGAGCACTGTCATAACACTGTCAGGGAATCAGTTAGAGCACTGTCATAACATTGTCAGGGAATCAGTTATCGCACTGTCATAACACAGTCAGGAATCAGTTATCGCACTGTCATAACAATAAGGGAATCAGTTAGAGCACTGTCAAACACTGTCAGGGAATCAGTTATCGCACTGTCATAACCATGTCACAGAATCAGTTATCACACTGTCCAACACTGTCAGGAATCAGTTATCGCACGGTCATAACAATCAGGGAATCAGTTAGAGCACTGTCAAACACTGTCAGGGAATCAGTTATCGCACTGTCATAACACTGTCAGGGAATCAGTTAGAGCACTGTCATAACAATCAGGGAATCAGTTAGAGCACTGTCAAACACTGTCAGGGAATCAGTTATCGCACTGTCATAACACTGTCAGGGAATCAGTTAGAGCACTGTCAAACACTGTCAGGGAATCAGTTATTCAGTTATCGCACTGTCATAACAATCAGGGAATCAGTTAGCGCAATGTCAAAACACTGTCACAGAATCAGTTATCGCACTGTCATAACACTGTCAGGGAATCAGTTAGAGCACTGTCAAACACTGTCAGGAATCAGTTATCGCACTGTCATAACACTGTCAGGGAATCAGTGATCGCACTGTCAAACACTGTCAGGAATCAGTTATCGCACTGTCATAACACTGTCAGGGAATCAGTTATCGCACTGTCATAACACTGTCAGGGAATCAGTTATCGCACTGTCATAACACTGTCAGGGAATCAGTTAGAGCACTGTCAAACACTGTCAGGAATCAGTTATCGCACTGTCATAACACTGTCAGGGAATCAGTTATCGCACTGTCATAACACTGTCAGGGAATCAGTTATCGCACTGTCATAACACTGTCACGGAATCAGTTAGAGCACTGTCATAACACTGTCAGGGAATCAGTTAGAGCACTGTTAAACACTGTCAGGGAATCAGTTAGAGCACTGTTAAACACTGTCAGGGAATCAGTTATTCACTTATCGCACTGTCATAACAATCAGGGAATCAGTTAGCGCAATGTCAAAACACTGTCACAGAATCAGTTATCGCACTGTCATAACAATCAGGGAATCAGTTAGAGCACTGTCAAACACTGTCAGGGAATCAGTTATAACAATCCGGGAATCAGTTAGAGCACTGTCATAACTCATAACACTATCAGGGACTCATTTACTTCTTATCTCATCACGTATTGGATTAGGTATCTCAGAATTTGCAGAAAAATGTAATTCCATTTCAGATTATGGAATTAATTTGACATTTTGTTGTGTACATATTAAGTAAAGGACTGTACAATGCTTAGGCATTCAGCCGAATATTTTAAGGAATCGTAATTATCAATATTTGCAACAAACCAAGAAATATTTTAAAAGCATACAAAGCACTACCTGATGACCTATATCTCGTTTGCTCCTGAAATGGACTTGTAACTTTCTTCTCCTGTACACTTCAATCAGGATTCTATGAGTGAATAAGTAATCTAATCTCGGTATATACAAACCATCCCGCAATAAGGTTTAATTAGCCTTATTTAGGTACGAGTATTATAATCAAATAATCAATAATCAATATAATCAATATGACGCACCTGTATTGTAACTCTTTCACTACGAAAGAGTTTTTTCCCTTGTAACATTGATAGGTACTAAATCTGGGAACTAAATTAATGTTCAAAAACAGTTATTTATGAAACAGTAGAATGGAAATAACATATACCTGAAATTGACTTTATTTCCAAGGCGAAAATACATCACAAGTCACGTCATGTCGGCGACAAGCTGCCTGAAGTTACGTCAATTATCACTAAATATCTAATTCAATTTATAATACGATTATGATCATGTTTTATAAACATCAATTAAATCTTAACGATGCTGGAAGACCACATTCAGAGATTTCACATTCACACACACATTCGCATTTGGAGACGAGCCACATTTAAAATTGTGTAACTAGCTCTTTTCCAAAATTTCAAAGCAGTTTTTGTTTCCAGGAATCTATTTGTTATTACCTGTTGTTGAATAACATACATAGATAATCAGGATCGTCGAACTGAATGGGAAGTTTTGTAAAAAGGAGAGCTAACTAGATAATGCGTAATGTTGTCTATTGTGCCACAAGGTGAGCGATCTGGACCCAGTATCAACTGCGAACCCTGACCTCTAGTGACACGAATGAGCGAGGTGGGCGTGGCAGTGAACTCACCTGATGTGACGAGTACGAGGTGTCTCTTATCACTGCTCGGCTACAACTGATGTTTTATCTCCCAGCCGCTGATATAGCCCGGGAGATTAGCTCTTGGACATGGATGACTGGCACACTTGCCAAGGTGAGGGATTGCGCAACCGAACCATCTCGGACACACGGATTTGTGGCTGTCATCGTGACAGGGCCATGGTCATCGGTGTCTTCGTCATGCACACCGGAGGAACGGGGTTCGAGTCCCTGGTCATACTTCCTGAGCGAGTTTGTTCGTGGATGCCCTAGAGTAACTTACTTTCCGTGTCCGGCAACTTATAACTCTTCCAAAATTCCGCCACTCTGATGACTTTATCATTTCCTAAAATTAAATCGCCCATTGTGCAAGGTTCTTCAGTTTCGAACAGAAGACGATGTTGATGTCGTCACTTCTGCACTTCTCCACACTCGCATTTCTCATCTCCATCCAAACTACCCCATTTCCTTAAATTTGTCTTGCACATAATCGCAGATTTGGTGTTCGTTGATTCAGATCTCCAATCTACGGCTCTCAGGACTTGATTTGATGGATTCAGTCTTCTCTACTACTATACACCACCACCCTACTAATAGATCACGACCACCTCCTTCCCACCATCAAACCATCATCATCGTCATCGTCATCGTCATCGTCATCGTCTTCGTCTTCGTCATCGTCATCGTCATCGTCATCGTCATCGTCATCGTCATCGTCATCGTCATCGTCATTATTATTATTATTATTATTATTCATCCGACACCATTTGTCTAGTTGCAGAACATATAACAAGCAGGAAACATTACAAGAAAATGAAATCAAACTCTTCATATACCTAACTAATCACACTTTTATTAATTCAAAACATTTGCCAAAATTATAATTTGTCATATTACATGCGTCTAGTAATCATGTTCATATTTTAAGATAAAAATCGATAAGAACTTCTGTCAAGTAACAGCTGGAAATGAACCATAAAAAATGTTCACATAATATCTGAGTCTATTTCTGGTTCCTGAACATTAAACGTTTCTCAACGAAGATGTTGTCTCCGATCATCTTTCCCAGCGCCTTCGCTTGTTTCTCGTTGATCTGCCAGTAGTCGGGAATCTCCTCCTTCACCTTGCTGAACCACGCCTCGATGTTCGGGAACTTCCTCAATTCGAAGCCGAGTTCCTGCGACACAAATACAAAACTCATTCCACCGTCACTATTCTCTATTTGAAATAGTAGGAGTAGGAAGCAATTGAAATTGCAGAGCTTTGCTTTATTGTTTATATCAACTTTGTGTCAACTAGAATATGCTTATAAAAATATCTCCTCTTTGACTTGTTAAAATAAAGTGTTTATGAATATGGAACAGCACATAGGAATAAGACTAATCCCCCTTTACTCTCTAAGTTCAATTCATAATTATTAATAGATATTTAATAAAGTATAATATGAATACGAAAGAGAAGTATGAAGGAAGGGAGATTGAGATATTTGATGTCACCTCTGCATTAGAGACAGCGACGACGATGGTGTAGTCGGCGATGGTCAACTCATCGCCGGCGACCCAGAGTCTGTCCTCTAGCAACGTGTTCAGCAACCCTAGCGCCTCCTCGGCCCGGGTGAAGGCCACGGGGTCTGGCTGGGTGCCCGGCGTGAACAGAGGGTACTAGAACATAGTGAGAGCAGAGGTCACATCGGCGACCCAGAGTCTGTCCTCTAGCAACGTGTTCAGCAACCCTAGCGCCTCCTCGGCCCGGGTGAAGGCCACGGGGTCTGGCTGGGTGCCCGGCGTGAACAGAGGGTACTAGAACATAGTGAGAGCAGAGGTCACATCGGCGACCCAGAGTCTGTCCTCTAGCAACGTGTTCAGCAACCCTAGCGCCTCCTCGGCCCGGGTGAAGGCCACGGGGTCTGGCTGGGTGCCCGGCGTGAACAGAGGGTACTAGAACACAGTGAGAGCAGAGGTCACATCGGCGACCCAGAGTCTGTCCTCTAGCAACGTGTTCAGCAACCCTAGCGCCTCCTCGGCCCGGGTGAAGGCCACGGGGTCTGGCTGGGTGCCCGGCGTGAACAGAGGGTACTAGAACATAGTGAGAGCAGAGGTCACATCGGCGACCCAGAGTCTGTCCTCTAGCAACGTGTTCAGCAACCCTAGCGCCTCCTAGGCCCGGGTGAAGGCCACGGGGTCTGGCTGGGTGCCCGGCGTGAACAGAGGGTACTAGAACATAGTGAAAGCAGAGGTCACATCGGCGACCCAGAGTCTGTCCTCTAGCAACGTGTTCAGCAACCCTAGCGCCTCCTAGGCCCGGGTGAAGGCCACGGGGTCTGGCTGGGTGCCCGGCGTGAACAGAGGGTACTAGAACATAGTGAGAGCAGAGGTCACATCGGCGACCCAGAGGCTGTCCTCCCAAAGAGACAAGGTATTTGTCAAGGTATGACTAGGTATGACGCATGATATTAATCCATTATTTCTTGATACATTTAAGTCCCCGAACAAGTATCTTAAGTCATCATCGGTACAATATATCAAAGGGGTTCAATGTGTTTAATTACTTGCTAATGGATAATGATAATAATATGATAAGTTGATACAGTTACGATGCACACTTAGTACTATTATTGTAGGAATTCTTATCACTTAGATGATAAGATAAGTTATGTTCATTGGGAGATGAAAAAATGATACCGAGAGTAAAGCAATTATCAAAATGAAGGTTATAATCTGCGCTGATGTAATAATATAAAATATAGGACAGTGTCTGCTTTACTCGGATCAATTTTATGAAATACCACGTCTTGAATTTTTCGTCTAAGCATAGACTTAATGTCTAAGTAATAAATTGAGAAATTTTAACGGATCTACTTTTGCTTTCATTCCATACATTGCTCAATGTACGATTTTCAATTTTCACCTAGTTGCCCTGTTGCTGCGCTTTTATTTGTTTGAATTGATTTCCCTGTCATCCGTGTTCAAGCTTCACATGCTTCACTCCGATGACACATGATCGCATGACGAGCGTAATGCTTACAATGTATTCGCCGAGCCTGGCGTTGAGTGTTCCGATGTCGAAGTGCAGCATCTGGTTGACCAACGCGCGCTTCTTCGCGGCTTTGGGATACAGCGCGTCGCTCTTGGCGTATTTGTCCACCAGATATCCCAGGATGGCGCGGCTGTGGACCAAGAGCAAGAGAAACATGACATGACAATTCAATATGAAATAGGTCCCTCAATATTATTTTAGCATAGCCTTTTTTAAAACTATACTGATAATCAATTTGTGTGACTTTGGCAATAAATTAATTTATAACCTATATATTACATATATTACAGTGAATATTACGTATATTATTAGGGTATTACACTTTTCATCTCTATTTACTTAATCTCGGTGTTCCATGAACTTGGATATTTTACCTGCACGTTAACATATTAATGCAAGTTTAAGCGTGAAAGTCGCAGATTAAACAATGTTAAAATATTACCAAGTTCCTAGAACTCTGTTTTACTTATTTAATGACGTTCAAGTTAATCGATGTGAATTGGATAATACGATTGATTGACAACCGGATTAGTTTGTCTCTATACTCGACCAAAAGCTATTTACATCTGCAATATCGTTTTATATCAGCAGTATACAAAACAGTTACATTCCATATCTGTTATTTCAATTTTTCTACCATAACTATCTCAACCTCCAACCTTTCACTTCGATATTTTAGATTTAGAATCATAATTAAATCAGCATTTAATTCTTGAAGCTTGAAGCGGTTACTATACCAGCATTTAGGGAAGAACCAACTGCAGAAATTATTCAGAATGGACGTTCAGAATTCAGAAGAGTCGCATGTCAGTCTGCTTCGACATTAGCTTATGAATTTCAGTTTACAAATTAAATATGAGTATAATAGATGTAATAAAGATGTAGTATATTACTGTGTAAAATTAGGCAATAAATATTGATTTATCATAACTCGTTTCTGTTTGTGCTATGTCATGAAGCAAGGTCGCTACAACTGCTTCCTCATATCCACACCCAACACAGCAATTAAGATCTATTTGAAATATCATTCTTGTAAATGAGCATTGCGCAACGCTTCCACGCACCTTTCCCACACGACGAATCCGTTGTCGTTGAGAGTCGGGATCACGTGTTGCGGATTCAGCTGCAAAAGATGATTGAACATGACGAAACAGGACACGGAGGAAGACTAAAGCCCCTCTTCCATGGTCGCGATGTTTTCCGACTCCTCCATTGGTCCAGCGGTGGTTCAGCGGTAGCCGCGCATGCGAACAACGCAGCGTCAAAAAGTCGTCGCGTTGGTTATTGAAAATGGTTCTACTTTTAGCGGCGATTCGCGTGACGTCACGTGTTGCTGCGATTCTAGCTCTGATTGGCTGAGAGACCAACTCGGCGGCAAAACATCGCGTTGCGGCGAAAAACGCGTCCATGGAAGACGGGCTTAAAGCGGTGAAGACAAGTTATAATAGAAGTGGAAGTGGAAGGGGAATTGTTGGATGAAGTGGAGGAAGAGACATGTTAGTAACGGAAGTACGAGAGTATAGTTAAAGAGAGGGGAAAATTAATGTGAGAAGAAGAGTAAAGAATAATAATAGAAACGAGTTTAAGAAATGGCACCAGTCCATGTAAACCGGCTCTGAGTTCGAGGACAAAGAAGGTTCAGTCGTCTCCTTTCTTGGATAAATGCAAGTGTGTTTATATATTTTTATCCCCTGGAGGCCACGGATTGTTGCCATTAATCCAGAATAATATGTGCGCTTATCGTACCTACAGACAGTGATGCGATTTTCAAGATAATCTTGATTTCCTTAGTTTGTTGACAGATTCCATTTCTCAAATTGCACGATTCAATTATGAGCAGAGTTTTAGATTGAGAGTCTTAGATAGTAATTTCAATGTTTTGAATCAGACTCCAGATTAAATTAAAATACAGCAAAAGTGTATCCATAGTGAGACTGAGAACCATAATTGAATATCATATATTAAAATTAAAGTAAAGTTTTTGATTAGTTTAAAAGTTTAACTCAAGACATGGTCTCGAGTCTTGATCCAAAACTATTTCGTACGATTCAAGATTTGTTACTCGTACAATGCTGCTGCTAAGGGTTGATTAAGAATTAAGTATTATTTAAAGAAAAATATTTTATATTTTAATATTCTAAATCAATGGCGTGTATCTCAAACTATCAAATTATACCGATATAATATAGCTCACTACAAATGGTGGCAGATGTAGGACATAATTTGTATTATTTTGATTATAAATAAAATTAAGGTTATTTCCAAATATGCAATATTAATATTAATATTTTATTATAATTCAATGCTAAACAAATAGACCAATGTAAATCTCCTCCCCCCACTACGTCATAAAACAAAAGTCAATGTTTGGTCACTGACAGCTAACATCTGTCAGTTACCAGATAACTGCTGTTTCTTACAGAATTTAGAAGCTTTACAGTCTACAAATTGCCATTAATAATAGGAATGCTTTAAACTATGTACTTGAATCTTGTTCAGTCTCAATAAACTTATCATCAGAGAGGTAGAGCCTTTTTAAGTTAACGAAACTATCCAGGAGCCCAAGTCTTGAAAAAAGCGTTTTGAAACCGTCTGGCGTTTTCATTGATCAAAACGTAAAATCAACATTTTTACGTTTTGATCAATGAAAACGCCAGACGGTTTCAAAACGCTTTTTTCAAGACTTGGGCTCCAGTGACAGAAGCCATTAAAAAGTAAAACGCTTTGGCAATATACCTGGCAAAATATAATTTGTTTCGTTGTACCACTGTAACAATTGTCCAGCATATCATCAAACATGATTTATATGAGTTTAAATATTATATCGATTGTACTATTTCAAGTGGTAAATTAAACTATTTAAACACGTGTGAGCTATTTCTTTGATCTTTTTGAATTCACTTGTCTGAATGAAAAATTGTTATTTTCTAAGAACTCTGGAGTTACCATGGTAATACTTCTGTTTTTCATAAGGCAACGCCCACCTGCATTGGTCATTTTCTTTTCCAAAGGTACCAAAATAAGGAGATAATATTGGTGGCATATGTGGGACGCGATTTGTATTATTTATTAATAAATAAAATATATGTTTTAATAGACATACAATAATTCACCATTATTAAAGTAAATCCATCATAATTGGTTTGATGAATGAAAAAGTTTCTGAAACATGAAGTGTATCAAGATCGGTGATGGCAAGTATCTCATCATAATAGGAATAAATGTGCGAAGTGTAACATATCCGAACGGGTAACACAGTTGGTAGAGCTCTCGTCCGGGACGTGAGAGTCCCCTGGTTCGAGTCCCGGTTCGATCGGATACATTCCACTTCTCACATCCATTCCCATCATCCTGACTCCCCCGGCAGTTCTCAACTCGCCAGCTGTCATCGAGAATGAGCTTACCTCCACGAACGACGGTTTGTTTTGCTCGCCCTTGAAGAGGTCGATGAGTATGAGGTTGAGCTTGATGTTGAGTGTCTTAGCTAGCAGAAGCACTGATCTGGCAGGCGGACTTACAGGGTGGTAATACAGGTCGATAGTCATGCTGATGTTGAGTTATAGAGACACTGCGCAGACAGGAAGAATTCACCAACAGCATTGCTGCCAATTATGTATATTTTCATTTTCATTTTCATTTTATTTGAAATCACCAACAGAATACAAAATATTCCACAAGTGGGATTTAAAATAACAAAAAAAAAATATATATATTTAAACTATGATTAAAGAAGTTACAAGACACAATAAATATTAATAAGCAAGACAAGACATTAAAGCGTAAAAGTAGGTACAACTATTCAAATAAACCTAATCTACTATCTGGGCCTGAACATGATCTGTTTTGTTGTAAATGGTTCTAATAATTTCAGCCGAATGATGAAAAATGTCTAAAAAGTTACCAGTTTGCAAGTTAAATGTATCAAAAGTCGTCATTATTCTATTAATAAAAGCATATTTAAAAACGTTGATTCTACTTTTGTGGTTCCGAAACAAAGTTGTGTGACGAGTTTGACGAGCAGGGACAAATACATTAATCTTTGATAAAAGCTGAGGGCAATCAACATGGTTATTTAGTAATTTGTGTAAAAATAAGATGTCTGACAGCTCCCTTCGCTGGTGCAATCTAGGCAATCTTAGCGCCTCACACAAGGAAATGTAATCTTTCCTATGATACTGAATATGGGTTTTGCGGCAATAAAGTTTTACAAAATGCTTCTGAACTTTTTCTAAATGTGCAATATAGGTAACTTGGTGGGGATTCCAAATTGTGGATGCATAATCCAAATATGGCCTGACGGTTGTTAAATAAAGCATTCTATTTGTTTCAGTACTAAAATTTTGAAAACAGTTACGTTGAAGAAATCCTAACATTTTAAAAGCTTTGGCGCAAGTCGAAATGATGTGGTTTTTGAAAGATAAGTCAGTATTAAGTATTACCCCTAAGTCCCTGATTTTTTTTACTCGAAGAAGCACATTTGTATTTAATATATAGTCGAAATTTACTGTAGTTTGTTTTAAAGTGAATGATATAGAATTACATTTTTGTGGATTAAGCTGCAACTGCCATCGATCGCACCAGCAGGAGAGAGCTGTCAGGTCATCTTGCAGTTTGACACAATCTAGGATAGAACTCACGGGCAGGTATAACTTCAAGTCATCTGCGTATAGAAGACATTTAGAGTTTGAAATGATGTCAGGAATATCATTGACAAATAAAACGAATAGAAGTGGACCCAACACCGAACCTTGAGGTACACCGGATGTAACCACAACAGGGCTAGATTTCGTCCCATTCACAACTACCAATTGGTGTCGATTTGTTAGATAATTAGTCAATAAGCTTAGCAGTGGCCCAACAATTCCAAATGACGTTAACTTATGAAGTAAAAGGCGGTGGTTTACGCTGTCAAAAGCCTTGGAAAAGTCAGTGTAAATGGCGTCTACCTGCTGTGACTGATTGAGATGATATGACAGGTCATCTACATATATTCCAAGATTAGTCACTGTAGACCTCTTATTTAGAAACCCGTGTTGACTTTTGGTAATGTTTTGCTGACAGTGACTATATATACGTTGGTGAATAAGACTTTCGAACACTTTTGATACAATTGGTAGCAATGATATGGGCCTATAGTTCTTAACATCGAAACGACTACCTTTCTTTAAAATCGGAGTAACATATGCTAATTTCCAGCGATCAGGAAAAACTTCGGTTGACATGCAGATCTTGAAGAGTAGCGACAGTGGTATCGAAAGCGGTCTGGCACATCGCTTGATGAATGCTACTGGCAGTTCGTCAGGACCCGTCGCTTTCCCATTCTTCAATTTCTTCAATTGCTCGTAGACTTCTGTCTCCGAAAAGTCGAGTGTTGCCAAGGCGTTGTCAGCAGCTGGGGTGTTCTCTGGGAATACTTGAGGATGTGGAGATTTTGTAAACACCGACTCGAAGTATGTGGAAAATAAGTTGCAGGTCGAGGCGACATTTTCCGACTTCGTGCCGTCTAGAGTTACTTCACTGGGAACTCGATTTCTCTGCGATTTTTCGTGTACAAATTGCCACATCTTCTTGGGATCTTCGCGCACCTTTATATCAATTTGCTTAATATGATTGGCCCATTTCAAACTCTTTTGTCTTTTGAAAGTCGCCCTCTTTCCTGAAAACTCTGTGTAGTCACTTGGCAAATGTGTTCGCTTCCACTTCCGATGAGCTGTGTTCTTAGCTTTTATTGCGCTTATCACTTCATCATCATACCAAGATGGATATTTAGATGGCTTCACAGATACCTTAGGGACAAGCTCATCAAGTACTTCAAAGACTGCGGAATAGAAGTTTTCACAACTCACGTTGGCATCAGTATCATCTAGCAATGTGTTCCATGGCACACACATTAATTCTCCATACACTCGATTCATATTCGCACGCTTCCAGCTATATGCTACCCTAATGGGCGGTTTAGTGTAAGCAGAGCTGGGTAGTAACTTAACGAAAGTAACGCGTTACCGGTAACGCGTTACATTTTTGTAACTTTTACAGTAACGCGTTCCTGCTAAGATAGAAGTAACTTAATAACGTTCAAAGTTCCTTTTTGTTGTGGAACTTTCACATTTATAAAAGTTCCTTTTGCAGTTACTTTTAGAGCAGAATGTACCTTCCCTCAACATTCAAAACTACACCATTTCCGCCCTGAAATCTGTACCTGATTTTCTCTGATAAGGAATTTTAGGCCACCTGCACAAAACCGCATTCCAATCACGCCGTTCTTGCTTGGTGACAGTCAAAACAAGTGCGTCATAAGTTCGCCCTCTCACTTGCACTTGACCAACCCTGCCGTGGTATAGGGGAGGGGGTAGAATTAAATGCAAGCCATTCTTACTTGGAGGAAATTCGTAGAAAATTTTGTTTTCCACAGAGAAAATGTACAGACAGAATTTGTGTTTTAACAAATTGGATGCATTCCGGAAATAAAATAATCAAGTAACTTTTAAAGGAACTTTTCACTGAAAAGGAACTTCCAGTTCCTCTGATAAGTCGAGGAACTTTAACTTTAACTAGTTCCTTTTTTTCGGAAAGTAACGTAACTTTAACGCGTTCCTATTTTTTTGGTAACTTACCCAGCTCTGAGTGTAAGCCAGTTGACACGGCAACTTTATAGTACATGTCAGAGGCGTATGATCTGATGCTACAACTGGAGTGTCACAGATAGCTACGTCAATAACAAGTTCAGGAGAATTGGAAAACACGAGATCCAAGTGATGACCATTGCAGGTTGGTATTGCAGAAAACTGATGCAGATTGTATAGATTTAGAATGTTGAGAAAGTCTGTGACAGCATCAACATTTGTGTTAACTCTTACGTCAGGGTCCAGAAAAGTAGCATTTTGAGTGGGAGACCAGAAGACTTGGGGCAGATTGAAATCCCTACATAGAACAACGTTATCATTCCTCTTCACAACGTTTTCCACCAGGGCAAGAGATTCTCTCAGAGCTTCGATGTCTTCTCTCGTGACAGGTGATGGTGGCAGATATACACATCCCAAAAACATCGATTTATTAGTGTTCACTTTGATCTGGCACCATATAATTTCAATATCTGATACTTCCAAATCAAATCGACGTAGTGACTGTAGCTTGCTGGACACTGCGATGAGTACTCCACCGCCACGTTTGAATTGTTGACCGTTCTGACGGCGATCTGCTCTATAAACTTCATATTGGGTATTTAAAAGCTCAGCTGTGTTAATAGCTTCGTGAAGCCAAGTTTCTGTAATGCACACTGCGTCGAATTCAGAGTTATCAGCGAAGAAGATATTAACTTCGTCCAGTCTATTGGCAATACTTCTTGCATTCATGTAGTACATGTTAACTTCATTAGGTCCAGGGTTGAGAGAGATGTCACCAGACAAGATTAACAGAAGAACCATGAAAATTGATGAACCAATCATTTCTGATGACCTTGTTTGGATGTCTGCGCTTCCTGGAGATACTGATTTGCTTTTAGTTGACATCTTGTTGGGCTTTGGAAATATTTTGTCTTCTCAAAAATAATTTTAATAAAATCTCAAAATGTTGATATTTCAAACTTGAATATTACTTACAATTCTTTGCGGATAAGACGAATTTTATGGTTCAAATGAAAGGAAAACCGTTTAGAAAGAAAACAATATCCGTTGCAGGCCGATCACACAGGTATTTCAAAAGATATACAATAAATTAACAGGAGTGACAAAATTAGATGTTCGCCATTTGAAAACAGTTGCAAATTATTATTATAATAATTATGCTAATTATTATGCGTTATTATGCTATGGGCGGCTGGGTAGTGAGTTTGACCTTGAAGAGTTTTTAATCGATTTTTATCAGTCTAGTGGAGCGGTCGCTCCACGCCAGCCAAGTCGTACGGCGCGCGCACACTCTCATTTAAAAAGGCTGGAGCAACCCACTTTTACTGTAAGCATCAAAGTGGCATTTTCGGCCTACTGGATCTTAAAATTGGGAAATCTCACATTGTTGCGAAATATCTTAATTTCGAGCTATGGCCTACCCTACAACATATACCAAATTTGGGAACAATAGGTTACGCCCTTTGCAAGCTAGAAGGCCGTGAAAATCGTGTTTTAGGGCGGTTTTCATAATCATCAGTAATAATCTCAGTAGTAGTAGTAGTAGTAGTAGTAGGCTGGAGCTAAAATCCGGTAAACAGGCCACAGCATAAACGGCTGAACCGATTGATCTCACATTTTTTCCACGTGTGCACTTTTGGCGTCTGATTTAACCTTCACCCCATGAATTTTTTGTGCCGCCATTTTGAAACCGGAAGTGACGTCATATCTCAACAACGGCTAAACCGATTGGAGAAAAAATAGCGCCAAACGATTCGGACGGTCAAGTATATGGATTATCATTAGCAAAAGACTAAACATTATGTTAACGAAACCGGAAATGACGTAATGACATTTGAAATACATCGATTAGCATTTCGGCGACAAAGGTTGATCCGATTATTTTGATATTAATGTTATGTATGTACTTTTGACGTCTCATGTGACTTGTTATAAAACCAACCGGAAGCCGCCATTTTGAAACCGGAAGTGATATCATATCTTAATAACGGCTAATTAGATTTGAACGAAACCAGCGCCAAACAATTTAGACGGTCAACTTGAAGTATTATCATCAATAATATATGCAGTTTCTCATACCGAAACCAAAAATGACGTCACACATTTAAAAAATCTCACAAATTTACATTTTGATACAATAAATACTATTTGAGACAGCTTATAATAAGATGTAATCATGTTTAAATTAAAATTCAAGGGGTCAGAGATTTCAGCCGCCATTTTGAAACCTGAAGTATCGTCGTATCTCGAAACCTGGTAGACTGATCGGTACGAATCTAGCGCTTAACGATTCGGAAGGCCATATCTATGGAATAGGAACAGTCAAACTAGATTTTTAATATTTTGAGCCTGGAAATGACGTCATTCAAATTGAAAAATTATTATAATCCCCATTCCACACAATGTATACATATTCAGTAAGCTTAAAATGATACACATTAATTGAAGATATAAATTCTATGTGGCAGTGCAGTAAGTTCAGCGCAGCCATGTTGAAAACCGAAGTGTTTTTTTTCGGCGAAAACCGAAGTGGAACTGGGTTGACCGATTGGAATGATACCTTTGCTATTCTTCATGAAAGACCATTTAAGCAAATATATAGCAGATTTTCATTACTAGTAACCAAATTAGAAATGGCGATTTTTTTACATGATTTAGAAATTGTTCATTCGATTTGTGTCACAAATTTTCAGAATAAACTAAAAAAAGGAGTGATATCCCCATAAAAAACACTTCGTGTAAAAATACCAGCCAAGTCTCTTCAACTAAAAAAAACAATATGAAATCTAAAAATTCTGCACTGAAAAGTAGTGATATCAAAAAATGAGCCAAGTCAAAACTTTATTTGAAAATCAAAAAATACTTGGCGCATCGTTTTTTAGGGCATTATAGGTATATTATATGTATATTTTATATCTGGACTATACTTCTAAACTATTTACATAGTACACGATGCGCCAAGTATTTTTTGATTTTCAAATAAAGTTTTGACTTGGCTCATTTTTTGATATCACTACTTTTCAGTGCAGAATTTTTAGATTTCATATTGTTTTTTTTTAGTTGAAGAGACTTGGCTGGTATTTTTACACGAAGTGTTTTTTTATGGGGTATCCTTTACCAAATGTAATTGTTAACAAAATAAGGCTTTGTACGATATTCAGAACAGTTCAATGAAAATAATTTCATAGCTTGTAATGGTTTATTCGATTTACTTTGTCCTACAGATGTTTAGTACCCGAAAATTAGTAAAATTATGGTACTAAACATCTGCTGGACAAAATAAAGCCAATAGCATATTCCAAACTATGAAATTATTTTCATTGAACTGTTCTGAATACTCGTACAAAGCCCTATTTTGTTAACAATTACATTGGTAAAAGATATTGATAAAAATCGATTAAAAAACTCTTCAAGGCCACGCTCACTACACAGCCCTCTTAATGTTACTAGGAAAACGCTCAGTGTAACGCGTTGATGAGCGAGCACGGGTACGTGCAAATTCTCGAACCGGAAATGCGTACACAACGCACAGAAAACATATACATCCATATGGAATTGATTATGATATCAACTTAAAAGTGTATGCTTTTCATCGAAACTTTAAAATAGCATCTAAGCACCTGGTTCATAAAGCAAATCAGAATCAATTTTCAATTGGCACTGGAAAACATTCATTTCGATACTTCATTACTGACAGATATTAAAAATGTAAATAACTTCATACGTTCTTAACTGATTGGGATGAAATTTTGTAAAATAAGAGACAATATTGGTCTTAATGATCATGCAAAATATGAGTTTGATCAGAATTATCGAAGACCGTTTTCATTTTTCAGCCTATCAGGAGATATTTATTTAAATTTTAACCAATGAATCTGAGTAACGCGTTGATGAGCGAGCACGGATACGCGCAACACCTCGAACCGAAATTCTGTCTATCGAAAATGTCATTAAAAGCCAATAATTCTAAAATTTCGCCACAGATTTGTATAGAAATCTCAAAACATTCCTAAAATATTGGTCCAAATAACCATGCAAAGCTTTAAGTTGATCAATTGAACCTTTATGATTGAACTGTTCCGTGTTAATTTTCAAAAATCACAGGATCTCCTTCAAAAAATATACCTGAGACCACTCATATGATATAAGTGTGTCTACACAATATCAGATCGACTGTTGAACGGTCATTATCAGTTTCATTTGCGTTTGAAAGTTTCTGCTCTAACTACCTTGCCTTGAACTGAAGAGTCGAAGTCGCCGTGAATTTGACAGCCAACACGCTAATAGTCCGTAAAATGTCAATAACGTTTGGATTTAAACACAGATTAGTATGAAAATTGTCAAAAATGCAGATAATGTTGGACCCAACCATCATGCGAAGTTATAAGTTGATCGTTCAATCGGTTATAGTTTAAATTTCTAAAAACACAGGAAAGATGGTTTTAAATTTTAACCAATGGGAGGATTTGGCTGAAACTTTGTTTGATTGGGTACAATGTTGGGGGTAATGACTTGTCAAAATTTCAATTTGATCAAAACAACCAATCGAAAGTTAATTTTTTTTAAATTTGAACCAATCAATGTATTTCAAAAAAATTAGGGTCTGCAACAATCAGAAATGTTACGTACATGTGTGCAAAATTTCAGCTCGATCGAAGAAAAACTCTGACCTGTATATCGTCAGTAACAGAAAAAAAAAAACAAACAAAAAAAAAAACAGAGGTCCGTGCCAAAAGAGCCAAATGGAGACGCTCGCTTCGCTCGCTCAATAATTTACCAATTTATGTTGTTGTGTTTTTCACAACAGACAAGCAAGCACAGACTTCGTGGTCAAATGAAAGATGTATGTTGTATGGTTTTTTCTCAATAAAAAATAAAAATTTGTTATAAGAATAATCATTGAAGTTTGTTTATACTGCGTTTTGTATGAGTAATATTTGTATTCTAGTATTTTCCGATAACGTATAAAATGTCACAAACGAAATGAATATTTTGAGAATAATATTTCATGATTGGTTTGTGATGGATTTTCACATATTAAAACTAACGTTCAATAACAAGTTAAATAATTATAATCATGCATTGGCTTTCTTAGGACGTTTCCAAATTAATTCGTTGTTTTGATTCTCTATTTTGTCATTTTTTTCGTCATGTCTGGATTACCTAAAAACCTTGATAAGCTTAATGACGTCAAAATAAGACCAAAAACGGATATCATAACGATTAAATGATAATTCAGAAACTCCCTGAGTGTCAAGTACACTCTACATAGATATGCCGTGTCAAAGCTCGGACAAAAGGATAAAGAACAGAAAGAAAATTAAAGAATAATGTGACTTACCACTTCAAATGATATAACGCTGATACAGCAAGCTGGGTTATAAGAGTGAGATACAAGGAGGTATTTACATCGGAGAAGAAAAGATAAGGAGAGGATTAATGCAGATACATCAGGCGATTATAAGATAAACCCCCGTCCATAAGCCGCATCAAATAATAATTAGACAATATCAGAGAGTTACAGAAATAACATTTAAAGATTAACAACATAATATAATAACAAGTTATACACTTTTTTACAATATTTATACCCGATGAATAATACAATCAGTTTCTGAGGTTATGTTTGGAAGAGCTCTCGTTGGTTGAACTTATTTTCTTCAAAGAATACTCGACAGATGTGCACTTGTATTTGCCGTGGATTGAAGAGATCTGTTAATTTGTGAAGGTGAATTGTATATTTTCCTCCTTGTTCGCCTATTTCACATCTTCTTTCTTCGCCTATTTCGCCTCCTTGCTCGCGTTCTTGATGTAATCTGCGAGAATCTTCGCCTGCGATCCGTTGAGCTCCTGATAGTCCAAGAAGTCTTCCTTCACTTTGTTCAGCCAGGCGACGACCTTCGGGAACTTCTTCAGATCGAATCCGAGTTCCTGGAGCAAACTCATGAATTATTAGTGAATGTGATATTCATAGGCTGCATGTGATGTCATCTCATTGTTGCCTGCCGCCATCTTATGGAACGCAGGATAACTGTGATTCCCTGCTTTTTTGACGATATTGTATAGTTAATGGCGACCTGGAAATTGTATAGGCTCCGGAGATATCATTTACGCAGAGGAATCACTCACATTACAAAAATACATCGATTTACCTCAATAAAGTTATAAATCAGACCGTCAACGTGCCAACAAAATGTCTGTCCTCAGGTGGAAAATTCAATAATTTATCATTGCTGATATAAAACTAAAGAAGTTTGTGCAAGCTATGAATTGGACAACAGGATTCACAAGGAAGCAGTTCATGTTTGTCACTTGAACAGTCACGGTTATAACAAATGTTTTGTACAGTATGCAGTTCTGACCTGCTTCTATTTATAGAAAGCACGTAGTAACGTCCTGTAGTAAGATTAATAAGTGACAATATAATCTAATTTTTCTGCCGAATTTTTCTGCCGATTAATAATTTTGAGTAAATAATTTTGAAACAAAAATAGAATATTCCATGAAATTGAGCGAGCTTATTGTTTTGTGTTTGTCGATAGATAGATTATTAGGGTTTAATGGCACGTCAACGACGAGGTTATATTGCGCACATTAATTGTTATATTTAATTTTGTTGATCATAATTGGAGGGCAAGGGGAGGGGGCGACCTAACGGGCCCGATCCGGGGGAGTCCAGCACTAGTGGGAAGGCCAGGCCGGAATGGGGACGGACCGGGGGGTGTGAGGATTCGGGCCGGCTGAACCCGATTTCAGGGGGATCACCATCTCGAGGGGGGAGGCCGGCCCGAGGGGACTGCAAATTCAAGGGAGGGCATGGTTAGGCCGACCCTGGCTGCTCTTGGTCTGGGCCTCACCACTGATCTGTCCGGCATGGGTAACCCTTACACATGAGCATATGCTCGCCGGCGTATCTGCAATGGATCATTGGCCAACGCAAACCCCACCACCGCGCTAAGGTGGCAGCCATCGGTGGGGTTTTGTGTTTGTCTACTGACCTCTGCCGTGGAGACGCTGACGACGATGGTGTAGTCGGCAATGGTCTTGTGCTCGCCGGCGACCCACGCCCTGCTCTCCAGACTTGTGTTCAGGAAGCCCAGAGCCTCCTCAACGCGGATGATCTGCGCCGGGTCGGGTTTGCCGCCAGCAAACAGAGGATACTGCAACATCAACGTCAATATCATACTCTCGAGAAGGAATAAGAGTGTTCGAGAAGTCGGAGTGTTGTTTCCAACTGGCGAATAAACTTCGTTAATACACACAAAGATTATTATATTATTAAAATGTATCTATAAACTGAAACTAAACTGATAACAGAAATAGGAACTAGGTATAGACTCCCTTGTGTACCCCTTTTCAAATGGGCAGTGTTTAATGTTCAGCAATTATTTTACAAAATTTACAAAATGAGGGGTTGGTTTTTCTATTCAAGGATCCATCATCTGAAAATACATTTCACTAGTTTATATTTAAAAAAAAAAAAATCTTCATTCTGAAGTTGATTTGGTGTGTTTCTGACCATGTAAACGCCCAGCCTGGCGTAGAGCGTTCCGATGTCGAAGTGCAGCATCTGGTTGACCATCGCGCGCTTCTTGACGTCTTTGGGATACAGCGCGTCGCTCTTGGCGTACTTGTCCACCAGATATCCCAGGATGGCGCGGCTGTGGGATCATTGACAAGTCCGTTATCTAGCAATAAGCACGGAACATCTCGATAACCATCTCCCAAACCGCAAAGATACTTGTACTTTCATAATGGCCTACAATCAGAATTGCAAAAAACGTTCTGTGTAACTCATTGATAAGCACAGATTCTCTTTTTGATTGCCATTAACAACTACAAATCGATTTCGCGAGAAATCAGTGGACCGATTTTGCTACAAACCATTAAATAACCGAACTGGGTATTAATTAATATTTTGTGAAATAATTGGCCTGATCCGTTCCATCGTTTGGCTTGTATTGTGAAGAAAAAAACAGACAAAAGTAAACAGAGGTTCGAGCCATAAGTTTCAAGAGGAGTAACTGTAGATGAATAATCTTTGGAGATACAGATACAAAGTAATGCATCTTATCAATGGCAGTAGAAGCATGGCCTATTATTAACTGCAATCTGTAGGAGATCGTGTAGATGCAACTTTGACAGATGCAATACACGAGTAATCTCCACGCCACTTGATATGAGATCGACACTATGTCATGATGTTTCTGTCACACAGCATTGATATCAGGATACTGGACTAATTTACCAATATGTGTGCTTAGGCCCGGTGTTTCAATACTCTGCTAAAGTCTCAATTAGCTCTTAACAGTTAGTTAGTGGTCATTCTAGGAATGTCATTGGTTGTTGCCATGGCAATATAGTCCTAATTGACTGTATAAAAGTTAGCAAGGCATTGAAAGACCGGCCCTTAATGTATCTCAGTGGATGGACTGTAGTTTTGAAGGGAAAAGGAAGAGGAACAGAAAGGCACGAAACTACTCTGCGATTAATGTTTTCATGGAAATTGAACAAACTATCTTGAATTAGATGACATCCAATGCTTTAAGACACGTGGGAGAGAAAACTACTGAGAGCGTCAACCAAATTTGGGCAATTTGTTGATATTTTTCTTTCCACATGTCAGATTACGAAGTAGTAACTCGAAAAGTTCGTGTAGAGGAAAGCTCATTTGACATTACGTGTGATTTTTATAGAACTTTGAATGAATATCAATTAAAATATGTATCAGAGCCCGAAATTTCTTCTGTTTACTCAGTATTAAAAAGTGTTACCAATAGACAGGAATTGAAACGTAGGTTGAGGGAAAGAACAACAAATTTCAAAATAAAACAAGCATAATGAAATTGACTTACCTCTCCCAGATAACATATCCGTTGTCGTTCAAAGTCGGGATTGTGTGTTGCGGATTCATCTGTACATAAAAGTACAATATTAATATTCAATTCATCGAATTCTGTTTCAAGACATTGAATCAGTGAAATACCTCTACGAAAGATGGCTTCAGATGTTCCTTCTTCAGCATATCGACGCTGATCAAGTTGAGTTTGAGGTTGAGGGCCTTCGCCAGCAGCAGGACTGCCCTCGCCGGCGGACTCGCAGCCATGTAGTACAGGTCAATCGTCATCCTGGTGTGGTCAAAATACATGCTGAACTCAGTCTTACAAGATAGGTACCGTTTCTTCACACACATTAAGGATATTCGTTAGTATGCAGAAACATATGATTACGTTTTGGACAATTTCCTATGTATACAACTACAGTCGGACTGTAATCGGGTCCCGCCGGCCCGAACCCTCCCGCCCCCAGTCCGTCCCAATTCCGGCCTGGCCTTCCCACCAGTGCTGGACTCCCCCGGATCTGGCCCGTTGGTCGGCCTCTCCCCATGTCCTCCACTTATAATCAAAAGTAAAAATTAATGTGCGCAATATAACCTCGTATTTGACGCGCCGTTAAACCATAATAATCTCTATTCAATAATAGTAATATTCAGTAGTATCAGTAGTAATGTATTTCAGTAATTATTGACGCAATTCCTTTCCCCCTCAATAGACAACATCATAAATTATCTAGTTAGCTCTGCTTTTCAAAAAATTTCATATGCAGTACCGTGATCCAAGTATCTATTATGGTTATGATCCATTGTTGAAAAACCATAATAGATACTTGGATCACGGTACTGCATATGAAATTTTTTGAAAAGCAGAGCTAACTAGATAATTTATGATGTTGTCTATTGCTATTCAATTGCTTTCAACCCCGGACAAACATTTAGTGTAAAATCGTCTTAAAGAGTAAATGATTCGTTTGCTTACCTCGGGCTTGGATGTGAATATCAGCTGGTTTCAAAGTGACCGACTCCACTTGTGTTCGAGAAGAGAGTGTTGCATGATGAAATTATGATAATAACCTACCACAGCAGAGAGATAAGCAGAGATTACATTCTTGTCAGTCATACTGGCCGTGGGTCTATACTTGAAACACTCCAATAGATAGTACGAGCTTGGACTCATTGCCTGATAGCTGTATATGTGCATGCCATGAAAAGAAAAGAAGTGGAAATTACGACACTAATGGTTTTGTCATGAGAAAGCAGTGTTGTAATTGCTACATACTTTTTAGACGATACCCTGGTGGCTAAACAATGATTATATTACGGTTCCAGCACCTACCACTAAGGGTAATGGTGGGGGAGGAGGATACAGGTTTTGTAGCAGGATGGAATTATGGATATAAAATAAGATGTGCGATAAATACCCGGGAACCAGTCTCAATGGTCATGATGTTGTTGTTGTTGTTTTGTTGTTGTTTAGTTGCTTTGTTGCTTTGTTGTTATTGTTGTTCTTGTTGTTGTTGGTGTTGTTGTTGTTGTTGTTGTTGTTTTGTTGTTGTTGTGGGTATTTCAAACAACCACATCTTCAAGAGAAATTCATAGGCAATGAATACACAAAGAAATAAATGAAATGACATGTTTTCATTATTATTATCATTATTAATTTTTCTACAGAAAGAAATTATATTTTATTAATTCTAACAGTCAAGCTGTTCTAATACGGTACATTATTTATGATTATAAGTTAATTCCCTGATAAGATGTATCAACATATTGAGTTAGGGCTTTAACCACGATCCTTGACCAGGACGTTAAAAACAATACAACGCCGTACAATACCCAGACTCAATGAGATGACTTTATTTGAATCGAAGAATGCGCTACGTATACTCTTGCAAACACCAAGACTAAGGTACCTATTCCTGTAAGGTCCTGCTCCAAACTCTTTGGTTGCAGTACTTTCTGGTTGTAGTTTTGTCGAGATCCGTCTCTATCGCCTCCTTTCTTCGCCTACGAGTAATACTGCTTCTTGGACGCATTTCGTTTCGATATAATGCATAACTCCAAAGCAGATGCAAATATCCGGCGGCCTTCCGCCAAACTTTAAGGTAGAACAATCTTCTTATTTCCCCACTGCATTTTGATTGGTTCTTAAAAAAGATCATAATTAGGTGGCGCACTCTATTCAAAGCTTAGAGTTTGGAAGCACATTGTTCACGTTCTTGATGTGTTCAGCAAGAATCTTCGCCGGCGATCCGTTGAGCTCCTCATATTCCAAGAAGTCTTCCTTCACTTTGCTCAGCCAGTTGACGATGTTCGGGAACTTCTTCAGATCGAATCCGAATTCCTGTAGTAAAAACAGGATTTAATAGTGATGATGCTGACAATGAGGATTTAGCACTCAATACAGTATAGCTTCTTATCATGTGGTCACTTGAACAATCACATACAAAAAAGGTTTGAAGAATATTAATTAGAAAGCATTTAAAAACATGGCAACAAATCCTAAACGTTTGATAATTAGAAATATACATTTTTATATTTTGGCAAATGTTGTAATTTAGGAAGTAAGTGCCTGGGTGTAGTAAACTGACCTCTGCCGTGGAGACGCTGACGGCGATGGTGTAGTCGGCGATGGTCTTGTGCTCGCCGGCGACCCACGCCCTGATCTCCAGACTCGTGTTCAGGAAGCCGAGAGCCTCCTCAACGCGGGTGAACTTCACCGGGTCGGGTTTGTTGCCAGTAAACAGAGGAGACTGCAACGTCAAGGTCAATGTAAAAGTGCATTGTATCTAGTGGAGCGGTCGCTCCACCCAGCCAAGTCGTACCTTACACTCACAGTCACTTAACATACCCATAATGCCTATAAACTGAGGAGCTGACCAACTACTTTTACTGTAAGCAACAACATAGCATTTTCGGCCTACTGGATCTCAAAATTGAAAAATCTGACATTGTTGCGAAATATCTTAATTTCGAGCTATGGCCCACCCCACCCCATATACCAATTTAGGGAACAACAGGTTATGCCATTTACGAGCTAGAGGGCCGTGAAAACAGTGAAATTACATCACTTTCTGATTCTGAAGATGATGCTATCAGGAAACCCTGTTGACAGCGCCACAGCCTAAACGGCTTAGCCGATCGATCTGAAATTTTTACCACATATGCACTTTTGGCGTCTGATGATACCTTGTCCTTACGAATTTTTTGTGCCGCCATTTTGAAACCGGAAGTGACGTCACATCTTAAAAACGGATGGACCTATCGGGACGAAACTAGCGCCAAACGATTTGGGCGGTCTTCTTTATGAAATATCAATAGTCGAAATAGAAATGTACTATTACCAAAACCGGAAATGACGTCATAAAAATGCCAATTCTGACTTAAATAATTTCTTATAACAATAACTACATATTCAGAAGGCTTATTATGTTGCATAAAATATATAGATACAAATTTTAGGTGGCATTTGAGTCAGCCGCCATTTTGAAAACCGGAAGTGATGCCATATCTCGAGAACGGCTGGACCGATTGGAACAAAACTTTCGCTATACTTCATAGCATATTATTTAAAGCATATACATAGTAACAAGCACAACTTTTCTTAGCAACTAAATCACAAAAACGTATTTTTTAAAGGAATTATAGTCTTTGGTGCAACAATATAATATGTCAAAAGTTGTAAGAATAAACTAAAAAAGGAGTGATATCCCCATAAAAAAAACACTCCGTGTAAAAATACCAGCCAAGTCTCTTCAACTTAAAAAAAATTGAAGAAATCATAAAATTCAGCACTGAAAGTAGTGATATCAAAAAATTGGCCAAGTCAAAACTTTTCAAAAAATACTTGGCGCATCGTTTTTCTAGGGATAGATATATTTTATGTATAGATGAGTGTATTTGATTTCCGGCCTTCTTCTTTACTATTTATATGCACGATGCGCTAAGTATTTTTGAAAAGTTTTGACTTGGCCAATTTTTTGATATCACTACTTTTCAGTGCTGAATTTTTAGATTTCTTCAATTTTTTTAAGTTGAAGAGACTTGGCTGGTATTTTTACACGGAGTGTTTTTTTATGGGGATTGATATGACGAGAGAATAAAAAGGAACTGCCTGAATTGTGGTTCAAGAACAAAATATCATGGAAACTCAATTTGTCTACCGATGAATTTACTTATTTTGATAATGGTGATGACGCACTCCATTTATCCAGAATTGCGTCATTACGTTAACGCAGTAACGAAATATATTATGAGATGATCTTTTGAACATCTTTCCAGCATTGATATCCTGAAATGGCCTTCATATACTTTTCAAAATTATCTAGTCGTTTCTGTGCCCAGTGATCCGACAATGATTGGTAGTACTTTAGTCTTGCCCACATCCTTTTAATGTTGATTTCTAAGTCATTGTACTTCAACTTCTTCTCAGATTCCTTCTTCATGACATCGACATCGATTCTTCATTGGAATTGCTACATCGATGATCAGACACGTTCGTTCCTCGGTGTTTTTGAATATTGTTATTGATTGTGTTAATCAAACACATTGTGAGTGTGCCAAATTAAATCAATTCTGTTTATGATTATCATTATTTTTAATATTGTACAGATCTTTCGCCGACATTAAAGAACTCAAACGGAATTCTATAGTTTTGCGTAGATTGTTCCGGAGTCTTCCACATGCTCCAAAACTGATCGCTTTTGAATGCCAGTTGTTTTTCAGGTCCGATGGGAAAATGTTGTAATATTACACTTCACTCTATCAACAAAAGTTTGATAAGAGAACTGAAATACAATTAAATGTCCTAATTAATAAACAGAAATTTATCTCCCGCTGTTCTTGATTGAACCACCATATGAAAATACTTTCACTCGTGTAAATCTACTTGTACTGTGAACATACTTAAGATAGCTCTGACATGTCCGGGCATGGAAATGAATGGATGATTGGCGAGTTTCTCACCATGTATTCGTAAACTCTCGAGTAGAGCGTTCCGATGTCGAAGTACAGCATCTGGTTGACCGTCGCGCGCTTCTTGACGTCTTTGGGTACAGCGCGTCGCTCTTGGCGTATTTGTCCACCAGATATCCCAAGATGGCGCGACTGTGGGAAGAGATCATTTCAACCCTTGTTATCCCTCGACAACCCTCTCTATGAGTTATGTTCTTTTCTATTTACATGGCTGTCTTACACAATAGATTGCATTATAGCAGGGGTAGTGAGTGCAAGTAGATAAATTCTCTGGAGATGTAAGTCTAACATTTTCTCAAGATTGAAGCAAGTGGTCTATTAATAGAAATCTGTAGTAGATCGTGAACCATCTCAAGTGTTGTTAAACTGCAAGTGTATGCAATTTCTTTGTTGAAACTTTGACATGCACATATTGTATAATATCGAATCTACTTGATACGAGATCGACACTTGTCATGGTAAACAAGTAAGGCGCCACTCAATGCTTATACTTTACCTCAGTGGTGTTGGAGTGTATGTACATGGAGAGAATTGAAACATAAGTCACACAAATACTAACGCTTAAAGTTGAAGACATTATCTTTGATTGGATCAGATGGCTTTACGACTCAAGGCATTTCGGCGTTAATCAAATGTGTTCGATTTGGGTATATTTATTATTTCATCTTCTGTCAAATTACGAAGTGGTATTAACTCGAAAAGCTCGTATGTAGATGAAAGTGCAATTGACATTGTGTGATTTTATAGCATTTTGAACAAATACCAGATGGAATAGATATCCGGGTCTAAAATGTATATGATGTCAAGAACTAGTCAAGACACAGACCGGAATGTAGGTACATGGGGTACAGAATGTCTCTTTTACCAAAGCAAATCTTGCAGCATTGAAACAAAATGAAGCTAATTGAAAAATATTGTTTATGTAGTTAGAAGATTACAAAATTATGCTGACTTACCTCTCCCAGACAACGAAACCGTTGTCGTTTAAAGTCGGAATTGTGTGCAGAGGATTCATCTGTGAAATGAGAAGATATTATGATTTGTTAATTCTTGGCTGTCACTTTCAAGACGTTGAATTATTTAGTACCTACTTTTGAAATACCTGTAAGAAAGATGGCTTCAGATGTTCCCTCTTCAACTAATCAAGTTGAGGTTGAGTTTGAGTTCCTTCGACAGCAGCAGAACTGACCTCGTTGGCGGACTCAGAGGGAAGTAGTACAAGTCAATCGTCATCCTGAAGTCAAAATACATGCTGAACTCAGTCTTACAAGATACCATTTCTTCACACACATTGAGTGTTAGTGTGGAGAAACATATGATTATATCTTGAACAATTTCCCATTTGCAAAAACTCATGTATTAGATGAGCTGTTTCAGTAATTGATGCAATTCCGTTCCCCTCAATTGCTTTTTAATTGCTTTTAACCCAGGATAAACATTTAGTGTACAAATGTACTTGATAAGTTTGCTTACTTCGTCGTGTAAATCTATGGAAGTGAATATCAGCTGGCTTGAAAGTGACCGACTAAACTTGGATTGGAGAAGACACATTATGAAAATAGATAAGCAGAGATTACATTCTTGTCAGTCATCCTGGCCGTTGGTCTATATTTGAAACACTCCAATAGATAGCTCGAGCTTGGACTCAATGCTTTTATAGCTGTTTATATGCAATGCATACCAGGAAAACTGAAAAGAAGAGTAGGTAGGTATACTATATTCAAGAAATAGTTGAGCGAGCGAAGCAAAGCGACTCCTTTTGACTCTTTTGACACGGACCTGTTATTTTTTTTTTTTTTTTTTTGGCTGCTACCTGGAGCAATAGAAGTCGCACCGTTTCACCGATCGATCTGAAATTTTGCACACATGTAGAGACGACCGTCTCTGTTTGCAGACCCTAAGTTTTTTGAAATCCGTTCATTGGTTATAATTTAAATAAATATCTCCTGATAGGTTGAAAAATGAAAATAGTCTTCGATAAATCTGATCAAACTCATATTTTGCATGATCATTATGACCAACAAAGTCTCCTATTTTACAAATTTGCATCCCAATCAGTTAAGAACGTATGCACTTATTGACATTTTTAATAACTGTCAGAAATGAAGTATCGAAATTACTGTTTTTCCACTGCCAATTGAATCTGATTTGCTTTAGGTACCAGAGTGTTAGATGCTATTTTCACGTTTCAATGAAAAGCAGATACTTTTAATGTTGATTGAGTGGATCATATTTCAATTCAATATGGATGTATATGTTTTCTGTGCGTTGTGTACGCATTTCCGGTTCGAGAATTTGCACGTACCCGTGCTCGCTTATCAACGCGATTCACTAAGCGTTTTCCTATAGTTATTCATGTCCTGCACACTTTTATATAGAAATGCGTTCAACATGGTTCAACTGATATGACGATGGTTTTGTTGTTAGAAAACTGTGTTGTATTTTTAGACGATACTTTGACTTTAGCAATGATTGTAAGACGTGTAGCAGGTGTAGCAGGACTTATAAGATAATTCAATTTCAATTTTAATATAATTTTATTTTCAATTCTTCATTCAGATGTGGTAGATTCCCGGGAACCAAGTACAATAATGTTATTTCAAACATCCAGATCTTCAAGAGCATTTCATAGGCATACAGAAAGGACTAACAGTTTTCTACGTTTTTTATATATTTTATTATGTTATTATGGTATTATTTATATTATGGTACAGTAGGTTAATTTACTGATAAGTTGTATCAACATACTGAGTTAGGGCTTCAACCCGGATCCTTGACCAGGACCCTTACGGTGCTAGTTAGCACCGTGCTACCTATCTTAATAACCCGTAGTAGCACCGACCTTAAACTCAGCACCATCGTAGCAGCAACATTTAGCGATATTTGGTATAAACATAGAGATATATTACAGAGAGGGGTAACTACTGGTTAATGCTTGACTAATTTTGAAAGATCCTTTTTCTCCATATTGGAGATATTTAATAATTCACTGCCACTGAAATGGAAAATTAATTCGGAAGGCAGTGAAAAAATTACTTTGAGCTGTCAAATTTTAAACTTACTAGAAACACGTTTTTAACTTGAATCAGAAGACTATTACAATATTATATCTTGTTTTTACTGTACATTTATTTGTTCTGTGTTGTTTGTTACTGTGAAGTATGCACTGAAGGTTAGTACAAAGTAACATTCAAGTCTCTTGCCAACAACATTACAATCGAGGGGGGTGCCATTTTTAAAGTAATTTTTGAAATAATCTCCAAGATGGTGGCTGAGCATGCTCAGATCTACCCTGACAATGTACATCGCATCATACCAAGGCTGGCTATCTACTTGCCCCTCTCATGTATAAAGGTCCAGAACGATACAAACAATATAAAGTTATTTTTAAAGTGAGAAACAGTTTTGAACAATTGAACATAGGAACATATATTTTTATTTTCACATATTGCACGAATTATCACCCAAACTAAATGAGATGACTTTATTTGCATCGATGAATGCACTACGTATACTCTTGCATTCACCAAGGATGTTCCTATAAGGGCCTGCTCCGAACTCTATGGTTAAAGTCTTGTAAAGAGATGGTCTACATATCCTCCTTCCCTCGCCTAATTCACCGCACTGTTCACGCTCTTGATGTGTTCAGCTAGAAGCTTCGACTTCGAGCCGTTCAGCTCCTCGTATTCCAAGAAGTCTTCCTTCACTTTGCTCATCCAGTTGACGATGTTCGGGAATTTCTTCAGATCGAAGCCCAGTTCCTGAAGAAATTATTAGTGAATGAGATGCTGGGATGTGTTCACTATCCACTAGGAAAACGCTCTGAGTAACGCGTTGATGAGCGAGCACGGATACGCGCAACACCTCAAACCGAAATTCTGTTAATCGAAAATGTCCTTAAAAGCCAATAATTCTTGAATTTCGCCACATACTTGAATGAAAATCTCCAACAATTCTCAAAATATTGGTCCCAATAACCACGCAAAGTTTCAAGTTGATCGATTGAACCTTTATGATTGAATGATTCCTTGTTAATTTCCAAAAATTACAGGATCTCGTTCAAAAAATATTTAAACGGTCATATCAGTTTCGTAATATACGTTTGAAAGTTTCTACTCTAACAACCTTGAAGTGAAGATTCGAAGATGCCGTGAAATGTGAAATTCGAGAAATATGACAGCCAACACGCAAAATATCCGTAAACTGTCAATAACTTTTGAATTTAAACACAGTTTAGTCTGAAAATTGTCAAAAATATAGATAATGTTGGACCCGATGACCATGCAAATTTTTAAGTTAATCGGTCAAACGGTTCTGGTTTAAATTTCGAAAAGCACATGAAATATTTTTTTAAATTTTAACCAATGGGAGGATTTGGCTGAAAATTTGTAAAATAAGAGACAATGTTGGTCTTAATGACCATGCAAAATATAAGGTTGATCACATTTGTCGAAGACCATTTTCATTTTTCAGCCTATCAGGAGATGTTTATTTAAATTTTAACCAATCAATGGATTTCAAAAAAAATTAAAGTCAGCAAACAGAAAAGGTTGTCTCTACATGTGTGCAAAATTTCAGATCGATCGGTGAAACGGTGCGACTTCTATTGCTCCAGATAGCAGCCAAAAATATACACACAAAAAAAAACAGAGGTCCGTGTCAAAAGAGTCAAAAAAAGACGCTCGCTTCGCTCGCTCAACAAGAAAGCAATCATTCATGTTCGTCATTTGAACAGTCACTGTAAAAAATGTTTGAAGAATACTAAAATCCTCCTTGTATTTGTAAAGAATCACTGTTGAATTCAGACATTTGGCAGTATTTTTAAACGTTTTTGTTTTTGTACAGTACAGTACCTAATAACTAGGAAAACGCTCAGTGTAACGCGTTGATGAGCGAGCACGGGCACGTGCAAATTCTCGAACCGGAAATGCGTAAAAAAACGCACAGAAAACATATACATACAAACATACATATTGAATTGAAATATGATCACTCAATCGACATAAAAGTATTATGCTTTTCGAACTATCGGAACTTGAAAATATAGCATCTAAGCACCCTGGTAAATATAGCAAATCAGATTTAATCAATTGGCACTGGAAAACATTCATTTCGATACTTCATTACTGACAGATATTAAAATGTCAGTAAGTTCATACGTTCTTAACTGATTGGGATGAAATTTTGCAAAATAAGAGATAATGTTGGTCTTAATGATCATGCAAAATATGAGTTTGATCAGAATTATCGAAGACCGTTTTCATTTTTCAGTCTATCAGGAGATATTTATTTAAATTTTAACCATTGAATGGATTTCAAAAAAATTAGGGTCTAAAAACAGAGAAGGTTGGTTTTACATGTGTGCAAAATTTCAGCTCGATCGAAGAAAAACTCTGACCTGTATAGCCAAAATATGAGTTTGACCAGATTTATCGAACACCATTTTCATTTTTCAACCTATCAGGAGATATTTATTTAAATTTTAACCAATTAATATGTTTCAAAAAAAAATTGGGTCAGCAAACAGAGAAGGTTGGTTTTACATGTGTGCAAAATTTCAGATCGATCGGTGAAACGGTGCGACTTCTATTGCTCCAGATAACAGACAAAAATATACACAAAAAAAAAGAAAAAGAAAAAAAACAGAGGTCCGTGCCAAAAGAGCCAAAAGGAGACGCTCGCTTCGCTCGCTCAATAAAACTGTTGATGACACAGTTCAAACATTACAATACAAATACTAGGAAAACGCTCAGTGTAACGTGTTGATGAGCGAGCACGGGTACATGCAAATTCTCCAACAGGAAATGCGTGCACAACGCACATAAAACATATACATCCATATTGAATTGAAATATGAGCCATTCAACATAAAAGTATATTGCTTTTCATCGAAACTTGAAAATAGCATCTAAGCACCCTGTTACATAAAGCAAATCAGATTCAATCCAATTGGCACTGGAAAACATTCATTTCGATACTTCATATCTGACAGACATTTAAGGCCACTCTACCCTACGTCATAGTTCACAATGCAATGGCAATCACCAAAACCCAAGGAGAGCGCCATTTTGTTTTGAAGGGTCACTTTTCAATCGAATATCTTTCTCCAGTGTGACTAGATACAATAATGCGGGTTGAACTGAAGTGTTCATAAAAGATCGCTCCTCAATGTTTCATATGACACTTTGTAATGACTGTAATGAAAATGCTTCCCTGAACCCAAATAGTGGGGGGCGAAATACGGCAAAACATCGACCACATGGCGCCTGTCAGACAACATTAAACTGGACAAAACGAAATAAATAAACACATACCTGCAATTCTAGCTTACGAGTATTCCTTATTTTCAACACACTTCTTCCTGGTATCAATTACACATCACGAAACATCGCCAACTCGTCTGTGCCGTCACTCTATTAATTACGATTGAACACCATATTTAAATTTCACTGAATGATTTTGATCTGAGCCTTACGTCATGGCGTATGAATACAGTATGTCAGGTTGGCGGTACTATTCAAATTTTGAAGAAGCATAAATTCAATATACAGGTGGCCGTGACTTCATCAATTGTTTTTTTTCAACTCAGATAATATCTGTACACGTAAGAATAATATACATTTGATAATAGTATTTCACAACCTATATTACAATTAGAAGAGTAGCTTTTCCTCAAATCTATTTTTTACTTGCGCATGCAGACAATATTGATATCGTGAACAATTTAGTGGAATCAAAATTTAAATATGGTGTTCAATCGTAATAAATAGAGTGACGGCACAGACTAGTTGGCGATGTTTCGTGATGTGTAATTGATACTAGGAAGAAACGTGGTAAAAATAAGGAATACTCGTAAGCTAGAATTGCAGGTATGTGTTTATTTATTTCGTTTTGTCCAGTTTAATGTTGTCTGACAGGCGCCATGTGGTCGATGTTTTGCCGTATTTCGCCCCCCACTATTTGGGTTCAGGGAAGCATTTTCATTACAGTCATTACAAAGTGTCATATGAAACATTGAGGAGCGATCTTTTATGAACACTTCAGTTCAACCCGCATTATTGTATCTAGTCACACTGGAGAAAGATATTCGAGTGAAAAGTGACCCTTCAAAACAAAATGGCGCTCTCCTTGGGTTTTGGTGATTGCCATTGCATTGTGAACTATGACGTAGGGTAGAGTCGCCTTAAAATGTCAATAAGTTCATAAGTTCTTAACTGATTAGGATGAAATTTTGTAAAATAAGAGACAATGTTGGTCTTAATGATCATGCAAAATATGAGTTTGATCAGAATTATCGAAACCGTTTTCATTTTTCAGCCTATCAGGAGACATTTATTTAAATTTTAACCAATGAATGGATATCAAATATAATTAGGGCCTGCAAACATATAAGGTTAGGTTTACATGTGTGCAAAATTTCAGCTCGATCGAAGAAAAACTCTGACCTGTATAGCCAAAATATGAGTTTGATCAGAATTATCGAAGACCGTTTTAATTTTTCAGCCTATCAGGAGATATTTATTTAAATTTTAACCAATGAATGGATTTCAAAAAAATTAGGGTCTGCAAACAGAGAAGGTTGGTTTTACATGTGTGCAAAATTTCAGATCGATCGCTGAAACGGTGCAACCTGTGTATCTAGTGGAGCGGTCGCTCCACCCAGCCAAGTCGTACTGTACACTCACACTCACTCAACATACCGTAAATGCCTAATAAAATGAGGAGCCAGACCAACAACTTTTACTGTAAGCAACAACATGGCATTTCGGCCTACTGGATCATAAAATTGGAAAATCTCACATTGTTGTAAAATATCTTAATTTTGAGCTATGGCCCACCCCACCACATATACCAAATTTGGGAACAATAGGCTATACCATTTGCGAGCTAGAGGGCCGAGAAAACAGTGAAATTACACCACTTTGATCTTTAGATGATGATTCAGATGATATCAGGAAACACCGCTATCACCGCCACAGCCTAAACGGCTTAGCCGATCGATCTGAAATTTTTACCACATGTGCACTTTTGGCGTCTGAGGTGCCTTTTTATAAAACCAACCGGTAGTCGCCATTTTGAAACAGGAAGTGACGTCATATCTCGAAAACGGCTCAACCGATCGGAATGAAACTAGCGCCAAATGATTCAGACGGTCGTCTATATGGAATATCAGTAGTTAAAGTAGAGATGTACTATTACCAAAACCGGAAATGACGTCATGAAAATGAAGATCTAGATTTTAATGACCTCTTACTACAATAACTACATATTCAGAAGGCTTATAATGATACATAACATTTATAGAAATAAATTCTAGGTGGCAGTTATTTCAGTCGCCATTTTGAAAACCGGAAGTGATACCATATCTCGAAAATGGCTGGACTGATTGGAACGAAGCTTTCGCAATTCTTCATGGAATATCACTTTAAGCTTAGGTATATTGAGCACCAAACACAATTTTTCGTATTAACCAATTCGGAAATGGCGTATTTTTTAAAAGTATTTAGTCATTGTTGCTCCGATGTGTGTTACAAGTTGTGTAAATAAACTAAAAAAATAAGTAATATCCCCATAAAAAAACACTCCGTGTAAAAATACCAGCCAAGTCTCTTCAACTATAAAAAAATAGAATAAATCTAAAAATTCAGCACTGAAAAGTAGTGATATCAAAAAATGAGCCAAGTCAAAACTTAATTTTAAAAACCAAAATATACTTGGCGCATCGTTTTTAAGGGCATTATAGGTATATTATATATAATTAGTTGGTACATTTGATTTTTGGCATATGCTTCTAGACTATTTATATACACGATGCGCCAAGTATATTTTGGTTTTTAATTATTAAGTTTTGACTTGGCTCATTTTTTGATATCACTACTTTTCAGTGCTGAATTTTTAGATTTATTCTATTTTTTTTATAGTTGAAGAGACTTGGCTGGTATTTTTACACGGAGTGTTTTTTTTATGGGGATCGGCTATTAGCAGACAAAACAAAACAACAAAAACAGAGGTCCGTGCCAAACGAGCCAAAAGGAGACGCTCGCTTCGCTCGCTCAATAAATTAGACTAGCTATAGAATTTTCTTATACTTTTTGCTTACAATCTAATGCCAATCGTGTCTGGACATTTACTCTACTATTATCTTTCCAGTGCTCATTACAACTGATAATTTTGTCATTACAACTGACATGTTCACTAATATTTGCAGTATTCGTTTGTGCTCTAAAACTTTTCTCACAAATTAATATTCAAAGTTATTTGTACGATTTATAGCATTATCATTTTGCTTCATTTACTGCCGACATTTTTGCCTGATTCACCGTTGAGTTATAACTTATAAACTATAAGTACGTGCAACATAAATCTAAAATATCTGGGAGAATCTAAAAGCGTGGCAACATCTCTAAACTGTTGCTGATTATAAATATCCTGACCTCTGCGGTGGAGACGCTGACGACTATGGTGTAGTCGGCGATGGTCTTGTGCTCGCCGGCGACCCACGCCCTGCTCTCCAGACTTGTGTTCAGGAAGCCGAGACCCTCCTCGACACGGGTGAACTTCGCCGTGTCGGGTTTGTTGCCGGCAGTAAACAGCGGAAACTGCAACGTCAAGGTCACCATCTTACACTCGAGATGAAAGAAGAAGATGAGTCGGCGAGTCATTTCATGCTCAATTTGTTTTACTATTAAAATGTATTTTTGAATCAAGTTTTGAAATGACGAGAGCATAAAAAGGAACAGCCTGAATTGTGTTTCAAGAACAAAATTTTAATGAAACTCAATGTGCCTACCCAAGTGTTGCCTGGATTGCTCTAGAGTCATACACATGACTGAAAACTGATCGCTTATGGATGGCAGCCGTTTTGCAGGTCCGATGAGAAAATTTGGTCAGATTAATCCTTCCAACGCAACACCTCACTCATGCTACTCCTTCATATGAAAGTGCACATGGAAGTGCTATGGAAGTGCTTAAGACGGCTGGGTAGTGAGTTTGACCTTGAAGAGTTTTTTAATCGATTATTATCAATATCTTTTTCCAGTGTAATTGTTAACAAAATAGGGCTATGGACGTGAATTCAGAACAGTTAAATGAAAATAATTTTATAGTTTGGAATAAGTTATTAGTTTTATTTTGTCCAACAGGTGTTTAGAACCCGAAAATTTAGTAATTTACGGGTTCTAAACACCTGATGGACACAATAAAACTAATTACTTATTCCAAACTATGAAATTATTTTAATTGAACTGTTCTGAATTCACGTCCATAGCCCTATTTTGTTAACAATTACACTGGAAAAAGATATTGATAAAAATCGATTAAAAAACACGTCAAGGCCACGCTCACTACCAAGCCCTCTTAATGTTCAGCAATTTAATAAACGTAAATTCAATGCGGTTGTTTACTGCCATTTGCTCTCACTCGCAGCGCTAGCGGCATTGGAGGTGCCTCTCTCTGATTGGTTGGTTTCTGAATCCAAGATCTATGAATCAAACTCCCGCCAAGGTTTAAAAACCTTCCATTCCGCTAGATGCATTTTGATTGGCTCTCTCCCGGACGATTAGAACAGCAGCGCCATCTACAATAGTTTTGCGTGAACAACCCCATTGCAGCTTTATTATTATTATTTTTCTATATTCTCAAAAGAGCCGAGGCTCAACAGTGAGAATGTAATATAGAGAAGGGAGTATTTGAAACCCGGTACCGGCATGTAGCCTACTCAGGGTGACCCTACTCCAATGGAAGATACCAAGGGGACCAACGGCTTAACGTCCCTTCCGAAGGACGGTGTGATATTTACAGCACGGGCCTCCACAACCCGCGCCGTCGAGAGACTGATAAAAGGTGGAGGGAGGTCGTTACACTAACCCCCAAACACCCCAGTCCCTCTGGAACAACGGCAGCAACTAGCAAGGTCACGCATCCACCCGCTGACCCCGTTCAACGAGAACCAGCCGTTGGGTTACCACCAATACTTTGCACTCGTTTAAATCTCCTCGTAATGTGATTTGTGAACATACTTATGATTGCTCTGACATGTCCGGGCATGGAAATGAATGGATGATTGGCGAGTTTCTCACCATGTATTCGTAAACTCTCGAGTAGAGCGTTCCGATGTCGAAGTACAGCATCTGGTTGACCGTCGCGCGCTTCTGGGCGTCTTTGGGATACAGCGCGTCGCTCTTGGCGTATTTGTCCACCAGATATCCCAGGATGGCGCGGCTGTGGGAAGAGATCATTTCAACCCTTTATAATCCCTCGACAACCCTCTCTACGAGCGATGTCCTTTTCTATTTACTTACATGGCTGTCTTACATCATAGATTGCATTTTAGCAGGGGTAGTGAGTGCAAGTAGATAAATTCTCTGGATAATGTACAGTCTAACATTGGTGAACGGATATCTTGCCGACGGACGTTTTGCCGACGGACATTTTGCCGAAATCTCGTCGACCGAGGACATTTTGCCGAAAGCCTCGGACATCTTGCCGACAGCATTTCTCGTTTCCGGACATTTTGCCGAAAATTGAAAATTAATTTGTGAAAATATGTTTTCAAAATATGAAATTCCTGCGATTTGAATTCAAATTTATTAAATGAAATGGATAATGAATCATGTACCTAAATTTTGGATTTTTATATATTATTTGAAACTGTTTACAATTTACAAAAATCCACGGATTCCTTTTTTGTCGTCTGGGGCTTAACGTCGCACTGTTCTGCAGCGAGGCTAATGGCGACGGATGAATGATGATGAGGATGATTGGGAGATGATGGTGAAGAGTAGGAAGGATGGTAGGTGGGAAGGAGGCGGTTGTGGCCTATTAGTAGGGTACCTTCCCAGCATTTGCCTGTCGACTGAGGGAAAACCACGAAAAAAAACAGTTAGGAAGGACGTCCGCGGGAATCGAACCCGGGCTTCCAGAATACAAGTTCCGAGCGTTACCACTCGAATAACCTGTTCCGTAAAAATAAGGAAGCCCGATTCCGGCTTCCAGATTTGCACTTGCCTGGCTGCGAAATTCTACTAGGAATTTTCCCGGTTCACCGGTATCCATTCATCCTGGTTGACGTTGACATGTTTTTCGAAGTATGGTTTACTTTAAACCCAGGTTCAAACCCAGGTTTTTCTCAAACTTCCTTCCCCATTCTCTTTTTATTTTCCTATAGAGTTTTTCTACTCTAATGATTTGTCTAATTTTTATTTTTATTTCATTTTCTTATTTTTAAAATTATTTTACTTAATTTACTTTTTAATTTTGTATTTTTGTTAATTCATTATTAAATTCATTTAATAAATTTGCATTCAAATCTCATGAATTTCGTATTTTCGTATCACAAAAATATCGTACCTATCACATTGTGATAAATCATATCATATCACAATTCAATTTTCGGCAAAATGTCCGGAAACGATAAATGCTGTCGGCAAGATGTCCGGGGCTGTCGGCAAAATGTCCTCGGTCGACGAGTTTTCGGCAAAATGTCCGTCGGCAAAACGTCCTACCACCGTCTAACATTTTCTCAATAGCTCTATTTAATCAAGTGATCTATTTATATAAATCGGTTGTATGAACTTTAACTCAGTGGTGTTGGATGATAAATTGAGAGAATTGAAACATAAAAGTTACAAAAACACGATTGAAGAGATTATCATTGATTAGATCACACAGAGGGCAGAGGGTGATTATGTTACGACTCGAAGCTTTTCGAAGGCCACCAAATTTTATGTATTGGGTATATTTTATCTCCGGTCAAATTACGAACACATTATGTGATTTTGAACAAATACCAAATTGAATAGATATCCGGATTTAAAATGTCTTCCGTTCTTATTAATTAAGAAACCAATGAAGACAGTGAAGCACCTCGTTATATCGTGATAAAAGCCAGTGATAAAACCAGTCCTGCAAATCAGTCTTGTTCATACAAATATCTATATTTTTGGCAACTTATACTACGTCTGTGTACGACTGGTAGTCGCGATAGGGGGTAAGTTTTATCAGGACATATGGAGGTGAATACATGGATACAGAATGTCTCTTTTACCAGAAACAAGTATATAATCATGCAGCATTGCAATGCAACAAATTGAAGCGAATAGGAAAGAATAAATACTGTTTAGAGAATTTCAAAATAATGCTGACTTACCTCTCATAAACAACGAAGCCATTGTCGTTTAAAGTCGGAATTGTGTGAAGGGGATTCATCTGTGAAATTAGAAGATACAATTTTTTTTAATTCGTGGCTGCTGTCTCTTTCAAGACGTCGAATCAGTACTTATGACTTACCTGTAAGAAAGATGGCTTCAGATGTTCCCTCTTCCTCATATCGATGCAAATCAAGTTGACGTCGAGCTTGAGTTCCTTCGACAGCAGCAGGACTGACCTCGCTGGCGGACTCAGAGGGAAGTAGTACAAGTCAATCGTCATCCTGATGTAGTCAAAATACAAGCTGAATAATACAAGTCTTGCAAGATGCCACTCCACAAAATGTACACACGCGTGAGCGGTTTGTCCGTTGCTGACAGCATGGAGAAACACAATTGTTTTGGATAATTATTTCTTATTTGCAAACAATCATATTGATGAGCTCCTTGTATTATTGAAGCAATTTTGAGTATTGTACTTGATAAGTTTTCTTACCTCGTCCTGTAAAGCTTTGAAAGTGAGTATCAGCTGGCTTCAAAGTGACCGCCTTCACTTGGATTGGAGAAGAGAGTGTTGCATATTGAAAATAAGTGAATAACCTATCATTGCAGCGAGATAAGCAGAGATAATATTCTTGTCAGTTATACTGGCGGCGTGGTCCGTTTGACACACTGTATTAGATAATAGGTAATCATTGCTTTATTATTATTAATAAAAGTTTTCTCTCTCTGCTATTCATCATACTTTACCCAACATCACAGGACGTCCCTGGGTGCCGCCCTGAGACGCCCTCATCAGGGACGTACTTGGGTATCTAGGGTCAACTCCAAGAGAAAGGTAAACCCTTGCAGTTAGATTACCAATATGACTGGTTTAGCACCATTGCCAGTAGGTAGATACTTCCTGTATCTATAGACAACACAACTAACGCAGCTGTACTGTGCTCTGGTGTAAGTACAGGGTTTACCTCTTACTTAAAGGAGAGTGTACCCAGGTCTGAGCTTGCGGCCGGCTGTAGTCATTTTGGAGCAGCTTTGCACTATAGAAATGCAAAGAAAGGAAAAGCATTCTTTGCATGAAATAATAATGCAATCACCTACACATTTTTATGAAATCTCTCATGGCCCCCGAGAGAAAACAAGGTCTGGATACCATTTGGATACTAGAAAAGGTTTTGTCGTTAGGAATCAGTGTTGTAAATATTGGTTACTGTTTTTAGAGGATACTCTGGCTAAACAAATTCTACGGCGTATACAGCGCCTCGTCATTAGTGGTACTGCATAATGGAGGAGGAATTTTCTAGGACTAAATGAATGGTTTCAATCCTGGAACCAGGTAAATTTGCCCACTGTTGTTGAACTATGGACACTTTAGGTACAGACAGACACACTTTGGAGCATGCATTCAGGAAAGAATGACTTACAGTTACGAAAAATGTGTTTATTTCAACAATTCCAACGTCAAACTGTTCCAATAGTGGAGTATTTTCATATAAACTACGGAATATAACAAACTCAGTCAAATATTAAATTTTGTTTGACGATGTGCTTGCATTCTCCAAGGCGCGGTATAGAGGTGTATTACAGTCCTCTACAGGTGATGGTCGCCTCATCGTTCACCTATTTCACCTCCTACTTCGCCAGGATCGCGTCCTTGTTCAGGTTCTTGATGTATTCCACGAGCAGCTTCGCCGGCGAGGCGTTGAGCTCCTGATAGTCCAAGAAGTCCTCCTTGGCTTTGTTCAGCCAGGCGACGACGTTCGGGAACTTCTTCAGATCGAATCCGAGTGCCTGTAGAAACACGGGATTTGGTAGTGAATGGGATTCAGGATTTGTCATGAATAAGAGCGTGCCATGAGGGACTCAATACAAGAAAACAGTAACTATTTCCCTCATCATGATTTTACCATAGTAAAAAATCAGACATCACAAATGTTATGAAGAACGCTTCGCAGCCCATTTGCTTTTTCCTCTGATTTAAAATATATACATTCAAACCTGAAAGGGAGTTTAACATTTTATTTTGGTAAATAATTCCAGAGTTCGTTCATTTAAGAAGCGTCTGTCGGAGTATACTTGCCTCTGCGGTGGTAACGGTGGCGACGAGGGTGTAGTCGGCGATGGTCTTGTGCTCGCCGGCGACCCAGACTCTGCTTAGCAGAACCGTGTTCAGGAAGCCCAGAGCCTCCTGAACACGAGCAGTCGACGCCGGGTCGGGGTTGTTGCCGGGAACAGCCAGCGGCCTCTGCAAAGTCAAAGTCAGCAACTCACACTCGATAAGGTAATAAGAGATCTAAATGATGCACTTAGTGTTCGAGGAGTCGGCTACAGTTTACAGTAATTTGCGTTTCATTGTTCGCAGAGATGGGATACATTCTCAGGCGCTCTAGAATTTATACTCTTGATTGTTTAATATAATAAACCATCTACCGGACTGTCTAACGGATGATCCACTTATTCTTTTTGAGTCCGGCGACCTCACTCTCTCTATTCTTCCAGAATCGCGTCATTCGACTGCATTATTCCTTTTAAGATAACCAAGTTCTTCCACCAGGCACGTCATGTAAGCAAATGGGATTCTTAAATGTGTTTTGTAGATTGCTTCTGCTCTCATTTACAGTTTGTAGAGTCATAGACATCTAACACCTTCCTTATGTCCACATTAGCTTCGTCCTGGCTACACACTGCACAGCCCTTGTGTATTTCATATTGGAAGCGGTTGTAAGAGGTTACAATTGGTTGTATAGTGATACTTACAACCAACATTTACAACTACCAGATAGATGTCTACCAACTACCAACTACCAACTAAGATGTCAGTTCTTCTGCAGTATTCCTTATTCGAGAAACTTACACTGTGGTTTAACATTCTTATAATTTCTCTGATATAGGATGATCTAAATGTGTGAATTAGTAAGTTTCTGACCATGTAAACGACCAGCCTTGAGTAGAGCGTTCCGATGTCAAAGTACAGCATCTGGTTGACCATCGCGCGCTTCTTGACATCTTTGGGATACAACGCGTCGCTCTTGGCGTACTTGTCCACCAGATATCCCAAGATGGCGCGGCTGTGGGAAGAGATCAAGACATGTCCGTTACGGTGAGATCGAATAGTTGACGACATTGTATCAACTCTCGATAATCTAAGTACCCAAGGAGCAAAAATATGTTTTTTATACAAAATACTGCCCCGCATTACATGCTATCCAGTGGGCGAGTGTGGGGAAGTGTATTTTTTTTTATTTGAATGGTGTTTAACGTCCTGTTTCGTCTCACAACAGAAGATTGAGGGGCAGCGTTGAGCACTTCATTGCTCAAGGAGCAGGGTTCGAGGTCCTTGTTTAGAGCTGATTCGTCCAAAGAACAGATCACAAAGAGAATCACCGACAGTCGATAGAAGAATGGCACAACAAAGAAATTCGCACTGTTCTCAACTAGGTTAATGGGGATGGATGAATGATTATAAATTCATCTACCTCAAGGCTCAGCCAGTCAGAGGATGCAGATGCGAAACGTCACCGTCACTATGGCAACCAGAGCAACAACCGCATCGGAACGTCTGTCATCGACGTTCCGTTCCGATGTTCCATCGACTAGTACTACTACACGTTTCGACCAAAATGAACACTAATATCTTTGATTCAGCATTTCAATAAAAATAATATTGCAGAATGATGTTGGACTTACCTTTCCCAGATCATGGTAGAACCATCTCTACGCTCAGCCAGGTAGGTCCAACTGGCGGACGCGTTTGCGTCAAGCTCGCGCATGACGTAAGCCTGTCCACAGCGCAGCCGTCTAGCGAGCCGAGACATGCAATAAAGCTATGGTGGACCAGCAATAACTTCGCGCGTATTAAGATTTCTCACGTTTAAAGTTTTTAATGGACTTGTAAAATATAAGGGGATAGGAATATTGGTTGATAATGAATAATGTAGCATACAAATTCTTTTTGTGCAATTTATCATAGCTTGTAATTAACATGATTAAAATATGCGGAATATGAATCTTACTATACTAACCACAGTAATAACAAATTCCGTTAATATAACAAATATATTAATTACGTAGTTCAGTCATTAAAATAGTAAATATAAAACAATAAGCTATAATCATTATAAGCATTTGCACTTCGCCTACAAATTAAGTTTCTTAGCTCACTCAATTCGCAATGCTGGGTAACTTTTGACAGCAAATATAATCACATTAAAATCACAATCGTCACGATATTTTAATGTTGAATGGTTCAAATGAGAGATACATTTACTAGTGAAAAGATGAATCACTTTTCTTCTGTAAATTGCTCTGCAACAACAAAACCATGACACTAGAAAAACTTATAAATTCTAAATGCCTTGTATCCTAGGATGATTTGTTCGAACTGAAATAACTATTTTAATATTCTGTACTTCTACAAACATTGTGACAGATCCACCGACCGAAAGGTTTCTCGTGGTTTATCGTACCACTATACAGTAATTCACATTATATTATTAGAAACATAAGAAAGGTATTTGGCATTCTAGATAATAATTATTGTGTCATGTTTAAAGGTCATTATGTTTCTTATCATTGAGCATATATTTTAGGTAACCGTTTTCTTAACTTTTTTTGTAGCTTTATCCCTCTTTTCTTGGATTAGTTTGTTATTAATCTGCTTAATTCTAATGTACATTCTTGTGCGAATAAAAATTTTAACAAGTTTCTCATTCGAAATGTTCATTTTTGGCAAAATCATTTCTACTAACTTCTTGATGTAGTTTGGTTCTTGATTTATTTCGAGTTTTTTATTGCCGATCAAGTTAAAATTCTTAAATATTTTATCCATTTTTTGGACTTCAGCAAGAAAGTCAGGATCGGGTTGTAGCAAGCCGCCTTCAGATAGATGGTTGATCCAGCTCCTGGATTCTTCCTTCTCTTCTGGTCGGTTGAGGTCCAGGCGTCCTGTGGGGATGCCGAGAGTTCTGTCCTTGTCTCGCACACGAAACGCCAGGTAGCCCGCGATGAAAGTGACACCGGCGCCTTCGACATCTTGTGCGAAGCATTCCTTCAGCCAGTCGTCACCAAAGTTCTCGTCGACAACGTCTGGTGTTGCGTCACTGACTTCATCGACTTCAAGCTCGGTCACATCGAGGACTGAACTCACCATTGCTGATGAAATGAAATCGACGCTATCAACATTATCGGCGACATCCTCAATGGTGGTCACTTCTGTACGGGCCGAGGCCTGGGTGTCTGTGTGAACTGCAGACGTGGAAGGGCCAGATAATTGAGACAACAAATCCATTTTCTCAGTCGTGTCTGTCTCGGTGTTTGCCTTGCTTGAGAGAACCCCATCGTTACGGCCAAGGATGAAATTTCTTATTCTGTGTGTGAACTCGGTGGGCAGGGGGTGGTCGTGTAAGTGACCTGCGGCTCGCACGGCTGAGAAAAAGTTCTCGAGGACATCTTGGTTTAGACGGTACGTCAGGATATACTTGACGTTGAGTCTTCTCTCGAGGTCGGCAGCGAGCTCTCGAAGGAACCGCGATGTAATGATTATGCCCTTCTGAAATGGCAGCATCGACTTTCTTCCCGGGACATTCATGCGCATCCCCTGCATCATTGCCGTCATGTCTTCCAGGATTTTAGCCTGAGTTGTAATCGCTAATCCATAAGCTTTCATCCTGTCACGACTGTCGGGCTCTGCAGACCTGCAGTTCAGGACGTCGAACCAATCATTAAAGAGCTTGAGCATAGCGCCACACTCCCGCCAGTTTTCTGCAGCAATCATCCCCTTGCTGCCGCACCAAGTCAGGGACTTCGACACAGAGTTGGAGAAGAGTTGAGCCGCGGTCTTTACCTTCTGGCGTCCAGCTTTCTTCACAGTGAGATGGTGTAAGGTCAGTTTGTGCGCGATCCTCACCTCAGCCTTGCTCACGATCTCCAACAATTGAAAAAGAGGGTCTGTATTTATTATCACATTGTTGTAGACAAATCCGTGATCCAAAAAATGGTTTCTGGCAAGCTTTAACAGATGTGGTGCATCATTGAATGCGAAGATCTTCAACTCGGGATTGGCGGGATTCTTGAAACTAACGTTGTCGACGGAGATGCCCAAAGAATTCCAGAGGCCCATGTTGGAGGTACCCATATCACTTACAACGGCCACTACTTCGTATCCAGCTTGAGCTAAGCGGCAAATGATTTCCTCCAGCTTTTCCTTAGTCATTTTGAAATCGAAGTCGTAGAAAATTGGCTGCTTCCAATTTCCTACGAGACCTCTGGCCATGATGACTTGGGCTTGGTTGTATGGACCAATCACCATATCATGAGAATGGTCGTAGCATAATTGGCCTAAAACCTTCATCTCGTCAAATGAAATAACTGTCAACTTTTGATAGGGGTTGAACATCTTGCCTTTCGCCGCCATTAGGCTGAGGACCTCGTCGAGAGTTCCCGCCTGACATTGCAGCTTCTGAGCCCATCTCTTAAGAGTCGACACGGCTGGCAGAGGGTAGTGCAGTTTGTTTCGAAGATATCTGTAAGCTTTCCCACTCACTGTGCGAAGAGATATCGCTGCAGAGATGTCTTCTGCACTCCATAGCACTCTCTTACGCCCACTGAGCAGAGAGCGTATCTGGCCTTCTGTGAAAAGCTCACCAAGCAAAGATTTGATTTTCGCCGCTTTGTTTGATTCGTTTTTAATCGCCTGTAGTTTAATATGTAACGACATGTTGGTCGCTTTTAAACGTTTGTTCTCCGCTTCCAGCCTCTTAATCTTATCGCAGGTAATTTCACTGGATGACGCCCTGCAATAAATATTTGATTACGAATTAAAAAATATTAATATATATATTATGTAATAGAATAAAAATTTATTCTACAAATTTTTATGTGGCAACAGTTAGCTCTGTAATGAAGCGCCCTTTATATGATTTATCTTCTACTTATGCAGCTATTTCAGTGGTTCATCTCACCTAGGTGCAACAATGATTGTGTCATCCGAAATATTTGATGACGATGCGACAAGCTGTGGTTCTATTGTCTGAGGCATTTCTGACGAGACAGGGGATGGATCCAACTGGTCTCTTGTGCTGGAAAATAATTTAGACATCGAAAATCGAGTTCGGTACAATCTTCCAAGTGACCAAATTAATTCATTAAGCTATAAAAGTATATACTTATAAATATGTGATAAAACAAGAAATCATTCAAAATATCCTGATATAACAGAGCTCAGTGCCAAAAGTGCGAAAATGAGACGCTCGCTTCGCTCGCTCAATAAAGGTCGGTTCCGGTTCCGGTTCTTGCATAAAGGTTCCGGTTCTCAAATTATAAATCAAACAAGATTATAACATTTTAGCATTAGTACCTCGTAGGTATCTCACATTTGATGGAATTACTACCTAGTTGATTTGGTTGGATTTTGTCATGAATGAAAATGTAGTTATTTCATTATAAGTCGATATGTCTTGCATTTTACTTAATTGTTATGAAAATACGGTCAACTGACTGGAAAGTGGAATGCACTGTTGTGTATAAAGTGTCTACAGGATGTCGCGCAGACTAAATCTTAGAAGGGACAGTCTAGTCATATAATAAACAATTCGAGTATTCTTTCTTCTATGGTCTAGTAGTGGCAATTTCCATTCATTTTGCCTGAGCTATCATATTCTTATTGTCAGCAATGTTCTTATCGCAGTACAGTTAGATGTAAAAATAGAAAACCCTTTTTGAAAATGAAGGATTCAAGAATTTCAAATCTCAATTGTAGTTGGAATGTGATATAACGAAATTGATTTTTCTCACTTCAAACTTACCTACTTTGTTTATAAATATTATTCCGCTGATTGATGTTGATATTAAATATTAAATCTTCAGGACAACACATGTGAAAAACAATTCTTATACCAACCTTGTTGTAGAAGTTAATTCTTTGATGAGTTTTCTTTGGTTTCTTTTCTTTTGCCGCGCAACACGTGAAACATCTTCTTTGATCTCCACTTGAGATGAGCTGATATGAGGCGGATTGACACTGGGGACACTTTTGGGATTAATTTTCTTGGAATGCTTGGGAGAATACCCCAATAGCTTATGTTGCAAGCTCCAGTGATAGTCACTGGCTTGAAAATGTTCAGCACAAATTCGTGCGTTCTTGGTATTAACTGTATCTGTTCTCTTACAAAATTGCACCCATTTCGCACACAAATCAGGGTCCTTTGGAAAACTGAAGAGTGAAATTTTAGTTCTATGGCTATTGTTACAACCGAACACGGCACAAATTACCATTATTTATTTATTAGTAATGTCAAAGCAGCAAGAGTGATGGCGCTAAACAAGACGTCTCGCTGGTCACGCGTATACTGGTGTGGTCAGGCTTACGTCACAGCGGCAGTAAGCTCCTCCCACACATGCGCATGGGCTCACCTCTTCTAGCTAGTATATTATTGCATCATGCCCAGATGATAAATCCGTTGTCATTTAAAGTCGGGATTGTGTGCTGTGGATTCATCTGTGAATAACAGTACGATATTATTATTTAGTCCTTCGCCTTCTGTGTCAAGACGTCTAATCAAGGTTATGAAATACCTCTACGAAAGATGGCTTGAGATGTTCCCCTTTCGTCATGTCGACGTGGTGCAGGTTGACCTTGAGATTGAGCGCCTTGACCAGCAGGAGGACAGACCGCGCCGGCGCACCCAAGGGGAAGTAGTACAAGTCGATCGTCATCCTGCTCAAGTCACATCACATGCTCATTTATTGTCATATTTGATCAATACATGATATAATGACAGTCAGAGATACATAGACAAAGACAAATAGTTGAGCGAGCGTAGCGAGCGTCACCACGTTACTTTAATGGCACTTTCTCTGTGTGTTTTTTTGTTGTTGTTTTTTTGTTTTTTTGTGTTTACAGCCCAGGTCAAACGGCACAACCAATCGATCTGAAATTTTGCACATATGCTAACGTAATCTATGCGGTCCCTGGGATTGTTTTTGAATGGGCTCATGTGATTGGTTCAAATTTAAAAAAAATTATCTTTCGATTGGTTGTTGCGATCAATTTGAAATTTTGACAAGTCATTACGACCAACATTGTACCCAATCATACAAAGTTTCAGCCAAATCCTCCCATTGGTCAAAATTTAAAAAAATCTTTCATATGATTTTTGAAATGTAAACTAGAACCGTATGACCGATCAACTTAAAACTTTGCATGGTCATTAAGACCAACATTATCTGTATTTTTGACAATTTTCAGACTTATCTGTGTTTAAATCCAAAAGTTATTGACATTTTACGGACATTTTGCGTGTTTGCTGTGAAATTACTCGAAAATGTTGATCACGGCTACTTTGACTCTTTATAGTTCCAAGGTAGTTAGAGCAACTTTTAAACGTATGAAACTGATATGACCGTTCAACCTATGGTTCAACAGATCGTCTAATATTGTGTAAGTACACACACTTTTATCAGTAATTTTCCCGGGGTCCTATTCTATAAAATTAGCATTCCCGATTCTGCGGGATATGAGTGGTCCCAGGTATATTTTTTTAAATAGATCCTATGATTTTTGAATATTAACAAGAAACATTTTAATCATAAAGATTCAAATTATTACAACCAACTATTGGAAACCTGGTATTCAATTTAAAAGCCACACATATCGTCTAATTACTAGCCAGAGTAATTTTATGTTCGATGAGTCATGGAGGTCTTTGTTGACTCCTGACATCAAAAAACTGCTTCGTAATTAATTAATCTGTGATATTATGTGTACCTGACTCATTTACCTTTAGTTATTAGGACGTAATGTACTTTTAGTTTTTGACAGAGGTGAGTCATTGTGTAGCGGTTTTTTGATGAAAGGGGGGAAAGCTGGCGAATGTCGTCAGTTGACTGATAAGGTTGATAGAATAATCATCGAAATATTGTTTTAATGTGTGGCTTTTAAATTGAATACCAGGTTTCCAATAGTTGGTTGTAATAATAAGTATACTAACAGGTATATAGTCTCTTCTTGTTTTAAATAACATAAAGGTTCAATTTGCATGGTTATTGGGACTAATACTACAGGAATATTTTGAGATTTTCATACCAGTCTGTGACGAAATTAAAGAATTATTGGCTTTTAATGACATTTTCAATAGACAGAATTTCGGTTCGATGTGTTGCGCATATCCGTGCTCGCTCATCAACGCGTTACACAGAGCGTTTTCCTAGTAAACACAAATACAAGTAAACAATGTGGGTAAGCATTCCCAGGGATTTCAGTGTTCGGAAGTGTTCGGCTTTTCCCACTTCGTGACGTCATGGAGTAGGACACAGCCGGCAATTGCTTGATAGTTTGTATGCTCCGGCATGTGATTTAGATTGAAACTCTAAGTAAAACTAAATTATTTAGATTGATTGATTGAACTTACTTTTTATTAGCACACGAAAATAATACAAAGTTACACTCTTCCACTAAATCCCTAAACAGGGACTTATCTGTGGATTACATAAATAATAATTTACACACTAAATCAATCAAAGCAAAAAATTGTACACAAATCTTTCAAAAACACAGGAAAACAGCAATAAGCTATAGGCATGACATAAAATGAAGATATTGGACCTAAATAAAGGAAATACAAGATCAAAGTTTCTTATACCAAATAACTACTAGAATCAATCTAATTGAATCTAATTAATTGTTAATATTATTACACTGTATGTACCTACCAATAAGTTAAATTATGTCTCAGTGTTTACATCCTACCTAGTTTGCGCAAATTTAATTGTTTGTTATCATAAAAACATTTAATATTGTTCCGAATGATTATACCGGGTGGCGCAAAAATAAATTTCCCTGTTTAAGAGGACACACTTCGACAGTTTACTACAAGTGATGAGCTGATACTTTCACATAATATAGAACTCATGAAAATGTAATGTGTAAAATTTTCGGCAATATTTCAGTTATGATAAAAAGTAACAGATGACCAACTGTTTAAACCATGAGTTTAAATAGCACGCGTTTGAGTTTAAACAAGAATCGGACGTTTGTTACATAATCAGCTGTTTTGCACATAAGAAAGTTTGCGCTGCACAATTTGAATAAAAAGATGGTTCCATCTCGGACTCCATTTAAGACAATAAATTGAGGGGGAAGAGAATTGTGGCAGAATTTCCAACGAAGAATTGGAAAGAAAGTTAAATAAATTCATTCATAAACTCAACTCCCAAACCAAAGATAAATGCTTATAGATTTATTAAATATTTATTAATAAATGTTAATTTATGAATTCACAAGTAAACACGAATTCACAAGTAAACACAAATTCACACAATTCTTAACGAACGTCACGAACACGTCACGAACAACCTGCGGTGGTGGTCGACGGAGAATGGACGGCCACATGTCAGCGTGACCAAACTCCTGACAGAGCTGGGGTGGGAAACACTGGCAACGAGAAGAAGTAGGGTTGGTCTCCGCTGTCTTCTTAAAGCTTTAAGCAGGAAGCCAGCCTGGCAAGGCCTAGATGGGCTATGGTCATTCTCAACCAACATCACCCGGCATGACCATAGCCTCAAACTAAATCTAAGGCGATACAAGACGAACATCGGTCTGCACTCATTCCTGGGTAGAACTTGTCGGCTCTGGAACCGCTTGCCAGCGAAGAAGATGGAGTCCCTACCTGACGCTGCCCAATTGGAGAATATACTCTCCGATGAATTCCAGATCTGATTTCTTGAATATTGTCAATTGCATTGTAACAACACTTAAATGTATTTTATATATGTAATTCCATCTCCAGCCACCGGAAATTTATTTCCAAAGCTGTGTAAAATTAAATAAATAAATAAATAAAACGTAACTCCAAATCAATCCTTCAAACACGTAATTTCATTTGATTTCATCTGATTTTTCAAATGTTATTTCGATAATTTCTAACTTTCTTCCCATGCAATAAATAAGTTTGAAACTTCCACACATTATTTTTTTATTTTTTTCACAATACGTACTTACAAATTTTAGAACCATGTCATTAATAGGTTTGCCCTTCAAACAGAGGGATTTATTTTGCGCCACCCAATATTAAGTTCTACACATTCACTGATTATTCAAATTAATATGTAGGTAAAGTAATTTGCAAAGTAATGACAGTATTGACTGTACGATAACTATAGGTACCTACTACACCCTCCACTCGTTAGGATATAGGAATTCCACTAATATGTGCATTACAGTGTAATAATATTAAAAATTAATCAAAATAATTTAGTTTTACTTAGAGTTTCAATCTAAATCACATGCCGGAGCATACAGACTATCAAGCAATTGCCGGCTGTGTCCTACTCCATGACGTCACGAAGTGGGAAAAGCCGAATACTTCCGAACACTGAAATCCCTCGTTCGGATCAACCTTTAGAAGAGAGTATTGTATAGACGTTGAGCATTCCCTTGCCTGAATACAATTCATTGAATGAATAAAAACAAGAGCTAATTAAAAACAACTTTAAGGACATTTTTAAACAACTCCATTTTTATCTTTTAAATGTTTAAATGTTGATGCATTACTAAATTTAGACCCTTGATAGGGTGGACTTTTCTCGTGCAGTGCAAGTTTTTGTTTTGAAAGTTTGAAGTCCTCTTTGTGTCTTGTTGCATATTGATGGTCAAATGAATTTACATGAGATCTCTTGTCATTGCCTACAACAAACATAATACAATTATAATTTTATAAATATAAAGGGCCGTCTTAATTTCAATTGTACGCAGGGGATCGATTTATTGAGCGAGAGAAGCGAGCGTCTCCTTTTGGCTCTTTTGGCACGGACCTGTTTTTTTTGTGTGTGTGTTTTTTTTTTCTGTTACTGACGATATACAAGTCACAGTTTTTCTTCGATCAAGTTGAAAATTTGCACACATGTACTGACCATTTCCGGGCGTTGCAGACCCTAATTTTTTTGAAATCCCCTGATTGGTTCAAATTTTTAAAAAAATCTTTCGATTGGTTGGTTTTATCAATTTGAAATTTAGCAAAGTCATTGCAACCAACATTGTACCCAATCATAATAAATTTCAGCCAAATCCTCCCATTGGTTCAAATTTGAAACCATTTTTCCTATGATTTTTGAAATTTAAACTAGAACCGATTGACCGACCAACTAAAAACTTCGCATAGTCATTGGTACCAACATTTAAGGTATGTTTGCCAATTTTAAGTCAAATCTGTCGTTATTTTCAAAAGTTTTTGTAATTTTAGGGACATTTTGCGTGTTGGCTGTCAAGTTCACGGCGACTTCGAATCTTCAGTTCAAGGCAAGGTAGTTAGAGCAGAAAGTTTCAAACGAAATGAAACTATAATGACCGTTCAACAGATTGATCTGATATTGTGTACACACTAATATCATATGATTTGAGTGGTCCCAGGTATATTTTTTTTAAAGAGATCCTGTGATTTTTGAATATTAACAAGGAACAGTTCAATCATAAAGGTTGATACTAACATTTTGGGAATATTTAGAGATTTTTATTCAAGTCTGACGAAATTCAAGAATTATTGGCTTTTAATGATATTTTCGATAGACATAATTTCGGTTCGAGGTGTTCTGCGTATCCGTGCTCGCTCATCAACGCGTTACTCAGAGCGTTTTCCTTGTTACATTTTATTTTATTTATATTGAAAAATCCATTTTGTTTAATATATGGTCTACAGTGTTGAAACTTGCTGACGTTATGATTGGATTGGACCATCACAAAAAAATTAATAAAAATACTTTTTTATATTTATTTTTTTGAATTTTATTTTTAGTATTTTATTGTTATAATGATTACTGAAACGCATTTATAAAAAGGTGTAATGAAGTCACATTTTTTTTGTTTTCTTTAATGTGAACTGAAGAGATTGGGGTATGGGTTTTTCATTACTACTTCTTCATTTCAAGTTATAATTTATGTATCAATCATAATATTTCAAACAATGAAAAATTTACATTTAACCAATATATATTTTTTTAACACTTCTATATACAATACATTCAAATGGATACATACCCCTTTTCTTTCAAGTAACTCTAAAGAAAATTCACTGAAAATTTCAGACAGTTTGAGTCTGTTGAACTGTTGACTTGATATATTGGTTTTCATGGTTGAAAGCATGAATAAAGTAGTTTGTTTTAGTAAATCGGGTTTAAAGTTGGCAGTACATGAAGGCTCGCGATTAACACCTCCGCTAGTAGCGCTGAGATCGCCTGCGAATGGCGGAATAAGCAGGTGGAGATTTCACGCGCTGTGTGCTATCTTTTACCGTGTGGCGCAAAACATCCCCTTGTTTGAGAGGTCACTACATCGACACCATTAAATATAGTGTTTTGAAACTTGTACATATTTTAGAAAACATACCGACAAATATTATATGTAAGTTTCAAACATATTTATTGAATGGGAAAAATGGGAAAAATTACCGAAGTTGTTGTTGAAAAAACAGAATAAACCAGACAAAATTACGTGTTTGAAGGAATTGTTTGCAGTTACTTTGTAGGAAGTAGGTGATTTTATGTTTACTTATGAATTCATAAATGAACTTGAATTAACTTTTAATAAATCTATGTGAATTTATCATTGGTTTATTGAATTTATGAGTGAGAATATATTTACTAACTTTCGTCCACTGACATTAACGGGAGTTATACCTACATTTTCTTATTCTTCGCTGAAAATACATATACAATTTTCTTCCCTCTCAATATCTATTCTTGAAACCACATATCCAATCAGATACTTTATACTAAATGGAGACACCTTTTATTGCAAATTATGACAACAACGGAAACTTCTTGTGCAAAAAAACAGCTGATTCTTTCAAGCTACCAAATTGTTTAATCTCAAACGTGTGCTTTTCGAAAGCTATTATAAACTGTTGATCAAAGGCTCAATTCCAATGTATGTAACTTTTTTCTCATAACTCAAATATTTCTAAAATTCGTATGCAATAAATTATCATATGTGTCCTATAACGTGTGAACATTTCAGCTCCTCATCATTCGTAGTTCTGTCGGAGTGAATTCGCAAACAGCGGGATTTTTTCGTCGATTTTTCGGGGGAGTTTTATTTATTTACGAATTATTATTGATACCTCGGACGGACATTTAATTATATAAAATCATGAAGCACGTGGGAAATTTTCAGCATCCTATTATAGAGATCTATTTAAATGCGTAATGATGTAGGAAACCTAGACAGGAAATGGAGCAAATTCATATAGATTTTGAACCCGAGTAACAAATTCGCTTTACATTCATAAGATCTGTTCTCATTTCGTTTTTGTGCAATTAATCAATTAATCATAAGCTAAAGAAGTGATTATGAAGGTGTTATATTTCACTATAGAACTGCGAAAGTTTTAATCAACTGAACCATCAAGATTTTATGACATTTTCCCTGGTTTAGCCCAATTTGCCCGCATTAATGGTTCACCTGGAAATTTATGTAAGGAATTTATTCCCGCTTTATTTTTACATTGTGGTACTGAAAAGTATCAATTACTAACGGTACTCTTTACCAGAAAAAAACACTCCGTGTAAAAAAGGCAGCCAAGTCTCTTTACTTAAAAAAAAATCAACACCGAAAAGGAGTGATATCAAAAAAGGAGCCAAGTCAATGACATTTCCAAATATTTAATCGTATCTTTGAAATAGAAGTATAAACACCGAGAAATACTTTACAAAAGGACTTGGCGCATCGTTTTTTTAAAGACATCATTCTATCCTAAAAGTGGAAAGATTATTAACAAGTAGGTACATATTCCTCTTTTTATTTGAGCCAGGATCTATGAATCAAGCTACTTTTGGTAATGGCTATTTTATAATTTTGTAATGGCGATAGAAGAAAGATGTCATGCTGTAAAGAAGTAATAATAAGGGAGGTAGAATTAAATAACAAGGAAGTGGGCTCATATATATTCTTATAGCACTGTTAATATGGTGATATTAGAAGGATATCTTTTCATAATTTGATCATGACTGAGGGAAATCATGAAAAGTTGTCAAATAATTACTAACTATTTATAGAACACTATTATATTATGGAAGTATATTATTATGGTATATATTATACCATTATATGGTATATATTATTATGGTTTTAATAGTTGTTCAATGTGACTTCACTGTGTACTTTGTGAAATGTATTGTTATAAAATGTGGATTAATAGAAATGTATTTCATTGTGAGAAGGTGTAACGCATGAGACTTAATTATGTTGACCACGAAACAATAATATGAAGATAACTATTGTATATTTATTACAAATATAGGCAACAAGTTTCATCGCGTACATATTCAAATAGAAAATATTTTACAGTAGGTATGTAGGTATAATATGTAATTGAAAGTTGTGTCCCTATTATTCTAAAAATTCTAAATTACGGTTGTATATAAATGGCATATGCTTATGAATAGAAAAATGTCTTTAAAAAAACGATGCGCCAAGTCCTTTTGTAAAGTATTTCTCGGTGTTTATACTTCTATTTCAAAGATACGATTAAATATTTGGAAATGTCATTGACTTGGCTCCTTTTTTGATATCACTCCTTTTCGGTGTTGATTCTTTTAAGTAAAGAGACTTGGCTGCCTTTTTTACACGGAGTGTTTTTTTCTGGGATATCACTTCTTTTGTTAGTTTATTCATACAGCTTGTAGCACATGTCCGAGCAAGGACTAATTTCTTTAAAAAAATACGCCTCAACCGATTAGGATAGGTACTAAGAAATTACAATCGGTCCAGCCGTTTTCGATATATTATAACGTCCCTTCCGGTTTTGAAATGGCGGCCGAAATTAATGTCGTCTTGAATTCATAATTATTAGTCATACTATTTCCAAAATTTGGTTGCAATCGGTACAGCCGCTTTCGATAATGACGTCACTTCGGTTTTAACAATGGCGGCCGAAAATAATGTCGTCTTTAATTCATAATTATTAGTCCTACACATTTCCAAAATTTGGTTGCAATTGGTACAGCCGTTTTCGATATATGACGTCACTTCCGGTTTTGACAATGGCGGCCGAAAATAATGTCGTCTTTATTTCATAATTATATTAGTCCGACATAATTCTAAAATTTGGTTGCAATCGGTACATCCGTTTTCGATATATGACGTCACTTCCGGTTTTAACAATGGCGGCCGAAATTAATGTCGTATTGAATTCATAATTATAAGTCCTACACAATTCCAAAATTTAGTTGCAATCGGTACAGCCGTTTTCGTTATATGACGTCACTTCCGGTTTTAGAAAATGGCGGCCGAGAGCACTGCAACCTTGAATTTATAATTATTTACAATGTATGTTTACTAAATATCTATTTAAAAGTATAAAGTGGTGAATTTAGTGTCCTTTAGAATATTAATGACGTCATTTAGCATTTTTATGACGTCATTTCCGGTGTAGGTAATAAGAAAACAATTAAGTTTTATCTAGTTGATACTTCATGAATGACCTTCTGAATTCAATAGCGCTAATTTCCGTCAAATCGCTCATGCCGTTTTCAATATATGACGTCACTTCCGGTTTCATTTAGTGGTTCCTGCCGCCATTTCCGGTACCGTTAATTTGTATATTCATTTATCCCAATTGATTTTTCAAATAGATTGCAAAATGAATATACAGGAGCTAGTTCAGTGGCAATCGGTACAGGCGTTTTCGATGTATGACGTCACTTCCGGTTTCAGGAATGGCGGCCGAGAACACTGTGTATTGAAATTATAATTTTGTATTGTCTTTGTTACAATGTAAGATAATGATATGTGTATTTTAAGTATAATTTGATGAAATAAGCTAAATATTGCAAATGTATGACGCCACTTCCGGTTTAGAATATAAGAAAATTATATTTTAAAGAAACATACTTCATATAGATGACCATCTAAATCGAATGGCGCTAATTTCGTTCTAATCGGTCCAGCCGTTTTTCATATATGACGTCACTTCCGGTTTAAAAATGGCGGCACAAAAAATCACAAGAGGCAAGGTATCATCAGACGCCAAAAGTGCACATGTGGTAAAAATTTCAGATCGATCGGTTTAGCCGTTAAGGCTGTGGCCCTGTCAACAATGTTTCCTGATATCTGAATCATCATCATCATCATCATCATCAGATAGCTTTAAGAAGGGGTATAATTTCACTGTTTTCATGGCCCTCTAGCTCGCAAATGGCACAACCTGTTGTTCCCAAATTTGGTATATGGGGTGGGGTGGGCCATAGCTCAAAATTAAGACATTTCACAACAATGTGAGATTTTCCAATTTTAAGATCCAGTAGGCCGAAAATGCCATGTTGTTGCTCACAGTAAAAGTGTTTGGTCTGCTCCTCAGTTTATTAGGCATTTACGGTATGTTGAGTGAGTGTGAGTGTACAGTACGACTTGGCTGGGTGGAGCGACCGCTCCACTAGATTCTTAACGCATATCCGTGCTTTGACACTATTTCCATAATTATATTTAAGAAAAATCAAATAGATTGCAGTGGCCAGCGTCAATGACTAAAGCGTGCATAGCAGCCATGCTGGGTTCCTCAAAACGCACCTGGCGAGTTCAGCGTTTAGCCGCCAGATATCACTGAGCTTTGCTGTTAATCGCCAGCTCCAACTCTCTTCTCTCTTGCTCCCTCGGCTTTCAAGTGAGACAAATTCAATATTTTTTTACTGAATAATGAAAGTATACTTCAGAAATATATTGAAACAAAAAAAAACGAAACCAAAAATTGGGTAGTTTTTAGTTTTCTTACCTCGTGCTGGTAACCTTTGCGGTGAATCAGCTGGCTTGACTGCTACAATGCCTCAGACTTCACTTGCATTAGAGATAAGGGAGTTGCATAATAAATATGTAAACTTCCTATCATGCGAGATAAGTGGAGATTACATTCTTGTCGGTCATACTGGCGGTGTGCTTCACACATGAATCATCCCATTAGAACATAGTTGACTCTTTTTCATGGCTTGAGCAGAGTTAGACCTAGTTGCTAACATGCGAGATAAGTGGAGATGACATTCTTGTCGGTCATACTGGCGGTGTGCTTCACACATGAATCATCCCATTAGAACATAGTTGACTCTTTTTCATGGCTTGAGCAGAGTTAGACCTACTTGCTATAATGCGAGATAAGTGGAGATTACATTCTTGTCGGTCATACTGGCGGTGTGCTTCACACATGAATCATCCCATTAGAACATAGTTGACTCTTTTTCATGGCTTGAGCAGAGTTAGACCTACTTGCTATCATGCGAGATAAGTGGAGATGACATTCTTGTCGGTCATACTGGCGGTGTGCTTCACACATGAATCATCCCATTAGAACATAGTTGACTCTTTTTCATGGCTTGAGCAGAGTTAGACCAACTTGCTATCATGCGAGATAAGTGGAGATGACATTCTTGTCGGTCATACTGGCGGTGTGCTTCACACATGAATCATCCCATTAGAACATAGTTGACTCTTTTTCATGGCTTGAGCAGAGTTAGACCTACTTGCTATCATGCGAGATAAGTGGAGATGACATTCTTGTCGGTCATACTGGCGGTGTGCTTCACACATGAATCATCCCATTAGGACATAGTTGACTCTTTTTCATGGCTTGAGCAGAGTTAGACCTACTTGCTATCATGCGAGATAAGTGGAGATGACATTCTTGTCGGTCATACTGGCGGTGTGCTTCACACATGAATCATCCCATTAGAACATAGTTGACTCTTTTTCATGGCTTGAGCAGAGTTAGACCAACTTGCTATCATGCGAGATAAGTGGAGATGACATTCTTGTCGGTCATACTGGCGGTGTGCTTCACACATGAATCATCCCATTAGAACATAGTTGACTCTTTTTCATGGCTTGAGCAGAGTTAGACCTACTTGCTATCATGCGAGATAAGTGGAGATGACATTCTTGTCGGTCATACTGGCGGTGTGCTTCACACATGAATCATCCCATTAGGACATAGTTGACTCTTTTTCATGGCTTGAGCAGAGTTAGACCTACTTGCTATCATGCGAGATAAGTGGAGATGACATTCTTGTCGGTCATACTGGCGGTGTGCTTCACACATGAATCATCCCATTAGAACATAGTTGACTCTTTTTCATGGCTTGAGCAGAGTTAGACCTACTTGCTATCATGCGAGATAAGTGGAGATGACATTCTTGTCGGTCATACTGGCGGTGTGCTACACACATGAATCATCCCATTAGAACATAGTTGACTCTTTTTCATGGCTTGAGCAGAGTTAGACCTACTTGCTATCATGCGAGATAAGTGGAGATGACATTCTTGTCGGTCATACTGGCGGTGTGCTTCACACATGAATCATCCCATTAGGACATAGTTGACTCTTTTTCATGGCTTGAGCAGAGTTAGACCTACTTGCTATCATGCGAGATAAGTGGAGATGACATTCTTGTCGGTCATACTGGCGGTGTGCTTCACACATGAATCATCCCATTAGGACATAGTTGACTCTTTTTCATGGCTTGAGCAGAGTTAGACCTACTTGCTATCATGCGAGATAAGTGGAGATGACATTCTTGTCGGTCATACTGGCGGTGTGCTTCACACATGAATCATCCCATTAGAACATAGTTGACTCTTTTTCATGGCTTGAGCAGAGTTAGACCTACTTGCTATCATGCGAGATAAGTGGAGATGACATTCTTGTCGGTCATACTGGCTGTGTGCTTCACACATAAATCATCCCATTAGAACATAGTTGACTCTTTTTCAAGGCTTGAGCAGGGTTAGACCTACTTGCTATCATGCGAGATACGTGGAGATGACATTCTTGTCGGTCATACTGGCGGTGTGCTTCACACATGAATCATCCCATTAGAACATAGTTGACTCTTTTTCATGGCTTGAGCAGAGTTAGACCTACTTGCTATCATGCGAGATAAGTGGAGATGACATTCTTGTCGGTCATACTGGCGGTGTGCTTCACACATGAATCATCCCATTAGAACATAGTTGACTCTTTTTCATGGCTTGAGCAGAGTTAGACCTACTTGCTATCATGCGAGATAAGTGGAGATGACATTCTTGTCGGTCATACTGGCGGTGTGCTTCACACATGAATCATCCCATTAGAACATAGTTGACTCTTTTTCATGGCTTGAGCAGAGTTAGACCTACTTGCTATCATGCGAGATAAGTGGAGATGACATTCTTGTCGGTCATACTGGCGGTGTGCTTCACACATGAATCATCCCATTAGAACATAGTTGACTCTTTTTCATGGCTTGAGCAGAGTTAGACCTACTTGCTATCATGCGAGATAAGTGGAGATGACATTCTTGTCGGTCATACTGGCGGTGTGCTTCACACATGAATCATCCCATAAGGACATAGTTGACTCTTTTTCATGGCTTGAGCAGAGTTAGACCTACTTGCTATCATGCGAGATAAGTGGAGATGACATTCTTGTCGGTCATACTGGCGGTGTGCTTCACACATGAATCATCCCATTAGGACATAGTTGACTCTTTTTCATGGCTTAAGCAGAGTTAGACCTACTTGCTATCATGCGAGATAAGTGGAGATGACATTCTTGTCGGTCATACTGGCGGTGTGCTTCACACATGAATCATCCCATTAGAACATAGTTTGCTCTTTTTCATGGCTTGAGCAGAGTTAGACCTACTTGCTATCATGCGAGATAAGTGGAGATGACATTCTTGTCGGTCATACTGGCGGTGTGCTTCACACATGAATCATCCCATTAGAACATAGTTGACTCTTTTTCATGGCTTGAGCAGAGTTAGACCTACTTGCTATCATGCGAGATAAGTGGAGATGACATTCTTGTCGGTCATACTGGCGGTGTGCTTCACACATGAATCATCCCATTAGAACATAGTTGACTCTTTTTCATGGCTTGAGCAGAGTTAGACCTACTTGCTATCATGCGAGATAAGTGGAGATGACATTCTTGTCGGTCATACTGGCGGTGTGCTTCACACATGAATCATCCCATTAGAACATAGTTGACTCTTTTCATGGCTTGAGCAGAGTTAGACCTACTTGCTATCATGCGAGATAAGTGGAGATGACATTCTTGTCGGTCATACTGGCGGTGTGCTTCACACATGAATCATCCCATTAGAACATAGTTGACTCTTTTTCATGGCTTGAGCAGAGTTAGACCTACTTGCTATCATGCGAGATAAATGGAGATGACATTCTTGTCGGTCATACTGGCGGTGTGCTTCACACATGAATCATCCCATTAGAACATAGTTGACTCTTTTTCATGGCTTGAGCAGAGTTAGACCTACTTGCTATCATGCGAGATAAGTGGAGATGACATTCTTGTCGGTCATACTGGCGGTGTGCTTCACACATGAATCATCCCATTAGGACATAGTTGACTCTTTTTCATGGCTTGAGCAGAGTTAGACCTACTTGCTATCATGCGAGATAAGTGGAGATGACATTCTTGTCGGTCATACTGGCGGTGTGCTTCACACATGAATCATCCCATTAGGACATAGTTGACTCTTTTTCATGGCTTAAGCAGAGTTAGACCTACTTGCTATCATGCGAGATAAGTGGAGATGACATTCTTGTCGGTCATACTGGCGGTGTGCTTCACACATGAATCATCCCATTAGAACATAGTTGACTCTTTTTCATGGCTTGAGCAGAGTTAGACCTACTTGCTATCATGCGAGATAAGTGGAGATGACATTCTTGTCGGTCATACTGGCGGTGTGCTTCACACATGAATCATCCCATTAGAACATAGTTGACTCTTTTTCATGGCTTGAGCAGAGTTAGACCTACTTGCTATCATGCGAGATAAGTGGAGATGACATTCTTGTCGGTCATACTGGCGGTGTGCTTCACACATGAATCATCCCATTAGAACATAGTTGACTCTTTTTCATGGCTTGAGCAGAGTTAGACCTACTTGCTATCATGCGAGATAAGTGGAGATGACATTCTTGTCGGTCATACTGGCGGTGTGCTTCACACATGAATCATCCCATTAGAACATAGTTGACTCTTTTTCATGGCTTGAGCAGAGTTAGACCTACTTGCTATCATGCGAGATAAGTGGAGATGACATTCTTGTCGGTCATACTGGCGGTGTGCTTCACACATGAATCATCCCATTAGAACATAGTTGACTCTTTTTCATGGCTTGAGCAGAGTTAGACCTACTTGCTATCATGCGAGATAAGTGGAGATGACATTCTTGTCGGTCATACTGGCGGTGTGCTTCACACATGAATCATCCCATTAGAACATAGTTGACTCTTTTTCATGGCTTGAGCAGAGTTAGACCTACTTGCTATCATGCGAGATAAGTGGAGATGACATTCTTGTCGGTCATACTGGCGGTGTGCTTCACACATGAATCATCCCATTAGAACATAGTTGACTCTTTTTCATGGCTTGAGCAGAGTAGGACCTACTTGCTATCATGCGAGATAAGTGGAGATGACATTCTTGTCGGTCATACTGGCGGTGTGCTTCACACATGAATCATCCCATTAGAACATAGTTGACTCTTTTTCATGGCTTGAGCAGAGTTAGACCTACTTGCTATCATGCGAGATAAGTGGAGATTACGTTCTTGTCGGTCATACTGGCGGTGTGCTTCACACATGAATCATCCCATTAGAACATAGTTGACTCTTTTTCATGGCTTGAGCAGAGTTAGACCTACTTGCTATCATGCGAGATAAGTGGAGATGACATTCTTGTCGGTCATACTGGCGGTGTGCTTCACACATGAATCATCCCATTAGAACATAGTTGACTCTTTTTCATGGCTTGAGCAGAGTTAGACCTACTTGCTATCATGCGAGATAAGTGGAGATGACATTCTTGTCGGTCATACTGGCGGTGTGCTTCACACATGAATCATCCCATTAGGACATAGTTGACTCTTTTTCATGGCTTGAGCAGAGTTAGACCTACTTGCTATCATGCGAGATAAGTGGAGATGACATTCTTGTCGGTCATACTGGCGGTGTGCTTCACACATGAATCATCCCATTAGGACATAGTTGACTCTTTTTCATGGCTTGAGCAGAGTTAGACCTACTTGCTATCATGCGAGATAAGTGGATATGACATTCTTGTCGGTCATACTGGCGGTGTGCTTCACACATGAATCATCCCATTAGAACAAAGTTGACTCTTTTTCATGGCTTGAGCAGAGTTAGACCTACTTGCTATCATGCGAGATAAGTGGAGATGACATTCTTGTCGGTCATACTGGCGGTGTGCTTCACACATGAATCATCCCATTAGGACATAGTTGACTCTTTTTCATGGCTTGAGCAGAGTTAGACCTACTTGCTATCATGCGAGATAAGTGGAGATTACATTCTTGTCGGTCATACTGGCGGTGTGCTTCACACATGAATCATCCCATTAGAACATAGTTGACTCTTTTTCATGGCTTGAGCAGAGTTAGACCTACTTGCTATCATGCGAGATAAGTGGAGATGACATTCTTGTCGGTCATACTGGCGGTGTGCTTCACACATGAATCATCCCATTAGAACATAGTTGACTCTTTCCATGGCTTGAGCAGAGTTAGACCTACTTGCTATCATGAGAGATAAGTGGAGATTACATTCTTGTCGGTCATACTGGCGGTGTGCTTCACACATGAATCATCCCATTAGAACATAGTTGACTCTTTTTCATGGCTTGAGCAGAGTTAGACCTACTTGCTATCATGCGAGATAAGTGGAGATTACATTCTTGTCGGTCATACTGGCGGTGTGCTTCACACATGAATCATCCCATTAGAACATAGTTGACTCTTTTTCATGGCTTGAGCAGAGTTAGACCTACTTGCTATCATGCGAGATAAGTGGAGATGACATTCTTGTCGGTCATACTGGCGGTGTGCTTCACACATGAATCATCCCATTAGAACATAGTTGACTCTTTTTCATGGCTTGAGCAGAGTTAGACCTACTTGCTATCATGCGAGATAAGTGGAGATGACATTCTTGTCGGTCATACTGGCGGTGTGCTTCACACATGAATCATCCCATTAGAACATAGTTGACTCTTTTTCATGGCTTGAGCAGTTTTAGACCTACTTGCTATCATGCGAGATAAGTGGAGATGACATTCTTGTCGGTCATACTGGCGGTGTGCTTCACACATGAATCATCCCATTAGAACATAGTTGACTCTTTTTCATGGCTTGAGCAGAGTTAGACCTACTTGCTATCATGCGAGATAAGTGGAGATGACATTCTTGTCGGTCATACTGGCGGTGTGCTTCACACATGAATCATCCCATTAGAACATAGTTGACTCTTTTTCATGGCTTGAGCAGTTTTAGACCTACTTGCTATCATGCGAGATAAGTGGAGATGACATTCTTGTCGGTCATACTGGCGGTGTGCTTCACACATGAATCATCCCATTAGAACATAGTTGACTCTTTTTCATGGCTTGAGCAGAGTTAGACCTACTTGCTATCATGCGAGATAAGTGGAGATGACATTCTTGTCGGTCATACTGGCGGTGTGCTTCACACATGAATCATCCCATTAGAACATAGTTGACTCTTTTTCATGGCTTGAGCAGAGTTAGACCTACTTGCTATCATGCGAGATAAGTGGAGATGACATTCTTGTCGGTCATACTGGCGGTGTGCTTCACACATGAATCATCCCATTAGAACATAGTTGACTCTTTTTCATGGCTTGAGCAGAGTTAGACCTACTTGCTATCATGCGAGATAAGTGGAGATGACATTCTTGTCGGTCATACTGGCGGTGTGCTTCACACATGAATCATCCCATTAGAACATAGTTGACTCTTTTTCATGGCTTGAGCAGAGTTAGACCTACTTGCTATCATGCGAGATAAGTGGAGATGACATTCTTGTCGGTCATACTGGCGGTGTGCTTCACACATGAATCATCCCATTTGAACAAAGTTGACTCTTTTTCATGGCTTGAGCAGAGTTAGACCTACTTGCTATCATGCGAGATAAGTGGAGATGACATTCTTGTCGGTCATACTGGCGGTGTGCTTCACACATGAATCATCCCATTAGAACATAGTTGACTCTTTTTCATGGCTTGAGCAGAGTTAGACCTACTTGCTATCATGCGAGATAAGTGGAGATGACATTCTTGTCGGTCATACTGGCGGTGTGCTTCACACATAAATCATCCCATTAGAACAAAGTTGACTCTTTTTCATGGCTTGAGCAGAGTTAGACCTACTTGCTATCATGCGAGATAAGTGGAGATGACATTCTTGTCGGTCATACTGGCGGTGTGCTTCACACATAAATCATCCCATTAGAACATAGTTGACTCTTTTTCATGGCTTGAGCATAGTTAGACTAACTTGCTATCATGCGAGATAAGTGGAGATGACATTCTTGTCGGTCATACTGGCGGTGTGCTTCACACATGAATCATCCCATTAGAACATAGTTGACTCTTTTTCATGGCTTGAGCAGAGTTAGACCTACTTGCTATCATGCGAGATAAGTGGAGATGACATTCTTGTCGGTCATACTGGCGGTGTGCTTCACACATGAATCATCCCATTAGAACATAGTTGACTCTTTTTCATGGCTTGAGCAGAGTTAGACCTACTTGCTATCATGCGAGATAAGTGGAGATTACATTCTTGTCGGTCATACTGGCGGTGTGCTACACACATGAATCATCCCATTAGGACATAGTTGACTCTTTTTCATGGCTTGAGCAGAGTTAGACCTACTTGCTATCATGCGAGATAAGTGGAGATGACATTCTTGTCGGTCATACTGGCGGTGTGCTTCACACATGAATCATCCCATTAGAACATAGTTGACTCTTTTTCATGGCTTGAGCAGAGTTAGACCTACTTGCTATCATGCGAGATAAGTGGAGATGACATTCTTGTCGGTCATACTGGCGGTGTGCTTCACACATGAATCATCCCATTAGAACATAGTTGACTCTTTTTCATGGCTTGAGCAGAGTTAGACCTACTTGCTATCATGCGAGATAAGTGGAGATGACATTCTTGTCGGTCATACTGGCGGTGTGCTTCACACATGAATCATCCCATTAGAACATAGTTGACTCTTTTTCATGGCTTGAGCAGAGTTAGACCTACTTGCTATCATGCGAGATAAGTGGAGATGACATTCTTGTCGGTCATACTGGCGGTGTGCTTCACACATGAATCATCCCATTAGAACATAGTTGACTCTTTTTCATGGCTTGAGCAGAGTTAGACCTACTTGCTATCATGCGAGATAAGTGGAGATGACATTCTTGTCGGTCATACTGGCGGTGTGCTTCACACATGAATCATCCCATTAGAACATAGTTGACTCTTTTTCATGGCTTGAGCAGAGTTAGACCTACTTGCTATCATGCGAGATAAGTGGAGATGACATTCTTGTCGGTCATACTGGCGGTGTGCTTCACACATGAATCATCCCATTAGAACATAGTTGACTCTTTTTCATGGCTTGAGCAGAGTTAGACCTACTTGCTATCATGCGAGATAAGTGGAGATGACATTCTTGTCGGTCATACTGGCGGTGTGCTTCACACATGAATCATCCCATTAGAACATAGTTGACTCTTTTTCATGGCTTGAGCAGAGTTAGACCTACTTGCTATCATGCGAGATAAGTGGAGATGACATTCTTGTCGGTCATACTGGCGGTGTGCTTCACACATGAATCATCCCATTAGAACATAGTTGACTCTTTTTCATGGCTTGAGCAGAGTTAGACCTACTTGCTATCATGCGAGATAAGTGGAGATGACATTCTTGTCGGTCATACTGGCGGTGTGCTTCACACATGAATCATCCCATTAGAACATAGTTGACTCTTTTTCATGGCTTGAGCAGAGTTAGACCTACTTGCTATCATGCGAGATAAGTGGAGATGACATTCTTGTCGGTCATACTGGCGGTGTGCTTCACACATGAATCATCCCATTAGAACATAGTTGACTCTTTTTCATGGCTTGAGCAGAGTTAGACCTACTTGCTATCATGCGAGATAAGTGGAGATGACATTCTTGTCGGTCATACTGGCGGTGTGCTTCACACATGAATCATCCCATTAGAACATAGTTGACTCTTTTTCATGGCTTGAGCAGAGTTAGACCTACTTGCTATCATGCGAGATAAGTGGAGATGACATTCTTGTCGGTCATACTGGCGGTGTGCTTCACACATGAATTATCCCATTAGAACATAGTTGACTCTTTTTCATGGCTTGAGCAGAGTTAGACTAACTTGCTATCATGCGAGATAAGTGGAGATGACATTCTTGTCGGTCATACTGGCGGTGTGCTTCACACATGAATCATCCCATTAGAACATAGTTGACTCTTTTTCATGGCTTGAGCAGAGTTAGACCTACTTGCTATCATGCGAGATAAGTGGAGATGACATTCTTGTCGGTCATACTGGCGGTGTGCTTCACACATGAATCATCCCATTAGAACATAGTTGACTCTTTTTCATGGCTTGAGCAGAGTTAGACCTACTTGCTATCATGCGAGATAAGTGGAGATGACATTCTTGTCGGTCATACTGGCGGTGTGCTTCACACATAAATCATCCCATTAGGACATAGTTGACTCTTTTTCATGGCTTAAGCAGAGTTAGACCTACTTGCTATCATGCGAGATAAGTGGAGATGACATTCTTGTCGGTCATACTGGCGGTGTGCTTCACACATGAATCATCCCATTAGAACATAGTTGACTCTTTTTCATGGCTTGAGCAGAGTTAGACCTACTTGCTATCATGCGAGATAAGTGGAGATGACATTCTTGTCGGTCATACTGGCGGTGTGCTTCACACATGAATCATCCCATTAGAACATAGTTGACTCTTTTTCATGGCTTGAGCAGAGTTAGACCTACTTGCTATCATGCGAGATAAGTGGAGATGACATTCTTGTCGGTCATACTGGCGGTGTGCTTCACACATGAATCATCCCATTAGAACATAGTTGACTCTTTTTCATGGCTTGAGCAGAGTTAGACCTACTTGCTATCATGCGAGATAAGTGGAGATTACATTCTTGTCGGTCATACTGGCGGTGTGCTTCACACATGAATCATCCCATTAGGACATAGTTGACTCTTTTTCATGGCTTAAGCAGAGTTAGACCTACTTGCTATCATGCGAGATAAGTGGAGATGACATTCTTGTCGGTCATACTGGCGGTGTGCTTCACACATGAATCATCCCATTAGAACATAGTTGACTCTTTTTCATGGCTTGAGCAGAGTTAGACCTACTTGCTATCATGCGAGATAAGTGGAGATGACATTCTTGTCGGTCATACTGGCGGTGTGCTTCACACATGAATCATCCCATTAGAACATAGTTGACTCTTTTTCATGGCTTGAGCAGAGTTAGACCTACTTGCTATCATGCGAGATAAGTGGAGATGACATTCTTGTCGGTCATACTGGCGGTGTGCTTCACACATGAATCATCCCATTAGAACATAGTTGACTCTTTTTCATGGCTTGAGCAGAGTTAGACCTACTTGCTATCATGCGAGATAAGTGGAGATGACATTCTTGTCGGTCATACTGGCGGTGTGCTTCACACATGAATCATCCCATTAGAACATAGTTGACTCTTTTTCATGGCTTGAGCAGAGTTAGACCTACTTGCTATCATGCGAGATAAGTGGAGATGACATTCTTGTCGGTCATACTGGCGGTGTGCTTCACACATGAATCATCCCATTAGAACATAGTTGACTCTTTTTCATGGCTTGAGCAGAGTTAGACCTACTTGCTATCATGCGAGATAAGTGGAGATGACATTCTTGTCGGTCATACTGGCGGTGTGCTTCACACATGAATCATCCCATTAGAACATAGTTGACTCTTTTTCATGGCTTGAGCAGAGTTAGACCTACTTGCTATCATGCGAGATAAGTGGAGATGACATTCTTGTCGGTCATACTGGCGGTGTGCTTCACACATGAATTATCCCATTAGAACATAGTTGACTCTTTTTCATGGCTTGAGCAGAGTTAGACCTACTTGCTATCATGCGAGATAAGTGGAGATGACATTCTTGTCGGTCATACTGGCGGTGTGCTTCACACATGAATCATCCCATTAGAACATAGTTGACTCTTTTTCATGGCTTGAGCAGAGTTAGACCTACTTGCTATCATGCGAGATAAGTGGAGATGACATTCTTGTCGGTCATACTGGCGGTGTGCTTCACACATGAATCATCCCATTAGAACATAGTTGACTCTTTTTCATGGCTTGAGCAGAGTTAGACCTACTTGCTATCATGCGAGATAAGTGGAGATGACATTCTTGTCGGTCATACTGGCGGTGTGCTTCACACATGAATCATCCCATTAGAACATAGTTGACTCTTTTTCATGGCTTGAGCAGAGTTAGACCTACTTGCTATCATGCGAGATAAGTGGAGATTACATTCTTGTCGGTCATACTGGCGGTGTGCTTCACACATGAATCATCCCATTAGAACATAGTTGACTCTTTTTCATGGCTTGAGCAGAGTTAGACCTACTTGCTATCATGCGAGATAAGTGGAGATGACATTCTTGTCGGTCATACTGGCGGTGTGCTTCACACATGAATCATCCCATTAGAACATAGTTGACTCTTTTTCATGGCTTGAGCAGAGTTAGACCTACTTGCTATCATGCGAGATAAGTGGAGATGACATTCTTGTCGGTCATACTGGCGGTGTGCTTCACACATGAATCATCCCATTAGGACATAGTTGACTCTTTTTCATGGCTTGAGCGGAGTTAGACCTACTTGCTATCATGCGAGATAAGTGGAGATGACATTCTTGTCGGTCATACTGGCGGTGTGCTTCACACATGAATCATCCCATTAGAACATAGTTGACTCTTTTTCATGGCTTGAGCAGAGTTAGACCTACTTGCTATCATGCGAGATAAGTGGAGATGACATTCTTGTCGGTCATACTGGCGGTGTGCTTCACACATGAATCATCCCATTAGAACATAGTTGACTCTTTTTCATGGCTTGAGCAGAGTTAGACCTACTTGCTATCATGCGAGATAAGTGAAGATGACATTCTTGTCGGTCATACTGGCGGTGTGCTTCACACATGAATCATCCCATTAGAACATAGTTGACTCTTTTTCATGGCTTGAGCAGAGTTAGACCTACTTGCTATCATGCGAGATAAGTGGAGATGACATTCTTGTCGGTCATACTGGCGGTGTGCTTCACACATGAATCATCCCATTAGGACATAGTTGACTCTTTTTCATGGCTTGAGCAGAGTTAGACCTACTTGCTATCATGCGAGATAAGTGGAGATTACATTCTTGTCGGTCATACTGGCGGTGTGCTTCACACATGAATCATCCCATTAGAACATAGTTGACTCTTTTTCATGGCTTGAGCAGAGTTAGACCTACTTGCTATCATGCGAGATAAGTGGAGATGACATTCTTGTCGGTCATACTGGCGGTGTGCTTCACACATGAATCATCCCATTAGAACATAGTTGACTCTTTTTCATGGCTTGAGCAGAGTTAGACCTACTTGCTATCATGCGAGATAAGTGGAGATGACATTCGTGTCGGTCATACTGGCGGTGTGCTTCACACATGAATCATCCCATTAGAACATAGTTGACTCTTTTTCATGGCTTGAGCAGAGTTAGACCTACTTGCTATCATGCGAGATAAGTGGGGATGACATTCTTGTCGGTCATACTGGCGGTGTGCTTCACACATGAATCATCCCATTAGAACATAGTTGACTCTTTTTCATGGCTTAAGCAGATTTAGACCTACTTGCTATCATGCGAGATAAGTGGAGATGACATTCTTGTCGGTCATACTGGCGGTGTGCTTCACACATGAATCATCCCATTAGAACATAGTTGACTCTTTTTCATGGCTTGAGCAGAGTTAGACCTACTTGCTATCATGCGAGATAAGTGGAGATGACATTCTTGTCGGTCATACTGGCGGTGTGCTTCACACATGAATCATCCCATTAGAACATAGTTGACTCTTTTTCATGGCTTGAGCAGAGTTAGACCTACTTGCTATCATGCGAGATAAGTGGAGATGACATTCTTGTCGGTCATACTGGCGGTGTGCTTCACACATGAATCATCCCATTAGAACATAGTTGACTCTTTTTCATGGCTTAAGCAGATTTAGACCTACTTGCTATCATGCGAGATAAGTGGAGATGACATTCTTGTCGGTCATACTGGCGGTGTGCTTCACACATGAATCATCCCATTAGAACATAGTTGACTCTTTTTCATGGCTTGAGCAGAGTTAGACCTACTTGCTATCATGCGAGATAAGTGGAGATGACATTCTTGTCGGTCATACTGGCGGTGTGCTTCACACATGAATCATCCCATTAGAACAAAGTTGACTCTTTTTCATGGCTTGAGCAGAGTTAGACCTACTTGCTATCATGCGAGATAAGTGGAGATGACATTCTTGTCGGTCATACTGGCGGTGTGCTTCACACATAAATCATCCCATTAGAACATAGTTGACTCTTTTTCATGGCTTGAGCAGAGTTAGACCTACTTGCTATCATGCGAGATAAGTGGAGATGACATTCTTGTCGGTCATACTGGCGGTGTGCTTCACACATGAATCATCCCATTAGAACAAAGTTGACTCTTTTTCATGGCTTGAGCAGAGTTAGACCTACTTGCTATCATGCGAGATAAGTGGAGATGACATTCTTGTCGGTCATACTGGCGGTGTGCTTCACACATGAATCATCCCATTAGAACATAGTTGACTCTTTTTCATGGCTTGAGCAGAGTAAGACTAACTTGCTATCATGCGAGATAAGTGGAGATGACATTCTTGTCGGTCATACTGGCGGTGTGCTTCACACATGAATCATCCCATTAGAACATAGTTGACTCTTTTTCATGGCTTGAGCAGAGTTAGACCTACTTGCTATCATGCGAGATAAGTGGAGATTACATTCTTGTCGGTCATACTGGCGGTGTGCTACACACATGAATCATCCCATTAGGACATAGTTGACTCTTTTTCATGGCTTGAGCAGAGTTAGACCTACTTGCTATCATGCGAGATAAGTGGAGATGACATTCTTGTCGGTCATACTGGCGGTGTGCTTCACACATGAATCATCCCATTAGAACATAGTTGACTCTTTTTCATGGCTTGAGCAGAGTTAGACCTACTTGCTATCATGCGAGATAAGTGGAGATGACATTCTTGTCGGTCATACTGGCGGTGTGCTTCACACATGAATCATCCCATTAGAACATAGTTGACTCTTTTTCATGGCTTGAGCAGAGTTAGACCTACTTGCTATCATGCGAGATAAGTGGAGATTACATTCTTGTCGGTCATACTGGCGGTGTGCTTCACACATGAATCATCCCATTAGAACATAGTTGACTCTTTTTCATGGCTTGAGCAGAGTTAGACCTACTTGCTATCATGCGAGATAAGTGGAGATTACATTCTTGTCGGTCATACTGGCGGTGTGCTTCACACATGAATCATCCCATTAGAACATAGTTGACTCTTTTTCATGGCTTGAGCAGAGTTAGACCTACTTGCTATCATGCGAGATAAGTGGAGATGACATTCTTGTCGGTCATACTGGCGGTGTGCTACACACATGAATCATCCCATTAGGACATAGTTGACTCTTTTTCATGGCTTGAGCAGAGTTAGACCTACTTGCTATCATGCGAGATAAGTGGAGATGACATTCTTGTCGGTCATACTGGCGGTGTGCTTCACACATGAATCATCCCATTAGAACATAGTTGACTCTTTTTCATGGCTTGAGCAGAGTTAGACCTACTTGCTATCATGCGAGATAAGTGGAGATGACATTCTTGTCGGTCATACTGGCGGTGTGCTTCACACATGAATCATCCCATTAGAACATAGTTGACTCTTTTTCATGGCTTGAGCAGAGTTAGACTAACTTGCTATCATGCGAGATAAGTGGAGATGACATTCTTGTCGGTCATACTGGCGGTGTGCTTCACACATGAATCATCCCATTAGAACATAGTTGACTCTTTTTCATGGCTTGAGCAGAGTTAGACCTACTTGCTATCATGCGAGATAAGTGGAGATGACATTCTTGTCGGTCATACTGGCGGTGTGCTTCACACATGAATCATCCCATTAGAACATAGTTGACTCTTTTTCATGGCTTGAGCAGAGTTAGACCTACTTGCTATCATGCGAGATAAGTGGAGATGACATTCTTGTCGGTCATACTGGCGGTGTGCTTCACACATGAATCATCCCATTAGAACATAGTTGACTCTTTTTCATGGCTTGAGCAGAGTTAGACCTACTTGCTATCATGCGAGATAAGTGGAGATGACATTCTTGTCGGTCATACTGGCGGTGTGCTTCACACATGAATCATCCCATTAGAACATAGTTGACTCTTTTTCATGGCTTGAGCAGAGTTAGACCTACTTGCTATCATGCGAGATAAGAGGAGATGACATTCTTGTCGGTCATACTGGCGGTGTGCTTCACACATGAATCATCCCATTAGAACATAGTTGACTCTTTTTCATGGCTTGAGCAGAGTTAGACCTACTTGCTATCATGCGAGATAAGTGGAGATGACATTCTTGTCGGTCATACTGGCGGTGTGCTTCACACATGAATCATCCCATTAGAACATAGTTGACTCTTTTTCATGGCTTGAGCAGAGTTAGACCTACTTGCTATCATGCGAGATAAGTGGAGATGACATTCTTGTCGGTCATACTGGCGGTGTGCTTCACACATGAATTATCCCATTAGAACATAGTTGACTCTTTTTCATGGCTTGAGCAGAGTTAGACCTACTTGCTATCATGCGAGATAAGTGGAGATGACATTCTTGTCGGTCATACTGGCGGTGTGCTTCACACATGAATCATCCCATTAGAACATAGTTGACTCTTTTTCATGGCTTGAGCAGAGTTAGACCTACTTGCTATCATGCGAGATAAGTGGAGATGACATTCTTGTCGGTCATACTGGCGGTGTGCTTCACACATGAATCATCCCATTAGAACATAGTTGACTCTTTTTCATGGCTTGAGCAGTTTTAGACCTACTTGCTATCATGCGAGATAAGTGGAGATGACATTCTTGTCGGTCATACTGGCGGTGTGCTTCACACATGAATCATCCCATTAGAACATAGTTGACTCTTTTTCATGGCTTGAGCAGAGTTAGACCTACTTGCTATCATGCGAGATAAGTGGAGATGACATTCTTGTCGGTCATACTGGCGGTGTGCTTCACACATGAATCATCCCATTAGAACATAGTTGACTCTTTTTCATGGCTTGAGCAGAGTTAGACCTACTTGCTATTATGCGAGATAAGTGGAGATGACATTCTTGTCGGTCATACTGGCGGTGTGCTTCACACATGAATCATCCCATTAGAACATAGTTGACTCTTTTTCATGGCTTGAGCAGAGTTAGACCTACTTGCTATCATGCGAGATAAGTGGAGATGACATTCTTGTCGGTCATACTGGCGGTGTGCTTCACACATGAATCATCCCATTAGAACATAGTTGACTCTTTTTCATGGCTTGAGCAGAGTTAGACCTACTTGCTATCATGCGAGATAAGTGGAGATGACATTCTTGTCGGTCATACTGGCGGTGTGCTTCACACATGAATCATCCCATTAGAACAAAGTTGACTCTTTTTCATGGCTTGAGCAGAGTTAGACCTACTTGCTATCATGCGAGATAAGTGGAGATGACATTCTTGTCGGTCATACTGGCGGTGTGCTTCACACATGAATCATCCCATTAGAACATAGTTGACTCTTTTTCATGGCTTGAGCAGAGTTAGACCTACTTGCTATCATGCGAGATAAGTGGAGATGACATTCTTGTCGGTCATACTGGCGGTGTGCTTCACACATGAATCATCCCATTAGGACATAGTTGACTCTTTTTCATGGCTTGAGCAGAGTTAGACCTACTTGCTATCATGCGAGATAAGTGGAGATGACATTCTTGTCGGTCATACTGGCGGTGTGCTTCACACATGAATTATCCCATTAGAACATAGTTGACTCTTTTTCATGGCTTGAGCAGAGTTAGACCTACTTGCTATCATGCGAGATAAGTGGAGATGACATTCTTGTCGGTCATACTGGCGGTGTGCTTCACACATGATTTATCCCATTAGAACATAGTTGACTCTTTTTCATGGCTTGAGCAGAGTTAGACCTACTTGCTATCATGCGAGATAAGTGGAGATGACATTCTTGTCGGTCATACTGGCGGTGTGCTTCACACATGAATCATCCCATTAGAACAAAGTTGACTCTTTTTCATGGCTTGAGCAGAGTTAGACCTACTTGCTATCATGCGAGATAAGTGGAGATGACATTCTTGTCGGTCATACTGGCGGTGTGCTTCACACATGAATCATCCCATTAGGACATAGTTGACTCTTTTTCATGGCTTGAGCAGAGTTAGACCTACTTGCTATCATGCGAGATAAGTGGAGATGACATTCTTGTCGGTCATACTGGCGGTGTGCTTCACACATGAATTATCCCATTAGAACATAGTTGACTCTTTTTCATGGCTTGAGCAGAGTTAGACCTACTTGCTATCATGCGAGATAAGTGGAGATGACATTCTTGTCGGTCATACTGGCGGTGTGCTTCACACATGAATTATCCCATTAGAACATAGTTGACTCTTTTTCATGGCTTGAGCAGAGTTAGACCTACTTGCTATCATGCGAGATAAGTGGAGATGACATTCTTGTCGGTCATACTGGCGGTGTGCTTCACACATGAATCATCCCATTAGAACAAAGTTGACTCTTTTTCATGGCTTGAGCAGAGTTAGACCTACTTGCTATCATGCGAGATAAGTGGAGATGACATTCTTGTCGGTCATACTGGCGGTGTGCTTCACACATGAATTATCCCATTAGAACATAGTTGACTCTTTTTCATGGCTTGAGCAGAGTTAGACCTACTTGCTATCATGCGAGATAAGTGGAGATGACATTCTTGTCGGTCATACTGGCGGTGTGCTTCACACATGAATCATCCCATTAGAACATAGTTGACTCTTTTTCATGGCTTGAGCAGAGTTAGACCTACTTGCTATCATGCGAGATAAGTGGAGATTACATTCTTGTCGGTCATACTGGCGGTGTGCTACACACATGAATCATCCCATTAGGACATAGTTGACTCTTTTTCATGGCTTGAGCAGAGTTAGACCTACTTGCTATCATGCGAGATAAGTGGAGATTACATTCTTGTCGGTCATACTGGCGGTGTGCTTCACACATGAATCATCTTATCAGAACATAGTTGACTCTTTTTCATGGCTTGAGCAGAGTTAGACCTACTTGCTATCATGCGAGATAAGTGGAGATGACATTCTTGTCGGTCATACTGGCGGTGTGCTTCACACATGAATCATCCCATTAGAACATAGTTGACTCTTTTTCATGGCTTGAGCAGAGTTAGACCTACTTGCTATCATGCGAGATAAGTGGAGATGACATTCTTGTCGGTCATACTGGCGGTGTGCTTCACACATGAATCATCCCATTAGAACATAGTTGACTCTTTTTCATGGCTTAAGCAGAGTTAGACCTACTTGCTATCATGCGAGATAAGTGGAGATGACATTCTTGTCGGTCATACTGGCGGTGTGCTTCACACATGAATCATCCCATTAGAACATAGTTGACTCTTTTTCATGGCTTGAGCAGAGTTAGACCTACTTGCTATCATGCGAGATAAGTGGAGATTACATTCTTGTCGGTCATACTGGCGGTGTGCTTCACACATGAATCATCCCATAAGAACATAGTTGACTCTTTTTCATGGCTTGAGCAGAGTTAGACCTACTTGCTATCATGCGAGATAAGTGGAGATGACATTCTTGTCGGTCATACTGGCGGTGTGCTTCACACATGAATCATCCCATTAGAACATAGTTGACTCTTTTTCATGGCTTGAGCAGAGTTAGACTAACTTGCTATCATGCGAGATAAGTGGAGATGACATTCTTGTCGGTCATACTGGCGGTGTGCTTCACACATGAATCATCCCATTAGAACATAGTTGACTCTTTTTCATGGCTTAAGCAGATTTAGACCTACTTGCTATCATGCGAGATAAGTGGAGATGACATTCTTGTCGGTCATACTGGCGGTGTGCTTCACACATGAATCATCCCATTAGAACATAGTTGACTCTTTTTCATGGCTTGAGCAGAGTTAGACCTACTTGCTATCATGCGAGATAAGTGGAGATTACATTCTTGTCGGTCATACTGGCGGTGTGCTTTACACATGAATCATCATATTAGAACATAGTTGACTCTTTTTCATGGCTTGAGCAGAGTTAGACCTACTTGCTATCATGCGAGATAAGTGGAGATGACATTCTTGTCGGTCATACTGGCGGTGTGCTTCACACATGAATCATCCCATTAGAACATAGTTGACTCTTTTTCATGGCTTGAGCAGAGTTAGACCTACTTGCTATCATGCGAGATAAGTGGAGATGACATTCTTGTCGGTCATACTGGCGGTGTGCTTCACACATGAATCATCCCATTAGAACATAGTTGACTCTTTTTCATGGCTTGAGCAGAGTTAGACCTACTTGCTATCATGCGAGATAAGTGGAGATGACATTCTTGTCGGTCATACTGGCGGTGTGCTTCACACATGAATCATCCCATTAGAACATAGTTGACTCTTTTTCATGGCTTGAGCAGAGTTAGACCTACTTGCTATCATGCGAGATAAGTGGAGATGACATTCTTGTCGGTCATACTGGCGGTGTGCTTCACACATGAATCATCCCATTAGAACATAGTTGACTCTTTTTCATGGCTTGAGCAGAGTTAGACCTACTTGCTATCATGCGAGATAAGTGGAGATGACATTCTTGTCGGTCATACTGGCGGTGTGCTTCACACATGAATTATCCCATTAGAACATAGTTGACTCTTTTTCATGGCTTGAGCAGAGTTAGACTAACTTGCTATCATGCGAGATAAGTGGAGATGACATTCTTGTCGGTCATACTGGCGGTGTGCTTCACACATGAATCATCCCATTAGAACATAGTTGACTCTTTTTCATGGCTTGAGCAGAGTTAGACCTACTTGCTATCATGCGAGATAAGTGGAGATGACATTCTTGTCGGTCATACTGGCGGTGTGCTTCACACATGAATCATCCCATTAGAACATAGTTGACTCTTTTTCATGGCTTGAGCAGAGTTAGACCTACTTGCTATCATGCGAGATAAGTGGAGATGACATTCTTGTCGGTCATACTGGCGGTGTGCTTCACACATGAATCATCCCATTAGAACATAGTTGACTCTTTTTCATGGCTTGAGCAGAGTTAGACCTACTTGCTATCATGCGAGATAAGTGGAGATGACATTCTTGTCGGTCATACTGGCGGTGTGCTTCACACATGAATTATCCCATTAGAACATAGTTGACTCTTTTTCATGGCTTGAGCAGAGTTAGACTAACTTGCTATCATGCGAGATAAGTGGAGATGACATTCTTGTCGGTCATACTGGCGGTGTGCTTCACACATGAATCATCCCATTAGAACATAGTTGACTCTTTTTCATGGCTTGAGCAGAGTTAGACCTACTTGCTATCATGCGAGATAAGTGGAGATGACATTCTTGTCGGTCATACTGGCGGTGTGCTTCACACATGAATTATCCCATTAGAACATAGTTGACTCTTTTTCATGGCTTGAGCAGAGTTAGACTAACTTGCTATCATGCGAGATAAGTGGAGATGACATTCTTGTCGGTCATACTGGCGGTGTGCTTCACACATGAATCATCCCATTAGAACATAGTTGACTCTTTTTCATGGCTTGAGCAGAGTTAGACCTACTTGCTATCATGCGAGATAAGTGGAGATGACATTCTTGTCGGTCATACTGGCGGTGTGCTTCACACATGAATCATCCCATTAGAACATAGTTGACTCTTTTTCATGGCTTGAGCAGAGTTAGACCTACTTGCTATCATGCGAGATAAGTGGAGATGACATTCTTGTCGGTCATACTGGCGGTGTGCTTCACACATGAATCATCCCATTAGAACATAGTTGACTCTTTTTCATGGCTTGAGCAGAGTTAGACCTACTTGCTATCATGCGAGATAAGTGGAGATGACATTCTTGTCGGTCATACTGGCGGTGTGCTTCACACATGAATCATCCCATTAGAACATAGTTGACTCTTTTTCATGGCTTGAGCAGAGTTAGACCTACTTGCTATCATGCGAGATAAGTGGAGATGACATTCTTGTCGGTCATACTGGCGGTGTGCTTCACACATGAATCATCCCATTAGAACATAGTTGACTCTTTTTCATGGCTTGAGCAGAGTTAGACCTACTTGCTATCATGCGAGATAAGTGGAGATTACATTCTTGTCGGTCATACTGGCGGTGTGCTTCACACATGAATCATCCCATTAGAACATAGTTGACTCTTTTTCATGGCTTGAGCAGAGTTAGACCTACTTGCTATCATGCGAGATAAGTGGAGATGACATTCTTGTCGGTCATACTGGCGGTGTGCTTCACACATGAATCATCCCATTAGAACATAGTTGACTCTTTTTCATGGCTTGAGCAGAGTTAGACCTACTTGCTATCATGCGAGATAAGTGGAGATGACATTCTTGTCGGTCATACTGGCGGTGTGCTTCACACATGAATCATCCCATTAGGACATAGTTGACTCTTTTTCATGGCTTGAGCAGAGTTAGACCTACTTGCTATCATGCGAGATAAGTGGAGATGACATTCTTGTCGGTCATACTGGCGGTGTGCTTCACACATGAATCATCCCATTAGAACATAGTTGACTCTTTTTCATGGCTTGAGCAGAGTTAGACCTACTTGCTATCATGCGAGATAAGTGGAGATGACATTCTTGTCGGTCATACTGGCGGTGTGCTTCACACATGAATCATCCCATTAGAACATAGTTGACTCTTTTTCATGGCTTGAGCAGAGTTAGACCTACTTGCTATCATGCGAGATAAGTGGAGATGACATTCTTGTCGGTCATACTGGCGGTGTGCTTCACACATGAATCATCCCATTAGGACATAGTTGACTCTTTTTCATGGCTTGAGCAGAGTTAGACCTACTTGCTATCATGCGAGATAAGTGGAGATTACATTCTTGTCGGTCATACTGGCGGTGTGCTTCACACATGAATCATCCCATTAGGACATAGTTGACTCTTTTTCATGGCTTGAGCAGAGTTAGACCTACTTGCTATCATGCGAGATAAGTGGAGATGACATTCTTGTCGGTCATACTGGCGGTGTGCTTCACACATGAATCATCCCATTAGGACATAGTTGACTCTTTTTCATGGCTTGAGCAGAGTTAGACCTACTTGCTATCATGCGAGATAAGTGGAGATTACATTCTTGTCGGTCATACTGGCGGTGTGCTTCACACATGAATCATCCCATTAGAACATAGTTGACTCTTTTTCATGGCTTGAGCAGAGTTAGACCTACTTGCTATCATGCGAGATAAGTGGATATTACATTCTTGTCGGTCATACTGGCGGTGTGCTTCACACATGAATCATCCCATTAGAACATAGTTGACTCTTTTTCATGGCTTGAGCAGAGTTAGACCTACTTGCTATCATGCGAGATAAGTGGAGATGACATTCTTGTCGGTCATACTGGCGGTGTGCTTCACACATGAATCATCCCATTAGAACATAGTTGACTCTTTTTCATGGCTTGAGCAGAGTTAGACCTACTTGCTATCATGCGAGATAAGTGGAGATTACATTCTTGTCGGTCATACTGGCGGTGTGCTTCACACATGAATCATCCCATTAGAACATAGTTGACTCTTTTTCATGGCTTGAGCAGAGTTAGACCTACTTGCTATCATGCGAGATAAGTGGAGATTACATTCTTGTCGGTCATACTGGCGGTGTGCTTCACACATGAATCATCCCATTAGAACATAGTTGACTCTTTTTCATGGCTTGAGCAGAGTTAGACCTACTTGCTATCATGCGAGATAAGTGGAGATTACATTCTTGTCGGTCATACTGGCGGTGTGCTTCACACATGAATCATCCCATTAGAACATAGTTGACTCTTTTTCATGGCTTGAGCAGAGTTAGACCTACTTGCTATCATGCGAGATAAGTGGAGATGACATTCTTGTCGGTCATACTGGCGGTGTGCTTCACACATGAATCATCCCATTAGAACATAGTTGACTCTTTTTCATGGCTTGAGCAGAGTTAGACCTACTTGCTATCATGCGAGATAAGTGGAGATGACATTCTTGTCGGTCATACTGGCGGTGTGCTTCACACATGAATCATCCCATTAGAACATAGTTGACTCTTTTTCATGGCTTGAGCAGAGTTAGACCTACTTGCTATCATGCGAGATAAGTGGAGATGACATTCTTGTCGGTCATACTGGCGGTGTGCTTCACACATGAATCATCCCATTAGAACATAGTTGACTCTTTTTCATGGCTTGAGCAGAGTTAGACCTACTTGCTATCATGCGAGATAAGTGGAGATGACATTCTTGTCGGTCATACTGGCGGTGTGCTTCACACATGAATCATCCCATTAGAACATAGTTGACTCTTTTTCATGGCTTGAGCAGAGTTAGACCTACTTGCTATCATGCGAGATAAGTGGAGATGACATTCTTGTCGGTCATACTGGCGGTGTGCTTCACACATGAATCATCCCATTAGAACATAGTTGACTCTTTTTCATGGCTTGAGCAGAGTTAGACCTACTTGCTATCATGCGAGATAAGTGGAGATGACATTCTTGTCGGTCATACTGGCGGTGTGCTTCACACATGAATCATCCCATTAGAACATAGTTGACTCTTTTTCATGGCTTGAGCAGAGTTAGACCTACTTGCTATCATGCGAGATATGTGGAGATGACATTCTTGTCGGTCATACTGGCGGTGTGCTTCACACATGAATCATCCCATTAGAACATAGTTGACTCTTTTTCATGGCTTGAGCAGAGTTAGACCTACTTGCTATCATGCGAGATAAGTGGAGATGACATTCTTGTCGGTCATACTGGCGGTGTGCTTCACACATGAATCATCCCATTAGAACATAGTTGACTCTTTTTCATGGCTTGAGCAGAGTTAGACCTACTTGCTATCATGCGAGATAAGTGGAGATGACATTCTTGTCGGTCATACTGGCGGTGTGCTTCACACATGAATCATCCCATTAGAACATAGTTGACTCTTTTTCATGGCTTGAGCAGAGTTAGACCTACTTGCTATCATGCGAGATAAGTGGAGATTACATTCTTGTCGGTCATACTGGCGGTGTGCTTCACACATGAATCATCCCATTAGAACATAGTTGACTCTTTTTCATGGCTTGAGCAGAGTTAGACCTACTTGCTATCATGCGAGATAAGTGGAGATGACATTCTTGTCGGTCATACTGGCGGTGTGCTTCACACATGAATCATCCCATTAGAACATAGTTGACTCTTTTTCATGGCTTGAGCAGAGTTAGACCTACTTGCTATCATGCGAGATAAGTGGAGATGACATTCTTGTCGGTCATACTGGCGGTGTGCTTCACACATGAATCATCCCATTAGAACATAGTTGACTCTTTTTCATGGCTTGAGCAGAGTTAGACCTACTTGCTATCATGCGAGATAAGTGGAGATGACATTCTTGTCGGTCATACTGGCGGTGTGCTTCACACATGAATCATCCCATTAGAACAAAGTTGACTCTTTTTCATGGCTTGAGCAGAGTTAGACCTACTTGCTATCATGCGAGATAAGTGGAGATGACATTCTTGTTGGTCATACTGGCGGTGTGCTTCACACATGAATCATCCCATTAGAACATAGTTGACTCTTTTTCATGGCTTGAGCAGAGTTAGACTAACTTGCTATCATGCGAGATAAGTGGAGATGACATTCTTGTCGGTCATACTGGCGGTGTGCTTCACACATGAATCATCCCATTAGAACATAGTTGACTCTTTTTCATGGCTTGAGCAGAGTTAGACCTACTTGCTATCATGCGAGATAAGTGGAGATTACATTCTTGTCGGTCATACTGGCGGTGTGCTACACACATGAATCATCCCATTAGGACATAGTTGACTCTTTTTCATGGCTTGAGCAGAGTTAGACCTACTTGCTATCATGCGAGATAAGTGGAGATGACATTCTTGTCGGTCATACTGGCGGTGTGCTTCACACATGAATCATCCCATTAGAACATAGTTGACTCTTTTTCATGGCTTGAGCAGAGTTAGACCTACTTGCTATCATGCGAGATAAGTGGAGATTACATTCTTGTCGGTCATACTGGCGGTGTGCTTCACACATGAATCATCCCATTAGAACATAGTTGACTCTTTTTCATGGCTTGAGCAGAGTTAGACCTACTTGCTATCATGCGAGATAAGTGGAGATGACATTCTTGTCGGTCATACTGGCGGTGTGCTTCACACATGAATCATCCCATTAGAACATAGTTGACTCTTTTTCATGGCTTGAGCAGAGTTAGACCTACTTGCTATCATGCGAGATAAGTGGAGATGACATTCTTGTCGGTCATACTGGCGGTGTGCTTCACACATGAATCATCCCATTAGAACATAGTTGACTCTTTTTCATGGCTTGAGCAGAGTTAGACCTACTTGCTATCATGCGAGATAAGTGGAGATGACATTCTTGTCGGTCATACTGGCGGTGTGCTTCACACATGAATCATCCCATTAGAACATAGTTGACTCTTTTTCATGGCTTGAGCAGAGTAAGACCTACTTGCTATCATGCGAGATAAGTGGAGATGACATTCTTGTCGGTCATACTGGCGGTGTGCTTCACACATGAATCATCCCATTAGAACATAGTTGACTCTTTTTCATGGCTTGAGCAGAGTTAGACCTACTTGCTATCATGCGAGATAAGTGGAGATGACATTCTTGTCGGTCATACTGGCGGTGTGCTTCACACATGAATCATCCCATTAGAACATAGTTGACTCTTTTTCATGGCTTGAGCAGAGTTAGACCTACTTGCTATCATGCGAGATAAGTGGAGATGACATTCTTGTCGGTCATACTGGCGGTGTGCTTCACACATGAATCATCCCATTAGAACATAGTTGACTCTTTTTCATGGCTTGAGCAGAGTTAGACCTACTTGCTATCATGCGAGATAAGTGGAGATGACATTCTTGTCGGTCATACTGGCGGTGTGCTTCACACATGAATCATCCCATTAGAACATAGTTGACTCTTTTTCATGGCTTGAGCAGAGTTAGACCTACTTGCTATCATGCGAGATAAGTGGAGATGACATTCTTGTCGGTCATACTGGCGGTGTGCTTCACACATGAATCATCCCATTAGAACAAAGTTGACTCTTTTTCATGGCTTGAGCAGAGTTAGACCTACTTGCTATCATGCGAGATAAGTGGAGATGACATTCTTGTCGGTCATACTGGCGGTGTGCTTCACACATGAATCATCCCATTAGAACATAGTTGACTCTTTTTCATGGCTTGAGCAGAGTTAGACCTACTTGCTATCATGCGAGATAAGTGGAGATTACATTCTTGTCGGTCATACTGGCGGTGTGCTTCACACATGAATCATCCCATTAGAACATAGTTGACTCTTTTTCATGGCTTGAGCAGAGTTAGACCTACTTGCTATCATGCGAGATAAGTGGAGATGACATTCTTGTCGGTCATACTGGCGGTGTGCTTCACACATGAATCATCCCATTAGAACATAGTTGACTCTTTTTCATGGCTTGAGCAGAGTTAGACCTACTTGCTATCATGCGAGATAAGTGGAGATGACATTCTTGTCGGTCATACTGGCGGTGTGCTTCACACATGAATCATCCCATTAGAACATAGTTGACTCTTTTTCATGGCTTGAGCAGAGTTAGACCTACTTGCTATCATGCGAGATAAGTGGAGATGACATTCTTGTCGGTCATACTGGCGGTGTGCTTCACACATGAATCATCCCATTAGAACAAAGTTGACTCTTTTTCATGGCTTGAGCAGAGTTAGACCTACTTGCTATCATGCGAGATAAGTGGAGATGACATTCTTGTCGGTCATACTGGCGGTGTGCTTCACACATGAATCATCCCATTAGAACATAGTTGACTCTTTTTCATGGCTTGAGCAGAGTTAGACTAACTTGCTATCATGCGAGATAAGTGGAGATGACATTCTTGTCGGTCATACTGGCGGTGTGCTTCACACATGAATCATCCCATTAGAACATAGTTGACTCTTTTTCATGGCTTGAGCAGAGTTAGACCTACTTGCTATCATGCGAGATAAGTGGAGATTACATTCTTGTCGGTCATACTGGCGGTGTGCTACACACATGAATCATCCCATTAGGACATAGTTGACTCTTTTTCATGGCTTGAGCAGAGTTAGACCTACTTGCTATCATGCGAGATAAGTGGAGATGACATTCTTGTCGGTCATACTGGCGGTGTGCTTCACACATGAATCATCCCATTAGAACATAGTTGACTCTTTTTCATGGCTTGAGCAGAGTTAGACCTACTTGCTATCATGCGAGATAAGTGGAGATTACATTCTTGTCGGTCATACTGGCGGTGTGCTTCACACATGAATCATCCCATTAGAACATAGTTGACTCTTTTTCATGGCTTGAGCAGAGTTAGACCTACTTGCTATCATGCGAGATAAGTGGAGATGACATTCTTGTCGGTCATACTGGCGGTGTGCTACACACATGAATCATCCCATTAGGACATAGTTGACTCTTTTTCATGGCTTGAGCAGAGTTAGACCTACTTGCTATCATGCGAGATAAGTGGAGATGACATTCTTGTCGGTCATACTGGCGGTGTGCTTCACACATGAATCATCCCATTAGAACATAGTTGACTCTTTTTCATGGCTTGAGCAGAGTTAGACCTACTTGCTATCATGCGAGATAAGTGGAGATGACATTCTTGTCGGTCATACTGGCGGTGTGCTTCACACATGAATCATCCCATTAGAACATAGTTGACTCTTTTTCATGGCTTGAGCAGAGTTAGACTAACTTGCTATCATGCGAGATAAGTGGAGATGACATTCTTGTCGGTCATACTGGCGGTGTGCTTCACACATGAATCATCCCATTAGAACATAGTTGACTCTTTTTCATGGCTTGAGCAGAGTTAGACCTACTTGCTATCATGCGAGATAAGTGGAGATGACATTCTTGTCGGTCATACTGGCGGTGTGCTTCACACATGAATCATCCCATTAGAACATAGTTGACTCTTTTTCATGGCTTGAGCAGAGTTAGACCTACTTGCTATCATGCGAGATAAGTGGAGATGACATTCTTGTCGGTCATACTGGCGGTGTGCTTCACACATGAATCATCCCATTAGAACATAGTTGACTCTTTTTCATGGCTTGAGCAGAGTTAGACCTACTTGCTATCATGCGAGATAAGTGGAGATGACATTCTTGTCGGTCATACTGGCGGTGTGCTTCACACATGAATCATCCCATTAGAACATAGTTGACTCTTTTTCATGGCTTGAGCAGAGTTAGACCTACTTGCTATCATGCGAGATAAGTGGAGATGACATTCTTGTCGGTCATACTGGCGGTGTGCTTCACACATGAATCATCCCATTAGAACATAGTTGACTCTTTTTCATGGCTTGAGCAGAGTTAGACCTACTTGCTATCATGCGAGATAAGTGGAGATGACATTCTTGTCGGTCATACTGGCGGTGTGCTTCACACATGAATTATCCCATTAGAACATAGTTGACTCTTTTTCATGGCTTGAGCAGAGTTAGACTAACTTGCTATCATGCGAGATAAGTGGAGATGACATTCTTGTCGGTCATACTGGCGGTGTGCTTCACACATGAATCATCCCATTAGAACATAGTTGACTCTTTTTCATGGCTTGAGCAGAGTTAGACCTACTTGCTATCATGCGAGATAAGTGGAGATGACATTCTTGTCGGTCATACTGGCGGTGTGCTTCACACATGAATCATCCCATTAGAACATAGTTGACTCTTTTTCATGGCTTGAGCAGAGTTAGACCTACTTGCTATCATGCGAGATAAGTGGAGATGACATTCTTGTCGGTCATACTGGCGGTGTGCTTCACACATGAATCATCCCATTAGAACATAGTTGACTCTTTTTCATGGCTTGAGCAGAGTTAGACCTACTTGCTATCATGCGAGATAAGTGGAGATGACATTCTTGTCGGTCATACTGGCGGTGTGCTTCACACATGAATCATCCCATTAGAACATAGTTGACTCTTTTTCATGGCTTGAGCAGAGTTAGACCTACTTGCTATCATGCGAGATAAGTGGAGATGACATTCTTGTCGGTCATACTGGCGGTGTGCTTCACACATGAATCATCCCATTAGAACAAAGTTGACTCTTTTTCATGGCTTGAGCAGAGTTAGACCTACTTGCTATCATGCGAGATAAGTGGAGATGACATTCTTGTCGGTCATACTGGCGGTGTGCTTCACACATGAATCATCCCATTAGAACATAGTTGACTCTTTTTCATGGCTTGAGCAGAGTTAGACCTACTTGCTATCATGCGAGATAAGTGGAGATGACATTCTTGTCGGTCATACTGGCGGTGTGCTTCACACATGAATCATCCCATTAGAACATAGTTGACTCTTTTTCATGGCTTGAGCAGAGTTAGACTAACTTGCTATCATGCGAGATAAGTGGAGATGACATTCTTGTCGGTCATACTGGCGGTGTGCTTCACACATGAATCATCCCATTAGAACATAGTTGACTCTTTTTCATGGCTTGAGCAGAGTTAGACCTACTTGCTATCATGCGAGATAAGTGGAGATGACATTCTTGTCGGTCATACTGGCGGTGTGCTTCACACATGAATCATCCCATTAGAACAAAGTTGACTCTTTTTCATGGCTTGAGCAGAGTTAGACCTACTTGCTATCATGCGAGATAAGTGGAGATGACATTCTTGTCGGTCATACTGGCGGTGTGCTTCACACATGAATCATCCCATTAGAACATAGTTGACTCTTTTTCATGGCTTGAGCAGAGTTAGACCTACTTGCTATCATGCGAGATAAGTGGAGATGACATTCTTGTCGGTCATACTGGCGGTGTGCTTCACACATGAATCATCCCATTAGAACAAAGTTGACTCTTTTTCATGGCTTGAGCAGAGTTAGACCTACTTGCTATCATGCGAGATAAGTGGAGATGACATTCTTGTCGGTCATACTGGCGGTGTGCTTCACACATGAATCATCCCATTAGAACATAGTTGACTCTTTTTCATGGCTTGAGCAGAGTTAGACTAACTTGCTATCATGCGAGATAAGTGGAGATGACATTCTTGTCGGTCATACTGGCGGTGTGCTTCACACATGAATCATCCCATTAGAACATAGTTGACTCTTTTTCATGGCTTGAGCAGAGTTAGACCTACTTGCTATCATGCGAGATAAGTGGAGATGACATTCTTGTCGGTCATACTGGCGGTGTGCTTCACACATGAATCATCCCATTAGAACATAGTTGACTCTTTTTCATGGCTTGAGCAGAGTTAGACCTACTTGCTATCGTGCGAGATAAGTGGAGATGACATTCTTGTCGGTCATACTGGCGGTGTGCTTCACACATGAATCATCCCATTAGAACATAGTTGACTCTTTTTCATGGCTTGAGCAGAGTTAGACCTACTTGCTATCATGCGAGATAAGTGGAGATTACATTCTTGTCGGTCATACTGGCGGTGTGCTACACACATGAATCATCCCATTAGGACATAGTTGACTCTTTTTCATGGCTTGAGCAGAGTTAGACCTACTTGCTATCATGCGAGATAAGTGGAGATGACATTCTTGTCGGTCATACTGGCGGTGTGCTTCACACATGAATCATCCCATTAGAACATAGTTGACTCTTTTTCATGGCTTGAGTAGAGTTAGACCTACTTGCTATCATGCGAGATAAGTGGAGATTACATTCTTGTCGGTCATACTGGCGGTGTGCTTCACACATGAATCATCCCATTAGAACATAGTTGACTCTTTTTCATGGCTTGAGCAGAGTTAGACCTACTTGCTATCATGCGAGATAAGTGGAGATGACATTCTTGTCGGTCATACTGGCGGTGTGCTTCACACATGAATCATCCCATTAGAACATAGTTGACTCTTTTTCATGGCTTGAGCAGAGTTAGACCTACTTGCTATCATGCGAGATAAGTGGAGATGACATTCTTGTCGGTCATACTGGCGGTGTGCTTCACACATGAATCATCCCATTAGAACATAGTTGACTCTTTTTCATGGCTTGAGCAGAGTTAGACCTACTTGCTATCATGCGAGATAAGTGGAGATGACATTCTTGTCGGTCATACTGGCGGTGTGCTTCACACATGAATCATCCCATTAGAACATAGTTGACTCTTTTTCATGGCTTGAGCAGAGTTAGACCTACTTGCTATCATGCGAGATAAGTGGAGATGACATTCTTGTCGGTCATACTGGCGGTGTGCTTCACACATGAATCATCCCATTAGAACATAGTTGACTCTTTTTCATGGCTTGAGCAGAGTTAGACCTACTTGCTATCTTGCGAGATAAGTGGAGATGACATTCTTGTCGGTCATACTGGCGGTGTGCTTCACACATGAATCATCCCATTAGAACATAGTTGACTCTTTTTCATGGCTTGAGCAGAGTTAGACCTACTTGCTATCAAGAGATTGTTTTGATTATTTATTGTTTTGAAATATTTGTCAAATGAATTCTAACAAAATTTAAAAAATACTAGGTATCTATCACTGCTACACTGACGCATTCCATTTCCATCAGATGTTTCAGACATTAATTTCCAAGAACAGCAACTTGCATACGGAGCAGCAACTATTATGCAATACGAAGGCTCGGTTATATACGCGTTACACAGAGTACGTATTTATATACATCAACATCCTAACATCAAGAATACACATTAATATAGAGCTGGTAATTAACACTCTAAGACCCAAGAATCTTGTCGATGCATCCTTTAAGTTGCTAAATATCGTCTAAACCTAAAATAAATACTCTTTTAAGAAACTTACAAGACACTTTTAAAAGTATATCTATCTTATTTGAGGGTTTAGAAGCATTTTAGACGCTCAACGCAAATAAGGAAAGACGCCATATAAAAGTCATATTTCAAGTATTTAAAGATGTTTTGGCTTTAGAGTAAAGTTGGTCACTGAAGTGAATCGAGCCCAAGGGAAGAGGAATTTGGGTAAAATAAATCGAAACTCGATGTACGTTATTTTTAGATAACCCCATTTAATTGACTTTTTGGTGAATACAACATTAACAATTGATTGCTGCATGATGCAAATTTGCTTTAGCAGTCAGCGTTGAAGTGATTTATCACCCGAAATGTGTGATAAAAAGAAACACGCCTACGATTGAACTTTCTCCTCAAGGTCATCCACTACTTTGTAACGCAAATCGATGTTCGTAATATTCGTCTCAATCGATTACTCTTACATAATTCGCTTTACAAAATGCGCTGCCACTCGAAAGAACCGTCTCTGTGGTTACTTGATGTAAATGCACATGAATTATTCTGACTGGTTTGAGAACATGACATCTGGTTGGCATGGTGATAAATAGAAACATGGACACTTGGATCAATTCGCTTTTGACGTGCAGTGGGACATTGTTGCAAGCCAAGCCATAACAAATAGATGAAACATAAAGCGATTAAGAATAGGTACCTCTCCTAGTTTTGGGATAGTTAACCAAATTCACTTAAAATTGATTATAATATGTGGAAGCGATCATGTAGCGTAAATGAATTGCTCTTCGTGCATACTTCAAAGCTTTTTCACATTCATAACTATTAATTTCTGTAAAAAACTGGGTTATGAAAATCTTCCAGTGGAATCAGGATGATTTATTTATTTTATTTATTTATTTAGTTTACATCTTACAGATTGTCACAGACAGGTGGTAAGGAAAGTAGTTTCTACAAACAAAGTAGGAATCAAATTATCACTAAATAAAAAGTCGAAATTTTTTCGGTACACAAATATTGTGGTGAGAAGGTCATAGTAAGCCGCGACTTACTATATGAGGAAAAACTACCCGTTCAGCCCTTTGAGTGCAGTAGTTTGGTCAATATCGGGATTTATATTCCTAGTCACGTGGTATCGCTCGAATCACCACAAAATATATCAGCGCATGACCTTTACATGATCAAAATTAAAACAAATATTTATCGTTAACATAATAAAGACGGCCACAATCCCAAAACTGGCAGTGGTGTTCCTTGTTGATCCCTCCTCTTAACTAAACAAACGACTTCGGTCTATTTCCCTGCCTTGGCCTTGAACATGCCTCCTAGGATGTTGGCTCCTTCTTGATTGAGCTCCTGGTAGCCCGCCATGCTGGTCTTGCATCTGTTGAGCCAGCCGGAGATGTTGGGGTACTTGCTGATGTCCACGCCAACAGCCTGGGACATAAAGAGTAAAGTCATAAGCAACTGCTACGTGAGCATGTCTCCTAGGATGTTGGCTCCTTCTTGATTGAGCTCCTGGTAGCCCGCCATGCTGGTCTTGCATCTGTTGAGCCAGCCGGAGATGTTGGGGTACTTGCTGATGTCCACGCCAACAGCCTGGGACATAAAGAGTAAAGTCATAAGCAAACTGCTACGTGAGCATGTCTCCTAGGATGTCGGCTCCTTCTTGATTGAGCTCCTGGTAGCCCGCCATGCTGGTCTTGCATCTGTTGAGCCAGCCGGAGATGTTGGGGTACTTGCTGATGTCCACGCCAACAGCCTGGGACATAAAGAGTAAAGTCATAAGCAAACTGCTACGTGAGCATGTCTCCTAGGATGTTGGCTCCTTCTTGATTGAGCTCCTGGTAGCCCGCCATGCTGGTCTTGCATCTGTTGAGCCAGCCGGAGATGTTGGGGTACTTGCTGATGTCCACGCCGACAGCCAGGGACATAGAGAGTAAAGTCATAAGCAACTGCTACGTGAGCATGTCTCCTAGGATGTCGGCTCCTTCTTGATTGAGCTCCTGGTAGCCCGCCATGCTGGTCTTGCATCTGTTGAGCCAGCCGGAGATGTTGGGGTACTTGCTGATGTCCACGCCGACAGCCTGGGACATAGAGAGTAAAGTCATAAGCAACTGCTACGTGAGCATGTCTCCTAGGATGTCGGCTCCTTCTTGATTGAGCTCCTGGTAGCCCGCCATGCTGGTCTTGCATCTGTTGAGCCAGCCGGAGATGTTGGGGTACTTGCTGATGTCCACGCCGACAGCCAGGGACATAGAGAGTAAAGTCATAAGCAACTGCTACGTGAGCATGTCTCCTAGGATGTCGGCTCCTTCTTGATTGAGCTCCTGGTAGCCCGCCATGCTGGTCTTGCATCTGTTGAGCCAGCCGGAGATGTTGGGGTACTTGCTGATGTCCACGCCGACAGCCTGGGACATAGAGAGTAAAGTCATAAGCAACTGCTACGTGAGCATGTCTCCTAGGATGTCGGCTCCTTCTTGATTGAGCTCCTGGTAGCCCGCCATGCTGGTCTTGCATCTGTTGAGCCAGCCGGAGATGTTAGGGTACTTGCTGATGTCCACGCCGACAGCCAGGGACATAGAGGGTAATATTAGTCAGTGGTTACACAATAGAAGATGTACAACAGCACTAACTAATATAGGAACTATGGTCCGTTTCAGACCTAGAGACACTCATTGTTCTCACTTACATTGGACCTGACCCTATCGTAAAAACGTAAAAGTATCAAAACAAACCTCAGCTGTGGAATGCTTTCTGTATCAGCTCTGCCGCAGAGCCAATAGACCCTCAAATGTGTCTACATTTTCACCCACTCAAGGTCCATATCTTTGGAACGGATTTTTACAACCCTTCGAGGGCTAAGAGTAACAAGGTTGTAAACGACATTGAACAAGGGACGGACAATAAATGGTTGAGGATACAATGAGAGCAAATGATTTTACGTTACATTATAAACGAGAACAATGAGTGTGTCTAGGTCCGAGACGGACCATAGCACTAGGAAAACGCTCTCCAAAGCCCTCGTATTTTACTCTAAAAAAGTACCAACCGAATGCCTTAGTAAAATAGGATGGCTGAACACACAGTCTGCTTGACGCCTCGTTCAGGAGGCAGTGATCAAAACAAGTGCTGGTTATGGTGAATAAACATCTAGTGGAGCGGTCGCTCCACCCAGCCAAGTCGTACTGTACACTCACAGTCACTCAACATACCGTAAATGCCTAATAAACCGAGGAGCAGACCAAACACTTTTACTGTAAGCAACAACATGGCATTTTCGGCCTACTGGATCATAAAATTGGAAAATCTCACATTGTTGTGAAATATTTTAATTTCGAGCTATGGCCCACCCCACCACATATACCAAATTTGGGAACAATAGGTTATGCCATTTGCGAGCTAGAGGGCCGTGAAAACAGTGAAATTACATCACTTTCATCTTCTTCTTCTTTAGATGATGATGATTCAGATATCAGGAAACACCGCTATCACCGCCACAGCCTAAACGGCTGAACCGATCGATCTGAAATTTTTACCACATGTGCACTTTTGGCGTCTGAGGTGCCTTTTTATAAAACCAACCGGAAGTCGCCATTTTGAAACAGGAAATGACGTCATATCTCAAAACCGGCTGAACCGATCGAAACGAAACTAGCGTCAAACTATTCGGACGGTCATATATATGAAAATACAATAGTCTAAACAGAAATTTACTATTACTGAAACCGGAAATAACGTCATAAAAATAAAAAATCAGACTTTAATCACCTCTTACTACAATAACTAATTATTCACAAGGTTTATAATGATACAAAACATTTATATAAACAAATTCTACGTGAAGTGTTTTCAGCCGCCATTTTGATAACCGGAAGTGATGCCATATCTCGAAAACGGCTGGACCGATTGGAACAAATCTTTCGCTTTTCTTCATGGAATATCACTTTAAGCATATTTTGGTACCAAACGCAACTTTTCTTAGTAACCAAATTGGAACTGGCTTATTTTTTTAAAGGAATTAGTCATTGTTGTTTCGATATGTGTTACAAATTGTTTAAATAAACTAAAAAAAATTGTGATATCCCCATAAAAAACACTCCGTGTAAAAATACCAGCCAAGTCTCTTTTTCTATAAAAAAAAATAGAAGAAATCTAAAAATTCAGCACTGAAAAGTAGTGATATCAAAAAATTGGCCAAGTCAAACTTAATTTGAAAAACCAAAATATACTTGGCGCATCGTTTTTAAGGGCATTATAGGTATATTATATATATTTAGGTAGATATGATTTTTGGCATATACTTCTACACTAGATTAATACCCGATGCGCCAAGTATATTTTGGTTTTTCAAATTAAGTTTGACTTGGCCAATTTTTTGATATCACTACTTTTCAGTGCTGAATTTTTAGATTTCTTCTATTTTTTTTTTATAGTTAAAGAGACTTGGCTGGTATTTTTACACGGAGTGTTTTTTATGGGGATCTAGTTTTTCCAAAAACATGAATGAATATGTGCTACATAATGAAGTATGCCGATTGTTGAGCGAGCGAAGCGAGCGACTCCTTTTGGCTCTTTTAACACGGACCTCTGTTTTTTTGTTTTTTTTCTGTTATAGTACGGCCAGCGAGCGTGGAGAAACTCCTTTCATAAGATGAGCAGTATTGTTCGACCCTTGTTCGACAGTTCAGCTCTGACAAGATACAACTCTTTTTATGACCTGCCACCCCTTCCACCTACACTGTGGCCATTTTAAACAACTTTCCTGGAATTTTAAAAGCCAACTGCATTGAAAGATATTTGGCACCACAACAAAACAACCCTTTCCCGATTACCTGCAGTGGTTGAGAGATATTTACAACCGGACACGCGTCAAAACACTCCGGATTACAAGCTAAGCCCATTCTTGAATTTTGCACAGCGTTTGGTGAACTTTCTCTACGCTCGCTGGGTGTACTGTACTGAGGCTACACAGGTCAGAGTTTTTCTTCGATCGAGCTGAAATTGTGCACATATGTACGGAACATTTCTAAGCGTTGCAGACCCAAATTTTTTTGAAATCCGCCGATTGGTTCAAATTTAAAAAAATATATCTTTCGATTGGCAAAGTTTCAGCCAAATCCTCCCATTGGTTAAAATTTTAAAACATCTTTCCTGTGATTTTTGAAATGTAAACTAGAACCGTTTGACCGATAAACTTAACACTTTGCATGGTCATTGGGACTAACATTATCTGTGTTTTTGACAATTTTCAGACTGTGCTTGAATCCAAAAGTTATTGATATTTAACGGACATTTTGCGTGTTGGCTGTTAAATTTCTCGAAAATGTTTGATAACTGCAACTTCGACGCCTCAATTCCAAGGAAGTTAGAGCCGCAAACTTTCAAACGCATATGAAACTGATATAACCGTTCAACAGATCGATCTAATATTGTGTAACACACACTAATCATATGAGTGGTCTCATGTAGGTATTTTTAAACTTCAGTTAAACACGTACCTATGCACTTATTTACTTTTTTAATAATTGTCAGAAATGAAGTATCGAAATGACTGTTTTTCCACTGCATCATGAATCTGATTTGCTTTAGGTACCATAGATTGCTTTCTCCAATAAAAACAGATACTTTTATGTTGATTGAGTGGATCATATTTCAATTCAATATGGATGTAGGTCTATGTTTTCTGTGCATTGTGTACGCATTTCCGGTTCGAGAATTTGCACGAACCCGTGCTCGCTCATCACTGCGTTACACTGAGCGTTTTCCTAATATAATGTTCGCGATGTAGTTGTAACTTTGACTGAACTCGTTGCCATGCCAGGATGCCGTGCCCGCACGCGCACTAGAGTAGAGGGGTTTTAAGATATTATTAATACTAGTTGGCGTGACTCGAATCTCTGTGTCGTGTGTGAAATTTGCTGTTCTATGTCCTTGGAAACCCATTTGATAACGAAATGCGGCAAAGATGCACTGATAAAATATCGGAACTTTATTCGAATACATTTGACAAAATATTACAAAACAAGCAATGTCTGTAAAATGTCAATAACTCTTGAAGTTTTATTTTAATTTTTTTTATTTGGAAATACACATAAAATATACACTGGTACTTAACATAATATAACAAAGAAATACACAATCGAAAGAAAAAATAATCTATATCATAATATTGATACTAATTTTTCGAAAACAAACACAGAATAAATAATAAACAGAGGAGAATTATCAAAACATCATATGAGAAATAGTCATGGTACCTATACCTAATAATAATCAAAGATACTATTATAATATATAACTGCATAATAATACTAAAGAAAAGAATATCCAATTTTTTATGTCATATGTAATAATTTGATTATTTTGTAGAATGTGTAGGTATAATGTGTCTTTAAAAATGCGTATGAAAATGATCGAAAACACCTAAAATGTTAGTCCCAATGAACATGCAAAAATTTATTTTGATTGGTCTATCGGTTCAATTTGCAATTTCCAACCAATTACAGAAACTCATTAAAAAACTACACCTGTGACACACATTAATGTTATATAACATTAATGTGGGTGCAAAATTTCAGTTCGATTGGTTGTACGGTGTGACCTGGGCATTGCCTACAAAAAAACAAAAAATACATAGTGTGTCAAAGTGGAAAGTGGCATAAGAGTCCAGTAACGCTCGCTCAAAAATGAGAAACAAATTTAATAGGAATCCCTATTAAATTAATATTAAAACGTCCAAGAGCTTTGCCAAAAATTTGAACTCCACGTAAGTTGTAAGTATTTACTAGGAAAACGCTCAGTGTACCGCGTTGATGAGCGAGCACGGGTACGTGCAAATTGGTATGCGTATACACAACGCAGAGAAAATTGAAATATGATATTAATATTAAATCCATATTAAATTGAAATATGATCCACTCAATCAACATAAAAGTATATACTTTTCATCGAAACTTGAAAATAGCATCTAAGCACCCTGGTACAAATAGCAAATGAGATTGGCAATGGAATACATTCATTTCGATACTTCATTTCTGACAGCTATTAAAAATGTAAATAAGTAGCTAATACGTTCTTAACTGATTGAAATGAAAATTTGTAAAATAAGAGACAATTTTGGTCATAATGATCATGCAAAATATGAGTTTGATCAGATTTATCGAAGACCATTTTCATTTTTCAACCTATCAGGAGATGTTTATTTAAATTTTAACCAATGAATGGATTTCAAATAAATTAGGGTCTGCAAACAGAAAAGGTTGTCTCTACATGTGTGCAAAATTTCAGAACAATCGGGGAAATTGCTCCAGGTAGCAGCCAAAAAAAAAATTATTTTTATATAAAATTATATAATGTCGACGTTACATTGATACAAAATTGGGAAAGAGAAAAATCGTTCATTTTGGTAATAGGTCAGAGTTTACAAAAGGTCATTTACCATGCTGAATTGAGGGGCGGAATACTTTACGATCGCAGAGAAACACAGTTTGCCGACTCTCACATTAATAAATGTAATGACGTTTTCCACTGGCCGTACTGGCCGCATTAGTTTAGAACTCTGTTTGACATTTTCATTGAGTTTTGTATTGTGACGTCATTTCAGTGCAACCCAATGCGGCCAGTGGAAAACGCAATGAATAAAAGCAAAGATCACCTCGGCCGTGGAAACAGTGACGACTAGAGTGACGTCAGCGATGGTCATGTTCTCCCCGGCGACCCAGGGTTGACCCTCCAGGAACCCCTCCATCCACACCAGCGCCTCATCGATACGACCCACCTTGGAGTCGTCGACGTCCTCCCCTCTGAACAGCACGGGCACCTGACGTCATACATGTGTTAGACACTATAGGAGCGATGGTCATGTCCTCCCCGGCGGCGTCTTTCCCAGGGACGACGCTAAGGGGGGGCCTGGGGGGGCCACGGCCCCCCAAACATTCGCGCGGCCCCCCCTTGTGCCCCCCCCAAACCAAATGTGAGAAAATAAATATCTTGAAAGACTATAGGCTTATTCCACCAGTAATAGACCAATTTTAAGAAAAATGGTTGCGGCACTATTTAATACGATTTTCTAACTTTGCTCACAGAAACAAATATACCTATGAATGTAAAAACGATTTTTTGCATATTTTTTACTTTTGTCGTTTAGACTTTAGAAGATACGGGCCTTAGAGGTTTGGAGAACAAGCAAAATAAGGGTATACGGCAAGTCTTACATTTGTACCAAAAACAAAGATAATTGTGTTCCACCAGCGTTGTTAGATTCAGAAAATGTTCATCTTTCAATAAAAAAATTCAACATTTGATTTGGGAAACTCTAACTGTGCAAATTTGGGGTGCACATTTTCGGCGGGAAATCGTGTTTTTTTGAATTTTTGAGCCAATGTTATTCGTTCAATGTTAGTTATTTCAAAACAATTATTTTTGTGTATGAACTACATACCAAGTGGTATAATAAATAGCTGATAAACATTTAAAATTATTTTATTAACCTAGCTAAAAAAATATCCAAATATTTGGGAATTTAATTTTTTTCCATTTTCAAGGTCATCGTACGGAAAAGGGGGACCTCGTATAATCTGGTGAAACATACACTAAAGCCTGATTTACACTGTTCAAGTTTACTTTCAAGTCCTTGAATTCAACCCTTGAATTCAACCCCTTGAATAGTCTAAACGGATAACTTGAAGCGTTCAACCCTTGAATTCAAGACTTGAACCTATTTAGAACATGTCCTATTTTCCTTGAAGACTTGAAAGACTTGAACGACTTGAACCAATCAGAACCCACGCCACAACTCTGGCTCCGCCCCTCTCTCCAGTATCTTTCAAGATTTTCCCGCCAATTCCAGATTTTAACATATTCTAGCAAATATTAATTAGTTACCGATATGTCATAATCACGAGAGACAACTGTTTCATTAAATACACAATATGTGTCTATGTGGCATCCAAAATCTAGCACAATATTAATAACATGTTCTTTGCAAGAAGTTACTATTTTAGGTTATGTTACGACTTGAAGCTTGAACAGTGTAAATGCCCATTCAAGTGGTTGAATTCAAGGGTTGCGTTCAAGGGCTTGAATTCAAGGACTTGAAAGCAAACTTGAACAGTGTAAATGAGGCTTAAGATTGGCGAATATAAGGTTGATAATTACTGAAAGTTTTGTTTTGTATATTGACTTGGTATAGAAGTTACGATACTGTCCTTAGGGTCAAAATTGAAAAAAAAAAAAAAAATTGACATTTTCGAGGTCATAGTACGGAAAGGGGGACCACGTATATTCTGGAGAGAGATGCGCTTACATTCACGTATATAAGGTTAGTAATTACCGAAAGTTTTGTTTTGTATATTAGTTTGGTATAGAAGTTACAGTAACGTTGATGAGGTACTGCATATGGAAAATAAGTTAATTTTTGGCATTTTGTAGGTCATAGTACGGAAAAGGGGGACCTCATTAATTCTGTAAAAAATTACGATTGAATTGGTGATGTTAATGTTCTTAATTTCTCAATGTTTGGTTTTGTATATCATGTTAACTTAAAACTGACAATAGATTCAAAATTATTATATTTATTTATCTTCGGGTTGTACTACACCTAGGGCTAATATTTTAAATCATCTTAAGCGATGAAATCTTGATCGTTGATATTTATACAGTAAAAATTAAAATAATAATCATGCGTATATCATAAATGTGCATCATTAATGTTTTTTTTATAAAATCTGAATCAGAAGTAAATTTGAGCCGTGAATACCTCATCAATGATACCTAACTTCTATACCAAACTAATATACAAAACAAAACTTTCGGTAATTACTAACCTTATATACGTGAATGTAAACGCATCTCTTTCCAGAATATATGTGGTCCCCCTTTTCCGTACTATGACCTCAAAAATATCAAAAATTAATTTATTTTCAATTTTGACCCCAAGGACAGTATCGTAACTTCTATACCAAGCCAATATACAAAACAAAACTTTCAGTAATTATCAACCTTATATTCGCCAATCTTAGTGTATGTTCCACCAGATTATACGAGGTCCCCCTTTTCCGTACGATGACCTTGAAAATGGGAAAAAATTGAATTCCCAAATATTTGGATATTTTTTTAGCTAGGTTAATGGAATAATTTTAAATGTTTATCAGCTAATTATTATACCACTTGGTATGTAGTTCATACACAAAAATATTTGTTTTGAAATAACTAACATTGAACGAAAAACATTGGCTCAAAAATTCAAAAAAACACGATTTCCCGCCGAAAATGTGCACCCCAAATTTGCACAGTTAGAGTTTCCCAAATCAAATGTTGAATTTTTTTATTGAAAGATGAACATTTTCTGAATCTAACAACGCTGGTGGAACACAATTATCTTTGTTTTTGGTACAAATGTATGACTTGCCGTATACCCTTATTTTGCTTGTTCTCCAAACCTCTAAGGCCCGTATCTTCTAAACGACAAAAGTAAAAAATATGCAAAAAATCGTTTTTACATTCATAAGTATATATGTTTCTGTGAGCAAAGTTAGAAAATTGTATTAAATAGTGCCGCAACGACCACTGGTCTAATTCCGGTGGAACGACCCTATACTTTCTTCAATTTTTTGCACTGCTCAGATTATCAAATAAAACATCAGCTGACAAGGTTTTGCAAATAGCCGACTTTCGTAAGCCAGACATAATGAAGTTCCTAAGAAGTATAGCAGGGTTGACAAAAATTGTATAAGATACGGAGCTCAAAAATAAGGAAAGATCTTGCAATGGAGACTCTAAGTTTCAAATTAGGAAAGGAGAGATTGAAATGGTTTGGTCGATTAAAAGGGATGGGACAAGAGAGGATACCGAGAAGGAAGGCAGATAGAGCAGCAATGGGAGGGAAAAGAAAGGCAGGGAGACCGCGAACGAAGTGGATGAGTGGAGTGAAGGTGGCTGTGGAAAAAGTGGAGAGTCTTGGAAAATGGTAAGGGACGAAAAATGGTGAGAGGACAGTTCATAAAAATTAGTGTAGGGATAATTTTTTGAAGGCTTCAGTTTTTTTAATTATCCCCACCAGGCGCGTAGGAAGGGGGGAGGGATGGGGGGAGAATCCCTCCTCTGATTCAATACCACTCCCTATGTATATTTATGTGTCAAGAAAAAAATGTGCTTAAAAAGGGTTAAAATTGCATAGAAATGCACCAAATTGATGTCTGAAATTCAAAAATTTTCCGGGGCTGTGCGCCCCGGACCTGCATTTTACTGGGGGGCCCTCCCCCCAGACCCTCCCATTGTCTTCGTATAGGCACTAAGATCTCCAGCTCAAGTTATTTTACATATTATTCCCCCCCTTGCAAATTTAGTTCCTACGCGCCTGATCCCCACGGAACAATTGAAAATATACATGTGAAAATACGTTTGCCCCCCCTAAAAAGTTTATTGCCCTACCTAGGCCCCCCCCTGTATAAAAAACCTAGCGTCGTCCCTGGTCTTTCCATACCCTAATCGAGCCCAACTCAATACAACTGTTTAGAGACTAAAGTACTGAACAAAATATTTTCCAGCAATTCAAATTATTTTATGTCGTCCTTCAAATGACTTCCTACTGTCAATTCTTAGTACTTTAGGAAGTTACTTAAGCACCTAAACACATGGTATACCTGTATCGTCACACAAAACACTTATTAACACCATCTTAAATTCGTATATATTGTACCCACAATAAACCTAACCGACAATATTAGAGAATAGCATGATCTAAACATTCGTTGGTATTAAAGCGAAGTCCAAAAGTAGATACCTGGGGTATATCGTACTTTTGCGTATGCTTATGGTGTTGACCTGAAATATTGGTCATAATTTAATATTCATGATTATTATAATTATTGATTAAAACCAACCTCTTCTGCTCATTTTGTTTTGCCTTGCTTATAATCCTCTGCATTTTTGTCTCGTGTCCGAATTTTGACATCGAGAAATTTGTATCTTCTAATAAAGTGTTTAAATCTACTTTCCGAACAATGTTCATTACTAACAAACTGTCAACAATTACGTGAGTAAAACTTCCAATATTGCGGAGAATATTGCACTTAGCTGCTTCATTATGAATGGGAGTGTTAGAATGTTTGGTTAAACCTTAGACTAAGTTAAACCAAATAGATTCGGCGTTAAATGCGAGTAAAATGCAAATTTTCAAATCAATGAGTTGGGCTCGATTAGGGTATGGAAAGACGCTCCCCGGCGACCCATCTCCACGGATTGCTTTGCAAGATTCTAAACAAGTTGAATATATTGGTCACAAAGGAAGAAAACACAATTTTATTCACTTTTATTCCAAAACGCACCAAAATCCTTGGCATTGAGTTAATTTACCAAAACTAACCAGGGGTCGTATTCTAGAATATTTTAATTCCCAATTCTGATGGAATCTGATTCGGTGCAATGTTAATCCTTATGGCCGTGACCGCATTCCATCAGGAATGGAATTGGGAAAACGTTCTAGAATTCGCCTCCAGCGGCTATGACTTACGAAGTAATCATTGAGTCTGGCATAGAGTGTGCCGATGTCGAAGTACATCCTCTGGTTGATCAGCGCTCGCGTCTTCACGTCCTTGGGGAACATCGTCATCGTCATCGGCTATGTGTGAATGTATGACGGAGCTAGTGTGTCACTTACGAAGTAATCAGTGAGTCTGGCATAGAGTGTGCCGATGTCGAAGTACATCCTCTGGTTGATCAGCGCTCGCGTCTTCACGTCCTTGGGGAACATCGACTTGTCCTTGGCGTATTGCTCCACCAGATAGCTGAGAATAGCGCGGCTGCAAGAGAATGAATGCATCGATCAATCAATGGACAATGTTCGACAACACGCGTTAATAATACAACTGTTTACCTTTCCCAGAGGACGAAGCCTTCGTCGTCCAGCGTCGGCAGACAGTGCTGGGGGTTCAACTGAAACAAGGAATGTATTTTCAAAACTGTTATGAAAAAAAATGATAAAATAGAACAATCATCCTGAAATTAATCCATCACAAAAATAAATAAAGAAAATCAAAACAAATCACACGAAGAAATTAAAAAATCACCAAAAATCAAAAATGCATTCAAACATTATAAAACTTATAAAATCAACGCATTAAGATAGCAATACGCCGATATATAATAGGTTAGAATAGGTTATGCTCATATTCTAATTTAATTTGAATAAACAATAGGAAATCAAATTTGCATCAAAATACAAAAAAATATATAAATCAAAAACAGATATGAGTGAGATGATGATGATGATGATGATGATGATGATGATGATGATGATGATGATGATGAACGGGTACAAGGATGGACAGTGTTACAAAAGCGGATGTGGTCTATGTACGGAACCTTCACAGCATTTGCCTCCCGACTGAGAGATACTCAGTCGGACCGACGTCGGGGAAGCGACCTCGGGACATCCGGAGCGCCTCATTTGCTAATGAGAACAGTAATAAATAATACGTTTCAGGCATGACTGTGACATTTAGTAAACCAACATGATTCTATTATCTAATTGATAGTCATCACGAATGACATTCAGAAACTAGAGGGTTGGCTCACTGGCCTCACATTAGGGTTCGGTTCGATTATACAACTTCCTTCCGGCCTTTCTGATTTACATTTTTTCTTAGTTTTCTGTAGTCGCGATTCCCTGCTTATTACCCAACTACTGTTCTCAATTATGCATAATCTCACAATCAATAATCATCCACAGACACGAAACGACAAAGATGCAAATCGTCAAAATTAATAAAATTGCATTTAATTATAATTAAAATAGCCAAAACGTAAGTAATGAATTTATGTTTTTCTTTTTTTTTTATCAAAAATCTCATCAAATGTATTATAGTGAGGGCTGTTAGCACATACATTTGGCAAAAGAGTGCAAAATGTGATACTAATTTTTCCTTTAGCAGTCCTATAGGAAATTTTCCGCTCTTTTATAATTTCGATATCCTCAAAAAATCGGGCGGCCATTTTGGGCTCCAGGGCTGTCCAAAGTACCAAATGGAGTGTATTTCAGTGAAATTATAATACTTTTGTCAATTTATTGTTCTTGTAAACGATGTGTCAGGAAGGATCGATAAAAAAAAAAAAATTCTAAAGTGGGTATCACACTGAGTTGCAACCCGTGGTTGGAACTGTCGTATGGAAACTTTTGTTGCAAAAGGAGGCAACCGCCTATCACACGCAACTGTTTGGGTTGATGTTGGTTGGTTCACAATTGACACTCTGAGTTGCGCAGAAAGCAGTGGCCATAGTAACCAAAATAAAAGTATAGGGAATAACAAAATCTGACAGCGGCAATCCAAATCTCATATTTAGAGTGATTACTTGTGAAAGAAAGATATTTAAGTAAGTACAAGTTAATAATAATACGCACTATTTATCCATACACATGTTCAAGTTCAATATTCATCTGATTAATATGATTTATAGCTAATATTTATAGCATCCTATTGGTAAGTTCACGTCACGTGGTACCACAACAAATGGTTGGAACCGGAAAAATAGAGACTTCTCTATTTTTCAACCCAACCCGTGGGTTGACCAAATTCAGTCTCTGCACATGCGCGGCCAACCATATTTTCCAACCGCCGGTTCCAACCACGGGTTGCAATTCAGTGTGATAGGGCTTTAAGTCTAACCAAAGTTGTATTTATTTAAGAAATTAAAGATGTCGGCGGGTAAACTCGAAAATGACCGTCATTTTCAGGGAATTTGTGCTTCAAGGTTGCAGTTGTTTATGTTGGTTCATATTATGTACTTTTAACTTAAAACTCAATGGGTCACGAAATTAACCCTTTGGGGGGTAGGGGGTGGAGACCTAAAGGTTTCGATATCTGTACATTAGCCCACATTAGCTAGAGAAAAATGGTTCCTTGCACATACTAAAGAAAATGTGCTCTCTTCAAAAAAAAATACGAGAACTCAAAATTATGCCGCCATCTTGGATAAAAAGAGTTTATTTTTCATTTTTCGTAAAATTTAGTAAGTTTTATAAGCACTACGAAAAAGTTTATTTGACATAAAATATAGCCCTATTACTAATAACTAGGAAAACGCTCAGTGTAACGCGTTGATGGGCGAGCACAGAACATGCAACATCCCCATAGTAACGATGCACGACACGGCACAAGACGATTTTCTCCATAATACTCTGGATGAATAACAGATCCATTGTGTCGTGAAGTCTTACCTACATACCTTCTCCAGAAATCTCTTGTGACATCCCATACTAAACTCGTAAAATTACAATTAATACTTGACTGATGGGCTTACAATATGGGTCATTCCCCGTCAGTTCAACCGATGAATATCAACGACCCTCTTCGATTTTGATGAAACTTGCTAGGATTGTTTACTATTCTAAATAAGCATATACATATTTTTTTGTTTCGCCAAAAATTCATCCCGTATCGAATTACAGGCAACTCAAAATTTGGAATTTTCAACAAAAAACTTTGATTTAATATCTGTAGCTTCTACACGGATAGAAATAGACAAAATATGTTTTCACAAAAAATGTTCATAATTGTACATTCTTTCAAATAAAAAATAGTTATGTTCACAAAAATAAAAATTTAAGGGGGGAAACCCAAAATTTTGACTATTTTGACCCCACCCTAAAAAACTGCGTTTTTTAAAATTCTGAAAAAAATATATGTTAATTCTCATTGCAGTAGCAATCTTTTCAATTAAGGTTTAGAGTAGGGAGACTCTTAGTTCCAGAGATATGAATTAATATGTCCCGCGCGGAGAGGTAAAATCGCGTGCGTGATAGCGCTCAAGGCGGGTTTCAATGTAAAAACAAGATTTTAATATAGAAAGGTTAGGTTTAAAAATATCAAAAAATTACATTATCATCATCATTGTATAAGCTATCTATTCAGGTAAGGTTTTGAGTGGGGAGACTATTGGTTTCAGAAATATGTTTTTTTTTATGTGTACATTGTGGAGCTGTAAAATCGCGTGCATAGAATAGCGCTATAGTGGAGTTAAGGTGTCTAAAATTAGTGCGTTTAGTGATACTAACGTGGAATTTGGTACGCTTACTAAATCCAGGTGAGGTTTACAAAAATTCTATGGCACCAAGCTGAGTAATTAATACTTACGAGTAATTAGCATAATTAGCATACTAAATAAAGCAAGATAAAACAATTATACTAGGAAAACGCTCTGAGTAACGCGTTGATGAGCGAGCACGGATACACGCAACACCTCGAACCGAAATTATGTCTATCGAAAATGTCATTAAAAGCCAATAATTCTTGAATTTCGTCACAGACTTGTATAAATATCTCCAAAATTTCCAAAAATATTGGTCCCAATAAACTTGCTAAGTTTTAAGTTGATCGATTAAATCTTTGATTGAACGGTTCCTTGTTAAGTTTCAAATATCACATGATATCCTTCAAACAATATACCTGGGACCACTCATATGATATGATATTACTGTGTACACAATATCAGATCAATCTGTTAAACGGTCATTATTAGTTTCATTTCGTTTGAAACTGTCTGCTCTAACTACCTTGCCTTGAACTGAAGATTCGAAGTCGCCGTGAATTTGACAGCCAACACACAAAATGTCCCTAAATTAGACTGAAAATTGGCAAAAATACCTTAAATGTTGCTACCAATTACCATGCGAAGTTTTTAGTTGGTCGGTCAATCGGCAATACCCGCTGCACGAGAGCGGGTATTGCGTTGATTGTTTGAGTATCTCCTTGCAGCAGTCTGGTCGGGGGTCTCTTTGCTCCTTGATGCTTTATTATTAACGACATTTTGTTTCAACCTTTTAGATTAAGCTTCGTCAGTTTCTTGATCTTCAATTTCACGCAGACGCTTTTTCGCCTTTATGGCTTCCATTCTAGCAGAAGTCTTTCCATTTTTCGGCATGTTTAAATAGGGATAAGATAGGTAATGAAAAAGTAAGAAGTAGAGTACCTACCTAATTAAAGTACAATAATATTTGTGTGATCAATGTTTGAAATGCACGAAATATGTGCTCAAAGACGTAATGTATTCAATGTCGTAATGTTACGAAACGAATCTTGAACAAAACTTCGCAAATATGAAAATAAAGTAAACACCTTTCAACTAATAAGCGAAAGGAATCAAAGTTCCACACAAAAAAACGGATCAGGTAAAATAGTAACTACCTAGTTTAGAAACGGAATGAATCCAACGTTCCACAATTAAAATAAGACAACGTAATGTTTGTTTAAAAGCGATTCAATTTTACTAATACCTTCACAAAGTACACCAAATTGCCAAAATTATCAACGAAAAGAAGCAAAATGCAGGAGAGATTTGGAATGACGTGTGAACGCTAGAAGAGAACAAACGCCACTCAATGATATTATTGAAATGTGAGCTTATGTTTCTAATCCCTCCTGGATGCAAAATCAGCCAAGTAGAAACACGAGAGGCACGGCCATCAGAACTACGAATTGACGAAAAGACAATCAAGGTCCTTAAAAACTCGAAATGATTTGTTGGAAACTATGATCCAAATTGAATTATTCAAATTTGATCAACTCAATAAACATAAAAATATCTGCTTTTCACTAAAAAAAGTGTACATACCATCAAAACACTCTTGTACCTAAAGCAAATCAGATTCAGTTGCATTGGAAAGACATTCATTTTCAATGTTTCATTTCTGACAGCTATTAAAAATGTCAATAAGTGCATACTTTCTTGACAGATTCGGCTGAAAATTTGTAAAATAAGTGACATTGTTGGTCTTACTGACCATGCTAAATATGAGCTTGATCACATTTCTCGAAGACCATTTACATTTTTTAGGCTATCAGGAGATACTTATTTTAACAATGAACCAATGGATGGATTTCAAAAAAAAATTGGGTCTGCAAACAGAGAAGGTTGTCTTTACATGTGTGCAAAATTTCAGGTCGATCGGTGAAACGGTGCGACTTCTATTGCTTCCTTTAGCATACAAAAAAAAAAAAAAAAAGAGGTCCGTGCTAAAAGAGCCAAATGGAGTCGCTCGCTTCGCTCGCTCAATAATTTTATAAAAATGTCCCTGAACAACCCTGAATATTTGGGAAATTTGCCCTATCCCTAAAAACAAATGAGTCTGCATTCGTCATACCCCCCCTCTCCCCCCACCCTCTGCTTCACCATACTACACAAAATTCGTATGGCATTTCTATTGATGACAAAATCCTTCCTTATGTACACCCAACAAATCATAAAACGGTATTTGAACGAAACGGATTGGCTGCTGGTCAGGTTCCTTGACAATTAACCCTTGTTATTATCAATTAAATCAGAGCTCACCTACTAGAGGTAGATGATGCGTTAGTATAGACTTCATCAGATGATGCCATCACTTTTTTTCAGTTAATCAATTTCTTTCAAATACCGTTTTATCATTTGTTGAGTGTACATTTAAGCCATATTTCAACATAATGTTTGAAAATGAGAAGAAACACGATTTTGTGAATAGGCCCTTCGGAAGTCAAAATATTGAATTTAATAACCATCCCCAATAATCCCCAATAATAAATTTAGTTGAACGGCGTATATTCAGGGTTGTTCAGGGACCATTTTATAAAATAATTGTTTCAACTTGCTTTATTATGTATGCTAATTATGCTAATTACTCGTAAGTATTAATTACTCAGCTTGGTGTCATAGATTTTTGTATACCTCATACTCAATTTAGTAAGGGTACCTACCAAACTTCACGTTAGTATCACTAAACGCACTCATTTTAGACACCTTATCTCTACTATAGCGCTATTATATGCACGCGATTTTACAGCTCCACAATGTACACATAAAAAATCATATTTCTGAAACCAATAGTCTCCTTACTCAAAACCTTACCTGAATAGATAGCTTATACAATGATGATGATAATGTAATTTTTTGATATTTTTAAACCTAACCTTTCTATATTAAAATCTGGTTTTTACATTGAAACCCTCCTTGAGCGCTATCTCGCACGCGATTTTACCTCTCCGCGCGGGACATATTAATTCATATCTCTGGAACTAAGAGTCTCCCCACTCTAAACCTTAATTGAAAAGATTGCTACTGCAATGAGAATTAACATATATTTTTTTCAGAATTTTAAAAAACGCAGTTTTTTAGGGTGGGGTCAAAATAGTCAAAATTTTGGGTTTCCCCCCTTAAATTTTTATTTTTGTGAACATAACTATTTTTTATTTGAAAGAATGTACAATTATGTACACTTTTTGTAAAAACATATTTTGTCTAACTCCATCTGTGTAGAAGCTACAGATATTAAATCAAAGTTGTTTTGTCGAAAATTCCAAATTTTGAGTTGCCTGTAATTCGATACGGGATGAATTTTTGGCGAAACAAAAAAATACGTATACGCTTATTTAGAATAGTAAACAATCCTAGCAAGTTTCATCAAAATCGAAGAGGGTCGTTCATATTTTCACGATTTTTTGGTCGATGTGACATGGAATGACCCATATGTAAAATTTAATATTAAGTTGGTCTTGATCACCATGCAAAATTTGAACTTAATGTGAAAATTTTTATTGTCGACCAATCAGAAGACATTATTTAAACTTAAACTAATTCGAGGATTTGGCCTTCGTACTGCATCCGATTTTATGCGCTAGCTCAAAAATGCTTTCATTGTACTGTACATTGTGGATAGCTTGGCTGCTCTACAGGCCTTGCCTTGGAACAGAAGCTTAAAGAAGGCAGGGATGACAATTTAGTATACATTTTTCAAGATTATGGAATAAAATGACCTTAAAATGACAAAACTTTTGAAAATAACGACAGATTAGACTGAAAATTGGCAAAAATACCTAAAATGTTGGTACCTTAGACCACGCGAAGTTTTAAGTTGATCGGTCAATCTGTTCTAGTTTAAATGTCAAAAATCACATAAAAAATGGTTTTAAATTTGAACCAATAGGAGGATTTGGCTGAAACTTTTTATGATTGGGTACAATGTTGGTTGCAATGTTTTTGCTAAATTTCAAATTGATCCAAGCAACCAATCGATAGATAATTTTTTTTAAATTTGAACCAATCACGGGAGCCCATTCAAAAACGATCCCAGGGACCGCATAGAGTACGTTAGTATGTGTACAAAATTTCAGATCGATTGCTTGAGCGGTTTGACCTGGGCTGTGACCACAAAAAAAAAAAAAAAAAAAAAAAAGTGCCATAAGAGTACCATGGTGACGCTCGCTACGCTCGCTCAATTAAATTTGTAATTTGCATTTTTTCTGTATCTCCAACCGTTCTCATTGAAATGCATTCTTATATTGAAAAAACGTCCCAAGATAGAGATTTTAGCATGTAATGTTCGTCCAGGAGGCGGTGACTCGATACCTTTGCAGTGAACAAGGGATGACCAAAACAGCTAATTTATCATGATTTTTGAACTGCTGAGCACAAATGAACGAAATATAACCGCGTCTCATTCAAGATGGCGACATAATTTTGGGATCTTGTGATTTTTTTCGAACAGAGCACAATTTTATTAGTGTATGCAAGAAATAATTAGTCCCTATCTACTATCGTTTATTTTACAAGATATCGAAACATTTGGGTCTCCACCCCTCACCCCCCAAAGGGTGAATTTCGTGATCCATCAATATTTAAGATAAAGGTCCATAATATTAACCTACATAAGCAACTGCAACCTAAAAAAACGAATTCCCTGAAAATTACTTGCATTTTAGAGCTTATCCGCCGACATCTTTAATTTCTTGAATAAATACAACTTTGGTTAGTCTTGGATTTTTTATTTTTTTATCGTACCTTCCTGACACATCGTTTATTATACAAAAACAATAAATTGACAAAAGTAATATAATTTTACTGAAATACACTCCTTTTAGCACTTTGGACAGCCCTGGAGTCCAAAATGGCCGACCGATTTTTTGAGGATATCGAAATTATGAAAAAGCGGAAAATTTCCTATATGACTACCAAAGGAAAAATGAGTATCACATTTGGCACTATTTGTGTGCTTACAGCCCTCTCTATTATATCTTGTAGTTTAAAAAATGACTCTTTGACTTGAAGTGCCTTCAGCCTCTGAAGACGAGGTAAATGTCTCCGGTTCGTTTAAGCTGCCAAAACCTGACACGTTGCCAAACGGTTTTCGTTTTGGCCTTTTAGTGTGTGCTGCCACAATTTACCTAAAGCACAGACAAGTAAATAGCCTCCAAAATTCCAAAACGAACGCCGTTAGCAATGTGAGAGATTTTGACAGCGTAAACGAACAAACCTAAAGTAGACGACGTCACTTAGGAAGCATTATGGAATGAGCGCCGGCCGGCGAGGCAATTTAATCATTGTATCATGATTTTATTTTAACTAAGTTTTAACTTTAAAATCTCCCCCACCCCCAATTTTAGTATTCCCAGAAGATGGGTATCACAACTACCTCCAAATGGGGAAAGTATAATAATATGTTGCAATGCGGATAGTGCAAGGGATGACCTTCCTATCAAGACGACAACAGAGAGAGACGATGTTGGAGGTACCTTGATAAAGTCTGGAGTGAGATGTTCCCCTGCCAGGATGTTGATCATCTTCATGTCCAGAGGAACATCCAGGATGCGTGACAGTAACATGACAGCACGACACGGCGGACTCGGAGCCAAGTAGTAGAGATCAGGCATCTTCCTGCTGATTAAGAACCAACCTACAGTAACATGACAGCACGACACGGCGGACTCGGAGCCAAGTAGTAGAGATCAGGCATCTTCCTGCTGATTAAGAACCAACCTACAGTAACATGACAGCACGACACGGCAGACTCGGAGCCAAGTAGTAGAGATCAGGCATCTTCCTGCTGATTAAGAACCAACCTACAGTAACATGACAGCACGACACGGCGGACTCGGAGCCAAGTAGTAGAGATCAGGCATCTTCCTGCTGATAAGAACCAACCTACAGTAACATGACAGCACGACACGGCGGACTCGGAGCCAAGTAGTAGAGATCAGGCACCTTCCTGCTGATTAAGAATCAACCTACAGTAACATGACAGCACGACACGGCGGACTCGGAGCCAAGTAGTAGAGATCAGGCATCTTCCTGCTGATTAAGAACCAACCTACAGTAACATGACAGCACGACACGGCGGACTCGGAGCCAAGTAGTAGAGATCAGGCATCTTCCTGCTGATTAAGAACCAACCTACAGTCACATGACAGCACGACACGGCGGACTCGGAGCCAAGTAGTAGAGATCAGGCATCTTCCTGCTGATTAAGAACCAACCTACAGTAACATGACAGCACGACACGGCGGACTCGGAGCCAAGTTGTAGAGATCAGGCATCTTCCTGCTGATTAAGAACCAACCTACAGTAACATGACAGCACGACACGGCGGACTCGGAGCCAAGTAGTAGAGATCAGGCATCTTCCTGCTGACTAAGAACCAACCTACAGTAACATGACAGCACGACACGGCGGACTCGGAGGCAAGTAGTAGAGATCAGGCATCTTCCTGCTGATTAAGAACCAACCTACAGTAACATGACAGAACGACACGGCGGACTCGGAGCCAAGTAGTAGAGATCAGGCATCTTCCTGCTGATTAAAAACCAACCTACAGTAACATGACAGCACGACACGGCGGACTCGGAGCCAAGTAGTAGAGATCAGGCATCTTCCTGCTGATTAGGAACCAACCTACAGTAACATGACAGCACGACACGGCAGACTCGGAGCCAAGTAGTAGAGATCAGGCATCTTCCTGCTGATTAAGAACCAACCTACAGTAACATGACAGCACGACACGGCGGACTCGGAGCCAAGTAGTAGAGATCCGGCATCTTCCTGCTGATTAAGAACCAACCTACAGTAACATGACAGCACGACACGGCGGACTCGAAGCCAAGAAGTAAAGATCAGGCATCTTCCTGCTGATTAAGAACCAACCTACAGTAACATGACAGCACGACACGGCGGACTCGGAGCCAAGTAGTAGAGATCAGGCATCTACCTGCTGATTAAGAACCAACCTACAGTAACATGACAGCACGACACGGCGGACTCGGAGCCAAGTAGTAGAGATCAGGCATCTTCCTGCTGATTAAGAACCAACCTACAGTAACATGACAGCACGACACGGCGGACTCGGAGCCAAGAAGTAGAGATCAGGCATCTTCCTGCTGATTAAGAACCAACATACAGTAACATGACAGCACGACACGGCGGACTCGGAGCCAAGTAGTAGAGATCAGGCATCTTCCTGCTGATTAAGAACCAACCTACAGTAACATGACAGCACGACACGGCGGACTCGGAGCCAAGTAGTAGAGATCAGGCATCTTCCTGCTGATTAAGAACCAACCTACAGTAACATGACAGCACGACACGGCGGACTCGGAGCCAAGTAGTAGAGATCAGGCATCTTCCTGCTGATTAAGAACCAACCTTCAGTAACATGACAGCACGACACCGCGGACTCGAAGCCAGGAAGTAAAGATCAGGCATCTTCCTGCTGATTAAGAACCAACCTACAGTAACATGACAGCACGACACGGCGGACTCGGAGCCAAGTAGTAGAGATCAGGCATCTTCTTGCTGATTAAGAACTAACCTACAGTAACATGACAGCACGACACGGCGGACTCGGAGCCAAGTAGTAGAGATCAGGCATCTTCCTGCTGATTAAGAACCAACCTACAGTAACATGACAGCACGACACGGCGGACTCGGAGCCAAGTAGTAGAGATCAGGCATATTCCTGCTGATTAAGAACCAACCTACAGTAACATGACAGCACGACACGGCGGACTCGGAGCCAAGTAGTAGAGATCAGGCATCTTCCTGCTGATTAAGAACCAACCTACAGTAACATGACAGCACGACACCGCGGTCTCGAAGCAAAGTAGTAAAGATCAGGCATTTCCTGCTGATTAAGAACCAACCTACAGTAACATGACAGCACGACACGGCGGACTCGGATCCAGGTAGTAGAGATCAGGCATCTTCCTGCTGATTAAGAACTAACCTACAGTAACATGACAGCACGACACGGCGGACTCGGAGCCAAGTAGTAGAGATCAGGCATCTTCCTGCTGATTAAGAACTAACCTACAGTAACATGACAGCACGACACGGCGGACTCGGATCCAGGTAGTAGAGATCAGGCATCTTCCTGCTGATTAAGAACCAACCTACAGTAACATGACAGCACGACACGGCAGACTCGGAGCCAAGTAGTAGAGATCAGGCATCTTCCTGCTGATTAAGAACCAACCTACAGAAGCATGACAGCACGACACGGCGGACTCGGAGCCAAGTATTTGAGATCAGGCATCTTCCTGCTGATTAAGAACCAACCTACAGTAACATGACAGCACGACACGGCGGACTCGGAGCCAAGTAGTAGAGATCACGCATCTTCCTGCTGATTAAGAACCAACCTACACAGTAACATGACAGCACGACACCGCGGACTCGAAGCCAGGAAGTAAAGATCAGGCATCTTCCTGCTGATTAAGAACCAACCTACAGTAACATGACAGCACGACACGGCGGACTCGGAGCCAAGTAGTAGAGATCAGGCATCTTCTTGCTGATTAAGAACTAACCTACAGTAACATGACAGCACGACACGGCGGACTCGGAGCCAAGTAGTAGAGATCAGGCATCTTCCTGCTGATTAAGAACCAACCTACAGTAACATGACAGCACGACACGGCGGACTCGGAGCCAAGTAGTAGAGATCAGGCATATTCCTGCTGATTAAGAACCAACCTACAGTAACATGACAGCACGACACGGCAGACTCGGAGCCAAGTAGTAGAGATCAGGCATCTTCCTGCTGATTAAGAACCAACCTACAGTAACATGACAGCACGACACCGCGGACTCGAAGCAAAGTAGTAAAGATCAGGCATTTCCTGCTGATTAAGAACCAACCTACAGTAACATGACAGCACGACACGGCGGACTCGGATCCAGGTAGTAGAGATCAGGCATCTTCCTGCTGATTAAGAACTAACCTACAGTAACATGACAGCACGACACGGCGGACTCGGAGCCAAGTAGTAGAGATCAGGCATCTTCCTGCTGATTAAGAACTAACATACAGTAACATGACAGCACGACACGGCGGACTCGGATCCAGGTAGTAGAGATCAGGCATCTTCCTGCTGATTAAGAACCAACCTACAGTAACATGACAGCACGACACGGCAGACTCGGAGCCAAGTAGTAGAGATCAGGCATCTTCCTGCTGATTAAGAACCAACCTACAGTAGCATGACAGCACGACACGGCGGACTCGGAGCCAAGTATTTGAGATCAGGCATCTTCCTGCTGATTAAGAACCAACCTACAGTAACATGACAGCACGACACGGCGGACTCGAAGCCAAGAAGTAGAGATCACGCATCTTCCTGCTGATTAAGAACCAACCTACACAGTAACATGACAGCACGACACCGCGGACTCGAAGCCAAGAAGTTAAGATCAGGCATCTTCCTGCTGATTAAGAACCAACCTACAGTAACATGACAGCACGACACGGCGGACTCGGAGCCAAGTAGTAGAGATCAGGCATCTTCCTGCTGATTAAGAACTAACCTACAGTAACATGACAGCACGACACGGCAGACTCGGAGCCAAGTAGTAGAGATCAGGCATCTTCCTGCTGATTAAGAACCAACCTACAGTAACATGACAGCACGACACCGCGGACTCGAAGCAAAGTAGTAAAGATCAGGCATTTCCTGCTGATTAAGAACCAACCTACAGTAACATGACAGCACGACACGGCGGACTCGGATCCAGGTAGTAGAGATCAGGCATCTTCCTGCTGATTAAGAACTAACCTACAGTAACATGACAGCATGACACGGCGGACTCGGAGCCAAGTAGTAGAGATCAGGCATCTTCCTGCTGATTAAGAACTAACCTACAGTAACATGACAGCACGACACGGCGGACTCGGATCCAGGTAGTAGAGATCAGGCATCTTCCTGCTGATTAAGAACCAACCTACAGTAACATGACAGCACGACACGGCAGACTCGGAGCCAAGTAGTAGAGATCAGGCATCTTCCTGCTGATTAAGAACCAACCTACAGAAGCATGACAGCACGACACGGCGGACTCGGAGCCAAGTATTTGAGATCAGGCATCTTCCTGCTGATTAAGAACCAACCTACAGTAACATGACAGCACGACACGGCGGACTCGGAGCCAAGTAGTAGAGATCACGCATCTTCCTGCTGATTAAGAACCAACCTACACAGTAACATGACAGCACGACACCGCGGACTCGAAGCCAGGAAGTAAAGATCAGGCATCTTCCTGCTGATTAAGAACCAACCTACAGTAACATGACAGCACGACACGGCGGACTCGGAGCCAAGTAGTAGAGATCAGGCATCTTCTTGCTGATTAAGAACTAACCTACAGTAACATGACAGCACGACACGGCGGACTCGGAGCCAAGTAGTAGAGATCAGGCATCTTCCTGCTGATTAAGAACCAACCTACAGTAACATGACAGCACGACACGGCGGACTCGGAGCCAAGTAGTAGAGATCAGGCATATTCCTGCTGATTAAGAACCAACCTACAGTAACATGACAGCACGACACGGCGGACTCGGAGCCAAGTAGTAGAGATCAGGCATCTTCCTGCTGATTAAGAACCAACCTACAGTAACATGACAGCACGACACCGCGGACTCGAAGCAAAGTAGTAAAGATCAGGCATTTCCTGCTGATTAAGAACCAACCTACAGTAACATGACAGCACGACACGGCGGATTCGGATCCAGGTAGTAGAGATCAGGCATCTTCCTGCTGATTAAGAACTAACCTACAGTAACATGACAGCACGACACGGCGGACTCGGAGCCAAGTAGTAGAGATCAGGCATCTTCCTGCTGATTAAGAACTAACCTACAGTAACATGACAGCACGACACGGCGGACTCGGATCCAGGTAGTAGAGATCAGGCATCTTCCTGCTGATTAAGAACCAACCTACAGTAACATGACAGCACGACACGGCAGACTCGGAGCCAAGTAGTAGAGATCAGGCATCTTCCTGCTGATTAAGAACCAACCTACAGTAGCATGACAGCACGACACGGCGGACTCGGAGCCAAGTATTTGAGATCAGGCATCTTCCTGCTGATTAAGAACCAACCTACAGTAACATGACAGCACGACACGGCGGACTCGGAGCCAAGTAGTAGAGATCACGCATCTTTCTGCTGATTAAGAACCAACCTACACAGTAACATGACAGCACGACACCGCGGACTCGAAGCCAAGAAGTTAAGATCAGGCATCTTCCTGCTGATTAAGAACCAACCTACAGTAACATGACAGCACGACACGGCGGACTCGGAGCCAAGTAGTAGAGATCAGGCATCTTCCTGCTGATTAAGAACCAACCTACAGTAACATGACAGCACGACACGGCGGACTCGGAGCCTAGTAGTAGAGATCAGGCATCTTCCTGCTGATTAAGAACCAACCTACAGTAACATGACAGCACGACACGGCGGACTCGGCGCCAAGTAGTAGAGATCAGGCATCTTCCTGCTGATTAAGAACCAACCTACAGTAACATGACAGCACGACACGGCGGACTCGGAGCCAAGTAGTAGAGATCAGGCATCTTCCTGCTGATTAAGAACCAACCTCCAGTAACATGACAGCACGACACGGCGGACTCGTAGCCAAGTAGTAGAGATCAGGCATCTTCCTGCTGATTAAGAACCAACCTACAGTAACATGACAGCACGACACGGCGGACTCGGAGCCATGTAGTAGAGATCAGGCATCTTCCTGCTGATTAAGAACCAACCTACAGTAACATGACAGCACGACACCGCGGACTCGAAGCCAAGTAGTAGAGATCAGGCATCTTCCTGCTGATTAAGAACCAACCTACACAGTAACATGACAGCACGACACCGCGGACTCGAAGCCAAGAAGTAGAGATCAGGCATCTTCCTGCTGATTAAGAACCAACCTACAGTTACATGACAGCACGACACGGCGGACTCGGATCCAGGTAGTAGAGATCAGGCATCTTCCTGCTGATTAAGAACTAACCTACAGTAACATGACAGCACGACACGGCGGACTCGGAGCCAAGTAGTAGAGATCAGGCATCTTCCTGCTGATTAAGAACTAACCTACAGTAACATGACAGCACGACACGGCGGACTCGGATCCCGGTAGTAGAGATCAGGCATCTTCCTGCTGATTAAGAACCAACCTACAGTAACATGACAGCACGACACGGCAGACTCGGAGCCAAGTAGTAGAGATCAGGCATCTTCCTGCTGATTAAGAACCAACCTACAGTAACATGACAGCACGACACGGCGGACTCGGAGCCAAGTAGTAGAGATCAGGCATCTTCCTGCTGATAAGAACCAACCTACAGTAACATGACAGCACGACACGGCGGACTCGGAGCCAAGTAGTAGAGATCAGGCACCTTCCTGCTGATTAAGAATCAACCTACAGTAACATGACAGCACGACACGGCGGACTCGGAGCCAAGTAGTAGAGATCAGGCATCTTCCTGCTGATTAAGAACCAACCTACAGTAACATGACAGCACGACACGGCGGACTCGGAGCCAAGTAGTAGAGATCAGGCATCTTCCTGCTGATTAAGAACCAACCTACAGTCACATGACAGCACGACACGGCGGACTCGGAGCCAAGTAGTAGAGATCAGGCATCTTCCTGCTGATTAAGAACCAACCTACAGTAACATGACAGCACGACACGGCGGACTCGGAGCCAAGTTGTAGAGATCAGGCATCTTCCTGCTGATTAAGAACCAACCTACAGTAACATGACAGCACGACACGGCGGACTCGGAGCCAAGTAGTAGAGATCAGGCATCTTCCTGCTGACTAAGAACCAACCTACAGTAACATGACAGCACGACACGGCGGACTCGGAGGCAAGTAGTAGAGATCAGGCATCTTCCTGCTGATTAAGAACCAACCTACAGTAACATGACAGAACGACACGGCGGACTCGGAGCCAAGTAGTAGAGATCAGGCATCTTCCTGCTGATTAAAAACCAACCTACAGTAACATGACAGCACGACACGGCGGACTCGGAGCCAAGTAGTAGAGATCAGGCATCTTCCTGCTGATTAGGAACCAACCTACAGTAACATGACAGCACGACACGGCAGACTCGGAGCCAAGTAGTAGAGATCAGGCATCTTCCTGCTGATTAAGAACCAACCTACAGTAACATGACAGCACGACACGGCGGACTCGGAGCCAAGTAGTAGAGATCCGGCATCTTCCTGCTGATTAAGAACCAACCTACAGTAACATGACAGCACGACACGGCGGACTCGAAGCCAAGAAGTAAAGATCAGGCATCTTCCTGCTGATTAAGAACCAACCTACAGTAACATGACAGCACGACACGGTGGACTCGGAGCCAAGTAGTAGAGATCAGGCATCTACCTGCTGATTGAGAACCAACCTACAGTAACATGACAGCACGACACGGCGGACTCGGAGCCAAGTAGTAGAGATCAGGCATCTTCCTGCTGATTAAGAACCAACCTACAGTAACATGACAGCACGACACGGCGGACTCGGAGCCAAGAAGTAGAGATCAGGCATCTTCCTGCTGATTAAGAACCAACATACAGTAACATGACAGCACGACACGGCGGACTCGGAGCCAAGTAGTAGAGATCAGGCATCTTCCTGCTGATTAAGAACCAACCTACAGTAACATGACAGCACGACACGGCGGACTCGGAGCCAAGTAGTAGAGATCAGGCATCTTCCTGCTGATTAAGAACCAACCTACAGTAACATGACAGCACGACACGGCGGACTCGGAGCCAAGTAGTAGAGATCAGGCATCTTCCTGCTGATTAAGAACCAACCTTCAGTAACATGACAGCACGACACCGCGGACTCGAAGCCAGGAAGTAAAGATCAGGCATCTTCCTGCTGATTAAGAACCAACCTACAGTAACATGACAGCACGACACGGCGGACTCGGAGCCAAGTAGTAGAGATCAGGCATCTTCTTGCTGATTAAGAACTAACCTACAGTAACATGACAGCACGACACGGCGGACTCGGAGCCAAGTAGTAGAGATCAGGCATCTTCCTGCTGATTAAGAACCAACCTACAGTAACATGACAGCACGACACGGCGGACTCGGAGCCAAGTAGTAGAGATCAGGCATATTCCTGCTGATTAAGAACCAACCTACAGTAACATGACAGCACGACACGGCGGACTCGGAGCCAAGTAGTAGAGATCAGGCATCTTCCTGCTGATTAAGAACCAACCTACAGTAACATGACAGCACGACACCGCGGTCTCGAAGCAAAGTAGTAAAGATCAGGCATTTCCTGCTGATTAAGAACCAACCTACAGTAACATGACAGCACGACACGGCGGACTCGGATCCAGGTAGTAGAGATCAGGCATCTTCCTGCTGATTAAGAACTAACCTACAGTAACATGACAGCACGACACGGCGGACTCGGAGCCAAGTAGTAGAGATCAGGCATCTTCCTGCTGATTAAGAACTAACCTACAGTAACATGACAGCACGACACGGCGGACTCGGATCCAGGTAGTAGAGATCAGGCATCTTCCTGCTGATTAAGAACCAACCTACAGTAACATGACAGCACGACACGGCAGACTCGGAGCCAAGTAGTAGAGATCAGGCATCTTCCTGCTGATTAAGAACCAACCTACAGAAGCATGACAGCACGACACGGCGGACTCGGAGCCAAGTATTTGAGATCAGGCATCTTCCTGCTGATTAAGAACCAACCTACAGTAACATGACAGCACGACACGGCGGACTCGGAGCCAAGTAGTAGAGATCACGCATCTTCCTGCTGATTAAGAACCAACCTACACAGTAACATGACAGCACGACACCGCGGACTCGAAGCCAGGAAGTAAAGATCAGGCATCTTCCTGCTGATTAAGAACCAACCTACAGTAACATGACAGCACGACACGGCGGACTCGGAGCCAAGTAGTAGAGATCAGGCATCTTCTTGCTGATTAAGAACTAACCTACAGTAACATGACAGCACGACACGGCGGACTCGGAGCCAAGTAGTAGAGATCAGGCATCTTCCTGCTGATTAAGAACCAACCTACAGTAACATGACAGCACGACACGGCGGACTCGGAGCCAAGTAGTAGAGATCAGGCATATTCCTGCTGATTAAGAACCAACCTACAGTAACATGACAGCACGACACGGCAGACTCGGAGCCAAGTAGTAGAGATCAGGCATCTTCCTGCTGATTAAGAACCAACCTACAGTAACATGACAGCACGACACCGCGGACTCGAAGCAAAGTAGTAAAGATCAGGCATTTCCTGCTGATTAAGAACCAACCTACAGTAACATGACAGCACGACACGGCGGACTCGGATCCAGGTAGTAGAGATCAGGCATCTTCCTGCTGATTAAGAACTAACCTACAGTAACATGACAGCACGACACGGCGGACTCGGAGCCAAGTAGTAGAGATCAGGCATCTTCCTGCTGATTAAGAACTAACATACAGTAACATGACAGCACGACACGGCGGACTCGGATCCAGGTAGTAGAGATCAGGCATCTTCCTGCTGATTAAGAACCAACCTACAGTAACATGACAGCACGACACGGCAGACTCGGAGCCAAGTAGTAGAGATCAGGCATCTTCCTGCTGATTAAGAACCAACCTACAGTAGCATGACAGCACGACACGGCGGACTCGGAGCCAAGTATTTGAGATCAGGCATCTTCCTGCTGATTAAGAACCAACCTACAGTAACATGACAGCACGACACGGCGGACTCGAAGCCAAGAAGTAGAGATCACGCATCTTCCTGCTGATTAAGAACCAACCTACACAGTAACATGACAGCACGACACCGCGGACTCGAAGCCAAGAAGTTAAGATCAGGCATCTTCCTGCTGATTAAGAACCAACCTACAGTAACATGACAGCACGACACGGCGGACTCGGAGCCAAGTAGTAGAGATCAGGCATCTTCCTGCTGATTAAGAACTAACCTACAGTAACATGACAGCACGACACGGCAGACTCGGAGCCAAGTAGTAGAGATCAGGCATCTTCCTGCTGATTAAGAACCAACCTACAGTAACATGACAGCACGACACCGCGGACTCGAAGCAAAGTAGTAAAGATCAGGCATTTCCTGCTGATTAAGAACCAACCTACAGTAACATGACAGCACGACACGGCGGACTCGGATCCAGGTAGTAGAGATCAGGCATCTTCCTGCTGATTAAGAACTAACCTACAGTAACATGACAGCATGACACGGCGGACTCGGAGCCAAGTAGTAGAGATCAGGCATCTTCCTGCTGATTAAGAACTAACCTACAGTAACATGACAGCACGACACGGCGGACTCGGATCCAGGTAGTAGAGATCAGGCATCTTCCTGCTGATTAAGAACCAACCTACAGTAACATGACAGCACGACACGGCAGACTCGGAGCCAAGTAGTAGAGATCAGGCATCTTCCTGCTGATTAAGAACCAACCTACAGAAGCATGACAGCACGACACGGCGGACTCGGAGCCAAGTATTTGAGATCAGGCATCTTCCTGCTGATTAAGAACCAACCTACAGTAACATGACAGCACGACACGGCGGACTCGGAGCCAAGTAGTAGAGATCACGCATCTTCCTGCTGATTAAGAACCAACCTACACAGTAACATGACAGCACGACACCGCGGACTCGAAGCCAGGAAGTAAAGATCAGGCATCTTCCTGCTGATTAAGAACCAACCTACAGTAACATGACAGCACGACACGGCGGACTCGGAGCCAAGTAGTAGAGATCAGGCATCTTCTTGCTGATTAAGAACTAACCTACAGTAACATGACAGCACGACACGGCGGACTCGGAGCCAAGTAGTAGAGATCAGGCATCTTCCTGCTGATTAAGAACCAACCTACAGTAACATGACAGCACGACACGGCGGACTCGGAGCCAAGTAGTAGAGATCAGGCATATTCCTGCTGATTAAGAACCAACCTACAGTAACATGACAGCACGACACGGCGGACTCGGAGCCAAGTAGTAGAGATCAGGCATCTTCCTGCTGATTAAGAACCAACCTACAGTAACATGACAGCACGACACCGCGGACTCGAAGCAAAGTAGTAAAGATCAGGCATTTCCTGCTGATTAAGAACCAACCTACAGTAACATGACAGCACGACACGGCGGATTCGGATCCAGGTAGTAGAGATCAGGCATCTTCCTGCTGATTAAGAACTAACCTACAGTAACATGACAGCACGACACGGCGGACTCGGAGCCAAGTAGTAGAGATCAGGCATCTTCCTGCTGATTAAGAACTAACCTACAGTAACATGACAGCACGACACGGCGGACTCGGATCCAGGTAGTAGAGATCAGGCATCTTCCTGCTGATTAAGAACCAACCTACAGTAACATGACAGCACGACACGGCAGACTCGGAGCCAAGTAGTAGAGATCAGGCATCTTCCTGCTGATTAAGAACCAACCTACAGTAGCATGACAGCACGACACGGCGGACTCGGAGCCAAGTATTTGAGATCAGGCATCTTCCTGCTGATTAAGAACCAACCTACAGTAACATGACAGCACGACACGGCGGACTCGGAGCCAAGTAGTAGAGATCACGCATCTTTCTGCTGATTAAGAACCAACCTACACAGTAACATGACAGCACGACACCGCGGACTCGAAGCCAAGAAGTTAAGATCAGGCATCTTCCTGCTGATTAAGAACCAACCTACAGTAACATGACAGCACGACACGGCGGACTCGGAGCCAAGTAGTAGAGATCAGGCATCTTCCTGCTGATTAAGAACCAACCTACAGTAACATGACAGCACGACACGGCGGACTCGGAGCCTAGTAGTAGAGATCAGGCATCTTCCTGCTGATTAAGAACCAACCTACAGTAACATGACAGCACGACACGGCGGACTCGGCGCCAAGTAGTAGAGATCAGGCATCTTCCTGCTGATTAAGAACCAACCTACAGTAACATGACAGCACGACACGGCGGACTCGGAGCCAAGTAGTAGAGATCAGGCATCTTCCTGCTGATTAAGAACCAACCTCCAGTAACATGACAGCACGACACGGCGGACTCGTAGCCAAGTAGTAGAGATCAGGCATCTTCCTGCTGATTAAGAACCAACCTACAGTAACATGACAGCACGACACGGCGGACTCGGAGCCATGTAGTAGAGATCAGGCATCTTCCTGCTGATTAAGAACCAACCTACAGTAACATGACAGCACGACACCGCGGACTCGAAGCCAAGTAGTAGAGATCAGGCATCTTCCTGCTGATTAAGAACCAACCTACACAGTAACATGACAGCACGACACCGCGGACTCGAAGCCAAGAAGTAGAGATCAGGCATCTTCCTGCTGATTAAGAACCAACCTACAGTTACATGACAGCACGACACGGCGGACTCGGATCCAGGTAGTAGAGATCAGGCATCTTCCTGCTGATTAAGAACTAACCTACAGTAACATGACAGCACGACACGGCGGACTCGGAGCCAAGTAGTAGAGATCAGGCATCTTCCTGCTGATTAAGAACTAACCTACAGTAACATGACAGCACGACACGGCGGACTCGGATCCCGGTAGTAGAGATCAGGCATCTTCCTGCTGATTAAGAACCAACCTACAGTAACATGACAGCACGACACGGCAGACTCGGAGCCAAGTAGTAGAGATCAGGCATCTTCCTGCTGATTAAGAACCAACCTACAGTAGCATGACAGCACGACACGGCGGACTCGGAGCCAAGTAGTTGAGATCAGGCATCTTCCTGCTAATTAAGAACCAACCTACAGTAACATGACAGCACGACACGGCGGACTCGGAGCCAAGTAGTAGAGATCAGCCATCTTCCTGCTGATTAAGAACCAACCTACAGTAACATGACAGCACGACACGGCGGACTCGGAGCCAAGTAGTAGAGATCAGGCATCTTCCTGCTGAATAAGAACCAACCTACAGTAACATGACAGCACGACACGGCGGACTCGGAGCCAAGTAGTAGAGATAAGGCATCTTCCTGCTGATTAAGAACCAACCTACAGTAACATGAAAGCACGACACGGCGGACTCGGAGCCAAGTAGTAGAGATCAGGCATCTTCCTGCTGATTATGTACCAACCTACAGTAACATGACAGCACGACACGGCGGACTCGGAGCCAAGTAGTTGAGATCAGGCATCTTCCTGCTGATTAAGAACTAACCTACAGTAACATGACAGCACGACACGGCGGACTCGGATCCAGGTAGTAGAGATCAGGCATCTTCCTGTTGATTAAGAACCAACCTACACAGTAACATGACAGCACGACACCGCGGACTCGAAGCCAAGAAGTAAAGATCAGGCATCTTCCTGCTGATTAAGAACCAACCTACAGTAACATGACAGCACGACACGGCGGACTCGGAGCCAAGTAGTAGAGATCAGGCATCTTCCTGCTGATTAAGAACCAACCTACAGTAGCATGACAGCACGACACGGCGGACTCGGAGCCAAGTAGTTGAGATCAGGCATCTTCCTGCTGATTAAGAACCAACCTACAGTAACATGACAGCACGACACGGCGGACTCGGAGCCAAGTAGTAGAGATCAGGCATCTTCCTGCTGATTAAGAACCAACCTACACAGTAACATGACAGCACGACACCGCGGACTCGAAGCCAAGAAGTAGAGATCAGGCATCTTCCTGCTGATTAAGAACCAACCTACAGTAACATGACAGCACGACACGGTGGACTCGGAGCCAAGTAGTAGAGATCAGCCATCTTCCTGCTGATTAAGAACCAACCTACAGTAACATGACAGCACGACACGGCGGACTCGGAGCCAAGTAGTAGAGATCAGGCATCTTCTGCTGATTAAGAACCAACCTACAGTAACATGACAGCACGACACGGCGGACTCGAAGCCAAGTAGTAGAGATCAGGCATCTTCCTGCTGATTAAGAACCAACCTACAGTAACATGACAGCACGACACGGCGGACTCGGAGCCAAGTAGTTGAGATCAGGCATCTTCCTGCTGATTAAGAACTAACCTACAGTAACATGACTGCACGACACGGCGGACTCGGATCCAGGTAGTAGAGATCAGGCATCTTCCTGCTGATTAAGAACCAACCTACAGTAACATGACAGCACGACACGGCGGACTCGGAGCCAAGTAGTAGAGATCAGGCATCTTCCTGCTGATTAAGAACCAACCTACAGTAACATGACAGCACGACACCGCGGACTCGAAGCAAAGTAGTAAAGATCAGGCATTTCCTGCTGATTAAGAACTAACCTACAGTAACATGACAGCACGACACGGCGGACTCGGATCCAGGTAGTAGAGATCAGGCATCTTCCTGCTGATTAAGAACCAACCTACACAGTAACATGACAGCACGACACGGCGGACTCGGAGCCAAGTAGTAGAGATCAGGCATCTTTCTGCTGATTAAGAACCAACCTACAGTAACATGACAGCACGACACGGCGGACTCGAAGCCAAGTAGTAGAGATCAGGCATCTTCCTGCTGATTAAGAACCAACCTACAGTAACATGACAGCACGACACGGCGGACTCGGAGCCAAGTAGTTGAGATCAGGCATCTTCCTGCTGATTAAGAACTAACCTACAGTAACATGACAGCACGACACGGCGGACTCGGATCCAGGTAGTAGAGATCAGGCATCTTCCTGTTGATTAAGAACCAACCTACACAGTAACATGACAGCACGACACCGCGGACTCGAAGCCAAGAAGTAAAGATCAGGCATCTTCCTGCTGATTAAGAACCAACCTACAGTAACATGACAGCACGACACGGCGGACTCGGAGCTAAGTAGTAGAGATCAGGCATCTTCCTGCTGATTAAGAACCAACCTACAGTAACATGACAGCACGACACGGCGGACTCGGAGCCAAGTAGTAGAGATCAGGCATCTTCCTGCTGATTAAGAACCAACCTACAGTAACATGACAGCACGACACAGCGGACTCGGAGCCAAGTAGTAGAGATCAGGCATCTTCCTGCTGATTAAGAACCAACCTACAGTAACATGACAGCACGACACGGCGGACTCGGATCCAGGTAGTAGAGATTAGGCATCTTCCTGCTGATTAAGAACCAACCTACAGGAGCATGACAGCACGACACGGCGGACTCGGAGCCAAGTAGTTGAGATCAGGCATCTTCCTGCTGATTAAGAACCAACCTACAGTAACATGACAGCACGACACTGCGGACTCGGAGCCAAGTAGTAGAGATCAGGCATCTTCCTGCTGATTAAGAACCAACCTACAGTAACATGACAGCACGACACGGCGGACTCGGAGCCAAGTAGTAGAGATCAGGCATCTTCCTGCTGATTAAGAACCAACCTACAGTAACATGACAGCACGACACCGCGGACTCGAAACCAAGTAGTAAAGCTCAGGCATCTTCCTGTTGATTAAGAACCAACCTACAGTAACATGACAGCACGACACGGCGGACTCGGAGCCAAGTAGTAGATATCAGGTATTTTCCTGCTGATTAAGAACCAACCTACAGTAACATGACAGCACGACACGGCGGACTCGGAGCCAAGTAGTAGAGATCAGGCATCTTCCTGCTGATTAAGAACCAACCTACAGTAACATGACAGCACGACACGGCGGACTCGGAGCCAAGTAGTAGAGATCAGGCATCTTCCTGCTGATTAAGAACCAACCTACAGTAACATGACAGCACGACACGGCGGACTCGGAGCCAAGTAGTAGAGATCAGGCATCTTCCTGCTGATTATGTACCAACCTACAGTAACATGACAGCACGACACGGCGGACTCGGAGCCAAGTAGTAGAGATCAGGCATCTTCCTGCTGATTAAGAACCAACCTACAGTAACATGACAGCACGACACGGCGGACTCGGAGCCAAGTAGTAGAGATCAGGCATCTTCCTGCTGATTAAGAACCAACCTACAGTAACATGACAGCACGACACGGCGGACTCGGATCCAGGTAGTAGAGATCAGGCATCTTCCTGCTGATTAAGAACCAACCTACAGTAACATGACAGCACGACACGGTGGATTCGGAGCCAAGTAGTAGAGACCATAAAAAACACTCCGTGTAAAAAAAACAGCCAAGTCTTTTCAATTAAAAAAAAATTATGAAATCTAAAAATTCTGCACTGAAACGTAGTGATATCAAAAAATGAGCCAAGTCAAAACTTTATTTGAAAATTAAAAAATACTTGGCGCATCGTGTATATAAATAGCTTAGAAGTATAGGCTAGATATAAATACAAATACTTATAGTATACCTACAATGCCCTAAAAAAACGATGCGCCAAGTATTTTTTAATTTTCAAATAAAGTTTTGACTTGGCTCATTTTTTGATATCACTACGTTTAAGTGCAGAATTTTTAGATTTCATAATTTTTTTTTAGTTGAAAAGACTTGGCTGTTTTTTTTACACGGAGTGTTTTTTATGGGGATATCACTTATTTTTTTAGTTTATTTACACAACTTGTAAAACTCTTTGGGGCAACAATGACTAATTCCTTTAAAAAAATACGCCATTTCCGAATTAGTTACTAAGAAAAATATTGTTTGGAGCTAAGTATAAACTTAAAGTGATATGCCATGAAGAATTGCGAAAGCATCGTTTCAATAAGTCCAGCCGTTTTTGAGATATGGCATCACTTCCGGTTTTCAAAATGGCGGCTGAAAGTTCTTACACATTGTATTAATATGTATATAAATACTAATATTTCATTATAAACCTTCTGAATATGTAGTTGGTTTTTATATAAAGGGGAAGTGAATTTAGGCAGATTTCGCTAAACTATGACGTCATTTCCGGTTTCAGTAATTAGAAAACTTTAATTTCACTATTGTTATTTCGTAAAGAGGACCGTCTGAATCGATGGGCGCAAATTTCGTTCAGATCGGTTTAGCCGTTTTCGAGATATGACGTCACTTCCGGTTTCAAAATGGCGGCATAAAACCAGTTATAGCAAAAGGCACCTAAGACGCCAAAAGTGCACATGTGGTAAAAATTTCAAATCGATCGGTTTAGCCGTTTAGGCTGTGGCCCTGTCAACAGTGTTTCCTGATATCTGAATCATAATAATAATCATCAGATATACTTTTAAAATGGGTGTAATTTCACTATTTTCACGGCCCTCTAGCTCGCAAATGGCACAACACATTGTTCCCAAATTTGGTACATAGGGTGGGGTGGGCCATAGCTCGAAATTAAGATATTTCTCAACAATGTGAGATTTTCCAATTTTAAGATCCAGTAGGCCGAAAATGCCATGTTGTTGCTTACAGTAAAAGTGTTTGGTCTGCTCCTCAGTTTGTATTGTATAGGCATTTACGGTATGTTGAGTGTCTGTGAGTGTACGGTACGACTTGGCTGGGTGGAGCGACCGCTCCACTAGATCCCCATAAAAAACACGCCGTGTGAAAAAAACAGCAAAGTCTCTTCAACTAAAAAAAATTATGAAATCTAAAAAATTCTGCACTGAAAAGTAGTGATATCAAAAAATGGGCCAATTCAAAACTTTATTTGAAAATCAAAAAATACTTGGCGCATCTTATACTTTATAAATAATTTAGAAGTACAGTCCAGATATAAAATATACATATAGTATACCTATAATGGCATAAAAAAACGATGCGCCAAGTATTTTTTGATTTTCAAATTAAATTTGACGGTAGTTTCATACCGATCAGTCAACCAATTTTCAAGATATGACGTTACTTCCGGTTTCAAAATGGCTGCTGAAATCACTGACCCCTTGAATTATAATTTAAACATGATTACATTTTAATATAAGCTGTCTCAAATCGTATATTTATTGTACCAAAATGTAAATTAGTGAGATTTTTAAAAAGTGTGACGTCATTTCCGGTTTCGGTATGGGAAACTGCAAATATAATTGATGATAATACATAAAGTTGACCGTCTCAATTGTTTAGCGCTGGTTTCGTTCATATCTATTTAGCCGTTATTAAGATATGATGTCACTTCCGGTTTTAAAATGGCGGCTTCCGGTTGGTTTTATAATAAGTCAAATGAGATATCAAAAGTACATACGTTACAAAAATATCAAAATAATCGGATCAATCTTTTTTGCCGAAATGCCAATCGATGTATTTCAAATTTCATGACGTCATTTCCGGTTTCATTAACATAATGTATAGTCTTTTGCTACTGATAATCCATATAGTTGACCGTCTGAATCGTTTGGCGCAAATTTCGTTCCGATCGGTCTAGCCGTTGACGAGATACGACGTCACTTCCGGTTTCAAAATGGTGGCTTCCGGTTGGTTTTATAACAAGTCAAATGAGATGTTAAAAGTACAAACGATCCATAAATATCAAAATAATCGGATCAACCTTTGTTGCCGAAATGCCAATCGCTGTATTTCAAATTTTATTACGTCATTTCCGGTTTCGTTAACATAATGTTTAGTATTTTGCTACTGATAATGCATATAGATGACCGTCTGAATCGTTTGGCGCAAATTTCGTTCCAATCGGTCGAGCTGTTGACGAGATATGACGTCACTTTCGGTTTCAAAATGGCGGCACAAAAAATTCATGGGGTGAAGGTTAAATCAGACGTCAAAAGTGCACACGTGGTAAAAATGTGAGATCAATCGGTTCAGCCGTTTATGCTGTGGCCAAGTTACCGGATTTGAATTCCAGGAGACTATGATTATTACTGATTAAAACCGCCCTAAAACACGGTTTTCACGACCCTCTAGCTCGCAAAGGGCGTAACCTATTGTTCCCAAATTCGGTACATGATGTAGGGTGGGCCATAGCTCGAAATTAGGGTATTTCGCAACAATGTGAGATTTTCCAATTTTAAGATCCAGTAGGCCGAAAATGCCACTTTGATGCTTACAGTAAAAGTGGGTTGCTCCAGCCTTTTTATATTAGAATGTGCGCGCGCCGTACGACTTGGCTGGCGTGGAGCGACCGCTCCACTAGATCAGGCATCTTCCTGCTGATTAAGAACCAACTTATTCCGTACAACTTTCAGATACAAATTAAAATTCTGTCGCTGGAAGAAAAACTCAAAGAAATATACATGTTGATGTTAAATACGATAGTTGTCTGTCCAGACGTCACTAAGAAGTTAGGTGCATTCGAAAAACCCAAAGTTTAAAATTAAATATAAAATAGTTTAAGCATAATCACGTATGGTAACTATATCGGAATCGGGAATTGACTGTAGTACGCCAGCAACAGTAACCGAAAACTAAATGTTTTCGACACACAGACACACAGAACACAGATTTTACTGGACATAAAATAAGTATTCTACCTCCATTTATAAAAAAAAAAAAAAAAAAACTTTACGCGTAAAGAATGATGCAGTAGACATCTCTTTTGTTTTGGTATGAGTGCTTTGGCGCAAAGTCTACAGCAACTATGCCAAAGAAATATTTGCTTTTAATCGATTACTACTATCAAAAGGTCGAGATCGCCAAATGAATAAGTAATTAGAATGACACTTCCCTTGCTGCAAGTCTCATGGTGACGGTTCGGTTACCTTTCCAAGACGATGTTCCCTGCTTGCTTATCGTTGCACTGTCCCAGCGCGAAGACGTCACTAACAACTGTCAAGAAGTTCTCCTGTCAGACCTTGCCGAGCTGTCCGTGCGGTCAACGCGATTAACTGGTCGAGTATTTATGCAAAACAGCGGTCGACGCCGACGCCGACGCCCTGGGCTGTCAACGTCGTCGCCATGGCAACATCTGGACGCCAATGTTGCGACGCGTGCACCTGCGTGAGCGTTCAGTCCGGGGTCATTCGCCCGCCCACACGGACACTATCACCAATATGTCAGATCAATATTCATAGCTGCAATAGTTAGGTACTCAAATAAATAATTTGGCGAACTGACTGTCATTTCATTCCTTCATAAACTGTTCTACAACTTATCGACGCTCCTCAGCTTCAACACAAAATCAATTTTATTTTGCCTTTTATCATTACATTTCACTATCGCCGTAGAACGTAATTCAAAATCAGAACACGTAAAAGAAGGGGCATCCAAATGAGGGGTGGGGGGGCAAGAGGAAGTGCTTGCCCCCCCCCCCCCTTGGAATTCAGGAAAACATCATTCATTGTGGTGTTTTAAGGCCCAGTTGTTCAATGTCCCGATAAGTTAGAAAAAGTTTACTTTATAGCTTAAAATGTGTCAGATTTTAAAAAATATTAAATATTTCAACAAAATGCACCTCATAACGTCTCAAAATTGATTTCAAAGTGACCAAAAAAGACCCCCCAACACCCCCCCCCCCCCCCCTCTAACCCGTGGAAATTTGTTGAAACCTGCTCCGGCAGAAACCGGCAGAAAGCTGTAAGTTTGTCATTAATAAAATTGAACGCTTTACTACAAGAATCATAAACCAACACAATTCTTCGAATTTAGTTCTTTAGTGGAATCATATTGTAGCATAATTTACTAGTTCCGCAGTGTTCCCCTGGCACATAGGAAGGGAGGGAGGGGCGATGCCCCCCCCCCCCCACTCGAGCAGTCTGATCTCCCATTCATTATAACAAAAATTATGTAGCGCTCCAGAATTTATTTTAAATTGTCAATTAAAAATCTAAAAAAACGCCCATCCCACAATCTCTTTTAAAATGAATTTTTCGAAACATTTTGACTCTCATTATTTCGATCATAACTTGATTATGATCATCAAAATCAGATAAGAAAATTTGGATTATGGCTTTGACAAAGGTAGTCTTTGTGGTCATTTGTCAAAAAATATGAAATTGTTGTAGGTATTCATCGTCATTCCAGACAAGCATTGAATGACTACAAAATAAATTGGCATTGAATGTTCAGTTGGATGAATCCTTGATAGCATATTATTTATTAAAACATCAAATTCATTTAAAATCCTGATTTGAAGTCCACGCGGGGAGAGGCCCACCCCTCCCGTGGAATTCCCCATAGACCGAAAAATTAAAGAAATGCTTGAAAAAAATAATGCCATAATTTGGTAATTTCTGATTGATCATGTATGTTCATAATATAAGTTCACGATTCTAAAAATGTTGAAAAATATTGATCAGAAGAAATTACAATTTGTAGGCTTTTTAAAATTCCAAAATAATTTTTCCCAATGCTATATGCCCGGACCAGCATGAGAACTTTGCCATGCTGCCCCCCCCCCCCCCCCCTTCCACCAAAGACGCTCATGGTGAAGTCCAGATTCTTGCCTATGACAGCTGCTGGAATGTGGTCAGCAGCCTCTTCGGACAAGCCTGAGATCTGCTGACATCCACGATGTCATGCTAGGTAGTTGGGATTCCAAATTCTCACTTGTTGCTGAAGAGTTGCATCCAGGATTCCAAAGAGTCACTATCATTTCGCACTAAATTCGATTGACTTATGATTGAAATTGATTAATTTGAATTTTATGTCAAAAAAAATCCTGTGTTTTTGAGCGAGCGTCACCACGGTACTCTTATGGCTCTTTCTCTGTTTTTTAAAAAAATGTTTGTATTTTTTATTTTGCCTGCACTGCCCAGGTCAAACCGCACAACCACCGATCTGAAATTTTGCACACATAGTAACGTAATCTATGCGGTCTCTGGAATCGTTTTTGAACGGGATCCTGCGATTGATTAAAATTCATAAAAAATCTTTCGATTGGTTGTTTCGATCAATTTGAAATTTTGACAAGTCATTACGACCAACATTGTCCCCAGTCTTACAAAGTTTCATCCAAATCCTTCCATTTCCCATTGGTTGAAATTTAAAACCATCTCTGCAGTGATTTTTTTAAAATTAACACTAGAACCGATTGATCGATCAACTTAAAACTTTGCTTGGTCATTGGGACCAACATTTTAGGTAATTTTGCCAATTTACACTCAGTCTAATCTTTTGTTATTTTCAAAAAAAATTGTCATTTTAAGGACATTTTATTCCATATATTGTACATGTAGGCATGTATGTACGCAGCGTCGCTAGGTCGCAACACCGCGTTTAAGGGGTGGAGAATGTTAGGATAGCCACCCTAACGAGTGTATGAGTGTGTGTTGTTATTATGTATGAATGTATAGACGTAATTGTTAAAGTGTGAATGTTCTGTAAGTGTTAGATTAGTTTGGTATCGGTTCGTCAGCGAGGATGCGCTCCTGTCAACCGAGGGTAATCGTCAGGAATGTCCCGGGCAGGTGGGCTCAAGATAGAGAGGGTTGCTTGGCCAACCGTATGCGAAGACAGTGGAGATTCGCCAGTCCGATACAAGCGAGCATCGAGGGCGGTTGCCCCGATGCTAGCTCAGTGTATTTTTGTATCTTAATCAATAAACGTGTTCAAATATATTTGTCTTTAATTTAAGTATTGTTGTAGTCCCCTAGACATAACAGGAACATGGATCAATAATTAGACAAAAACACGAGTACTATTATTAATTTAACAGTGGCATTTATTGAGAAATGATCTGTGAAAGCATGTACTGCAATGGTCTACAGACTACATATCAAATAAGGTTACTACATATAGTACCTTGGTGTCACCACTGTATGCTTCCAGTCTAAATCAATATCACTTCATTTTATAAATATTACATAGAATAAAATAATACTAACTACGTATGTACTTAATTAATATACAAACTCAGTGAAGAAATATAATTTATTGAATGATTTGAAATGAAATGGCAGGTGTCGATACAAATACATTTCATGTAAGAAGTGATCAGTGATTGAAGATTGCTGCAAAATGAGAAAACAATGAGCAGATTTCGAGACCGCTCTTCAGTCACTGAGCCAAGTCTCTTCTGGCTGTCGTAAGCTGAATTGATTATTAAATCGAACTCCTGGCTTCAAATATCAAACTGAAAATATACACAGAATCCTACACACTATTTAATTACCTAATAGATGTTAAAAATTTATAAAATAATAATTGTTTTTAGATGCGCGTTTGCAAACAACGAAGCCGACAAAGGAACGCTTCACCCACGTCCGAAAAGCGTTGTAACTCTCAAGTGGACGCGACGAGAGCACTTCCTTGGATCTTGAATCGAACTGTACGCGCGGACGGTGCCGCCAGTCGAGTTCACTATCCCTCCGAGATGGTCACCTGGCCACGTAGAATCTCGATGGCACTAGGAGTGTCGGTCATTCGTTGTTTGCTCGCCTTCACCGGGAGAGCGAGTGGCTCCGCTCGCGTCCCTCGTCGTCCAGGAGGCGCTGGCCGGCGGGGATCTTGTCGAAGAACGGGTGGCGGAGGGCGTCGCCCAGCGTGATGCGTGAACTGGGCTCGTACTCCAGCATCTTGCCGACCAGGTCGAACAGGTTGCGGTGGTCCTCGTCCTCAGAGTTCTGGTAGCGCTGTGAACATTCACAACAGTTGCGTTACGACTCGTGCAATCAATACTCCATTTCAATGAGTTTTACAAAATTGTTTGGGAAAATTGTTAAGCTTATTTGACTAAATTGTCAATTGTCTATTGATCAGAATAAAACCAGACATCTCTATCACATTATGATTTTTTGATTGGCTGGGGATGAGATTGATCTTCATCTAGTTCATAAAAGCTTACAGAACCCATCTGAATTTCACATCCATGAATTTCAGATTCAGAAAATGTGATTTTTTTATTTGTGTGAAAGTGCAAGTGAGCTGAAACATTGCTGTTTATTAGGTAATTTTTTTCACACACAAAGAACATTTTTTGAAATTACTATTCGAACAAATAAGCGATAGGTGATGGAGCCACTTCTGGCAGGAAAATTTTTAGATGCACTTTTTTGTTTTGATGTTCGTGTTTCCACAAGGCAGTGGAAAAGGAGAAACAAATGAAATGTAGATTTAGTTACAAGTTTACTTTTTCAGCCGTAACAAACAACTAAAGCAAATTTTATATAATTTATTTACATAAATAAACCCTTTACAACCGCCATTATCGTAGTACCAAAGAATTCACCAGAGGTCAGTCGTGTTCCTTATTTTCTCGAATTGTTCTACAATTAAGTTCATTGAGATTAAATCTGGAGTTGGTAATATGGTTAGAATGACTATGGATTCTAGCGTATGCTGTTCTTAGGAAGATTACTAGGAAAACAGCAGCCACTCGCGGCTTGCGGTCTTCAACAAACATATTTCTATGTTACTTACGCGCAAAGGCTTGCAGTTCTCGCGGACGTAGCGGCCAGCGGAGCTCTTCTCGTCCCAGTCTAGTTTGCCATGGTAGAAATACTTGGTCTTCGTCTTCCGCGCCATCCTGCGTCATGAGAGAAACACAGCTGTCAGATCGCCACGTGGAATCACTGATATATACACTTGGACCTGTGCCAGTCAATTCAAACAAAACTCATTCTAGTCTTTGCCCAAATAACTCTGTGGATTACTAACAAATAAGAACTAATGCAACTAAAACAAGTTAGTTAATGAATACCTAATGTAATATCTCTCAGACTCTCAGTTGATTCAAAGTGATATTAAAATCGATTCAGATCGGGTAAAATGCTGTAAGAATCTTTCCATCACTGCACATGTAGACGTTTTTACCTGTAGGGAATGGGCCCGAGGATCCTCTCCATCATGGCGAGGTGTTCTCGGTTGTCGTGCGTCTGGAACAGCGTGATGCCGAGGTAGAGCTCGAACACGATGCAGCCGATGGACCACACGTCACACGGCTGACTCCAGCCCAGCTCTGCAACAGACCGGTCACATTCAAGCTTCGTATCACAACTTAACAGTCAATACATTCATGTTTATGTGTTTATATGCTTTTGTTTTATCAAATACTTGACTGGAAAAGTGTATGTAAAATCATGAAAATTCTACACTTTTAGTCACCTTCAAGCCATTACAACTGTCTGTCGTAGCTCATCATTTGTATATTGAAATATTGTATATTATATTGTATATTGACGATATCAACAAGGTAACAGAAAATTTAGATTCAATAAGACTACATATCAGCGAGCTGCTGGCTTTAACAGTAAAAATGAATAACACCTCGATAGAAATGGCCAGTAACATATTAAAACATTTGGATGCATAGTTGACATGAATAGTTCGAAGTTGACGACATTGGGGTTACATACAAGTCATTGAAGACTTTTGCTACAATTTCGGACCATTTTTACGAAGTGTCCCGCATCCTACCACAGTCTCCTGAAGATGGGAGTTGTAACACGTTCAATACAAACGAGATGCTCACCTAGGATGACCTCCGGCGCTCGGTAGTGCCTCGTAGAGACAATGGTGCTGTGGTGCTCGTGGTCGAACGTTGCGCTGCCGAAGTCGATCAGCCGCACGTCCGTCTTCTTCACCCGCTTGACGTCGCGCTTCTAAACATCACAACAGAACATCAGCACTTCGCTTCTCAATACTTTTGCAGAAAGTGAAATATCTCCTTACCTTGTCCCTTTCAGAGTAACATAGCTCCGTAATCACTCCTGAATGCACCTATTGTCTTTCAAATATATATGTATGGAATAGATTTTGCCCTCTTAATTTAATGTAAAAATATGTCGAGTTTGTAGAGAAGGTTGTCTTCTATGTCCTCTTTTCTTGGCAATGTCACTACTTAAAAATGTTCTTCTATTTACTTTGGTTTATTTCACACCATTATTTTATTTCACAGACCACACTATGTACTAGTATTTAAATTTTTAGAACAGTCTTACTGCCTTCATAAAACAGAAAACAGATGTAATTTTAATAATTTTATCATTAAAGTAGTGGGTCAATAAGTAGGTACATAATTCAATCACGCTTACAGTTATTAAATTAATTTATGTAAATATTTTTCTTGATTCCTTTTTTCTTTCGTATGTATTAGGATTGTGAAGTTTGCCACATTGCCAAATGCATTTATGCCCAGTTTCCCAAAACAGACTGTTAAAGTGGTTATTCCAGGTGGGCACAGAAAGCCGTGAGCCAAACGAGTGTCGTGCGTGTACTCACGAAGAAGCCAATTACCTTCTTGCTGTTGTAGGAGATGTCGAAGTCGGAGTCGAGGAACAGGATGTTCTCGGGCTTGAGGTCCGTGTGCGTCAGCTTGTTCTCGTGGAGGAACTGCACCGAGAAGCACAGCTGATACGCCATGTGGCGCACCGCCTCCAGCGGGTAGGGCTGATAGCTGTTGTCCTTCTGCAACGTCAACAGACAGCAATCAACACAACGGTTCACTTGCACTTGATGAACTCCTCTGACAAAGTAAGATTGTGACCATCTCTTCTTGTTCAAGATCAAGACAGACTGTAAGCTGAAGAGACCAAGTTGCAGAGAAGGAAAAGTTCTTTACAAGTGCATCATTGAACTAACTTTTAAGCCCCATTTACACGGTGCAATTTCTTATTTTATTTATTTTATTTATTTATTTTATTCATTATACCCGCAAATTTATACAAATAAATATGGGTAACGTCATCATTACAGCAATAATATTAATAATAATAATAATATACAAAAAGACAAGTAACAGAATAATACTTATAAAACGTATACACATTACACATTAGGTAAACCTATAATGCCCAAGCCTAGCCATGGTTCTCGAGGAGAAACTCGTCCAAAGTGTAGAACTGCTTGGCCATAAGATAATTTTTAATATTTGTTTTGAAAGACGATGCAGTCGTGGAGCTGCGAATGGAAACGGGAAGGTTGTTATATATGATTGAACAAAGATAGGTGGGACCTTTTTTGAAGAGTGCATGCTTGAAGAAAGGGATATATATATTCTGGCTGGTCCTAGTTAGGTGGGAGTGATTAGATGTGTTTTGACTAAAGTGACTAGGGTAACAGTATACAAAATTAGCGGCAGTTAGTATCAAAGTTGATGTAAGAGTTAGAATTCCTTGTTTGGCAAATTGGTCCCTACATGATGTGCGTTTAGAAATGCCCGCAACAATACGCAGTGCTCTTTTTTGAATTATAAATATTCTCTTGGCCTGAGTAGAGGCTCCCCAAAATAGGATTGCATAGGAAAGGATAGAGTGAAAGTAAGAATGATATACGATTAGAAGCATCGAGGAACTGATAGTCGGCTTTAATTTGCTTAGCAAGTAACACGCTCCAGATAGTCTTGAAGCTATTTCGTTAATATGCAAGGACCAGTCTAACGTTTCAGTTATGTGGAGACCAAGAAATTTTGTTTGAGCTGTTCTAGCAATGGTGGAACCATTGAGGCATATAAGAGGGCTTATAGCTGGTATGGTGTTTCTGGAGTGGACAGAGATGTAAACCGTCTTAGCAGCTTGTAATGATAGACGGTTTTCAGTGCAGTACCCAGACATTGCTGTCGCTTTGTCGTTTGCTGCCTCTATTAGGCTCAGGGTAGAATCTTTCGGCGATGTTAAAAGGAGTGTTGTATCATCAGCATACTGAGAGACATGATTGGAAACTATACCTGAAGCTGAAGCGATATTTAAAATTTTAGAGAGATCGTTAACATATAGGAGAAATAACAATGGACACCATTTGACATTGGAAGAGGAGAAGAGAAAGACGTCCCTAGTGTCTGTGAGATGATCTTTACTGTCTGGGTTCTTCCCGAAAGGAATGAAGAGAACCATGATAGAGTGATACCTGTTATTCCAAATGATTGTATAGTTTTTTGAATAGAATTGCGTGATCAATCGTATCGAAAGCTTTGCTTAGATCATAATACACTCCCAGTGCATTGTTGCCAGAATCGAGGGAAGAATAGAGCGGGGACAAAAAAGAATATATAGCAGTGTTGGTTGATCTCTGGGAGCGGAAGCCATGTTGACTCTCATCCAAAAGGTTGTGTTCATCAAGAAATGATGATAACCGCTTGTGTACTATCAATTCAAATATTTTAGAAAACGGAGAGAGTAGTGAAATAGGTCTGTAATTATTAAGGACATCTCTTTTCCCCTTTTTGTGCACTGGCAATATTAGAGAGTGTTTGAGTGCATGTGGAAAAATACCTAGATTGAATGATTTATTGATTATGTGTGACAACGGCTCTGCAATGCGCTTGATAGATTTAGCTAATATGGCACTTGGGATACCATCAAGACCACAGGAGTATTTGTATCCTATCTTCGCGGAGAGGCGCGAGATTTCAATTTTATTTGTTGGGTACAAAAGAAATGGTGGAAGTTGACTGTTTGTTGGGGTGTCAGGGGTACCTAACATAGTGCCGTTCAAGAATGTAGAGAAGGGTGGTGGTGGAATATAGCCAGAATCTTTGAAGAAACTGTTGAAAAGGGTAGAGAGTTGCTCGGGATCCTCTATTTTCCTATTATCTTTGGTTATGGAGAGATTAGTCCTCTTTTTAGTCCGAGATGTTTCGAATTGGATAATTTGCCAAGATGTTCTTGGTTTGTTGGTTGATGAAGAGATAATATGATCATGGAAATTTAATTTCGCCATCCGTATGTTGCGGGAATGGTCCCTTTTCTTGGATTTGTATTCAGATTTGAGCTGCAAGTTGTGTGGTTGATTTTTACACAAAAAGTGGAGATGGCGGAGGTCTGCTGAGCCAGAAATAATGGAAGCATTGACCCATTTCTTGGGTCTTGCTTTATTCCTATTTCCCCTAGATTTGGTGACTGGAAAGGCAAGGTTAAAATTGTAGAGAAAGCGCTGATGAAGTTTATTAAATGCGTCATCAATTGAGACGTCACCATAAACGTCCTCCCAGTTTTCAAGTTGTAGTAACGATTGGAAGTATAATATGTTTGAGTCTGAGAAGATTCGCTTCGTGGCTGTATTACTCTGTACGTGGGATAATACATCTAGTTTCAACGAAATGGCCCTGTGGTCAGAGATTTCGGTCTCGAGTGTTTCTGCGGAAATTAGTGATTTATCAATGGTTGCGAGTATATTGTCTAGAAGAGACGAGCACGAAGATGTCACGCGTGTAGGAGTGAAGATACAAGGTAGAGAATTATAAGCCTTAAATAGATCCTCGAAATTCGCTGTGGCCGATGATGGGGTGAGAAGATCTATGCTGAAATCGCCACAGATCATGATGTCAGCTCGTGGATATTGGTTGGTAAGTCGGGAGAGGAGAGAATCTAGTTTATCAAAGAAGAGTGGGAGACTACCTGAAGGGGATCTATATATGGATAAGATTATGGAATGAAGATTGGGGAGCTTCCAGGAGACACCTGTACATTCAAATATCTTCTCTTGGCAGAAATCATTAGTTATGTGGGTGGTGAATGGTAGTCACGTCTAAGCTGGGTTTGGCAAGAATAGCTACGCCACCGTAGGATGCTTGACGATGGTAAATAGCTGACACGCAATAAGATGGTATTGTAAAAACTGCAGCTTCTTCTGGGGACAGCCAATGCTCAGCCAAGCAAAGGATGTCAGGCTCGTGATCTAATAGAAAAAGTTCAATTTCCTCTGTTTTATTCCTTATGGATTGGATATTTAAGATAAGAACATTATATGAGGGTTGAAACTTGAAGTTACTTTGGGGAGTACGTTCGATGTATTGACTGAAAATTTGACGGTTTCTTAGCTGATGGCGATTTTGCTGTAGACCTAGTAACCCTATCGGGTTTGGGCTTAGGTGCAGGCTTAGGCAATACAGGCTTACCTAACGATGCTGGGTTCTCCTTGGACTTAGTTCTAGGTTTGTTGGCGGCAAATGACGCATCTTGTCGTATAGCTTGTCGAGCAGACGGACCACGGGCCGTGGAAGTAGATGCAAGAGGCTCAGAAGAGTCAGTTGATGGACTCGATGCACTTGCTGCAGGCACCGACGATTTCAGCGTGTTTTCAAGTCTGGAGGAGCCTGACCCGATTAATGGTTGGCTGGTGGTAGTAGCACTGTACTGTGGGCTGGTGGATGTAGGACCAGCTGGTCGAGCTTTGTCGGCTGTGGTAGATGATTGAAGGTTGTCCGTAGGATACGGTGGCCAGGGGTCGAAGATGACAGGGTTTGATAATAGCCTGGTGTCAACTGTACTTGAAGTTGACCTGCTGTTGTCTGTGTTAGAGGTTCTAACTGAGACTTCAGGGCTCGATGGTCGAGGTTCACCGCCCAGGACAGTATCTGCCGAGCAGGACGAGCGGATGGAGCTTTCAAGATTTGAAGGTGCGTTAGCGTCGACCGGACTTGATGATTGCACGGTGTTAGCTGATCTGGTCAATCGATCCTGAGAACTTGATGGCCGTTCGGTATCTTTGAGAATTTGTGACCGGCGTTGGTCCTTTGGGCCGTTGTTGGTCGAGTCAGACTGGTAGAGGTTGCCTTCAGGTCTCGTAGGTGGGACTACTTCAGTATTGCTTGGTGTTTGGCTGGTGTTAGCGTTGCTGAATGTGTGGGCAGTGGCTGCTGGACTTGGTCTGTCAGTGCTGGGAGATCGCACAGCCATTTCTTGATTTCCTGGACTTGCGGGTGAAGTAGGCCTCCTGTTTTCCAAGTTTGGGTTGGTTGGGTTTATTAGTCCATTCAAGTCCATTGTATTTATATTGCGAGGGAGAGAGTAGACTGTTACATTAATGTTCAAGTGTTGTAGCATTTCTTCCAGTGCTGATTTGACTGTAGGCCATGATTGCCGGTCCAGACCATAGGTTATTCTCGGCATAGCTACTCGAGTGATGTTGTTAACTTGACAGTGGTTAACGAGGCTTTGGAGGGATTGGCGGATGTACTGGAGCGAGGGCCTATCATATCTATTTAGTTTTGTTACTAGGTAGATGATTTCTCGTTCATCATGTTTTAAGGTAACTATGCTTCCCACACGCGGATTTTGGCTTTTCAACTCTTGAACACCTCCATAGTTTTCTTTTATCTTGCTGGCTAAACCGACACCCATCGCCAGATCTGCAGAAACACAGTGTGCTATTGGGATTCTGGAAGTGGTTTCCAAAATATCACCTATTTCCTCGTATACGTGTGCAATCGTGTTTAAGGGCATGGAGTTTGTCAGTTTAGTGGGCGTAGAATGCGTAAGGTCTTCTCTGCGCAATTTACATGGCAGAATCTGGTTGTAGATAGCACTCACCATTGATCTAATGTTGTTAATTTCATACGTTAGTAGTGCATTTATCGTTGGTTGATTCGCGATGGAATTGTTATTCATTATAAACTGAAGTCCATTGCTAGGATGCAACCAGTGAGGTGAAATGGTGTTCTGATCCATTTCTTTGTTACGATTACTGTTTGTTTACAAGAACGTTTCAGAATTATCACTGCAGATGGTGGCACTGTGTTGCAGAATTTGCGCGGGAACTTGACGAGGTAGTACTGTGATTACACAGATGGCGCAGTTCTCAATGTTTACGTGAGCGCTGTCAAACCCCGTGTAGGCCTAAGTTTGTTTATAGACGCACTCTAGATGTGGAATATACTAAAAATAGCGGAGCACTACAACTTGTCCAACATGGTCGGCCGGAAACCGGAAACCACTCTCGACTTGAACAACTTCTGTGTCACAGAGGTTCTGCTCGTGCGCAGTATCACTTTTGAGATGATAAAGGGAATCTGCACATGTGCAGAAATTTTGTGACACAGAAGTTGTTCAAGAAATTGCACCGTGTAAATGGGGCTTTAAAATTATAATTCTAATGGCTATCTAATAGTAATAGTAATAATAAATTCTAATACTATACTAATTTATTTTCTATAACTTTACAAATTTCAAAACAGCAATTAAATTAAAAGAAATTATGTCGTCAACTGGAAGGTCCCAGTTCCAAAATTGGCAGTTTGGAGGATAGTTGTTTGATTTTGGGTTCCATGCAAAGGTTAACAATGTTAAAAATACTTCAATGAATAAGGCCAGTAAAGTTTGTTGCAAACATTTGCAACCACAAAGCCACAAGGTGTGACACTGGGTAGGGTCGATTACAACATAGTAAAACAAGGAAACCGCAGGACGGAAGAACGAAATTCTCTCTGCTAAAACTAAATCAAATTAATAAAAAAGTCTCAAAAACCCAGCACAGTTAAACATTTGACATGCAGAGTCTTACAGGCCGACTTTGGGTTTGCGCTATCTCTTAACGACACAAACTGAATCTCATCCACCCAGTCAAGACTGAAGACTGGAGCAGCCAATAGGGAAGTCAAATGAAATTTTATTCCAGTAAATTTGTAAATATCAACCCAAATAATAATGACAAACACACTTATCACTCGAGAAATGTAAAATTTTCATTCATGAGACATTTTGGCAGGAAGAACTGTACTACCTCTACCTGTGACAAGAATCATAATTGTGATGTCAATTCCAAGTTTCCAATGTGTTATCATCAGAGCCAGTTGTTTGTGGTGATAAAAAAAGCCAAAATTCGTTTTCAACATTCTGAAAGTGGTGAATTGGTGGTGATAATTATGTTAATTTTCGCGATTGGTGGTGAAATGAAAAAAAAAAAAATTTGTAAGAATAAGTGTGAAATATGACGCGCGAGCGAGCCGCAATACCACCAACCCCCCTCTCACTAGCGAGACTCGGCGCGTGCGCAGCACCCCTGTTCAAGGTCTTGTAGATGCGTCATTTCATGCTCAGCAGCCAATCAGCTGGCACCCCCATACACTCTTTGGCTGGCACTGACAGCTGGCTTACGAAGAAAACAGTGTGATTCTTTCTATTTCGTGGTACTTTAGACACAGATCGAGGAAATTTTCGTAAAATATATGCTCGGAATCGGGAAATGTTGTAAAATACGTAGGTTTGGGACAAATTCGCGTGAAATCGCGAGAATTCGTCAATATCGCGTCAAAACACAAATTTCGCGAAAATTCGCGAGAAAAAGATACTGGAATCAGGAGTGTATGAAACGTAAAGATATGACAGAAAATTCATGTTTCAAAACATTTCGCGTTTATCGTGGAAACCATAAACAACTGGCCCTGGTTATCATGGTGAATACTTTGCTGTCATGGCAATTATAGCAATTTGTGATATAATTTTTTCAATTTTTTTCAATTTTTTTAATTTTTTCCCGTTTTAAAATTAGAAGACATCTATCAAACTTTGCAATTAATCTATACATTCCTCAACATAAAGAATACAGAATTTGTTTTCAGCTACATTTCAACTTGAATTATTCTGAAATCTAATTTTTACAAGTCTTCCCTTTTATTCAGTATTGGTACTATTCAAACCCACGAAATGAATGATGCAAAGAGAACTTAAAAGCAAATCAAGGGGACAATAACTCATCCCCCCCCCCCCCCCCCCCCCCCCCCCCAACTCATCAACTGTGTTATTTGTATCTGAATGTTGGCAGCGCTCCAGCTGTGGCAGTTTCCTCCTATTAGACATGTAGCAACTGAAGATACGTTCATAATAATGACGCATGCGGCACGACACGTCAAAGTCTATCGTGACTTTGCAATGACATTTCTCCGCTCAGATTTTGAACATGTATGTTTCAAGATCAAGTAAAAGTTCGATATGTCCAAGATTAGGTGACATGAAGCCGTAGCTTTTCGCACTGACAATCCCTCTATAATAGGGACAGTCAACTACTGTACTGGATGCCACCCACGTTGACAACTCGGTACCTTAGAGGTAGAGGGTCGCAAGTCCATTTCAATGAAAAAAGGTTAGTTCAAAAATCAGTAATTTTGCCTTCATCTAATCATATGGTGAGTGGTGACATGAGTCATTGTGTAGGAGAATACTTCAATATAACTGTTTTTGTTGACATCAGTCAATGAAATGGCAATAGATAGAGCTTGATTACATCATTCCAAAAGTGAGCAGAACTACAGAACTGAATTAATGGAAAATATTTTTAAAAAATCGCACTACTGTTACTGAAGTGTACTAAGGTTTGTGCAACACCGCCTTGCACTTTCTACATTATCATGTAATATTGTAATATGGCATGGCAACAAGAACCTGTATAGTCAGGTTTCTGGTAAGGAGGCAGATTCCTCTCACTACACTATTTATTTAACCTTGGCTAATTCCAACACATGAACAAGAAGATTTAAATCAGCTGTTAATATTACTCTCTTACAAACGCTGTGAAAGTTAGTTGGTGTCCCAACTGTCAAGCCGACACATAATCAAGGAGGTTTGGCTCACCAAGAAGTCGAACACGCTGAGTCCGAGCATCTCGAACGCGATGCACATGTGCCCGTGGTAGTCGAACCAGTCCAGCATCTTCACGCACAAACTGCAAGCACAGTTACTTGTTAGTTACATCGGTGACCTGCGCATCGGGCTAGTGGACATAGCAGATCTCAGTGACAACTCTTGATCCACAAGAAGCTAAGCTACTTCAGTTGCTTATAATATCTAGCTCACTACGTTGATTTAACTCAAACACAATATTGTCAGAAGTGAAATTGTGACCTCGGGGAGAATAGAATTAGTAAATAATAATGTTGCAAGAACTGTTCACACTAGACTTACGCACACATTGCAAATGTATGTGATATGACCTAAAACATCGTCATATTATATAGCTAGGTATCTGGAATAATGTCTCCAACGGGTCTGAAATAATTCTGTGCATGGAAACTGGCTGTGAAGGACAAGTGATGTTTTACTTACTGCTTGCCATCTGGATCCTTCTCTGCGATCTTCTCCAGGGCATTTATCTCCAGCTTTGCAGCCTCTCTGTACTTCTCTACGTTCTTAATAATCTTCAGGGCCATACAATAGTCCCTGCAGCACACAAAACAATCATTACTACCAGAACCCTTCCAGAGCAAGGGTTACCGCTGGCCTACAATGGACGTAACGGCGACGTAAGGTACGGAACGGGAATTTGAGCAGTTCAATGGTGACGGAACATAAGAAAGTCAAATGCATGTTAATTTGGTCTTGTTGAAGTTCAGACTAAAATGTCATTGAACCTACTCAGAGTTTACTCAATTTAGGAGAGCAGCAGAAAGAAAAGCAGTAAAAATATTTGAAAATACTGTTGACATTAAAGATTAATGTGAATGGTGGGAAGGAGCTGGGAATCATTCCAGCACTTGGAATTTAGAGAGAAATCGAATAAAAGCTTCTTTTATGGCATGCTGAACCGATCAAGGACAGCACTATGATCTGTCTCAATGAGCCTTTCTTAATTGAGCATTCATCCAATATGCTACAGAGAATGACAGGATGATGGTGAGGTCTAGATGAACCTCCCCAGCCGTGGGACACAAACCTGGGGCTCCGGAGTGCAAATCCAGAGCAGAGCAAACTTGATCAATAGCATTGAACATTACAAGATTTGTTACACTATTTGAAGAGCACTGTCAAAAGGACCTAATTCATGAAATACGCAAACTATTATACCAATAGTTAATAATAACCCATAAAAAACACTTCGTGTAAAAATACCAGCCAAGTCTCTTCAACTAAAAAAAATATGAAATCTAAAAATTCTGCACTGAAAAGTAGTGATATCAAAAAATTAGCCAAGTCAAAACTTTATTTGAAAATCAAAAAATACTTGGCGCATCGTGTATATAAATAGCTTAGAAGTATAGGCCAGATATAAAATATACATCAAATATAATAGTAAACCTATAATGCCCTAAAAAAACGATGCGCCAAGTATTTTTTGATTTTCAAATAAAGTTTTGACTTGGCTAATTTTTTGATATCACTACTTTTCAGTGCAGAATTTTTAGATTTCATATTTTTTTTAGTTGAAGAACTAAAAGAATTTTAGTTTTTAGTTGAAGAACTAGTTGAAGAACTTATAGTTTAGTGGTATTTTTACACGAAGTGTTTTTTATGGGGATATCCCTCCTTTTTTAGTTTATTCTTACAACTTATGACACATATCGAATGAACAATTACTAAATCCTTTAAAAAAATCACCCTTTACAATTTGGTTAGGTACTACTAATGAAAAACAGCGTATGGTTCTAAATATTTGCTTTAAATGATCTTTTATGAAGAATAGCAAAGGTTTCATTCCAATCGGTCAACCCAGTTCCGAGATATGGCAACACTTCGGTTTTCAAAATGGCTGCTGAACGTACTGTACTGCCACATAGAATTTATATCTATAAATGATGTGTATCATTTTAAGTTTTCTGAATATGTATTTATTGTATAGGAGGGGATTATAATAATTTATAATTTTTATTGACGGCATTTCCGGTCTCATAAATAGGAAAATTGTAGTTTGACTGTTCCTATTCCATGGAGATGGTCTTCCGAATCGTTTGGCGCTAGTTTCATGCCGATCTGTCTACCAGTTTTCGAGATATGACGTTACTTCCGGTTTCAAAATGGCGGCTGAATTCTCTGACCCCTTGAATTATAATTTAAACATGATTACATTTTATTATAAGCTGTCTCAAATAGTATATTTATTGCATCAAAATGTAAATTTGTGAGATTATTAAAATGTGTGACGTCATTTCCGGTTTCGGTATGGGAAACTGCAAATATTATTGATGATAATACATAAAGATGACTGTCTAAATTGTTTAGCGCTGGTATCGTTCAAATCTATTTAACCGTTATTGAGATATGATGTCACTTCCGGTTTCAAAATGGCGTCTTCCGGTTGGTTTTATAACAAGTCACATGAGATGTCAAAAGGCCATACGTTACATAAATATCAAAATAATCGGATCAAACTTTGTCGCCGAAATGCCAATCGATGTATTTCAAATTTCATTACGTCATTTCCGGTTTCATTAACATAATTTTTAGTCTTTTGCTACTGATGACCTATATAGTTGACCGTCTAAATCGTTTGGCGTAAATTTTGTTCAAATCGGTCCAGCCGTTGTTGAGATGACGTCACTTCCGGTTTCAAAATGGCGGCACAAAAAAAGTCATGGGGGCGAGGGCAATCAGACGCCAAAAGTGCACACGTGGTAAAAATTTGAGATCAATCGGTTTAGCCGTTTAGGCTGTGGCCTGTTTACCGGATTTGAATTCCAGGAGACTACTACTACTTCTACTACTAAGATTACTGATTAAAACCGCCCTAAAACACTGTTTTCACGGCTCTCTAGCTCGCAAAGGGCGTAACCTATTGTTCCCAAATTTGGTATATGTTGTAGGGTGGGCCATAGCTCGAAATTAACATATTTCGCAACAATGTGAGATTTTCCAATTTTAAGATCCAGTAGGCCGAAAATGCCACTTTGATGCTTACAGTAAAAGTGGGTTGCTCCAGCCTTTTTAAATGAGAGTGTGCGCGCGCCGTACGACTTGGCTGGCGTGGAGCGACCGCTCCACTAGATTGACAAAAATGTTGTTTTACTAGAAATTTTAAGAATATATATAACTAGAGGATACCGTCATGTAAAACATGACCAATGTGCACCAGTGATGTATGCGATAATATAAAACGACAGTAATATTTGTCAGCAAAGTGTGCACCTATAATGGTATAACAATTTTATAAGTTTCCAAATTTACACCAGTACTAAGCAAAATTAAGAAAAAAATACAGTATGCTAAGTAAGATTGATTGATATAACATCAGAGGGGAGATATTGCAACTGTATTAGATCAGAAACACTTCACAAGGACTGAGAGAATATGAAGGAGGCAATTAATTATGAATAAGTAATGAAACATTTCATTGACTTCGTCTGAAGGTAGTTTCAAGGTCATTATAAAATCCCGTGTTATATCGACAACAAAATAACATTAAATAATCATTTTCAGTTTGTGGGTAATTAAGATTAAGTAATTAGATAATGCTACTACTTGCCTTTTAAAGTCTTTCACCTTGACCACCTTGCCAAAAGTGCCTTCTCCCAGAGTAGCCATGACCTTATCTGGAATTAAGATCAGAACGTATTATAAGACATGAGAGAGGGTGATGACCGAACTCAAGAAGCAATCCAAACATAGAGGCAGTCCAACCAAATGTTTTCACTCCATCGGGTGTCTTGGCAATCTCCCTTCATCCACAAGCTAAATGATCATCACGTGATTGCTTGCTATGAAATGGCACTGCTTTTATGTTACACGGGATGCTTCTGAGTGCAGCCACGAGCATTGCCGTGAATCTGAAAACAGCTCAATGGAGAAGAATTCGGGCAGCAAGAAACTTGCACTATTCCTTCAGACAAGAAATCACAGTGCACTTTTAGAAGAACGCCCGGGCCGGCTTCAAGCTCACAGAATAATGAAATTAGTGTCAAATTTCAAGATCAAAACATTGACAAGAGAATTGAAACCGCCCCTGACAATGTAGGAAATGATTGTCGCAATTTATTCATGCTAACTCTATATCTCACCCCACGTTAGAAACTATTTGTAATATATTATATGTTTACTTTTCTTCCAAACATGCTCAGTTATCTACTTTTGTAATCTCTAAACTAATCCCACCCCTAACTTAATTGTAGCTGAAAGAGAAGAACATGGGATTGTTGGCGCACTCTGCTATGGAGTGTGTCGGTGACTGTTAGCCCCCCCTGTAGTGAGAGTATATCTACTAGGTTGTATTCACGAACATCGATCTTGCAGCACGTCGCCGTGGCGGTATATCAGGTGGCCATCTTCATCGTCTTCCACGGACTCAGTTCGCGAGCTCTGCAGTCGGGACGGCCAAGGGGACGACGGCGTCGTGCGTCAGGAGGCACAGAGGCAACGACAGTGACGAGATCATCGAGCAGTCCAGGCAACGTAGCGGTACGCATGTTCATAGTAGCCGACAGCAATTCAAACCGAGAGGCGAGTCCAACAATCAAGAGACAAAGAGGGGAGAGGGCAAATGGTTTGCCAGTCAACAAAATGTCAACAAAGAGTTCGTGTGGTGTTTTTTTTTTTGCCACATGAATGAGAGTAGGCAGCGGGTGACTTAAAAAAAGGTTGCTTCGGTCATTTTTTTAAATTTCAAAATTACATTTGAATATGTTTGTTATAATTGCAGTGTATGACCACCACAGCCTTGCAAAATGAGACAAGTTCTCAATGAGAAATCATTACTGGACAGAATGTATGCTGAACTTCTTACTGAACAAACTTATTCTAAGGGTAGGCGGAGAATACATGCTACAGAAGGAGATGACAATGGATGCTGTTAGTGTGGAGATAAATATAAACAAATTCTTTTGGCACACGCACACTCGAGCGAGGTTAGTTCGTTAATCAAGGTCACAGCGTCTTCTGAGCGGCAGCTGGACGACTAACTAGAACACGGCACTGTGTGATTGAAAGCCACGCGACACCGGAAGAATGTACTTACGCCCGTCGCGGCGGTGGACAGGAGCGTCGGGAACTTGTGGCGATACTTGTTCGCTATCACACTCGTCGTGGACGCCACTTTGCTTGATGGCGCAGTTACCTTGCTGGAGGCGAGCGCAACCATCCGGGGAGGAGTCACTTTGGCGAGGGAAGGAGGCGGAGGGGGAGGGTTGTCGTCGGAAGGGTTGGCGACGGCCAGCACCGCCGGGAACTTGCGACCGTATTTCGTCGCTATCAGTCTGGTGGTCGTCGAGACGGGCTCGTCGTCGTAGCCGCCGGTGCCGAGGCGGCTGTACGCCTCGTCCATGGCGGCGTACTTCTGGATCAGGCTCTGGATGTCCTTGCGGCGCGCCTCGCGCTCCTTGGCCACGACGTCTTCCTCGGGGGGCGGCTGCGGCGGAGGCTCGTGCTCCGTGGTCGGGATCTCGACGGGCACCAGGCGCAGGCGTCGGTCCGAGTGCTCGCTCTTGCCGACGCGCACCGGCCTGACGGGCTGCACCCTCCGCGGCTCCGACGGCATCGGCACTTTGGTGAACCTCTCGCCGTGTCTGTAGGGCGTCTTCTCGCGCGGACTCAGCACACGGCCGGGCGTGTACGGGTAGCTCTTCTCAGTCAACATCGTGGACGTGGTGGCGCTCCTCTGCAGCACATTGGACCGCGACGACGTGGTCGAGGACGGCGTCGGCGGCGGCGACTTCTCCGGCGAGGGCTCGCGGCGCCGGGAGTACTTGTCGAGCACGGACGAGTACTTGTCCTCCAGGCGCGAGCGCGTGGCGCCCAGACTCAGCGCCGCGTGGTTCGCCTCCGCCGCCGTCGACGTGCCTCGCACTCTCGTCGTGAACCTCTGCAGCAGGCTCGAGCACGAGTCGCTGAACAGCTGCGTCACGCTGGTCGTCGACGAGCGCGTGTAGCGAGCGCGACGACTGCTCGCCGACGGCGTCGGCCCGTTAGGTCGAGACGACATCTCGGTCGCGTTGTGTGTCTCTTCAGAGACTCATTCCGATCTGAACTACCTTGCGACGTAAACAGGTGACGCGCACAGTGTTTTGGGGACGGCGTCGCGGCGCGGTTGCCGCATCGCGGTGCGACTCGACGCTAGTCCGGCTCGTCCGTCGCTTCCGTCAGCGCCATGACGTCTGCACGCCGCGACGCCCACATCGCGGCAGCCTCGGCGGCCGACTGCCGCGTTCCAGCTCGTTCACCGCCTCCAGGGCGACCTCCCCGATGATCCGCGGCGTGCACGTGGCAACGTCGCAGCCAGGATTACAACTATAGATACCCTGGCGAAGCTGGCCGCGGCTCTAGTGCCAAAAACTGGCCCAACTATAAATACCATGCGAAGCGAGCTCTCTGAAAGGAATGCGCAGCGCAATAATCATCGTCTAAAACTTGCGTCAATATTGTTGGCTGTGAACTCGCGGGGGCTAGCCCACATCACATGCGCTGATCGCGATCATCTGAACTTCTCGGCGCGATCCAAGTCGGCGATCTGGACCGCGATTCAGGTCAAGACAATGGCATCAATACGACGGCGCTGTCACCTTGATCGCGCCGTCGCATTTCTCTTCTTGGGCACGCGGAAAACTTGGCAGGTGGATCATCTTCACCGACGCAAAGGTCCTCGTGATTGTCCACGTACTCCTGAGTGCTCGCCGTGAACCCTCAGCCTTGTGGCGGGCGACTTTCTTCGCGAACAGATAGCGTCGTCTCCGCCACTTTCCACGTCGCCGTACAAGTGCAAGACGAGATTATACAACCGCGGCGCGAAATTACCACATCCAATGATCCAGATGACGTTATTCCTCGATGCTAAACGCTGCCCGTATAAGCAGCTGACGGGAGGCAATTGATGAACGCAAACGCGGAGTGGATAATTGTGCGGCGTCAACCAGCTGCTTGTTGACATTACTTATGTAGGAACAACAATGCAACGCAGAGCAGAATTCATGCCAGCTGCCGCTTCACGGAAAAAAGCAAGTTTGTTAATTTTAGAACTACGAAAGAGATGCTCGGCGTGTTTCGTGAATAAAAATAAGATTTCATTGCATTAGTGGCGGGTATAAATAGGATTGAAAACTCAGTTAGAAAGCACAGGTAATTGGTGTTGAGTCGGGAAGTTAGTTATTTGTAACCATTCCCAGAGGAGGAGATTAACTTTAGGGAAGTGTGTCACACTGTCAGCGATTAGTTGGTTGGATATTGTTAGCCGAGGAGTCGGCGCATGCCTGACGCGTGCGTATTGACCTCGGATCGTCGCGCCTCCACCTCGGCGGGCGGCGGCGGCGGCACGGGGGGCGGCGGCAGCCACGTCCACGGCGGAGGGCGGCTGGTGACGTCCACCACCGGCCACCACGCCGACGACACCAGCGTCGCCTGTTGCGCCTGGCCCAGCGACAGGTCGCACACTTGCTGCTGCAACAGTTGATGCTGCAGCGCCGGCTGCTGGCAGTAGGCGCCGGGCTGCGTCGCCTCCACCGGCTGGCAGAACATCTCGCCGTCGGCGTCCTCGTCGTACCAGCTGTCGTCCTCCATGGTCACTTCATCGCGCGCTGAACACTGCACTCGCCGCACCGACATCGGCGTCCAAGATGGCGCGCATCGTCACCTCCACGACGGCGACGACGCCGACGAGGACGAGGCTTGCGCTCGACTGTGCGCGATGACGGCGCGGCGTCTGAAATAGGCGGCGCGTGCTGGAAATAGCCGCCATCACGCTGCACGCGGCGATGAGCAACGACGTACCGCGCGCGCCGCTAACTCATAGCCAGAGGACGAATACTTGAATCCGAGTCAGATATTTCGAAAACGCAGCGCAATCTGACCGACATGACGTCATATATCATGCGTATGGCGAGTCAACAGAAATAGCTCGATCAAGAACGCATGTGTGAGTGCATCAGAATAGCTACACAGCGAGGCACATCTCAAACACGGCGGATAACTCATCGCCTCTTGGCATATTTATAGAGTCGCCGATTCAATATTCCAGATGCGCTCTTCACTTCCACACTGAGAGGTGGCGGGTTCGAACCTCGCGGCCGACCATCCTTGATGCACTTCCTCAGTTCCTTGCTAACAACACACGACCGCGTCCTTCCAGCATCCATTTCTCACCAACACGTGAGGTGGCTTAGGATGCGGTGTCGGCGAGAACTACTATTAAATAATATAAAGAGATTAGAGGATAAACACAGGAGAGTTTATGTCAGTCATGCACAGGGTGTGTAAGTTCAGCATACATTGTCGTCGTGAGGTAATGATGACGGCGGCTGTGGCTGCCGACGACGTCGTGCGCGCGGGTGACGGGAGGGCGGCGGAGGGGGCGAGGGGCGGACACAACGAGCTGGCCGGAGCCTCTGGACTTACCCGACTGGAGACGTAGGAGCGCCGCGGCGCCTCCTGGACGGCGGGCGCGTGACGCTCGCGGTGGCGATGGTGGCGGCGGTGCTTGTCGGACGACGGCGAGCGGCGGTTGCTGCGCTTGTAGCGACGCTCGGCCGACGTGCCGCGCTCGTGTTGCCGGGAGCGTTGGGCGCGCTCGCTGCTGCTGCATGCACACACAACACTACACAGTTAGTCACAGTCATTGGGAGGTAACGGGGTGGATACAAGGGAAGAACACACATGAGTCGTCACAATATTGACCCATCTTTAGTTCTAATTCAAACGGTTTGATTACTTCGAGTGGCATTCTAAACATGTCCGATCTCCGCGCTCCCAGCATCACTGGCGCTCGGATCTCTGCAACCTTGAGGCTTATAGGTGACAGATTCCGTATGAGATCATAAACTCGATAGCTAAGATTCTATCAACGCCTTAGCACGTCGACTGGGCGATTCCCGACAGCAGTTTCACTCTCTTATCGACAATTTTAAAAATCGTTTAATTTTTAAATCGTCTGACTAATCGTGAATACCTAGTGTAATTTTTTAATCGTCTTCGATTTAAAAAATCAAATTCTTAAAAAAGTGCGACTAAAACGTCATGATATAACGCCCCCCTCCGCGCAATCTTTACTTAACATACAAAGCAGTAAAACGCGGCAATATGATCGAGGTCTCGGGTGAAAGCCGTCTCGTGTCGGAGATGAGCCTCCCGCTTCCGCTTAGCACGAGATGCAGCCTCCGCTCTGGACCAGCTGGCATCTCTCAATTACACGTGATATTAGTGTAATATCGCACCTCACACTTTCCACAGCCGGCGGCGGACTCCGAAAACAAACCACGGCGAAGGCCGACAAGACGGTTTAATCCCCGGCCGACCCACTTCCACGGCGAGAGAGCTCGCGTGTAACATTACTAATCCGATCTCGTGTGCCTACGCCTTGAAGTGATCCAGAGCTATGTCAGCATTGAGAGCTGAGAGCATACCTTGGCATATGTCAGCAGAGAGAGCTGAGAGCATACCTTGGCATATGTCAGCAGAGAGAGCTAAGATCATACCTTGGCATGTCAGCAGAGAGAGCTGAGAGCATACCTTGGCATATGTCAGCAGAGAGAGCTAAGATCATACCTTGGCATGTCAGCAGAGAGAGCTGAGAGCATACCTTGGCATATGTCAGCAGAGAGAGCTAAGATCATACCTTGGCATATGTCAGCATGCTCAAAACTAGTACCGTCCGCAAGTCCATACTTGCAGACGCAACTCCTGCCATCTGTATGATATTCAAAGCATTTGCGGACGCAAGTCCCCCTAGTTGCGTCGGTAACTCTTTCAGCATGAGGCAAAACCAAATGAATATTTTGGGTTATATTTTCCAAAATATCTTAACCTAACCTAACCTAACCTAATTAATTGCATCCAAACGGTTAGAGATACAGAAATGTTGTAGAGAACTAAGATCACATGTATACCCACGGTCAGAAGCATTGACTGTAAACGGCTAAGTTGGAGCTCGAATTACCGTCAATATTTGTTGAATGCAGGAATAATTATTACGTATGGGGTTGTTTTTTATCATCAAACACTCCAACCCCACATACACGAAATCTGCGCTTCGGTACCTCTTTTTCGTCTGGATAATCAATCTTGAAAATGACATACAATTTTCCCAAAAAAATGTTATGTGGCCGCAGGTGTTCATTTGTAAATCAGCTTAGAACCCCAAAAAATAAAATACAATGATGGAACCATCGAAGGATAGAACCAAGGATAGAACTAATCCAACTCGCAAAACTAAGGAACTACTAGTACTACTACACTCTAAAAAAATTCTGTGTGATTTTACATGAAATGTATATGGCATCTTCAGTCTCACGCTCATTCGAGGTAAAATTTACCATACACCGAACTGTTAAAATAACATAAACATGTATGGTATTTTTTCTCAGACAGATATGAATATTTAGCAAGACATTGTCGATGCATAAAATCCAGGTATTTATTGTTAATTATACCCATATGCGGAACTGTTAAAATAACATAAACATGTATGGTATTTGTTCATGGAAGATACGGATAATTGAAAAAGTAAAATTTAATTTTTATTGATTACTCAGCCAGTTTTAATCAGATTTCATTTCTGTAAACGGAATTACATAAACAATTTAAAGTATGATCATTACACTTATATAAATTATATCACCCCAACCGGCCTCGAACCTGCGATCTTGTGTGTAGAACCTCATAGCGCTAACCCCGGGACCACGGCGCCATGTGAGGAAAAGAGCGGTTGAAACTGTTCTCGATCAGTTGAGTTAAAAAGTTGTGTTTGTGGGCAAAATTTATTTTCAGGAGTTATGAACATTATGATTATAGCGTTTATGAATTTCATTAGTTTGTAAGTTATGTCTCTATATTACTTACCGTAATTATAGACGTGAAATAAAATACCATACATCGAAATGTTAAAATTACAGCGGATGTATACCTGTGAAGTTATCTCCTGTCCCTGTCTAATTGCCGGCTCAATGGAGATGTCAGTTGACATCCGTGATCATTAGTAAGAGGGCTAACGCGTTCAGGTAGAAAAACAAACTTTGTATGATATTTTAGTTGCAACTGGACTATTATATTTTACTCTTCTGAGCCTGTGTTTATTTAACACAACATTTTCGTTTAAAATGTACAACTTTCATGATAATTTAAATGATACTATGTAGCACTAAACTCAAATTACCAATATTGTCAGTGTAATTTGAAAAAACATATACATGATTGTATATTTATACGCTACATTGTCTATGCAAAATTACGAATTTTTTTTACAGTGTACAAGGGGGGTCGCTCGCCGCCATTGCCGATTCATTTCGACCGTATGTTATGTTTACAATGTTTACGATGAGCAAATCAACCCGTTATTGCTGCTTTTCCTCAATGCAAGTCGAAATCAAGCAGTGATCTCTTATCATTTTCATTACACAAGTTTCCTGTTGACGTAAGATTAGGAAAGATGCATTGAATAAAAAACTCAAAATGGATAACCATTTCTAAATACGTGCAAGCCTACAGCTGTCACTTCATCAAGGCAAACTCTTTTTGCCATACAAGTTTATATTTTATACAAAATATAAAAGCCTCCATGAGCGGCCATAACAAACCGTCTCGCGCGCTATCTACACATTCAGCGAATCATACGGCGACCTTGCCACTGATCATGAGCGATCAACCCCGGCACAATCTCGAAATAGGTCGATAGTCGATTTACAACCACAACAAAAGCGCTCCAACTTGACCCAGAGAGATCGCCGACGTCACTACTCCGAGATATTTTTACAACTTTGACACAACACCCTTATCATCAATAACCTATGATAAGACGATATACTTGAACAAACATTACGACTCAGTTCGGTTACATGCATTATTCATAAGATGTGATCGAAGACTAAGTTTCATATACAAATTACAGACGCCTATGTGGACTTGAAATATAATACATCGACGAAGGTTCAATCCATCATTTCATGAAATAATACTAATGACTTCACACCCAGTGTGTGAGACTGTATACTGTGTACTCCCTATTCTCAATGGAAGTGTTCGACATTGACACAGTAATGACATCGACAAGCGTTCTTTGATTGGATTCGCAAGTCTGTCGTCGATGAATTGACAAAGCACGCCGCCTCGATCTTTCGTATCAAGGTATAATTATTTACGCGTTCGGCTGAGATCGTCATAGATTGCAGGGAAACCTGACACAGTGCAACAATATTCTTCCGATCTAGTCGTATATTAAATATGTATACAGAATTAATAATATGTCTTTATAACGCCAGAATGTGGTGTGAAATTCCTGCCCTCGCCATCTACGAACGAATGAGGAGTGAATATTAACCAGAACGTCTTGATCCTGTGCATCGACGAGCCGAAGCACCCCATCGCACTGGCACTGGCACATCTCCCGACAGCGTCGAGCACGGCACTGCGATGTGACGGAAGGAAACGGCCATTATCGGCGAGCACTTCCTTCTCCGGCGGCCGATAAGAGTAGAACATCGCGTCGCGGGACTTTGATCGGCCGAGACTGATCGTGATCGCCCCTGACGGACGCGTTGGCCAATAGGTCACGTGGGGATTAACGGCGCACGGACACTTGCACTTCCTTCTCCGGCGGCCGATAAGAGTAGAACATCGCGTCGCGGGACTTTGATCGGCCGAGACTGATCGTGATCGCCCCTGACGGACGCGTTGGCCAATAGGTCACGTGGGCATTAACGGCGCACGGACACTTGGCACGGGCATCTGGCATGCAGTCACTGAATGCAACGCGCGACGAGTAAACGCAGTTTTATGACCATAAATACAGGGAATTGGAGCAAATCGAAGAACGTGCGTTGGTTCGATTCCTGCGGCCGTCCTTACTGACATTTTTTTAGTGGTTTCTTCAAGCCGAGAGGCAAATGCAGGAAAAGTTTCCTTGGCTATCATTACTCTTCAGCTTAACAGAACAGTGTGACGCTAAATAAACACAACTAAAATTAAAAGGCAATTAAGATAGGTAACAAATGTCATCCAATGCCAAGAGTTTGAAAAACGCTGGACGTCTTCATCAATACGCCCCCCCCCCCCCCCCCCCTCACCATGATCAGTGCCAAAAAAGGTTGCATCTATGTTTGAAAATGCCCCGCAGGTTTTGAACCGGTGTTCCGCAATCACTTTCTTACGTGGGATTGACAGCATTCTCTGGTATAATCAAGTACCATATTTTACCAATTCCCCGTTACAGTAATAAAAGTAAAATCAGTCGGTCCCTTGTTGAGTGTCGACTTAATTTCCCAATGACGCCCCACGGTTCTCGGAAGGGTACCAAAGTGCCCGTGGCATTGTTCCAGCCATTGCCAAGAATCTACCTAATCAATGATTGCCGAGCAAGCAGAACTGACTCGCCCACGTGTTCAGTCCCAGTGTAATGTCAGGCGTCGAGCTCCTAGTACTTCGTGAAGACAAAGAAACAACTCCGAGACAGCGGACACCTTGCAAGAAATACACAACAGAGAAAAGGAGTGCAGCCATTACCCGATGTAGGGCCGGAGTTACCTGCCACAGAGCTACGAGGGCGCCTCGCCTACCATCGAGTCAGAAGGGCGCGAATTACAAAGGGCGCGAATTAATTTCAACCGAGCCACAAGGGCGCGAATTACCTGGCAATGAGCTAAAAGGGCGCGAATTACCTGCCATTGAGTTAGACAGAAGGTCTCGGATTACCTGTGAAGGGGCCACAACTTAGGCGCGAATTACCTGCCACTGAGCCACAAGGGTGCGAATTACCTGCCACTGAGCCACAAGGGCGCGAATTACCTGCCACCGAGGCACAAGGGCGCGAATTACCTGCCACTGAGCCACAAGGGCGCGAATTACCTGCCACCGAGGCACAAGGGCGCGAATTACCTGCCATTGAGTCAAGACACTAGGGCGCGAATTACCTGCCACTGAGCCACAAGGGTGCAAATTACCTGCCACTGAGCCACAAGGGCGCGAATTACCTGCCACCGAGGCACAAGGGCGCGAATTACCTGCCACTGAGCCACAAGGGCGCGAATTACCTGCCACCGAGGCACAAGGTCGTGAATTACCTGCCACTGAGCCTCAAGGGCGCGAATTACCTGCCACTGAGCCACAAGGGTGCGAATTACCTGCCAACGAGCCACAAGGGTGCAAATTACCTGCCACCAAGGCACAAGGGCGCGAATTACCTGCCATTGAGTCAAGACACTAGGGCGCGAATTACCTGCCACTGAGCCACAAGGGTGCGAATTACCTGCCTACGAGCCACAAGGGCGCGAATTACCTGCCACCGAGCCACAAGGGCGCAAATTACCTGCCACCGAGCCACAAGGGCGCGAATTACCTGTCATCGAGCCACAAGGGCGCGAATTACCTGCCACTGAGCCACAAGGGTGCGAATTACCTGCCACCGAGGCACAAGGGCGCGAATTACCTGCCACTGAGCCACAAGGGCGCGAATAACCTGGCAATGAGCCACAAGGGCGCGAATTACCTGTCATCGAGCCACAAGGGCGCGAATTACCTGCCACCGAGCCACAAGGGCGCAAATTACCTGCCACCGAGCCACAAGGGCGCGAATTACCTGCCACCGAGCCACAAGGGCGCGAATTACCTGCCACTGAGCCACAAGGGCGCGAATTACCTGCCACCGAGCCACAAGGGCGCGAATTACCTGCCTACGAGCCACAAGGGCGCCGACGCCTCCAGCACCGGCATCTCCACTAAGAGGTCCGTGGAGATCGCCAAGCGCACCTCCACTCGATGCACAAGCACTAGCACACGAACATTACACACAGTTCTATCGGGGACGCATGTTCGCTGCAATGACCATTGTCGCCGGACGTTAAACCTGTTCTAGTTTCCATAAAAATGTAAGACAAGCTGTGGTCTCGCCACCTCGTCCGCCGAGTGTGTAGTATCAACTGACATGAGTGTAATCGCTGTCGTTGAGACGGGTGTGTGAGAGAGAGAGTGAAGAAGACGGCTGACCCCGACGCGAGCGGGGCTCGGCTCCGATTGGACCAATTCAAAGCCCGCTCGGTGAAAGGCTCAATAGGCCGTCAACTAAGTTGATTGGTCGTTGAAGGCGAGCGTCTTATTAGCGCCTAAAATCAATCACAGTCAATCAATTCGAACTTATTAATAGCTTCTTGTATAAGTCGGATGGCCGTCAGACGCCCCACTTTATAACGCTCTGGACGACTGGAGGTTGTGGAATATTTTACAAGTCTGCCGGCCGCAGAGGTAGATTCGCGGGATTATTAATTACTATCAACACTATTAAACCACAGAAATTATTACGAATGTGAAAAATAGTTTGAACATTTTCTTGAATCGACACTAGAAATAATTGAATAGGCACACCCGACAAATCATAAAACAGTATTTGAAGAAAACGGGTTGGCTCTTGGGCAGGTTCCTTGACAAAATGATATTTGTTATTATCAATATTATCAATGATCAATGAGATCTACTATAGTTAGATGACGAATTAGCATACTTCATATGCAGATGCAGTCACATTTTTTCAGCGAATCGATTTCTTTCAAATACCGTTTTATCGTTTGTTGAGTGTACCTACAATATTCTACTCAAACTTGACTCAAAGGTGAAAAATGGGGATGACGTTTGGACAAAAAAAATAGTGTTCTTTTGTCTCGTCTACTTAAGAAAAAGATAACTTAGTTCGTTCTTTCTTACTATATATCACATGTTTAATCATATTTGAAAGGTTGGAAAGTTTAGCGACTTAGGAAACGTTATCAAATGAATTTACCTCATGGGTCCAGCCGGCTCTTAATTAGCAGGCAAGTGAGCTGAGAGCAGCAGAAATGTGGCCTCCAGAGAGTTTACTAACGAGTTTAGTGATCTCAACTTTTTTTTTTCAGAGGATATTGTTTTAACGAGTATTGACAAATGGAAGCTGAAAATAAAACTCAGCCGTACGGTGTCAATGACTTTTAGGGTGGCATGACGCGTAAAAACAAGATAGTTGGGAACAGGGAGCACCTGTGGGATTGTACAGGTCTCGTAATATACGGTCAATTACCTACTCTAGGCCAAATGTCACAAATACTGAATTCTATTGAACCTCTACTTTATAGGGTTATTAAGGTGGCTCGATGATTTCTCGCATTCAATTGTCTACAAAGTTCTGAAACTTTCAATATTAGTTCGTTATTGTATCATCCTCAATAATATCGAAAAATTATTTGGGGTGCCGGAACTACATTCTGAGATATTCACAGCTTTGAAGTTTCACTGTTGTCCTATACTTTAACAATGGAAGGGGTATAAAAGGGATAGTTTAATATTTTTCCCTCAATATAAACCATGTGCCCACGTTGAGAATAGAACCAAAAACTAAAACGAAGGTAGAAAGAATGCATATTAAGGAACACAATTTCGTCAAGAAATGTAACCAAGCTGAACTAATTAAAACGATATTCATCACCTACTTTTCTGATTCCCAAGAGCCATTACACTGTTCAAAGATAAAACATTGACAGCCAAAATGTAGGTAGGTACCTATGGTCTTTTCATGACTAACATAACTAAAATATGTCAACATTAATTATATCCATAAAACTTAACAAATTACACAATTTCAATTAATCGCTTCCCTTATTTTAGTATCGACTTGTATTGAGGTCTTCGAAATCAAGAATTTTGCGAGTTTCTATACGGTTTAGTAAAATTTGTTGTAAAACATCCAACACAATAATTTGAGAAACGTGTAACTTCTGATGGATCTAATTGTTCTGGTCCGTGGTGATGTCGCCGGCGGTCTAAGGCAGGCAGATGGTCATTTCGTCCACATGGTCGCTTTAGTAAACTTTTATACAGATCCCGTAACTTCTACCGGAGTATTTGACCGGTAAAATCCCGTCCCAATAACGAGACGCTACAAAATCAGGGTTCACAGTCAACACTTCAGTTTTTATAGGACATTTTAGCCAAAAATATAGGATTTTGTTTCAGAATATAGATCAGAAATATAGGATATATATAGGATTTTGTTTCAGAATATAGATCAGAAATATAGGATATATAAGACATATTTCCTACTGGTTATAGGAAAAGCATGGCTTCGCCTGCAAATTACAATTTATAAATATAAATACTAATCTATGTAATACAATTATTGAAGTTTTCTTTATTCTTTCTTTCTATGCCAGAGGTCGGCAACCTTTTTGATGAAGGAGACAATTTCCCAAAAAATAATTAATTAGATTATAATGGGAGCCGCAGTAGAGGCAATCCAATATAATACACCGAAAATAATAAATTGAATTACAGTTAATTTGATATTGCGTTTTTTTAAAAAGAATTTCAACAATTTAAAAGTGATTCTGGGACTCTGGAATGAACAAAATGAATCAAATAACCTTCTAATTGTTGCCCCGCAGGGCGGTTTTTCAAGTCAGCAATTTAAAAGTGATTCTGGGACTCTCAAACTGAATCAAATAACCTTCTAATTGTTGCCCTGCAGGGCGTTTTTTCATATTTCAGCAATTTAAAAGTGATTCTGGGACTCTAAAATGAACAAAATGAATCAAATAACCGTCCAATCGTTGCCCATTTTTCGTTATTTAGCAATTTAAAAGTTATTCTGGGACTCTAAAATGAACAAAATAAGAAAATATAGGACATTCAACTACCAATTTGCTTAGAAATATAGGACATAGGAAATATGTCATAGGAAACATAGGAAATAAAAAAATAGGAAATATAGGGCTATAATTCACTATTTCCCAAAATATAGGAATTATAGTGTAACTGTAAACCCTGCAAAATGCATGCCAGTTGTAGCTCCTAATTTGGTTACCAGTCGAGTAAGGCGCATGTAACAATTTCTAACAAGTAAGGTGAACTGTAAAATAACATCTAGGTACTTGATAATTCTAGGTCTCAATCCCTCATTTAACAGGTGAAACAGGTTTTAAAACCCAACAATAACACTACCTAGTTTCATTCAAGGTACCTATCACCTAATATATGTTTAAAACAATAAACATTTGTTATTCTATGGTATCACTCAGTAGGTAATACCTACAGTCCAGAGCGAATAGAAATCACAGCCTTGTAAACCTAAGATGAATAGTGTATCCACTGAACGTATTTAACATTGGGCCGAATGTAGATGATTTTGGGCGGCGAGTTTGATTCTCACTCGTTCGCAGCGCTAGTCTGCGCTGCGGTCAAAGTTTCAACTAGGAAATTTTATTCTAATTTCTCATTCAAAATGCCATTTTAGGAACATATTTTGAATTATTATTATATTATTATTTAAATAAAACAACTCTGGTTTAATAAATGCAATAACAAAGGGTAAATAAGATAATAAAAACTTAACACTATGTAGTTCTTCCATATGCCGCCAGGATCGCGTCGTTCTACAGAGAATTCAAGGTCATATTTTATTCTCAAAAAATGTTACACGTTTTCGCGTTCAGTGGATACACTATTCATCTTAGGTATACAAGGCTGTGATTTCTATTCGCTCTGTACAGTCTATAAACTATCCAATTTCCATCTACACATTCAAGTGCCTTAGAAAGGTTTAGTAAATAGTATAGTAATAGTAAGTAAGGTAAATAGTTAGGTGAAGCCTTCTTCACCTAAGAACAAGAGAACGAGGGAGTGAAATTTTGTTAATTTTGCAACGTTAATTTTCAAACATTACGTTGTTGTAAACGTGACTTAACTCTCCTTGTGTCTTAAATGTAAAGGCCTAAACGCTAAATCTAAACGCTAACGCCGAGATGCAACCGCAAACTAGAACCATGTTCATCTCTGTGCGTCTCTGTGTTTGCGTCGTTGCGTTTGCGTCAATTGTGGAGATCAAAGAGCAATTGCCGTGTTACTTGAACTATTCGCATTGCGTTCTAGCGTCCACGTCAATTGTGTATCGGCCTTAAGGCCCCTCTGCGTCTCTCTCCAGGTCTGTTTAGTATAGGATGTGTGTAACGTTAATTTGAGATCTTACCTACAGAGCCAATTTGATCAAATTAACGTAGATGACCGAACCGGAATGTCCTCAAAATCTTAATTAGGTACCTGTAGATAAGGTTTAAAAATACTCAAAATAAATGACCTTGAAACAAATTGGTCTGGACAGTCATCTCTGTCAACCCAAGATTTTTTTCTGGATGTATGCCATTTGGTCATGAGAAAACATTGATACAGTTTCATTAGTACCAGGGACCCGAACCTTTATTAATAAAGGTTCGGGTTCGGGTTCCGGTTCCACAATTTTATTTAATAAAGGTCCGGGTTCCGGTTCCAAAACAAATTTTTATAAAGGTTCGGTTCCGGTTCCTGCATAAAGGTTCCGGGTTCCCGTTCCGGTTCTCAAATTTTAAATTAAACTAGATTATAAAATTTCAAATTATGTCAAATTCAATGGAATTACTGGATTTGAATTTTGTCCTATAATGAAACCAGGTGCAAGTGTCTGCCATAATATACGTACGTACAGAATTCACATGATGGCCCCACCAATGGACTGCCACCTTGACGTGGTGGTGGGGCTTAAGGGGCCGGCTCACATACGAGTTGGCCCCAACCAAGTGCAGTCCAGGGTCGACCTAGTCCCATGCCCTCCCCAAATTCGCGGGCCCCTCGGGCCGGCCTCCCCCCTCGAGATGGTGATCCCCCTGAAATCGAGTCCCACCGGCCCGAAGCTCTCCACCCCCCGGTCTGTCCCCATTCTGACCTGGCTTTCCCACCAGTTTCAGACTCCCCCAGATCGGGCCCGTTAGGTCGACCCCTCCCGATGTCCTCCACTTAGTTCAACAAAGTTAAAAGTTAAAATTAATGTGCGCAATATAACCTCGTCGTTGACGCGCCGTTAAACTCTAATAATCAATCAATCAATTCACAGGATGGTGCGCAGACTAAATCTCAGAAGAGACAGTATAGAGGCGGCAATATTTTCCATAATAGGACGTAAACATTCATTTTGCCTGAGATATCATTCATATTGCTAGCAATGCAGTTCTCTTCGCACTTGTCAGATTCAAAAATCGAAATCTCTAGCAGCTTTTGAAAATGAAGTATTATCAAGAATATAAAATGTGTACAAAAAATACTAATGAGAAATGTTATAAAAAATAATAGGTACCTACTTATTACAATTACAACCCAAGTTTAAAAAATTTAATTGTACCTACATGTTTTTTTGTTAAATGAAGGAACCTTAAAGAACCTTTAAGAACCAAATAGATTATAAAGTTTCGGGTTCCGGTTCCGGTTCTTGGGGGAAAAGTTATAAAGGTTCCGGTTCCGGTTCCAAAATTATAAAGGTTCATACCGGTTCGGGTCCCTGATTAGTACCTAGAATCTGAATTACCTGTATGTAGACCACCTACCTAGGTAGGTATGTCAACTTCAATTAATCATAGATTCAATCAACTGAAAATATAAATCTATCTAGGAAGATTCAAATTCTGGACAGTAGTACCTTGAAACAACTGGTAGAATACAGAATTGAGCATACGATTTACCTAGTTTGTAAATGAAAAATTAATAATGAACTAATCACTCAGGAATGGTTTTCATTCATTACATTGAATTTCTCAGTGAGCAATCTATTCAAGTATTGTAGTTGTAGGTATGAAATTAGTGATTCAAGTTCTAGTATTACAAATGAAACCTAATGTAGAACCAGACCTGTATTTCCAACTTCATTCTAGAATTTAATTCAGCTGATCTAGAAAGATTCTGCAAAGTGACACACATTATCCAGCTGGCTTGATTCCAGCTCATGAATCAAGTGCTAATGGCTGAGCCAATAAGACAAGTGCTGCTTTCTAGCAGGAGAAGTAGCAACTACATGTAATCATGGTCACAGTTTCATCAGCTCAATCAATAAAGCAGAAAGAATCAAGACAAAGGAGTCGTGGCTCTCCAATGAATGTTACCGACTCAATTTTTAAACTTGGTATTTTTAAGCTATCTACTAGGTATTATTTTCCAAATCTCTTTTCGAGGTACAGGTGTATAATTGAAATAGGTAGCAAGGTACACTACCTAGGTAATTACATTTTTGAATGATTCAGATTTAAATTATGTGATAGCTAACAATTAAAGAGCAGCATTAGATTCGTCACGGAATTTGCAGCCGACAAAAAACTATTTTCTGCTTGGAATAACTACTAGGAAAACGCTCTGTGTAACGCGTTGATGAGCGAGCACGGACACGCGCAACTCCTCGAACCGAAATTATGTCTATCGAAAATATCATTAAAAGCCAATAATTCTTGAAATTCGTCAGACTTGTAGGTATAAAAATCTCCAAATATTCCTGAAGTATTAGTCCCAATAACCATGCAAAGGTTCAAGTTGATCGATTGAACCTTTTTGATTAAAACGTTCCTTGTTAATATTCAAAAATCATAGGATCAATTTAAAAAAAATATACCTGGGACCACTCATATGAAAAAAGTGTGTGTACTTACTCAATATTAAAGGATCTGTTGAACGGTCATATCAGTTTCATACGTTTGAAAGTTGCTCTAACTACCTTGGAACTATAAAGAGTCGAAGTAGCCGTGATCAACATTTTTGAGTTATTTGACAGCCAACACGCAAAATGGCCGTAAAATGTCAAAAACGTTTGGATTTAAACACAGATAAGTCTGAAAATTGTCAAAAATACAGATAATGTTGGTACCAATGACCACGCGAAGTTTTAAGTTGATCGCTCAATCGGTTCTAGTTTAAATTTTTTTTTTTTTTTTTTTTTTTTTTTTTGTCTGGGGCTTAACGTCGCACTGTTCTGCAGCGAGGCTAATGGCGACGGATGGATGATTATGATGATGATTGGGAGATGATGGTGAAGAGTAGGTAAGGATGGAAGGTGGGAAGGAGGCGGTCGTGGCCTATTAGTAGGGTACCTTCCCAGCATTTGCCTGAAGACTGAGGGAAAACCACGAAAAACCCCAGTCAGGAAGGACGGCCGCGGGAATCGAACCCGGGCCTCCGGAATACAAGCTGAGAGCGTTAACCACTCACCCAACCTGTTCCGTAATTGGCTTAAATTTTAAAAATCATATGAAAGATTTTTTTTAAATTTTAACAAATGGGAGGATTTGGCTGAAACTTTGTATGATTGGGAACAATGTTGGTTGCAATGACTTTGCTAAATTTCAAATTGATCGGAGCAACCAATCGAAAGATAATTTTTGTAAAACTTGAACCAATCACAGGAGCCCGTCCAAAAACGATCCCAGGGACCGCATAGATTACGTTAGCATATGTGCAAAGTTTCAGATCGATTGAATGTGCTGTTTAACCTGGGCTGTGCGGACAAAAAAAACAAACAAAAAAACACACAGAGAAAGTGCCATAAGAGTACCGTGGTGACGCTCGCTACGCTCGCTCAATTATACATTGCTAATTTCGGATATTTTTTGGGGACTACCCCCACCTCACCCTATAACAATAGAGAAATGAAAAACCACATTTCTGACCTACAGCATTTTATTGGGAATTGTATTTAGACATTTGCCCTCAGGCGCTGAAAGGTCCTATCCGAACGCACTGTACCTTTCGAATTGCCTAATTCCCAAATTCGGTCAAGCAATGTCTGTAAAGCCAAGGGCCAGTGTCGATTAAATATAAAGTACTTCTGCATCAGATTGAGGTTCGTTCGATACAATTTCCTACGACCCAAAAATAAATTTAAATTGACTGCGCTATGCTATTCCTCAGAATAGGCGCACAAGAAATTACTTTCACCATAGGGGGGGGGGAGGGGTTGCAACACCCAGAAGGGGGGTCTGGGGGCGAAGCCTCCGAGTTTAAACTCCGCAGGGCGTTTTTTGAATTTAAACCAGTTAAAAGTGTTTCTGGGACTAAATGCACAAACTGAAGCAAAAAAACAACAAATTGTTGCCCCGCAGGGTATTTTTTCATTTACATTCTAAATTGATTCTGGGATACTAAACAAAACTGCTCAATTTACTCTCTATTTTTGCCCCGCAGGGCGTGGTTTTTTAGAATTTAAACAATTTTTAAGTGATTCCTGGACATTAAACTTCATTTTGTACGGTGAGTGGGGGTCAGCCTGCCCCCCCCCCCCCCCCTTCCTACGCGCCTGCCTCAGAATAGAGAAAAGAAAGTACATCTTTGCCACTTAAAAATGATAGGTAATTCTTGTTTTCTCCCTCGGCCCATCAAACACGGTGAGAAAATATTACGTAGTAGACTCGAGCAAGACGCAATTTAAGGCCGATGCATGATTGACGCAGACGGTAGGTAGTAACGCAGACGCAAAGAGTTGGAATATTTTTTCGTTTGCTTCGTCTGTCTGCGTCCAAATCACAGCCGTCTGTATACTCGTCGTTCGTTCCTCCTCCTCCTGGTAGCTGCCTGTCGTCTGAGTAGAAATTGTAGTTCCAAACCTGCCACCCGCCACTCGGGATGGGGTCGCCACCGTTGAGCATTTGAATAACCAAGAGACGGTGGCGGCCCCATCCCGGGACGGCAAGTGAGGAACTTCTCAGACGACAGGCAGCTACCAGGAGGAGGGAGGGACGAACTGACGACTATACCGACGGCTGTGGTCCAAATTGTGAACAGCACATTAAAATTCACTATCTAAACATACCTAGTTTGTATTCGCATCGTCCGTCTGCGTCAATCGTGTTTGGGTCTTAAAACACATGCGGTGAAAATGACAGCAGGTTTTCTGTCAAAAGGCTAATCGTAGGTAAAAATGGGCACACTTACCACAATGAGGGTGGTCTGCGATGAGGACTGTCATAGGAATTCCGCCTGCGTTTGCCATCACCTCGGCCAGCAGAATTCGATCGAGACCGAGATCTGCTGCGAGAATGATGTCGCTTTCGAGCTGAGCGTGGCATCTGGAAGAAACAATTTGGTAGTACCTACTACAAGGTGTCTGTATTGATCATTAAAAGACAGTCCCTACTGGAAACCATAGGAATAGGAAAATTTCAACTTGATTTTTTGAACCTCACTCAAAAAAAAAGTTTTTTGAACTCTACACCTACAAATACCTCTAAGCTGGATTAAATGTAGAAAATATAAGTACATAATATGCAAAGAAGTTAGTTCGTGATCAACTCAAATTCCTCCAAATGCATTCTAGATATTAAAATAACGAACGCATCATTACAGCAAACAATTTCAGCACAATCAACACGCTGTCTGTTTCTCATACCATGTAGGTACGCCATTTTGAACTAACAACGTATGACCCACAGTGTAGTGTAGGATTACTTTCCTAATCAAACTCTTTCTTCCAAAGTAGTAAAAGAGTGGAAATGATATAGTAACTTATTACACTTACATTTATGCTTTTATGTTTAAATGTAAGTTTGTCCCACACGTATTCTATAGCTGTAAAAACACTTTTAATGCCAGAAACTTCGGCATTAGTTGAATTCCAGAACATTGAATGAATGAAATATATGAAATCAATATTTAGTACCAAGATGGCCGAGACAAAGCCGTGGCAGCACTGTGCAGATAAAAATACCGGCAGCTTTCAAAACTGTCTGCAGTGAATTTAGCGGCAAATGTTTAAATCAAAATTATTTTCAATGCAATTTTCTTCAGACACAATATCAAAGTAAGTCATCAGAAGGAAACATCTAGACATCTAGACTATTAAATTAATATCTCACGAACAAATACTGAGATTTTTTTAACATACCAATTCTAATATTATATGTTTTTATGAAATTACAAAAAAAATCACACAGCTTGATTTTCCATATTTTTGTTGATACAATATTTGTTATAAAACACGAATAGATATGGAAAACACGGGAAAACCAAATTTCATGATGGTTGTTCGAAACCACTGCCATCATTTTCAAACTTGTTTGTCGCCATTCCAATAAAACGTACGCATATTATGAATTTAACAAATTAACATGTGGATCTTGTTATACCAATCAATCACTTTAATTTAAAATGGCATTGAGTATTATTTAGCGAATACCTGCTCGGCTATGAAATATTTATAGATTCAGACGAAACGAACATGAGATTGGGAATACTAATTCAGCAATTAAACTCATCTAAAAGTGTATGAATGAACGACTTTTCGCAAACATACAACTTCCTCTTGTCTGTTCTGCTTGAGAACGATTTCCTACTGTTACAGCTTGTTATGAAACACAGAGGTTAATATACCTCAGTTATTAACGGAGTACATACCTCAAAACCTCTATAATAAACCATCTTTTTATACGTTTCGTGCCGGTGAGCTTCATATAAATATGTCCTGCTATCTGATGAATATTGTTTCGGGTGAAACATCACAAAAAATTTAATTCACACGAAATAAATGATGAATTAAGTTCTTGTCCTTGCTCAATAGTCTTCCACTGTTGTCGGCGCTTGCTCGACTTTGCAGTACGCGGCGGCGTAATCAATACCAAGTTGTTCCCAGCAACGATTTTCCCGTGGCGGTCGAGTGGCGCGTCGGCCTATAGCAGCTCTGTAGCAGAATGGCTTCCATACCGTGCAGTCGTCAAGTGGTTTAGAACCGACAGTCGCTGGTTTCTCTGGAGAGCCAGAGGTCCAGAAGAGCTAAGCAAAATGCGATGCTTGGCGAACAAGATTACCGGTGACAGCAGACTTTAAAATTCAGTTTGACAATTTTTCATTTTAGAATTTATCGGTCTACATAAAAATCAGAAGTTTCAATCCGGGATGTCAAATAACTTGCGGATATCATCGCAAAAATCTGGAATTTCGTTTGGTGATGATGAGGCCGTCGTGGAGAGCTCTGGGGCGAATGATGAGAACGGGGCCGGTGCCCGGGGCGCCGACGAGAAGGGTAAATCCGACCGGGAGGAAAATGGCACATTGCTGCATTTTCGAGAGATGCCACCCCATCTGCAGTTCAATCCATACATCTTCACCGGCTATCGCCCACTGCTGAACTTCTGGGGATGCATCCACAGTTTATTCTACATCCACAACGAAACGATCAACATCCTTACACATGGTGAGTTGAATATTTCATACATTATAGGCCGGTGATACGAGCGTTTGCCGTTCACTTTTAGGACACTTATTTTATATCATGCTTTCCGTTTTATCTCTAGGGCAAGTAAACACGTTGTACACCAAATAACATTCAGTTTTGAAAATATTAAATGTATTGGAGCAACACATGTGCTATTAACTTCGTGCAATACTAATAGTTACGAATAATTGGCATTAATCTAACAAAATATGTTTAAATAATATCCATAGATAATTTGTCTGTCTTCGAATTACAATCTTTTCATACCTCGCACCCATAAAAAAGTAACATGAACACAATTAGTTACAGAAGGATGTGGCAAACCGCGAGCTAATCTTCTCTGGTTACTTATGTAACTAGAATAAAAACTGTTATCCTCGCCATACATATACTTTAAAGTTACTATGAAAATGTTCAGTGTAACGCGTTCATAAGCGAACACCGATCAGTGTAACACCTCAAACTGAAACTTCTTTCGCAGAAATCATAGCTAATTAAAATCAAAAAACGCGAACCATTATCAGTATTAAATAACTAGGAAAACGCTCTAAGTAACGCGTTGATGAGCGAGCACGGATACGCGCAACACCTCGAACCAAAATTCTGTCTATCGAAAATGTCAATAAAAGCCAATAATTCTAAAATTTCGTCGCAAACTTGACCAACCAATCGAAAGATAATTTTTTTTTAATTTGAACCAATCAGGGGATTTCAAAAAAAATTAGGGTCTGCAAATCTCATATTTGGTCTGGACATGTGTGCAAAATTTCAGTTCGATCAAATAAACGGTGCGATCTGTATACGAGCAGACGACAGACAAAAAAAAAACATAAACAAAAAAAAAAGAAAACAGAGGTCCGTGCCAAAAGAGCCAAAAGGAGACGCTCGCTTCGCTCGCTCAACTACCCATTATTCTGCTTTTTATTGCACTTTGAAAGCCATTGTGGTACGACGTATACTAGGTGCCATAATAGAGACGTTTATTTTAAACGCTTCGTAGAAGATTTCGTTGTTAATATTGTGCATGCTATCATACCGGTTAAGCTACATCAATCAACTTTCCGGTGAAACTAATGGACCGATCTTGCTAAAAATCAATAGGTGATGTTAGATAGATGGTAGTAATGAATCTTTTGTGAAATAATTGGTATGATCCGTTCGTATGACTTGTGGCCGTATACCTAATGCAAAAATAACAATTAAAATTTGTCAATCTTGCGTTTTGTCCTAGGTGACGTATATTATTCAGAGGATAGGTACCGGTAAGTATACTTACCGGTAAGTATACTTACCGGTTAGTATAGGTACCGGTAAGTATAGGTACCGGTAAGTATAGGTACCGTAAATAAGTCATATTATTCATATAGTAAATCTTCAATCAAGAGTTGTCGATATCTGCAGATTAGCTATCATTCATAGGTGGGCTAAGGTAACGATAGCATGTGTATTGGTGATATGACAGATACATTGAAACATGATGTATTGTGTAAACGAGCCATGGACGGTGGCTCGATAGTTGTGAATTAAATATAGCATCGAGTGAATATACCCGTGCAAAGGGTAGGGGTCGGAGGGTGGTTTGACAGAATCGGGGCCACTGTGGCGACTGCAAACTTATTATTACAGCGCATCAGTTATTCATTTATGACATTACTTTTTAATGCCCTGCTTCTCAATTCTACGAAACAATTTTGTACACCTGAAGACAGCCATAAAAGAAGGGCATTAGTTATTTATGGACTACCCCAAAGTAGCCGGCACGAATACTTTGGCCATGATTATTGATTCTGACGAAGTTTGGAAGTGAGTTTGGTTCTCTAAAGACACAAGTAATATTGACTTGGAAATTGTTCTGCATTCGCTTGACCCGGCTAATGCGGATAACCATGCAAATATTGATTCGCTACAGACCCTTTGTAGACTTTTGTTATTATACTTCGGTAAGAAAATAGCTGACTTTTGTTTTAAACTTTTAATAGAAGCTTTACAAAAAAAACTAAAAAATATTATATTATTCAGTTGACCTGCTTCGAAAAAAATGTTCAGATGGATTTTCCAGTTATCTATTTATGTTTCTATCCATTGTTAATGGCTGGGATAATAGAACTACATGTGAAATTGTATAAAAAGAAGAGTTATCTACGTATAGATAATGTGGTCTATACTATTTTCATTTGCGAGTAAATAGAAATGATACTATACTTAGCTGTTGTGGAGCGATCACCCACAAGATTAGGGTATTTTTTACGATAAGGTGCAAACAAATGTCATTTCGGCGTACGCCTATCGCAAAATTATTGCCTCAAGCAAAACCCAGTATCTACAATCCGTTGATAATGTCGAGGATTCGTCGGTTAAAAATGTAACCCAACTGGCCATGAAAGCAAGTTGGTCAAACATACATTTGGAATGCTAGACGGTAGGACTGTTACCAAGAGGTAATCAAGAAGAATTGATTGAATTTCTGTTAAATTGGTACTTTTACAGCAAAGTATTCTAAAGACTAAAATTATAACTTGTTACGTTATATTAAAATCTGACAAATTCTATTCATCTATTAAAAATTAACAATAAACTAATATTATTTCTAGTTGATACTTCAAATAGGCCAACGACAAGCTTGAGAAATGAGTTGATAACATCCACTCATTCCAATCAGGTAAATAAAAACCCATTGGTAAAGTGTGGACAGTGTCGGTCAACTTCCGTCGGTAAAATGTCCGCTCCTCATTTTCGGTAAAAAGTCAGTCGGTAAATTGTCCGATTACCAGACCAAACGCTAGTGAATTCTATGAGTCCACTATCCCATGATCTTAGTAACGTGCAGAACGTAAAAACACCTCAGTTATTGTCACTGAAGAACGACATGATTATGAAGCAACGTTTGCTCTCGTGACAACGGACGGCAATTCTTAGCTTCCGCACTCGCAAAATATAATGTAAGGCTGCCATAGTCGTGCGCACGGGGGGAGCCGGGGGGGCCTTGGCCCCCCCTAATGGATCAGTCTCAACTAAAAAATTATAAAATGTGGTCCTCATAGTGTCAAATTTTTGTTTTAAAAGGGTTAAAACAAAAAAATCTCCCTGCGGGGCAGACTAGAGTTGCTCAAATCACTTGAATGAAGTACTAGGTTGATCCAAAACACAATATTTTAAAGTAAATACCACGAAAACATTGCCTAGATACCTTCCAGAAACATGGTTTTCTCATGAAACGCTATGTTTTTGCCCTAAAAATTTATTTTGCTTACAGCAAGCACTTTTAACTTTCTACCAAAATATTATTTGGAAATTCAAAGGGCCATGCTATGTTCAAAACTCTTAAAAATCCATCAAATCCACTTAAGCATCACAATTTTTCTCCGGGGCTACGAGCCCTGGACTCCCGTCTTCTGGGGGCTCTTACCCCAGCTACCCTTTGACATAAGTAAGAGATTTGGCTCCCAAACGTCTCAAAATTGATTTTGAAGTGCCAGAAACGAAAAAACGCCCTGCGGGCAAATGGGGGGCGCGCCCCCCACACCCCCCTTAACGCGTGGAAATTCCTTCCCCAGGCCTTTCCCCCCCTTGGCATTATTCCTGCCGGCGCCCTTCTTGGCCCCCCCTAATGATTTCTCCTGCTCACGCCTATGAAGGCTTCACAGATGAAGCAATAACGTGTTGTTATGAAGCAAAAACAAAATAAATCGAGAATAAATGAGAGGAATCGACCGCGCTGCCACGCGATCTCGCGATCATAGAGTTCACTGCAGTGGAAGCGTCGACGTGGGAAGGAACTTACAGCACCGGGCACTGTAACTTCGATGCTGCAGGGGGCCCGAACATTCGATGCTGCAGGGGGCCCGAACATTCGATGCTGCAGGGGGGCCGAACATTCGATGCTGCAGGGGGCCCGAACATTCGATGCTGCAGGGGGCCCGAACATTCGATGCTGCAGGGGGCCCGAACATTCGATGCTGCAGGGGGCCCGAACATTCGATGCTGCAGGGGGCCCGAACATTCGATGCTGCAGGGGGCCCGAACATTCGATGCTGCAGGGGGCCCGAACATTCGATGCTGCAGGGGGCCCGAACATTCGATGCTGCAGGGGGCCCGAACATTGGGATTGAATGAACAATGAATACCATCAAAACAAACAAAATCGATAATCAGCAGTAATGAAAAACGTAGTAATATAATTAATATAAATTATCAAATCGACCATACTAAAATCTTCTTGAATTCTTTAGTTGAATTCAAAATGTTGCAGGCCAGCCCGGACCCGAATATTGTTGTGAAGCCCTCCTCCAGACCCAAATCGGACCTAATATTATAATGTAAGTACAACACAAATTCACAGCACACAACTGGATTTAGAATAATTGAAGACATAGTGTATTTAAAAAATTAACACAAAAAGATGCACACAATTTATTAAAGATTTTTGCGGTAGGCAACTAAAAAAGTAGGGAGGCCCTGTCAAATATCCTTCGGTGGTGGGGGGGGGGGGGGGGGGGGGGGGGAATCTGAATTTACGCCACTGAGCCCTGGTCTGTGGGTATAGTGTCTAGTATTTATACTAGAGTATAATCTAGTGGTAAATCCACTAATCTATACTAATCTACTCAGGGACGCCCGCTGAGAGGAAATAATAATTTGGGCCGCCAATTATCTAATACGAGGATTTAGCATATTGCGACCGTGTCGTTGAAGATGACACGAGAATGTTGAAGCGAGAAAGTTGTTAAGAATTGATTGTTCTCAAATCAGCTCATAGCTATTTAGTCCATCGCCCAGGTGGCCGGAGCTCCCCCCCCCCCCCCCCCCTGCGGACGCATGGAGACAATATTTTTTCGAAAAATAGTTAAATTTGTAGTAGAATTTCACTTGTCTGCACTTTGGCGCCTGGTGGGTGCGGTCAGGGGGGGCCCAAAAAGTCAAAATTAAGCAATATTCCAACCTGCATATCTTTTGATGCAAGCTCACGATTTAAAATCGGATTTCAAATCCAAAAACAACAATAAAAAATCTCAAAAAAATGTAGAGTGCATTTTTTTTGTGTGACCTTGAACAGCAAAAGTAGACAAATTTTGGGAAATTTTGGAAACGGAATAACTCACGAACGCATAAATATTTTTCAACACTCTTTGCAGGAATTTACTTCTATGATAAATGTCTACAAATTTTATTTCCCATTATTTTCTGTGTGACCTTGAACTAAGAAGTTGATATTCCCACAAAACGGGTCAAGTGGGCAAAAACTCCCCCCACCAGGCGGAGTTTCGAAAACTATTATTTTTTGAGCGAGCGAAGCGAGCGTCTCCTTTTGGCTCTTTTGGCACGGACCTCTGTTTTTTTTTTTTTTTTTTTTGGCTGCTAATAGCCGATACACAGGTCGCACCGTTTCACCGATCGATCTGAAATTTTGCACACATGTAAAACCAACCTTCTCTGTTTGCAGATCCTAATTTTTTTTAAATCCATTCATTGGTTGAAATTTAATTAAACATCTCCTGATAGGCTGAAAAATGAAAATGGACTTCGACAAATGTGATCGACCTTATATTTTGCATGGTCATTAGGACCAACATTGTCTCTTATTTTACAAATTTTCATCCAAATCCTCCCATTGGTTAAAATTTAAAAAAAAAAATCATGTGCTTTTGAAATTTAATCCAGAACCGTTTGACAGATCAACTTAAAATTTTGTATGGTCATCGGGTCCAACATAATCTGTATTTTTGACAATTTTCAGACTAAACTGTGTTTAAATTCAACAGTTATTTACAGTTTACGGATATTTTGCGTGTTGGCTGTCATATTTCTCGAATTTCATATTTCACGGAATCTTTGAATCTTTACTTCAAGGTTGTTAGAGCAGAAACTTTCAAACGTATTATGAAACTGATATGACCAATTAACATTTTTTTGAACGATATCCTGTGATTTTTGGAAATTAACAAGGAATCGTTCAATCATAAAGGTTCAATCGATCAACTTAAAACTTTGCGTGGTTATTGGGACCAATATTGCAGGAATTGTTGGAGATTTTCATACAAGTCTGTGACGAAATTCAAGAATTATTGGCTTTTAAGGACATTTTAGATAAACATAATTTCGGTTCGAGGTGTTGCGCGTATCCGTGCTCGCTCATCAACGCGTTACTCAGAGCGTTTTCCTAGTTTATTTAGCATTATAATTTCAGTACAAATTAACTTGTTTTAACTTTTGCGGTTGGTTGGGGTAGCTTTGGGGCGGTTTTAGGTGTAAATTTGGATTTATATTTAAAAATTCAAAATTCGTCAATCGATGAAGTAGAGCATTAAAACCCACAAATATTACTTAATATGATCTGTTTTAATTGTTTTCAGATGTTTTTCATGTATTAACATTACTTTTAAAAAACATGTGAAAAAGTCAAAATTTTGACCTCGGGGGGTAACGCTTTAGAAAAATATACAGAAGGGTGTATATTTATATCTTATTTACGAATATCAAATCAGATATATAAAATATGTTATCGTATTGTCACAATTATGTATACAACGTCTCAAAATTTCCCAAATTATACCTCTCTAAACACCCCACCCCCCAGGCGCCAGAGAGCAGACAAGTAAATTTTCACTTAAAATATGACCCTCTATCAAAAAAATGTGGTCAATGAAAATCCCCATGGGGGTGGGGGTGATTCCGCCCAACATAGTTAAGAAACCCCAAAAAGTGGAAGAAATCAAAATTTTGGTTCCGGGGGCATATGCAAAATATTTTTTTAATCTTAATGACTACCCTTCACGAATGTGATAAAAAACTCCAATATTTCCTTCTGATCACATATGTAAAAAATATTTTTGAAAATCTCCAAAACAAATTGACTTTTTGGCCTTTTGGGAGCCACGCAAGTACTGATAAGGGCCTTTAACCATATTATATTATCTTCCAAGGTAACCTACTATTGGTTTATTTTAATTTTTTAATTTTCAGAACATTTTAATTTTTTTTGAAAAAAGTCAAAATTTTGACTTGTCGGTAGAAGGGGATTTTAAAAATTACTTTGTAGTGTAGTTTTATATCCCATTTCAAAATATGTGTTCAGAAAGACTCTATCTCTTACCGTCTTGTCACAATTAATTAATAAAATACTAAAAAAAGTCCAAAAATGCCACTTTAACCCCCACTGTACACCACACCCACCCGGGGTCAAAGTGCAGACAAGTGAATTTTCACTTCAAATATGTTCTTCTATGAAAATAATATGGTCACAGCAAGTCCGCAGGGGGGGGGGGGGGGGGGGGGGGAGCTCCCACCCTTATCAGGCGATGGACTAATTAGAAAGATGCATTTTTCAAAAGAGTGATCATGATCTTTAAAGTACTAAAATCTCTACAAACTTTGCGCTTCAACATATTGTCTATCTGCAACCCCACAGTCACATTCTGAAATACCGGACACCGCCGGAGAGCAAATCGGTTCCGATCTCACTGCATCTAGGAGGTAGAAGGACCGATGTCCATTTTCTCGATTGGAGCAGCGTTGGATCCCCTTTTGGAATCGTGCTCTACAACTATCAATCAATTGCATTTGACTGAAGTCCAAAACTGATCTTAAACTGTTACAGATATACAATGTATACGCTTACAAAAATATGACTGATTCGCACAATTACAGAAGCTCACTTCAACGGAAATTGACCTCGGCCCTTCTACCTCTGAGGTACAGAATTGAAACCATTATTCGGAATGATTATAAGTGAAATCATTTTTAACATTTACTCTGCCCTGCATAGGAGCTTTGTACGCATATTTTTAATTCTGGTATTTATATACCTACCCTTATTTGTTGATGGTATTACTCAAGGCTTACAGCTATTGGTTCAAGTTGGCTCAGGCAGTGACACTCTGGAAGCCGAGGGTTCGATTCCCACGGTCGCTCTGACTGAGGTTTCTCGTGATTTCCCTCAGTCGAGAGCCTAAGAAAAAGAACAGTTCTATAGTAAAATCTAGGCCGTGACCGCCTTCCAAACCTCCATTCTACTCCTTCGCTGCAGTCATTGGGAATCAAAACACCCTGAGGTGCCTTAAAGATACAATATAAATAAATAAAAAAAACACCGCTGTCTGTCAGCCAGAATATATCACTTTCTTTCAACTTCACGATATGTTCGTTTCATAATTTATTCTTTTGAAGATTTTCAGTACAATTCCGTCAAACACGCCAATGTTCTCTGCTGATCGATTACCATGAATTACTAAACCTCATGGGCATTTGTTCTGAAATAAAGTGATACTTGATGAGTGGATAGTTTCACTTTACTGGAGAAAAAACTGTTTGAACCATAGTTTGAACTTTATTTTTTGCTTGATCTATGAAGTTTCAAACCCAAGTTGTATGCGAATGTGGGGCAAGCGGAGCTCTTTTGTGGAGGACGACCTTCACTCAAATGCCTGTCAAAACTGACTATTCTCCAGAACGACTCGACTGGCAGTCTGATATGTTCCGGCATATCTGATATCTGATATGTTCTGATATGTTGTATCAACTACAAAATACAATACCAGTTATATTAAAGAAATCAATAAAAAAAACATAAACGAAATGGACGCTGACTAAAAACTCACTTATTTCCTTGCAACCGTGATTGTTTTGATGATTCACTAAAATTATTAGTGTCTCTAAATTGAATGATATTTAATCAGTGTTATATCAAAGTAATTGTACAACGACAATGTAGGTATTAACTTGTCAAATTATTTCAAGGCCATTTACGGTTTACCATTTAACTTTTGTCACTGTCAACATATTTTACTTCAAATAAAATTACACAAAAGCCCGCCATCTCAAAAAGCCATAATTTCATCAGCCAGATTATGTAATTGTATTGCTTTTATTTCTCCATATTCCCAATCCAATAAAAAGTGCGAGACGACGCTCGTCGCTTTCAAAACGTGGATAGAAGAGAGTTTTCCCCGGCTATTTGAATATAGGAAAGAAAAGACGTCGTTGGGAAATACGACTGGTTTTTCCTGCGTTTCTCTGAACTGCGGAGGACATTATTGAGCGAGCGAAGCGAGCGTCTCCTTTTGGCTCTTTTGGCACGGACCTCTGTTTTTTTTTTTTTTTTTTTTTTTTTTGTTTTTGGCTGCTAATAGCCGATACACAGGTCGCACCGTTTCACCGATCGATCTGAAATTTTGCACACATGTAAAACCAACCTTCTCTGTTTGCAGACCCTAATTTTTTTGAAATCCAATAATTGGTTGAAATTTAAATAAACATCTCCTGATAGGCTAAAAAATGAAAATGGACTTCGACAAATGTGATTGACCTTATATTTTGCATGGTCATTAACATTAACATTAACATTGTCTCTTATTTTACAAATTTTCAGCCAAATCCTCCCATTGGTTAAAATTTAAAAAAATATTTTATGTGCTTTTTGAAATTTAAACCAGAACCGTTTGACCGATCAACTTAAAATTTTGCATGGTCATCGGGTCCAACATTATCTGTATTTTTGACAATTTGCAGACTAAACTGTGTTTAAATTCAAAAGTTATTGACAGTTTACGGATATTTTGCGTGTTGGCTATCATACTTCTCGAATTTCATATTTCACGGCATCTTCGAATCTTCACTTCAAGGTTGTTAGAGCAGAAACTTTCAAACGTATATTATGAAACTGATATGACCGTTTAAAATTTTTTTGAACGATATCCTGTGATTTTTGGAAATTAACAAGGAATCGTTCAATCATAAAGGTTCAATCGATCAACTTAAAACTTTGCGTGGTTATTGGGACCAATATTTTAGGAATTGTTGGAGATTTTCATACAGTCTGTGACAAAATTCAAGAATTATTGGCTTTTAATGACATTTTCGATAAACATAATTTCGGTTCGAGGTGCTGCGCGTATCCGTGCTCGCTCATCAACGCGTTACTCAGAGCGTTTTCCTAGTATAAACTATGCTGCAATTCTCAGTGTCCTTCATTACCTTGAGGAAAACTTATTTATATATATTAAGTTAAAAGTGCTGCACATAAGTACTGTTCGTATTCTACTTGTACAAAATAATTGACTCAAAAAATAAAACGATTCTTCATTAATTATACTTATCTACCTTATAATGAAGAAGAACCCAAATGCTCAACTAAAATATTCTTATGAGTGGTATGACTATTGAGTGGTACTTATTTAGCGTCTCAGAATCACTTATAAATTGTTTAAATTCTAAAAGAAACACTCTACCTACAGAGCAATAACTAGAGGGAATTGTTTGTTGTAATTTGTTTGATTCAGATTGTACCGGATTGTGCATTTTAGTTGTTTAATTCTAAAGAACGCCTTGCGAGGCTTGAACCCCCTCCGGGTGTCGCAATACATCCCTCCCCCTCCCCATGATGAAAATAGTTCCTACGCACCTGATAGTTCATAGTTATCTTAAAAGCAATTTAGCTTTTTGCTGGTCGGAGGAAGACCAGCGGCGTAAATGCGCCAAATGGAATCTACAAATTGAAATTGTATCCCGCGATTTCCATTAGAATCGGAATTGCATCCCCCCCCCCCCCCTCCCAATCAGACCGCCGCGGCGTGTGGCGTGTGAATGAGAGACGCTGACGGGTTCGATGCTGTGTTGCAGGTGTCCCGATCATGTACATCCTGAGCACCGTGCCGGCGCTCATGCCATGGGTAACATCGCCCCCCCCCCCCCCCCCCCCCCCTCCCTATCAGACCGCCGCGGCGTGAAGGGAGTGGGTGTGAATGACGGGTTCGATGCTGTGTTGCAGGTGTCCCGATCATGTACATCCTGAGCACCGTGCCGGCGCTCATGCCATGGGTAACATCGCCCCCCCCCCCCCCTTCCCTATCAGACCGCCGCGGCGTGAAGGGAGTGGGTGTGAATGACGGGTTCGATGCTGTGTTGCAGGTGTCCCGATCATGTACATCCTGAGCACCGTGCCGGCGCTCATGCCATGGGTAACATCGCCCCCCCCCCCCCTCCCTATCAGACCGCCGCGGCGTGAAGGGAGTGGGTGTGAATGACGGGTTCGATGCTGTGTTGCAGGTGTCCCGATCATGTACATCCTGAGCACCGTGCCGGCGCTCATGCCATGGGTAACATCGCCCCCCCCCCCCCTCCCTATCAGACCGCCGCGGCGTGAAGGGAGTGGGTGTGAATGACGGGTTCGATGCTGTGTTGCAGGTGTCCCGATCGTGTACATCCTCAGCACCGTGCCGGCGCTCATGCCATGGGTAACATCACCCCCCCCCCCCCACCCTATCAGACCGCCGCGGCGTGAAGGGAGTGGGTGTGAATGACGGGTTCGATGCTGTGTTGCAGGTGTCCCGATCATGTACATCCTCAGCACCGTGCCGGCGCTCATGCCATGGGTAACATCGCCCCCCCCCCCCCCCTCCCTATCAGACCGCCGCGGCGTGAAGGGAGTGGGTGTGAATGACGGGTTCGATGCTGTGTTGCAGGTGTCCCGATCGTGTACATCCTCAGCACCGTGCCCGCGCTCATGCCATGGGTAACATCGCCCCCCCCTCCCCCCTCCCTATCAGACCGCCGCGGCGTGAAGGGAGTGGGTGTGAATGACGGGTTCGATGCTGTGTTGCAGGTGTCCCGATCGTGTACATCCTCAGCACCGTGCCCGCGCTCATGCCATTGGTAACATCGCCCCCCCCCCTCCCCCCTCCCTATCAGACCGCCGCGGCGTGAAGGGAGTGGGTGTGAATGACGGGTTCGATGCTGTGTTGCAGGTGTCCCGATCATGTACATCCTCAGCACCGTGCCGGCGCTCATGCCATGGGTAACATCGCCCCCCCCCCCTCCCTATCAGACCGCCGCGGCGTGAAGGGAGTGGGTGTGAATGACGGGTTCGATGCTGTGTTGCAGGTGTCCCGATCATGTACATCCTCAGCACCGTGCCGGCGCTCATGCCATGGGTAACATCGCCCCCCCCCCCCCCCTCCCTATCAGACCGCCGCGGCGTGAAGGGAGTGGGTGTGAATGACGGGTTCGATGCTGGGTTGCAGGTGTCCCGATCGTGTACATCCTCAGCACCGTGCCGGCGCTCATGCCATGGGTAACATCGCCCCCCCCCCCCCCCCCTCCCTATCAGACCGCCGCGGCGTGAAGGGAGTGGGTGTGAATGACGGGTTCGATGCTGTGTTGCAGGTGTCCCGATCGTGTACATCCTCAGCACCGTGCCCGCGCTCATGCAATGGGTAACATCGCCCCCCCCCCCCCCCTCCCTATCAGACCGCCGCGGCGTGAAGGGAGTGGGTGTGAATGACGGGTTCGATGCTGTGTTGCAGGTGTCCCGATCGTGTACATCCTCAGCACCGTGCCGGCGCTCATGCCATGGGTAACATCGCCCCCCCCCCCCCTCCCTATCAGACCGCCGCGGCGTGAAGGGAGTGGGTGTGAATGACGGGTTCGATGCTGGGTTGCAGGTGTCCCGATCGTGTACATCCTCAGCACCGTGCCGGCGCTCATGCCATGGGGCCACATCGACTCCTGGTTCCTGCCGTGGTGCCACATCGCCGGCGCCGTCGCCCCCTGGGTCGGCAGCTTCACCTACCATCTCTTCATGAACCTCGAGCGAGGGGAAGCGATCTACTACCGGCTGCTGCAGCTTGACATGCTCGGGATCTGGATCAGCCAGAGTTTCGGTAAAACAACGTAGAGTTTTTGTTTGAGTGTAACAAATGTCATTAGCGACAGCGGGGGACAAAGACAGACGTCGTTGCCAAGAAAGAAGGCGGCTGTCTTTACGGTTTCCGACACTTTTTTTGGATTTAACCGACCCGTTGAGGATCGACTATATTAAAGAGACAACATTGTAGTAATGAATTTCTCTTTAAAAGTCGTGAGACCCTTTTTGAAAAAAATCATCTAAAAGAATGAACAGTAATTTGTTGCATAAAGTTGGTAAATTTCAAATTGATTTTGAATGTGAAATTTAGCAACATCCTAACTTTTATTCAAAGCGTTTCTGTAACACCGCTGCTTTTCAAACAAAAACTAATTTTCTGCTCCTTCAACATTTTGTCTATCTTCAGTAAAACGGTTACAATCCAAAAATATGTCGGTTTTGAGGGCGCCCCCTCGCCACCTCTTCCCCATAGATTTGCGAACAAAATCAATTGGGGTAGGTAATCTGGGTGGAGGATCCCGCAAGCACAAGGTGGGTCAGGGGTACATACTCACGGGGATATTTTGGATTTATATAGATTGCAATTTGCATTTTGATATTTTTAAACATCAAAATGTGTGTGATAAGAAGTAACAATAACAGACATCCTTTACTATAATACGCTTAAAAGAGAAGAACGTCGTCCCCGTAGCAACGTGGCTGAAAATTTCGTTCTTTATACAAATCTTTAATTTTCCACCGATCGTGTTGAAACTCGCCAGTAATGTATATAATTCCGTGACTTGATTTATAGTAACACTTTCGCGATATTCTGTTCATTATTTACCGAGTTATTCGTGAAAAACACCGCTTTTTCTGATGTCTTAATTTTAAACGTCAATTTCAATTGTGCAGTGAAAATGAATTTTAGTAGGCGGTGAAACTAATTTTCCAAAATCGACCAGAACAATATTTGGCCATGGAATCCGGAGCTCGGAAGTTGCGTTACGATTCGCGTCTATAGACATCGAGAAATTTTGCACAATTTTCTACGAAACTTGACTTTTCATGTACATAATTTCAAGCGAACTACCAAGCAAAAAGATTCGTTTGAATCCGATAAGTATTTAGAGAGATATTAAATAGAAACCAAATTGTCATTGAAAAAGTCACTTTCTTCGAAACTTTCCATAATATATCTTCGCTCTTGTTGGCTACTACATACTTGTAGTGCCTGAATTTTCAGATACCGTACACATAATGTTTGTACATAACTCTGTCATGACATTTGGAAATTATAAAAATTGTAAAACATTGACACAAATTTAGACTATAGGAGTCAAGAGTTAGGAAGTAACATCAGCCAGTCTGCTGATTAGTGGATTTCCATGGTCTCCGAGTGCTGCGTAGAACGACTCTCTCTGATTTTCCATGACTTCGTGGAGATAGGCAAATCCTATATCTTGGTGTATGCTCTTCGTCCGGGTGAACATCGGAGTGCGCAGGGCGATCTTGAGGGCCCTGTTCTGCACCCTCTGCAGCATTGTTCTCGCTCCCGCTGAAGTCCTCTCGTACCACACTGGTGAGGCGTACGTCAGTGTGGGCACGATGACGCTCTGGATAAGAAGCAGCTTGCTGGTGAGCGGCATGGATTTGCTTTTGAGCAGTGGGAACAGCGCCGCCGTCTTCCCGTTGGCCTTGCTGGCAATCTTCTCAGCGTGGGCCTTCCAGGAGAGCTTGGCATCCAGGGTGACACCCAGGTAAACATTGCTGGGAGACCAGGAGACATCTGTACCAGAGATGTTTATGGTAGGGGGTTGAAATTTCCGTCGCTTGGTGAAGAGTGTTGCCTCTGTCTTAGATGAATTTAGGGCTATACGGTTCTCTGTATACCAGTGGCTGAGTACGTCTAATGCTTTTTGCAGAGGCGGGCCAAGTTGATTAGATGCCATAGATTGGCAGATGACTGCGGCATCGTCAGCATAGAAAGCTACTTCGGTGTCCGGAATGTTAGTTGGGATGTCATTGGTGAAGATGTTGAAGAGGATGGGGCTAATGATAGATCCCTGAGGAACTCCAGCCAGAATAGGCCTCGCTGAAGAACAGGCACCGTTGATATGTACGGTGAAGGATCTTTGATTTAAATAGGAGTGGATGATATTGATTAAGTAGTTGGGGAATTGATATTTAATTAGTTTTTGTAGTAGGCCTTCATGCCAAACTCTATCAAATGCTTTAGCAACGTCCAGGAAAACTATACCAGTTCCTTTCAGCTTTTTAAATCCATCGTTTATCTTGTCAACCACACGTAGAAGCTGATGTGTTGTTGAATGCTTCTGTCGAAAGCCAAACTGCTCATTGATCAGCAGCTTTGTAGCGTTTGCGTGGCCTCTAATTCGAGCATGAAGGACCTTTTCAAAAAGCTTCGATAGTGATGAGAGGAGACTAATCGGCCGGTAATTTGCAGGGTCACGAAGATTCTTTCCCGCTTTCGGGAACACAATGACTTTGGCTACTTTCCATTGGGTGGGGAAGTGTTGAAGACGGAGACTGGCATTAAATATTTCAAGGATACGTTCACCGGCAGGTATAGGAAGTTCTTTAAGAATCGTGTTTGTGATCTCGTCAATACCAGGTGCCTTGCCATTTGCAAGTTCATTTAGATATATAATTACTTCGTCCATAGAGCAGAGAACGACTTCATCATCTTCAGCCTGCGCCTTGTGTATAGCAAGATGGGTTCTTACTTCAGCCTCGATATGTGCTGATGAATTAGTCGGCGGGTTTGGGGAAAACTGATTTTGAAGCGAATCTGCTAGAACTTCTGCCTTATCATGTGGGCTGCATGCAAGGTGTGTACTACCTTGAATGGGTGGATTTGGTTGTTTGCTTCTTGTCAGTCGTTTTGCCATGGACCAGAGTGGACGACTCCCTGGTTCTAGTGTGGCTACAGCATCTTCCCACCTCTCTCTCCTGTGGCGACGAATTAATTCCTTTACAGATCTGTCTAAGAGCTTATATTCTTCATGTAAATCAGGTGTTCTGAGCGCCTGCCATCTCCTACGTGCACGGTTTCGAGTGGCTATTGACAGTTTAATTCCACGTGGAAGATCAAATATTGTGCACCTTTTTGTATTACAAATGGGAACACTGATCGCTCTTGCTTCCATAATATTTTCCGTTAATTTATTTACTGCTAAATCTATATCCTGATGCGAATCAAGTGGTCCACTCTCCAACTTATTTGATAAATGCTCTCTGAACTTTTCCCAGTCTGCTTTTCTGTAATTGAATCGAATGATGGGATCAACGGTCTCGTATGAGTCCCCTACGCTCAAAAGTACAGGATTATGATCTGAAGACAATTCTAAAAGTGTTTCTAATTCAATGGAATGTCGCAGATTTTTCACCACCGCAATGTCAAGAACATCAGCTCTTCCTGTAGGGATATGAAGATGTGTCGCTTCTTGCGGTCCAGTCACAGTAAAGTCACTTATACGGGAGAGTGAAAGGAGAGTGCGGCCATTGGCGTTGACAACTCGCGAGTTCCAGGCTGTATGCTTAGCATTAAGGTCGCCACCGAGAATAGTCGGGTAATTCGAGTCCATTAATGCTTCTATATCTGCTGTGAGAAGCTTAGTTCGCGGAGGACAATACGTGGCTATAAGCCGTAGTGGACCCAGTTTAGTAAAAAGCAGGATAGCGGTAGCCTCTATTGATTTCGTTTCAGGTAAAACAATCTCGTAGTGACTTACTCGATTGTCAATGATGATTGCAGTCCCTCCTGCTCTCCTGTCTCCTGGACGATCAGTTCTATACACTGAGTGATTGGCAAGCTTAAGCTTGTCCTTAGGGTTAAGATGGGTCTCACAGACAAGGGCAGCCATTAAATTTCGTGATTCCATCAATAGAAGTAATTCGTCTTTACGAGAACTTATGCTATTAGCATTCCAAATGATTAGATTAATTGAATTAATCGCTGGCATTGCGATTTTGTACAGACAAAAGAAGAGTTGGCACAAAACTTGCCAGAGACGTAATGATGGGGTGAATGTTCATATTAACTATAAAAATTGCAATGCCGTTTATAAGGGCTATCCAATCAATAGTTGATTGTTGAGGTACTACCGGTTGTACGAGTTCAGGAAGAGCATTGGGTGGCCTCTCTGCTTCTTCTAAGGCAGTGGTGTTTGAGGACGAGGGTTGCTCTGGATTTATCTGAGTGTTCAAAACAGAAGCAAAAGTCCGTGGTTGCGCCAATGAGACTCGTGGCACGGGCGTGGGTTGCGTCTGAGTATTCCCTCGGTTATCATGCTGTGGAGAAGAGCCATCTTGCTGCTGTGGACGTCGGGCTCGAGTAGCATGACGAGTTGCTGCCTTGATGACATCACATCCTCGGTAGCAAGCGGCATGCTGCTGATTGCAGTTACAGCACTTTGCTGTTTCTGGTGACTCCTTACACTCCTTAACCTGATGCACGCCTCCACATCGAACACATCGTGGCTGGCGATGACAAAATTTGGCCGTATGACCCACTCTTTGACAATTAAAACATTGTATGACATTAATCTTCTTGCTCCGTGGGGCCTCGGTGGAGACCACGCAGTAGAGGAGTCTCTTGATTTGGCTGAGGTCCACTGGAGCCTGACCACTCGTACTTACTAGCGTACATTCAAAAAGGGGCAAAAGACGTGTACTGTCTCCAGGCATCTTCATCTGCCGCACAGAGCGGACATTGAAGCCTTGCTGCTTCAGCTCCTCTTGAATGTCTTCTGTTTCAGCAGATTGTGGCAGACCTCTCAGAACAAAACGCTGTGATCTAGTGCGCTCAGTTGGAAACGTGTAGTACTCTATTCCCTCAGTCGAGTCTAGGGCGGAGGTAATTAGTTTGTACGAGGTAATATCTCTAATGATTACTCGAGAAACTTCGAGACCAGGTTTGATTATGAATGCCCCTTGTTCTGGACATACAGCGGAGAGCAACTCAACTAATGCCTTATGAGATTTCATATTTTGAATCACTATTGGTGGGATTTTATACTTCTTATCTGGCAAAGTCTCCGCCGTCATCGGGGTCGTGTCCATATCATTTGCACTTGCAAGCGGCTCAAATGAGTTCTGCGTACGCACAAGGTTGATCACTCTCTTGGATGATGGGCCTGAAGCATCTGACCCAGATGATCGTGTGCTGGGACGATCGTTACAATTACGACGCCTTTTATTTCCTGTCACCATCGTGAAACCATCGGGAACTATGTTCAAAGACATCTCATTGGTTGCAGACTCAACTTGCATTAGCTCCGTGTCCGATTCATCACTAGACGAAAAATCATTTATAGAAGCTCCTATGGGTTGACTAGAAATGTTTATGACATTGTCTACAGCTGAAGGGGCATCTAGCCGGTTTACTTCATCACTCCAAACTTTATATATTCCACTCATTGCTCACATTACTTCAAGTCCAAATGAGCTACAAGCGTCTCTTGGTAGGTTTCGTAGACCTAGTATCGGAAGTTGCGTTACGATTCGCGTCTATAGACATCGAGAAATTTTGCACAATTTTCTACGAAACTTGACTTTTCATGTACATAATTTCAAGCGAACTACCAAGCAAAAAGATTCGTTTGAATCCGATAAGTATTTAGAGAGATATTAAATAGAAACCAAATTGTCATTGAAAAAGTCACTTTCTTCGAAACTTTCCATAATATGTAGGAAACCGTGAATCCATTTGGCAGTGAAGAAAATATTGGAATTTCCACTGGTGACCTTGACTTGAAACACGGGCAAAGCAACATTTCATGTGAATAAATGCAGACATTTTTGGGGTGAGTTATGGGGGAGGGAGGCATAAGGGAACATTTCTATCCACACTGTAATATTGTTACCTTTTGATATTGGACCTTATTTCCAATACGTCTATCATTTGATATAACTATTAACTAGGAAAACGCTCAGTGTAACGCGTTGATGAGCGAGCACAGAACATGCAACATCCCCATAGAAACGATGCACGACACGGCAGAAGACGATTTTCTCTGCAATTTTTCAATCTCCATAATACACTGGATGAATAACTGATCCATTGTGTCGTGAAGTCTTACCTACATACCTTCTCCAGAAATCTCTTGTGACATCCCATACTAAACTCGTAAAATTACAATTAATACTTGACTGATTGGGCTTACAATGTGTAAAATTTAATATTAAGTTGGTCTTGATCACCATGCAAAATTTGAACTTAATGTGAACATTTTTATTGTCGACCAATCAGAAGACATTATTTAAACTTAAACCAATTAGAGTATTTGGCCTTCGTACTGCATCCGATTTTATGACTAGCTCAAAAATGCTTTCATTTTACTGTACATTGTGGATAGCTTGGCTGCTCTACAAGCCTTGCCTTGGAACAGAAGCTTAAAGAAGGCAGGGATGACAATTTAGTATACATTTTTCAAGATTATGGAATAAAATGACCTTAAAATTACAAAACTTTTGAAAATGACGACAGATTATACTGAAAATTGGTTTAAATTGTTTTTTTTATCGATTAAATAATCAGGATAAGTTATAAAGTGGAAACCTGCATAAAATTGAGTAGATTTCTATTATTCCCTTTCGTAACCTGGAATGTCAGTAATTTTCTATATGTTGTTACATAAAAAGTGACAAACTTTGATTAGATCTCGGTACCATTTTTCGTTCATCATATTTCAAATCAAATTATTCCATTTTATTATTAATCTTCGTGCATATATGTTTTAATTAAGTTTCAAATATGTATTCTTATTTTATAACCTAAATTCGATCATCATAATGACATATTTATTCTGTTGTTTCAAATATTATACAATTATTTTAATTCTTTATTCCATGCAACTGCAATTTTTGTATTTAATCTTCATTGAGTCGTATATTCATATTTTTTATCAAGCTTAAAATGTTTTAATATTAAGTTATTCACGATTTATTTAAATATCTTCAAAACATTTTTTTTGTCTGGGGCTTAACGTCGCACTGTTCTGCAGCGAGGCTAATGGCGACGGATGAATGATTATGATGATGATTGGGAGATGATGGTGAAGAGTAAGTAAGGATAAAAGGTGTGGAGGAGGCGGTCGTGGCCTATTAGTAGGGTACCTTCCCAGCATTTGCCTGTCGACTGAGGGAATACCACGAAAAACCCCCAGTCAGGAAGGACGACCGCGGGAATCGAACCCGGGCCTCCGGAATACAAGGAATATACCACGCAGCCATATTCCTTTTTCGTATCTTCAAAACAGTTACACATGTTCTTACGTGTATGTATACACAACAGGTGTGCATTGGAGTTAATGTACCTTCCACAGATATTACTATAACAGAGCATTGATTTGCATTTATGATAGGTCATTCCGTGAGGGTAAAAAAAATTGTCACGAGAGACAATTCTTTGCCAACATATAAGATTAGTTTAATTTTAATGATGCACGGTCCATCTTCTGTTGTGCCTTGCCTTGCCCAGATAAGAGAGCTCATTGTGTCATGTATTGCATGGCGGGGCTCTCTAGTCCTTTACTATAATACGCTTAAAAGAGAAGAACGTCGTCCCCGTGCAACGTGGCTGAAAATTTGGTTCTTTATACAAATCTTGAATTTTCCACCGATCAAGTTGAAACTCTCCAGTAATGTACAAAATTACGTGACTTGATTTATAGTAACACTTTCGCGACATTCTGTTCAGTATTTACCGAGTTATTCGTGAAAAACATCGCCTTTTCTGATCTCTTAATTTTAAACGTCAATTTCAATTGTGCAGTGAAAATCAATTTTAGTAGGCAGGGAAACTAATTTTCACAAATCGACCTGAACAATATTTGGCCATGGAATCCGGAGATCGGAAGTTGCGTTACGATTCAAGTCTATTGACATCGCGAATTTAGCACAATTTTCAACGAAAAATGACTTTTCCTGTACATAATTTCAAGCGAACTGGCAAGCAAAAAGTTTCGTTTGAATCCGATAAGTATTTAGAGAGATACTAAATATAAACCAAATTGTCATTGAAAAAGTCACTTTTTTCGAAACTTTCCAAATGTAGGAGTGAATCCATTTGGCAGTGAAGAAAATATTGGAATTTCCACTGGAGACCTTGACTAGAATCATGGCAAACCAACATTTCATGTGAATAAATGCTGAATTTTTTGGAGTGGGTTATGGGTGTGGGGGGGGGGGCGGCACAAGGGAACATTTTTGTCCAGAGTGTATTTTATTGTTACCTTTTGATATTGGACCTAATTTCCAATATTACGTCTCTCATTTGATATGACTATATAAACAAATATCAAGCAAGCAAGAACATACATTTTCTGCTTACTTCACAACTTAGCATTTTATCAAAAGATTTTAATTGGTACACCTACATACCTAATACTGAATCGTTCGTTGATGTTTTCATGTGTGCAGAGAATATGCGAACGATTAAATAATCAGGATAAGTTAGAAAGTGGAAACATGCATAAAATTGTATATAGAAAATTTCGTAATTTTTTAAGTTATTACATAAAAAGTGACGAACTTCGATTAAATCTCGATACCACTTTTCGTTCATCATAATTGCAAATCAAATCATATTCCATTTTAATATCAATCACGCCTATTTGTTTTAATTCAGTTTCAAATATTTATTCTTATTTTGACCCCCCCCCCCCCCCCCCCCCGGGATAGACTTGGCCAGTCGCGTTGATCGGTTGCGGAGAAGAATATCCTAGACTATGATGTACATCTCCTGACACAATAATTCAATTGTAAACAGGATTCGGTTAAATAAAATTTTGGAACCTGAATTCGATCATCATATAGATACATTTTATTCTGTTGTGTTTCAAATATTATAAAATCATTTTAATTCTATATACCATGCAACTGAAGTTTTTGTTTTTATTCAACATTGAGTCGTACTGTTCATATTTTTATAATGCTTAAAATGCTTAAAATAATAATATTGTGTTATTCACGATATATTTAAATTTTTTAAAAATAGTTATACACATGTTTTCTTTGTTTCTAATTTACGTTGTACACTACAGGTGTGCATTGGGGTTAGTGTGGGGTTAGTATGCACCTTCCACAGATATAACTATAAAAAAGCCTTGATTTGCATTTATGATCGGTCATTCCGTGAGTTGAAAAAAATTATCCCGAGAGACAATTCTTTGCCAGCATATCAGAGTAGTTTTATTTTAATGGTGGTCCATCTTCATTTATGCATTGCCTTGCCCAGAAAGAGAGCTTATTGGGTCATGTATTACATGGCGGGGCTCTCTAGTTTAACTTTAAAGTCTATGACTATTAGCTATTAAAGTTAAACAGTCACGCTTAGCGTGTATGTGTCCGGCCATTATCGATGACAGTTTTATAAGGCGTAGGTTGTACAATTTTGAAAGTTTCTTTTCAAGGAGGTACTTTATGTAGTTGTTTGACAGGATGGCGGTATGATTTATTCACCAACATTGATTGACTTGGCCCTCGGGTCTGCATGGCGCCCTGTGAGGGGCAAATGGCGCCACCCCTCAGACTGACCTTCTGGACGTTCAGCTGTTAGATACCACAAACCATTCAATCAAAATATTTATTATACTCATTATTATATCATTATATCAACAAATTTAAAACTACATAGTAGTTGAAATATTTGATAGAGAATAATTCTGAATAATTTCAGAGTACCCGACTTGTATTGCTTGGGTCATGGGTCATGCCCCCCCCCCCCCAAACTGGGTCGCGCGCGTTTTTAATTTTTGGACACTTTGAAATCAATTGTGAAAAGTGATGAGGTTGTTTTGTTGAAATATTCAATATTTTTTGGTTTTTGACACTTTGAAATGAGCTTTTTGTTTATAAATTGAAGCTATAAGTAAAACAACACGAAAATCTATGTTTTCCTGAGATCCAGCGGGAAAAGCGCCCCCCCCCCCACTGATGTCCCCGGATTATCTTTGCTATTGTTATACATTGCATTTATATGGCACATGAGGCGGAGAATCCCCGTCTAAATTCCCTTATTCCAGTCTGTGACCGACCGTCTCTCTGAATGTCGTTGACTTGGCCACTTTTACACTTTTGCAGAATATCGCTGCTATTTTGAAATCCAGCGAATGTGCAACTTTTATTCAAAATTGAAAATATAACTTCTCACTACTTCTAATATGGTTTCAACATTGTGTCAATGATATTAATTCTCTAATAAAACATTGTCGCCTCAACATTGCAGTCAATTTTCAACGAGATGGTTTCAAATTGACAAATGGGGAAACCTCGGGAATGCAATCGCGGTCTTGGCCTTAATGAAGTAAAATATTCAAAGATGATTAAAAGCAGCTGGAATCGAAAATCCCACCGAAGGTTTCACATGACAAGACAACCTGCGAACTCTTCGTTGCAAATAATGCGTAGATAGTTGCCGGCTAGAATGATGATGAATACAATAGTAGTCTGGCTCTGAGAAATGCCGTCTTCCTTGCCGAGTCCGACGTCTCTAGGGTCATTGGATGAGGTAATGGCTGGCTCTCTATTAACTCCCTAATAACCGTGTGAGAGTACAGGATGTTTTTTACTGTTACCGCATGTCATGCCAGGTAATTCATGTGTTCGTTTAATAATATGCATTCACAGTGAAGCAAAACATTTATCTCTAGGTACTATAGTCCATCCATGTTATTTGCATGTATTGTTGGGATTATTTCTGCCAATTGGGGACAAATGGATTTGTTCACAAACTAGTCTGTATAATCAGAAACGACGCACAACGCTGCATTACACATGATCGAAATAAATAGCTGCACTGTTAATATAATTGTTTCCATTGATGGATATTATTATTTAATTTGTTGTGGAACAAAACGTAGGTTGATGAAATAAAGAAGGGCCTAAACGCAACTATCCAAAGAGTTCACAACCTCGTGTTTTACTTTTTGTTACTATATATACGTAAAGGGTCAACGAACGATTCATTTCTTGCGTTTTACTAACGTAAAATTCCATTATTATTATTACACAATTGCACTTATACATTTAAAAATGTATGAGATGAAATTAATTTCTGCATTGTAGTAATTATTTAATAATAATCTTTTGGCTTCATTCACCGTAAAAATAATGGACCAGTATACATTTCAGAAATATTAGTACTTTTTTATAACAATAATGTGAAATTCGTAAACATAGTTACAAGCCAATATGAATTGTCGTAAAAATGTATTAAAAATATCAAATCGCAGTATACGAACATTCCGTTTGTCGAGTTATAATAATGTTATGTAATGTAAAGATGTAGGTAACTTGAAACCGTATATCGGCTATATCATGGTTTATATTATATTTATCTTCATTGTAACTGGACACGCACATGCTAGGTTAGGATAACATATTGATAGTCCAAATTAATAGGTACATTTGCACCCAGAAATGTGTATATTCAAACAAATCGATTCAAATCGATCTCAAAGAGAGCCATAAAATACAATTTTTGTGGCTCGTCCCCATGGTGGTACTCGTCCCTATTAAGTAACTGGCCTCAAAGACAAATAAAATATAAAATTGTCATCTATTGAGAAACTGGTTTTATGCAAAACTTACAGTAGAGTCAGGATGAGGAAGGGATGTGCGAAGCGAAAAATTTCCGACCGCACCGGGGCTCGAACCCGGGACCTCTTAGTTGCCGGAGGTACAGTTCTATTCCCTTCTTTGAGCCCCGGTTCGTTTCGTTCGGACATTTTTCATTTCGCACATACCTTTGTATCAATATTATTGTTTGTTAATTAAGTAGACAATAATCCCAAATTGTATCTTTAATTATCCAAGGGGTATTTTTATTCGTATTTGTTGATTTGAACTACTTATATGCCGTCCGAATCGCAGAAAGTGTCCCTGTTCTGATTGTAAAATCTTCTCGACCACTTGTTCATCTCTTGCTCAAGGTGGTTCTGATTCTGAAGAATACAGTGATGTTATGAAACTTCTTGACGATGAGGACCTGAAAGAGATACTCTCTGCGATTCGGACACCACATACAGAGCAGTCCATCCATAAACCGCAATTTAGGGGTCAATAGTGCAAATAGTGATAGAAACATGAAAATTTGTGTACTTACTAATTCGACCATGAGAAATCATAAAATGTATGGCCCAGGCTGAATTCCTGCAACTTTTGTAGTCATTAATAAATGAAGTCATACGTTTTAGTAAAATTGTCAAATTACACACAGTTTTCAAGTAATTAAAACACATAATAATTGAAGTCTGAATTTATCAAATTTTAATAAAATAATCAACGGTTTATATTTAAATAATTATATATAATATTCAATTTTTAAATTTCCAAAAAGTCGCCAATTTCTTGTGTCATTTGACATTTAGTTGTATAATTTAATTAGTTAATAATTCCGAAAGTTGTAGGAATTCAGCTTGGGGCCATAAAATTTTGGATTTCTCATGGTCTAATTAGTACGTACACAAATGTTCGTGTTTCTATCACTATTTGCACAATTGTTGGGTTTTTGGACTGCTCTAGTCGTTGTTGTGTGTCGTGTTGAATGCCAAGGAACGCTGTGTTCTGTGTGCGCAGGGGCCCTGCCCATGGTGGCTGCATCTGTGTTCTGTCTGCCGTGGTTTTGTCGCTGGTTCATCCTAATCTCATACTGCCTGCTTTCCATCTGGGGCCTCTACAAGGTAATAACATAACCCTACTTTCCTCTCCGCACGCATGGCAGTTAATTTGCTAAGAGGCTGTGTATAAAGGACGTCACGCTAAAATAGAATATTTAGACACCCCGTCCCCAAACCTTGTCACACACTATCACGCTTTTCAACCCCTCCCCCTAAAAGCTGACGTCACAAAATCAGCCTCGATACCCATAATCAATTACTTTTTATTTATTTATTTATTTTGTCTTTTATTGATTGCACAACGATACATACAAAGTACAATCAATATGGCGAGGTTCCACCTCAGTGGCTCTTCCACCTAACCATAATTACAAGTATAATACACATTGCATTTAATTATTAAAAATTAATAAAAATAAACACAACATGAGTCAATAGCAAGTTATAAAATACAATAAACTTCTTCAGTTTAGTAGTCAAAAAGTAAAACACACACATACATCACACATCACACCATACAAGATGAAATTCAAACATTCATTAGATCTTTATTCGTCTTCTGCAATGACAATAAAAATGTGTGCGTACTTTGTTTAAAATCAGTGCGACTCTCAGTCATTTTGATTGACAATGGCAGTCGATTCCAAAGTGTTGGAGCAATTACAGAGAAAGAACTTTGGCCAACAAGTGTTTTATGTAACGGTGTTAATAAGTTGAAAGTTCGTTTATTATATGTTGGGTTTAGTCTATTGAACAGATAAGACGGTGCCTTTTGCATCAATACCAAAAACGTAACATTTAAAAGATGGCAATACCGTCGATTCAACATATTTAAAATATTATTGAGCGAGCGAAGCGAGCGACTCCATTTGGCTCTTTTAGCACGGACCTCTGTTTTTTTTTTTTTTTTTTTTTTTTTTTTTTTTTTTTTGTATGCTAAAGGAAGCAATGGAAGTCGCACCGTTTCACCGATCGACCTGAAATTTTGCACACATGTAAAGACAACCTTCTCTGTTTGCAGACCCAATTTTTTTTTGAAATCCATCCATTGGTTCATTGTTAAAATAAGTATCTCCTGATAGCCTAAAAAATGAAAATGGTCTTCGAGAAATGTGATCAAACTCATATTTAGCATGGTCAGTAAGACCAACAATGTCACTTATTTTACAAATTTTCAGCCGAATCTGTCAAGAAAGTATGCACTTATTGACATTTTTAATAGCTGTCAGAAATGAAACATTGAAAATGAATGTCTTTCCAATGCAACTGAATCTGATTTGCTTTAGGTACAAGAGTGTTTTGATGGTATGTACAGTTTTTTAGTGAAAAGCAGATATTTTTATGTTTATTGAGTTGATCAAATTTGAATAATTCAATTTGGATCATAGTTTCCAACAAATCATTTCGAGTTTTTAAGGACCTTGATTGTCTTTTCGTCAATTCGTAGTTCTAATGGCCGTGCCTCCCGTGTTTCTACTTGGCTGATTTTGCATCCAGGAGGGATTAGAAACATAAGCTCACATTTCAATAATATCATTGAGTGGCGTTTGTTCTCTTCTAGCGTTCACACGTCATTCCAAATCTCTCCTGCATTTTGCTTCTTTTCGTTGATAATTTTGGCAATTTGGTGTACTTTGTGAAGGTATTAGTAAAATTGAATCGCTTTTAAAGCATAGATATCAGGTATCTACAGTTTTTGTCCAGGGGATTGATTATTTCAAATTATTTTCTTCTTGGAAACGTTGGATTTATTCCGTTTCTGAGCTTCTGTCTAGCCTGACATTTCCTTGAAGGTTGCTATTTTTTTATGAAAGTTTTGATTCATTCAGTTCAAAACATTACGTTGTCTTATTTTAATTGTGGAACGTTGGATTCATTCCGTTTCTAAACTAGGTAGTTATTATTTTACCTGATCCGTTTTTTGTGTGGAACTTTGATTCCTTTCGCTTATTAGTTGAAAGGTGATTACTTTATTTTCATATTTGCGAAGTTTTGTTCAAAATTCATTTCGTAACATTACGACATTGAATACATTACGTCTTTGAGCACACATTTCGTGCATTTCAAACATTGATCACACAAATATTATTGTACTTTAATTAGGTAGGTACTCTACTTCTTACTTTTTCATTACCTATCTTATCCCTATTTAAACATGCCGAAAAATGGAAAGACTTCTGCTAGAATGAAAGCCATAAAGGCGAAAAAGCGTCTGCGTGAAATTGAAGATCAAGAAACTGACGAAGCTTAATCTAAAAGGTTGAAACAAAATGTCGTTAATAATAAAGCATCAAGGAGCAAAGAGACCCCCGACCAGACTGCTGCAAGGAGATACTCAAACAATCAACGCAATACCCGCTCTCGTGCAGCGGGTATTGCCGATTGACCGACCAACTAAAAACTTCGCATGGTAATTGGTAGCAACATTTAAGGTATTTTTGCCAATTTTCAGTCTAATTTGTAGTTATTTTCAAAAGTTTTTGTAATTTTAGGGACATTTTGTGTGTTGGCTGTCAAATTCACGGCGACATCGAATCTTTAGTTCAAGGCAAGGTAGTTAGAGCAGAAAGTTTCAAACGAAATGAAACTAATAATGACCGTTTAACAGATTGATCTGATATTGTGTCCACAGTAATATCATATCATATGAGTGGTCCCAGGTATATTGTTTGAAAGATATCCTGTGATTTTTGAAACTTAACAAGGAACCGTTCAATCAAAGGTTTAATCGATCAACTTAAAACTTAGCAAGGTTATTGGGACCAATATTTTTGGAAATTTTGGAGATATTTATACAAGTCTGTGACGAAATTCAAGAATTATTGGCTTTTAATGACATTTTCGATAAACATAATTTCGGTTCGAGGTGTTGCGTGTATCCGTGCTCACTCATCAACGCGTTACTCAGAGCGTTTTCCTAGTTAGAATTTAAAACATCTGAAATACTATCACACCTTTTAAGATCAAAAATAAATCTAATACAAGAATTTTGAACCTTCTGTATTCTGGCTCCATGCTTCTTTCTCACCCCAATGTATACGACATCACAATAATCAATATTAGACAGAATCAATGAATTTACCAGTGTGAGTTTAATGTCAGTAGATAACATATCCTTAAACTTATACAAGTAGGCAAGAGTTGCAAATGATTGGGCACATACTTTCGCTACATGATCTTCCCACGTCAAAGCAGAATCAATGACGAGCCAAGATTCCTCGCTGAATTCTGTACAGCAACTTTAACCCCATTCAATAATATTGTTGGATTTTCTGGCATCCTTGCCAGGTTGTGAACGCTACCTACAGGCATTACAATGGTTTTCGTTGCATTGAGACATAGGCTATTCGAGCACGACCACTCATGCACCGCTTGCAGGTCATTTACTAGGTTCTCTGACAATTCCAAAACATGATCAACTTTCCCAGAGGTATAAACTTGGGTATCATCGGCATACTGATGATAGGAAAGGTTAAACACTTCAGAAATATCTATTGCATAGATGTTAAAAATGGTAGGCCCAAGAATAGTACCTTGAGGAACACCCCTGCACACCTCCGAAAACTCAGATTTACTGGTAGAGCCATCACTAGCAACCATCTTCACTCTCTGTCGCCTACCTGACATATAACTACGAATCCATGACACAGCAGAATCAGAGAAACCAATTACTTCTAATTTCTTAAATAGCAGCTGATGGTTTATCATATCAAATGCTTTCGTGAAGTCAAGCATTGCTAAATAAGACACTTCGCCCCAGTCTAAAGCCATGGAGAGATCATCCATGACAGACAACAATGCTGTAGTCGTGCTAAACCCTTTACGGAACCCTGACTGATAGGAATTTAAAATTGTATGGTCCTTCAAGAAAGAACTTATTTGTGCTGCTATCACCTTCTCAAGAACCTTGGAAAGGGCAGGAAGGATGCTTATGGGACGTAAGTCCTTGAAGTTCTCTGGATTTTTACTATTTGGAATCGGTTTAATTTCAGCATGTTTCCAGCTAAGAGGAAAAGTTGAGGTTTCAATTGAATAGTTAACTATATGAGTGATGTGACTGAGAAGCGAAGGGAGTCCTAGCTTTACAACATTAATACTAATGCCATCTACTCCAGTTGCCGGGGATGAAATGGACCTAATCTGTTTAGCAACAAACTCCTCAGTAACCCTCCAGAATGTGAAGTCCCTATTAACTGACATATTATCCTGGCGCGACTGCAACTCCACAATTCTATCATTAACAGCATTCATAGAAACCGGATCACTGAGCATGTTACAGGCTTGTTGTAAGTTATCATTATAACCATCAGGATTATTCAAGTGGACTGGGATATCATCACCGGAACCTTTGGATGTTGAAACTCCATGCCTTTTCAAACCCTTCCACAACTTTCCAGAATTTTTAGAATTAGAATTAATGTCTTCCTGAAAGGTCTTCATTTTAGCCTGCTTGATCTTTGTTTTTAACAGTCATTTTTAATTCTTTGTATGTTTCCCAATCCTTAATTTTACTTTTCTTTGTGAACATCAAACGCGCCATATCTCTTCTCTTTTGAAGATGACGAATCTCATCCGTTAGCCAGGGAGACGGTGGCTTGGTTATGCGAACAGATTTCATGGGCGCATTAGCATCAAGAACTTGCAATATATGCGAATTTAGGAATGAGACTTTGTCATCTATATTTGGCAAGTGATAAAGCTGCTGCCATGATATATGTTGCAGTTCAGTATTGAAAGAATCAGGATTTATTTGCTTAGTCTGTCTGAATGATTTAAAGACTGGCTTGACTTTAGGAACTCTGACATTGTAAGTCATAACTAGGAAAACGCTCTGTGTAACGCGTTGAATGAGCGAGCACGACACGTGCGCAAACATGAACCGAATATGCGTTCGTTAACACCACTGATCTCAAGGTACCTCCACTTGGTTAACACACAGAAAACATTATTTTAAGTCAAACTGAAAGCAAACTACGATCCACTGAATCAATATAAAACAATGTGTCATTGTATGACCACCATTAATGTGTAATCCGAGATATACCTAACCTTCAAGGAAATGTCAGGCTAGACAGAAGCTCAGAAACGGAATAAATCCAAAGTTTCCAAGAAGAAAATAATTTGAAATAATCAATCCCCTGGACAAAAACTGTAGATACCTAATATCTATGCTTTAAAAGCGATTCAATTTTACTAATACCTTCACAAAGTACACCAAATTGCCAAAATTATCAACGAAAAGAAGCAAAATGCAGGAGAGATTTGGAATGACGTGTGATTGCTAGAAGAGAACAAACGCCACTCAATGATATTATTGAAATGTGAGCTTATGTTTCTAATCCCTCCTGGATGCAAAATCAGCCAAGTAGAAACACGGGAGGCACGGCCATCAGAACTACGAATTGACGAAAAGACAATCAAGGTCCTTAAAAACTCGAAATGATTTGTTGGAAACTATGATCCAAATTGAATTATTCAAGTTTGATCAACTCAATAAACATAAAAATATCTGCTTTTCACTAAAAAAGTGTACATACCATCAAAACACTCTTGTACCTAAAGCAAATCAGATTCAGTTGCATTGGAAAGACATTCATTTTCAATGTTTCATTTCTGACAGCTATTAAAAATGTCAATAAGTGCATACTTTCTTGACAGATTCGGCTGAAAATTTGTAAAATAAGTGACATTGTTGGTCTTACTGACCATGCTAAATATGAGTTTGATCACATTTCTCGAAGACCATTTTCATTTTTTAGGCTATCAGGAGATACTTATTTTAACAATGAACCAATGGATGGATTTCAAAAAAAAATTGGGTCTGCAAACAGAGAAGGTTGTCTTTACATGTGTGCAAAATTTCAGGTCGATCGGTGAAACGGTGCGACTTCTATTGCTTCCTTTAGCATACAAAAACAAAAAAAAAAAACAAAAAAAACAAAAACAGAGGTCCGTGCTAAAAGAGCCAAATGGAGTCGCTCGCTTCGCTCGCTCAAATATCACATTATGGTCAGAATTACCAGGCGGCTGCAATGTTCCACTGGATATCACTAAACGTTCATTATTTACAATAATTTTGCATTGAAGATCTTTTCTGACGTAAATTAGAAGTCCACCTCCACGTTTAGTCTTAGGCAGACTGAGTTTTTTCCCAAGAACTATCGGTGATTGACAAACACTGCTATTACACAATTTCGAGTTCCTAGTTTTAATAGCTTTGAGCGTGTCCCTGTCTTTTCTAAAACATACATAACCTTCAATTTGAATCAGCGATGACTGAACCTGTGGCCTCAACCAAGTTTCGGAAATAGCAAAAACATCATATTTCTTAACAAGTTCCCTGCACTCATCAAAATTATTACCCAAAAGTGAACGAGCATTGACATGGCCAACGCGTAATGTCTTAGAGCCATGTACAGGGTATGTAGTGCCAACTACCGAACCAGTAAATGAAGTCGTAGCAGTAGACTGGATGTCGTCAGCCACAGTAGATAAATCAGTAGACTGGATGTCGTCATCCACAGGAGATGTAGCATTAGTTTTAGCGAAATTTAGTGTCCAGATCTGATCTGTCAACTATAATTAAAAATGCTTTAAAATATCTTCATAAAAATGTTTACGTTCCGCTGATCTTACCCGTCGAAGATAGCCCTCGAGCACCTTCTTATCTTCATATCAAGCGCGAGCGATTTTGCCGCGTTTTGCAGGCACTTTTTTTTATACGATTGGAGACAAAATGGGTTGACGAAATGATTTGAAATTTTAACCATGATTACATAAAAGACAAACTTAGGGTTATCCCTTGTTAGATTTTCAATTTTTTGCTTCGTTAATTAGTAATAATTAGTTAATTTTTGGTGAAAAATAGTATATTTTCTTGTCTCAAAGGATGTCGTATGAAATTTAATTTTAAAAATGTGTCAAGTGATAGCCCTAAGTTTGTCTTTTATCTAACCATGATTCAAATTTGATATCAATTAGTTAACAACAGGTATGGTCTCCAATCGTATCGGAAATTTCATAGTTTTGAGCGTTTTTTAAAACCGGCGCCTAATTAACAATGCAAGAAGCAAACATTAAAAAGTTCTATACATTCAGACTGAACATGTGAACATCCTATCAAAGCTTAACCCACTTATGAAACAATGTTTCCCAACCAACCCACAGCAAAGATTCCTAAAGCCCAGAGCATGGGTTGTGATAGGACGCTCACGGTTCTCAAAATTAACTTCACCTCATCAATGACCTGTTCATTACATATTTTGTTATAATATTGAGCTGCAGTTAAATTTAAACATTTATTAAAGTTGTGATTAACTGCGTTTGTATGAGCTCGGGGATTTTCCATGATGTCGCTTAATTTTCTGACTAAATATTAAATTGTTTAGTTTAAAAATGTTTCTTACTTAAATGATTCTTTTATGCGAGTAATAGGCTTCTAATTGTAGAGTAGAAACTGTTTATCGTACAGGATGTACTTAGTCTATACTCTGCAATTAAAAGCATGATGATGTAGCCTTTTGGGAATACCTCATAGCCAAGGTGCTCTAATATGCTCTAATATAGAATGATCATATTCACAATTACAATTCATATCTTATTGGTCATTGCATTCAATTATTTGTGAATAACACACACACAGTTCATACAAAATCTTGCCCAAAATTTAAACAAAATATGAAGGTGGTGCAAAATATATTGATATTTTGTGTGGTTGTTTGTAATTTTCTGACTAAATAGTATATTGTTTAGTTTGAAAATGTTTTCTTACTTAAATGATTATTTTATGCGAGTAATAGGCTTTTAATTATTGAATTTAATTCAATAAAATGATCATATTCATAATTACAATTCATATCTTTTTGGTCATTGCATTCAATTATTTGTGAATAACAACACACAGTTAATCAAAAATCTTACCCAAAATTTAAACAAAATATGAAGGTATGAATTTTTTGGAAAAGGAATAACGATTATTATACAGATGCAGAAAAGTGAAAAAGGACTGTCTTTTGATCGATTACGGTACCTACGCTTGTAGAACAGATCATAATTGAAGCATATACCTGACAAACTTCAGCTTGATAAGAGGAACTGTGACCGAGACAAAAACAGTGAAAATACACCACAACGGCAGCAAAAACGCAGAAACAGAGAGAATACCAAAAAATTCAAATATTTGGTGCAAACAGTCGATCTATTGAAACTATTGAAACCGATAAACTAAAATGCAATTTATTGCGTTGCTATTTTTGCATGCGGGTTTTACTTTGCAATGGCATGTGCCGTCAATATCGCATTATAACTGTGTTATCTAACTTTAATGTATCATTTTTCTGTAATAAAACATGAGGGACATCGTGACATTTCCATCAGAATATTCAAACTCGATTGAATTGATTTATTGATGTGCGATAGTTTATTTTAAATGAATTACTTTCCTTTGGACAGGACACAAACTTTATTTTTTTATATTATAAATTGCACAATATTTCGGCCACTGTCTGCGGCCTTCTTCAAGTGTATGTAACAATTATTGAAAAATTGACAGGTATAAAAACATTATGATTAAATTATTGAAGTATTGATATATAACAATTATTGAAAAATTGACAGGTATAAAAACATTATGATTAATCATAATGTTTTTATACCTGTCAATTTTTCAATAATTGTTACATACACTTGAAGAAGGCCGCAGACAGTGGCCGAAATATTGTGCAATTTATAATATAAAAAAATAAAGTTTGTGTCCTGTCCAAAGGAAAGTAATTCATTTAATATAATACCAAACTTATCAGGAAGAGGAAATTTAATCGATAGTTTATTTGTCATGAAATTGACATTCGATGAAAATCAAATTGATTTGTTTTCATTTGGCGATATTAATGCTAGCTTTTGTTAGAGTATTGCAATTGCTATTCACTGTGGTCATTTCGGTCAAAGGAAAATAAGTACAGAGTTGTCCATGGAGGATACTTTGCATAAAAGTATTAATTGAGCGAGCGAAGCGAGCGTCTCCTTTTGACTCTTTTGACACGGACCTCTGTTTTTTTTATTTTATTTTATTTTTTTTGTTTTTACTTTTGGCTGCTATCTGGAGCAATAGAAGTCGCACCGTTTCACCTATCGATCTGAAATTTTGCACACATGTAGAGACAACCTTTTCTGTTTGCTGACCCAAATTTTTTTTGAAATCCATTGATTGGTTAAAATTTAAATAAACATCTCCTGATAGGCTGAAAAATGAAAATGGTCTTCGACAAATGTGATCAACCTTATATTTTGCATGGTCATTAAGACCAACATTGTCTCTTATTTTACAAATTTTCAGCCAAATCCTCCCATTGGTTAAAAATTAAAAAAATATTTCATGTGCTTTTTGAAATTTAAACCAGAACTGTATGACCGATCAACTTAAAAATTTGCATGGTCATTGGGTTCAACATTATCAGTATTTTTGACAATTTTCAGACTAAACTGTGTTTAAATTCAAAAGTTATTGACAGTTTACGGATATTTTGCGTGTTGGCTGTCATATTTCTCTAATTTCACATTTCACGGCATCTTCGAATCTTCAGTTCAAGGTTGTTAGAGCAGAAACTTTCAAACGTATATGAAACTGATGACCGTTTAAAACGAGATCCTGTGATTTTTGAAAATTAACAAGGAATCGTTCAATCCCAAAGGTTTAATCGATCAACTTTAGTTAAAACATTGCGTGGTTATTGGGACCAATATTTTAGGAATTGGGACATTTTCGATAAACAGAATTTCGGTTCGAGGTGTTGCGCGTATCCGTGCTCGCTCATCAACGCGTTACTCAGAGCGTTTTCCTAGTAAATTACACGTCTTAACAAAGGCAGAAGAACATACATATTGTTGCTTGCTTGCGTGTTTATCATGATTTATTACTTATTCCATTGCGCTCACCTCCCGAAACGTCTCCTTTGGTTCTGCGCTTAACAGTGTTGAGTAGTAACATGATACAAAGTAACATGTTACTGATAACATGCTACTTTTTTCAAGTAAAAGTAACTGTAACATGTTACTTTAAAAACTAGGAAAACGCTCGGTGTAACGCGTTGATAAGCGAGCACGAAAACGTGCAAACCTCGAACCATAATTCCTTAAAACTCGGCAATACCTAAAACAACTGAGAGATAGAAGCACGATCCACTAAATTATATAAAAATTAAGTGCATTTGATTCTCATTGCAAGGAGATAGCAAACATAAAATGGCAAACATAATTTAAGAAATATTTCCTAACAGTTACTTGCCGTTCCGTATAATAGAGCGTATACCTATACCTATCTATAAGAAACATATCGACTGAATAAATAAAATAATTCGTAAACATAATTTCAATAATCAACCAATCTATTTCTACAATCAAGCAGACATTTCGCCCGTCTACAAATAATTTGCTCAGACTTTGAAAGGATTGAAAGTTAGACTGAATATTAAAACTCTTAAAACAGTCAATACCTCCTACATCGGTTACATCTTCAAGAAAATTTAATAAAAACTAAGTATAACCTCGCACGTATTGCTATAACTATATCTAACCGCTAAGAAATAATTATTACGTATTCTAACAATAATAGATAGACAGCTGCTTGCTTCCGAGTTGTTTTGAATGGAGCGCATCGGGCGGCCGCAACGGACTCCTGGAACCTACAATGCTATTTATATGGGAAAACACGTTTTTTTTAATTTATGGACGGATCTTTCTCAAAAACTATACAGGTCTAAGTTAGTATGAGATGAAGGTGTGTACAAAATTTCAGATCGATACGTTGACCGGTGCGACCTGGGTTGAACCAGCAAAAAAAAAAAAAAACACACACACAGAGAAAGTGCCGCAAGAGTCAAGTGGAGACGCTCGCTCCGCTCGCTTAATAAAGTAATTGTAATTGTATTCAGTTACTTTCTTTATTGAAAATTGTAACTGTAACTTTTATCCCGTTACAATTTTGAGTAACTTTACTGAAATGTAACATGTTACATTTAATCCATCACTGAATAACGTAAAATGTCCGATTCGTTAGAAAATGGTAAAAATCAACCCTCTAGAAGGCATAAAATGACAAAAAAATCTAAAAAGCCGCTGGACTGGACTTTTTTCTTGTCCTGCCAGCCCTGTTCACTATCTTCAGTTATCAATCAAAACTTAATTCAATCCCTTCAAATGTAAAAAAATTCAAGGTATATAATGCTTCCAAATTGAAAGTAACTGTGAAAGTAACTGCTGTCAATATGAAAGTAACTGTAACTTAACACTGATACTTTTCATTCGAAAAGTAGCTGTATCGGTGTTACTTTTGAAACCCCTGTAACTGTAGCTGTAACACTGTTAGAATTTTGAGCAAGTAACTGTAACTGTAACACTGCTACATTTTAAAAGTAACTTTGACAACACTGGCGCTTAATCAATGCAAAATATATTGCGCAGTGGCCAATAAAATGACCGCTTCAACAATCCTACGACGTATTAGCTATGAATGTGTGATATGGGTATACCTTGCATACGTACATGAATATCATATTCAAAGCATGCATGAACAATCTTCTCCCATCTATATGGGATATGCCCCATATCCCCATCTTGATGGCACCATTCAAAATAGCTGTGTATATATAGGCTCCGGTACGGAGAAATCTTTAATAGGTACGAAAAGGAATCATTCACATTACAAAAATGCATCGATTTACCTCCATTTATAAGTTAAATATAACCCGTCAACGTGCCAACATAATGTCCGTCCACTGGGAGAAACTTCAATTTGTTGTATTTCTGACATAAAACAAAATAAGTTCGTGCAAGCTATGAATTGAGTTACATGTCCTCCAATAAGTCTGAGAGAGGTCACGTGTGTCTTCATACCTTGCGGCTTGCCATAACGAAGGAAGGAAGGATGTGAAGGAACATTTGCGAGCGCAGGGGGGAGGGGGCCTGGCCCCCATAATAGGTATATCAGCCTCAACAAAATGTATAAAACTATAGTATGAAAAAATCGTTGCAAAGGGGTTAAATAAGAAAAAAAATTACTGCTTAGCGAACTGGGGTGCGACACATCGCTGAAATCAAGTATAATATAGTTTGATCAAAAACACAATATTTTGAAGAAAATATCAAGAAAACAATATATATACCTTCTTAAAACATGATTGTTCCACGAAACATCTTGTTTCTCCTCGATAATCATCTTTGTAATAAGCCTCGAAATTAATCCTATATGAATGGCCTTGATAGAACATTTTCTCGAGTGCTTTGCCCCCGAACGTTCTCTATCTTTTTTAAAGTGAGTGTAGATCTCTTATTGCCTGCCCGAAATGTATATTCTTTCGCGTAATCAAGTATCTACTAACTAAAACATTATTGGTATATTCAAAGAGGCAATTGTGTCAAACTCGTAAAAATGCAAAAAATCCACCCAAGGATTACATTTTTCCGGGGATACGTGCCCCAGACCCGCGTCTTCTATGGCCCCCCCCCCCCCCCCCCCCCCACCCATATGATTTCTCTTGCGCACGCCTATGTGAAAAAGTTCCTGTATCTCTGTCAGGGTATGATTTAAATCATATGATTTTTAAAATTAAAATCGTTGATTTAAATCAAGTTTTTTTATATTTATTTTTTTATTTATGTATATTACATCTGATTTAAATCAGATTTTTATTGATTCAAATCGGATTTATATTGATTTAAATCAAAAAAATATATAAAAAAGTGCAGAAGACGAATGAAATATTTTTGAAAGTACTTTATTAATAATAATAAATAATAAAGTACTTTCACAAATATTTCATTCGTACACAAACAGTACTAGTACTTTCACAAATATTTCATTTGTCTTCTGCACGTTTTTATATATATTTTTTTGATTTAAATCAATATAAATCCGATTTTTTGATTTTTATTTAAAAAAAAAATCACATACCCTGATCTCTGTGAGAACGTGGAATCCCGGCAAACCATGATCAGTATGGTCGGTCTCAGTGTTTGAACCCAGACCTTGACGGCGCCAACCAACTGACTTGATTCATTGATTTGACAATCATTTCTCAGAACGTTTTGACATCACGAATACATTTTCAATCTCTTTTATATTGAGCTTGACATATAATTTCATAAGTGCTGAGTGTGGTGGTGTGGGGGAGGAGGGGAGGGGGGGGGGCAAAGGAAAGATTACTAAAAAATGCAAATCGTCTCAATTTGTTTATAAATCCTGGGTTTCAGGTGGAACCAACCCCATAAAAAACACTTCGTGTAAAAATAACAGCCAAGTCTCTTGAACTAAAAAAAAATATGAAATTAAAAATTCTGCACTGAAAAATAGTGATATCAAAAAATGAGCCAAGTCAAAACTTTATTTGAAAATCAAAAAATACTTGGCGCATCGTGTATATAAATAGCTTGGACGAATAGGCCAATAATAAAATATACATAAAATATACATTTACATAGTATACCTATAATGTCCTTAAAAAATGATGCGCCAAGTATTTTTTGATTTTCAAATAAAGTTTTGACTTGGCTCATTTTTTGATATCACTACTTTTCAGTGCAGAATTTTTAATTTCATATTTTTTTTTAGTTCAAGAGACTTGGTTGTTATTTTTACACGAAGTGTTTTTTATGGGGATATCACTCCTTTTTTTAGTTTATTCTTACAACTTGTGACAATCGAATGAACAATTACTAAATCCTTTTAAAAAATCACCCTTTACAATTTGGTTATTTTCATGAAGAATAGCAAAGATTTCATTCCTATCGGTCAACCGAGCTCCGAGATATGGCAACACTTCGGTTTTCAAAATGGCTGCTGAACTTACTGCACTGCCACGTAGAATGTATATCTATAAATGATGTGTATCATTTAACGCTTTCTGAATATGTTTTCATTGCATAGAGAGGGAATTATAATAATTTATACATTTGAGAATGACGTCATTTCCGGTCTCATAAATAGGAAAATTCTAGTTTGACTGTTTCTCTTCCATAGAGATGGCCTTCCGAATCGTTTGGCGATAGTTTCATACCGAACTGTCAACCAGTTTTCGAGATATGACGTTACTCCCGGTTTCAAAATGGCTGCTGAAATCACTGACCCCTTGAATTATAATTTAAACATGATTACATTTTATTACAAGCTGTCTCAAATAGTATATTTATTGCATCAAATTGTAAATTTGTGTAATTTTTAAAATGTGCGACGTCATTTTCGGTTTCAGTATGGGAAACTGCAAATATTATTAATGATAATGCATAAAGTTGACCGTCTTAATTGTTTAGCGCTGGTTTCGTTCAAATCTATTTAGCCGTAATTGAGATATGATGTCACTTCCGGTTTCAAAATGGCGGCTTCCGGTTGGTTTTATAATAAAAATATAATTATAATGAGATATCAAAAGTACATACGTTACATAAATATCAAAATAATCGGATCAATCTTTGTTCCCGAAATGCCAATCGATGTATTTCAAATTTCATGACGTCATTTCCGGTTTCATTAACATAAAGTTTAGTCTTTTGCTAATGATAATCCATATAGTTGACCGTCCGAATCGTTTGGCGCAAATTTCGTTCCGATCGGTGCAGCCGTTGACGAGATATGACGTCACTTCCGGTTTCAAAATGGCGGCACAAAAAATTCATGGGCAAAAGGTTAAATCAGACGCCAAAAGTGCACACGTGGTAAAAATGTGAGATCAATCGGTCCAGCCGTTTAGGCTGTGGCCTGTTTACCGGATTTGAATTCCAGGAGACTACTACTACTACTACTGAGATTATTATTATTATTATTATTATTATTATTATTATTATTATTATTATTATTATTATTATTATTATTATTATTATTATTATTATTATTATTATTATTATTATTATTATTATTATTATTATTATTATTATTATTATTATTATTATTATTATTATTATTATTATTATTATGAAAACCGCCCTTAAACACTGTTTTCACCGCCATCTAGCAAGCAAAGGGTATAACCTATTGTTTCCAAATTTGGTACATGTTGTAGGGTGGGCCATAGCTCGAAATTAGGATATTTCGCAACAATGTGAGATTTTCCAATTTTAAGATCCAGTAGGCCGAAAATGCCACTTTGTTGCTTACAGTAAAAGTGGGTTTGCTCCAGCCTTTACATGAGAGTGTGCGCGCCGTACGACTTGGCTGGCGTGGAGCGACCGCTCCACTAGATGTGGCAGGTGTGTCTTGAATATGAATACCTATATATTATGCAATGCTATTCGTGGGGAATCTTTCCGGCATTTGCCAATAGACAAAGGAAACCGCGAAAGCCACTATCAGGACTCAGGAAATGCGAAAACCTCTATCAGACTGAGGAAATGCGAAAACCTCTATCATACTGAGGAAGGACGGCTGCAGGTTCGGACGTCAGGAAATCAAGTTTAGATACTCCTAAGTTAAGTTCCGCGTTTGAACTTTAATTTCTAATCATGATTATTTAGCACACTTCGAAAACAGTCAAATTATCTAGGTATCGAGTTGAAGTGCGGCCACTTTTCTCGCCTACTATAGGTTTAAATTGTCAATTTAATTTTTTTTCACTTCAAATAAATTAAAATATCAAATTCTAAATAATATCAAACTCTCAAAATAAATTGGTAGGTATAGGTACCAATAAAATGTATGAAAAAGAGTAAACAATTTGTTTTTTCTAGTTTTATTATTTAAACCAGTTTAAAATTATATTCGACAGGAATGTTGTGAAATATAAGGGAAGGTAATAAAAAATACAAGATTCTTGTTCAACATAATCTAGTGGAGCGGTCGCTCCACTCAGCCAAGTCGTACCGTACACTCACAGTCACTCAACATACCGTAAATGCCTATATAAACTGAGGAGCAGACCAACTACTTTTACTGTAAGCAACAACATAGCATTTTCGGCCTACTGGATCTCAACAATGGAAAATCTCACATTGTTGTGAAATGTCTTAATTTTGAGCTATGGCCCACCTGACAACATATACATCACGCGACAACAACCAGTCATGCCGTTTACGACCTAGAGGACAGTGAAAATCGTGAAATTACACCGCTTTCTTCTTCTGATGATGATGATGATATCAGAAAAGGTCGCCGTCACCGCCACAGCCTAAACGGCTAAACCGATCAACCTGAAATTTTTACCACATATGCACTTTTGGCGTCTGATGATCACTTGCCTCTTGTGATTTTTTGTGCCGCCATTTTTAAACCGGAAGTGACGTCATATCTCAAAAACGTCTGGACCGATTAGAACGAAATTAGCGCCATTCGATTAAGATGGTCATCTATATGAAGTATTAATAATAAATAATTATTTTCTTATTTTCTAAACCGGAAGTGACGTCATAAATACGCAATATTTAACTTATTTCAACAAATTATACTTAAAATACATACATAATTAACTTACTTTGTAACATAGACAATACAAACTATAAATTCAAGATTGCAGTGTACTCGGCTGCCATTCCTGAAACCGGAAGTGACGTCATATATCTAAAACGCCTGTACCGATTGCAACTGAACTAGCTCCTGCGTATTCATTCTGCAATTTATTTGAAAAAGCAATTGTGAAAAATAAATAAACAAATTAACGGTACCGGAAATGGCACAGGAACCACTAAATGAAACCGGAAGTGACGTCATATATTACAAACGGCATGGCCGATTTTACGGAAATATAGGGATTATGAATTCAGATGGTCGTTCATAAAGTATCAACTAGATTTTTTTCCTATTACATATACCGGAAATGACGTCATAAATATGCTAAATTACGTCATAAATATGGTAATTGACACTAAATTCACCACTTTATACTTTTAAATAGATATTTAGTAAACTTACTTTGTAAATAATTATAAATTCAAGGTTGCAGTGTTCTCGGCCGCCATTTTTAAAACCGGAAGTGACGTCATATATTGAAAACAGCTGTACCTATTGCAACCAAATTTTGGAAATGTGTAGGACTAATAATTATGAATTGAAGACGACATTATTTTCGGCCGCCATTGTTAAAACCGGAAGTGACGTCATATATGGTTACATGGTAGATCAACAATGACAAATGTGATCATTATAATGTTGAATGTCGCCTTTTTGTATGTATATAAATGTGCAAATAAAGATAAATTGAAATTGAAATATATCGAAAACGGCTGTACCGATTGCAACCAAATTTTGGAAATATGTAGGACTTATAATTATGGATTAAAGACGACATTATTTTCAGTCGCCATTGTTAAAACCGGAAGAAACGTCATATATCAAAAACGGCTGTACTGATAGCAACCAAATTTTGGAAATGTGTAGGTCTTTTATTTATGAATTAAAGACGACATTATTTTCGGCCGCCATTGTTAAAACCGGAAGTGACGTCATATATCGAAATCGTCTGTACCGATTGCAACCAAATTGTGAAATTATGTAGGGCTAATAATTTTGAATTAAAGACGACATTATTTTCGGCCGCCATTGTTAAAACCGAAAGTGACGTCATACATCGATAACGGCTGTACTGATTGCAACCAAATTTTGGAAATATGTAGGACTTATAATTATGGATAAAAAGACGACATTATTTTCGGCCGTCATTGTTAAAACCGGAAGTGACGTCATATATCGAAATCGTCTGTACCGATTGCAACCAAATTGTGCAATTACGTAGGACTTATAATTATGAATTCAAGACGACATTATTTTCGGCCGCTATTTCAAAACCGGAAGTGCCGTCATATATCGAAAACGGCTGGATCGATTATAACGAAACTTAAGATATTCTTCTTGGATATTCATTTTCATCTTATACCAAACGCAACTCTTCTTAGTAACCAAATCGGTTGAGGCGTATTTTTTTTAAAGAAATTAGTCTCTGCTCGGACATGTGCTACAAGCTGTATGAATAAACTAACAAAAGAAATGATATCCCAGAAAAAAACACTCCGTGTAAAAAAGGCAGCCAAGTCTCTTTACTTTAAAAAAATTCAACACCGAAAAGAAGTGATATCAAAAAAGGAGCCAAGTCAATGACATATCCAAATATTTAATAGTATTTTTGAAATAAAAGAATAAACACCGAGAAATACTTTACAAAAGGACTTGGCGCATCGTTTTTTTAAATACATTTTTCGATTCAAAAGCATATCCATTTATATACAACCGTCATTTAGAATTTTTAGAATAATAGGGAAACATCTTGTTTTGTTTCGTGGTCAACATAATTAAGTCTCATGCGTTATACCTTCTCATCATGAAATACATTTCTATTAATCCACATTTTATAACAAAACATTTCACAAAGTACGTCATAGTCTCATTGAATTTCTATTAAAAATTTTAACTTTATACACTTGACACTTCAAAAATATATAATAGTGTTCCAAAGATAGTTCGTAATTTTTTGACAACGTTTCATGAATTCCTTCAGTCAAGATCAAATTATGAAAAGATACCCTTATAATATCACCATATTAACAGTGCTAAAAGAATATGTATGAGCCCACTTCCAATTGTTATTTAATTCTTCCATCCTTATAATACTTATCTATTACAGCATGAAATCTTTCTACTATCGCCATTGACAAAACTATAAAATAGCCATTACTAAAAGTAGCTTGATTCATAGATTCTGGCTCTAATAGAAAGAGGAAAATGTACCTACTTTAAATTGCTTTCCACTTTTAATATTGAATGAGGTCTTTAAAAAAACGATGCGCCAAGTCCTTTTGTAAAGTATTTCTCGGTGTTTATTCTTTTATTTCAAAAATACTATTAAATATTTGGATAGGTCATTGACTTGGCTCTTTTTTTGATATCACTTCTTTTCGGTGTTGAATTTTTTTAAAGTAAAGAGACTTGGCTGCCTTTTTTACACGGAGTGTTTTTTTTGGGGATTCATACTTTCTTAACCTATATGTGTATATACTAGTCTCCAACATTGTAAAAATATATTTCCCAGAAATGTGCCCACCCTTAGTTAAACAAACACACCACCCCCTTTAGAAAATAGCTTTCAATAACCTATTTTCGAATCTATGCGGAGAAATTACTACTGTAACATTTGTGAATTGTGTTTCTTGTATTGGCACAGCAATATTTTCTAATTGGTGGCTCAACTAGAGTTGCTGCCAACTAGAATTAATGTTGAGCCAGCCCAATACAAGCAACCCTATCTACATGCTACAGCATTGGTAACAATAGGTACTTCTTTTCCGTGTAAGATGTCCAATTTATTAAAATCATTCCGATATTACTCCCGCCAAGCGCTACACGAAAACTGATGTTGTACCTGAATGTGGCATGACTAGTGTATGTGATGGTGTTACTCTAGGCTAATGGCAAGTGATGAATGATTGAGAGGATGTGAAGAAGAGTAGAAAAGGATGTTACATGGGAAGGAGGCGGTAGTGGTCTAGGAAACCTTTCAAGCATTTCCTCTCTATCGAGGGCAATTGTTTCATAAGTGGGTGTGACTTTGATGGGATGTTCACATGATCAGTCTGATTGTATATTAGTACCACTATTTCATTTTTGCTTCGTGCCTTGTTAATTAGGCGCCGGTTATTCAACGCTCAAAACTATGAAATTTGCGATACGATTGGAGACCAAACCCGTGAATCAATTGATCTCAAATGTTAATCATGATTAGATAAAAGACAAACTTAGGATTATCCCTTGGCACATTTTTAAAATTAAATTTCATACTGCACCAAGCAAGACAAGAAAACAGACTATAAAAAAATGAAAAATGAAATAAAAAATTCACCAAGTGATATAACCCTAAGTTTTTCTTTTATCTAATCATGATTAAAATTTCAAATCATTTCGTCAACCCATGTTGTCTCCAATCGTATCCAAAAAAAAGCCTAATCGCTCGCGCTTGCAGCACCCGCACCACCTTGAAATCCTCAATCAGGAAGGAAGGGCGGGAGCATTTGTTTAGTGCTGTGATTGTCACATGCATATAGGAGCAATGTACTCCAATAAGTCATGCAGGCGGCGAAATTATTATTTCATCCAGTGCATTCATAAAATGTTATTTTATATTTTGTCGAAACCCTGGCTCATGGTCTCTATCGCTAAAAATACCTGATCATATCCTCCATTGTTATGACGAAGGATACTCAAAATAAAATAAAAGAGATTGATGTCGATTTCGACGAATAGAGGGTACATAATTCATCATTGTGTCATTTGAATTTGAAAGGTTTGACATGACATGCATAAAATCCAAAAGTCAAAACATTGGCGGATCTATGGGGGCCGCGGTCGTCGGGGGAAAGGGCCCTTAGGTGTCAACTAGGAGAGGGGGCTCGTAAGTTCCTCAATGTATTTGACTTTAGACAATTTACACGTGTTGAAACAAATGTGAAGTCCAAAAATATCAAAATTGTTTTACTATCGAGAATAACGAATAACATTGTGGTTTAGAGGTAATGAGGGGGGGGGGGGGGGGGTAAATCCGACGGTTTGCGCCAATGGACAGTCGGAGTACGCGATATGTTTGACGGACAGCAATACAAAAGGGCGGATAGTTTTTCCCTCACAATCGAACTCGTTCGTGTCACCTCGCCAAAAGCTTCAGTATTGATCCTGTAATTGAAATGTCCTATATTGCCCAATGCTAATCTAATAGACTAATATCCAGTGTAGCGCATAGCGGCGTTATCGATTCATCACTTCCTCATTGCAGGATCCGGAGCTTCATGGCCCAAGATCACTTTATTGCCCTTTTAACTGAAACATATGACGTTATTGCGTAGACTTGGCGATGAAGATTTTATGCGGAAGAAGAAAGTGTAGGAGAGATAGGTTTTGAGAGACATGATGTTTCATTGAATTTAATGCCAAATTTAGTATGTACTCTTACGGCTCTTTCTCTGTGTGTGTTTTTTGTCCGTGATTTTGCCTGCACTGCCCAAGTCAAACGGTTCAACCAATCGATATGGAATTCTGCACTCACTCGCGCTCGTGTATTGTTTTTGAACGAGATCCTGTGATTGGTTGAAACTTAAAAATGGAACCGTATGACCGACCGTTTTAAAACTTTGCATGGTTATTGCGACACACATTTTAGGTAATTTAAGACAATTTTAGACAAAATATGTCAAGAAATTCAAGAGTTATTGACATACTGACATTTTATGTTTGTTTTGAAATATTTGACAAAATATTCAAATAAATGTCAGATTTTTTCACTGCTCCTTTGAAGCATTTCGCTAGACACCCTCCGACGGCTGCCACCTTAGAGCGGTGGTGGGGTTTGTGTTGCCAATGATCCAGTTGCAGCTACGCCGGCGAGCATATGCTCATGTGTAAGGGCTACCCATGCCGGACAGGTCGGTGGTGAGGCCCAGACAAAGAGCAGCCAGGATCGACCTAACCATGCCCTCCCTTGAATTTGCGGTCCCCTCGGGCCGGCCTCCCCCCTCGAGATGGTGATCCCCCTGAAATCGGGTTCCGCCAGCCCGAATCCTCCCCCCCCCCCCCCCCGGTCCGTCACCATTCCGGCCTGGCCTTCCCACCAGTGCTGGACTCCCCCGGATAGGGCCCGTTAGGTCGACCCCCCCCCCATGTCCTCCACTTATAATCAACAAAGTTAAATGTAAAAATTAATGTGCGCAATATACTTTCGTAGTGAGTTTGACCTTGAAGAGTTTTTAATCGATTTTTATCAATATCTTTTTCCAGTGTAATTGTTAACAAAATAGGGCTATGTACGTGAATTCAGAACAGTTCAATGAAAATAATGTCATAGTTTGGAATAAGTTATTAGTTTTATTTTGTCCAACAGGTGTTTAGAACCCTAAAATTACTAAATTTTCCAAACTATGAAATTATTTTCATTGAACTGTTCTGAATTCACGTACATAACCCTATTTTGTTAACAATTACACTGGAAAAAGATATTGATAAAAATCGATTAAAAAACTCTTCAAGGTCAAACTCACTACCAAGCCGTCTTAAAATATAACAATCTAATCTACCTAATCTTACGCTAGACTAGGAAAATGCTCTGCGTACCGCGTTGATAAGCGAGCCTTCGTATCGTAATCGCACAGAACGTTTCCTAGTGTATTGAAGAATCAATTACTATTATATTATACAGTAAGATTGCGAGCGTCATCAATTCTACTTTTTGGAACTTACACTATACATCTGAACGTCGTCTACTCACTCAAACACGAGGCGATACTCTGAGAACACTTTTTTCAGTCTTAGATATTGCTATGATCAATATGGTGAGTTTGGGCGAAGGCGCAATAAGCACATCCATATTTCATCTTCAAGAACGTCAGATTGTGCGTGCGGATATTGAACGTCGTGGACAACTGTTCACGACAGTATATTGCCTTACTATGGGACAATCTTACGAAAACAATACACTGACATAAGTAGCATATATAAGTAGCATTGCTATTTGACAACAAAACGCACGGAATATCATTAAAAAACGGAACAGGTTGGGTGTGTGGTTAGCGCTCTGGACTTGTATTCCGGAGGCCCGGGTTCGATTCCCGCGGCCGTCCTTCCTGAAAGGGGTTTATTCGTGATTTTCCCTCAGTCGACAGGCAAAATGCTGGGAAGGTACCCTGCTAATAGGCCACGACCGCCTCCTTCCCACCTTCCATCCTTTCCTACTCGTCACCATCATCTCCCAATCATCATCATAATCATTCATCCGTCGCCATTAGCCTCGCTGCAGAACAGTGCGACGTTAAGCCCCAGACAAAAAAAAATCATTAAAAATCACACTTTCTTGTAAAGCAGTACGATTAGCTCATTATCTCTCGCTAAAATGACTCTATTTTATAGTTGTCCAATGCCGAAAGCTGACTAGAGGAATAGTGACAACGTTATCAACATTTTAGAATGTGATTAACGTTATCTTGTTTTGAAAATTATGCTGCATGGTTTAGGTTCTTCACGGCAGAGAGATATATATAGATATACACTACACTATAGCAGAGGTATTCTCACTCCACCAATGAACGTGAAGCCATTTCGACATGAGAAATATTGGAGTATCCCGGCATCGTTAGCGCATATATCAGCACTAGTGGTAAAAATATGAACTAACTGATAAATTTACCCATTGAGCCGTCGTTGCATTTATATGCTATGCACGATCTTCTTTTGTTTTATATCAGATATTTACAATTAAACTAAAAAATGAACTATAAAACCATTAAATATCGTCAAATAACAGCTATTCTACGTGCCAGCAGGCACATCAAGTGTAAACTATGAATTAGCGGTTGAGCCATCGTCAGAGATTGGTCATCAAGTAGTTCACTCTTCACACTATTGATGTCGCTCAAATCACGGGGGCCTACCAGATTTCCCCAATCACAGGGTCTAAAAAGGCTTCACTGCGGTCAATGTTATCGGTATAGGAGTGAGACAACCGTCTCTACTAGTATGAATGTAGTAATGATGTCCATGAATCTTGGGTTCTTGTCCTTCAACATTCTGACTTGACTTGGACAGAAAGTCTGGTTGAGCGGTCGCACCACACAGCCAAGTCATTAAACTCACCTAGAAACACTGTGATGCCACCGTATAATTCAACATGGGATTTTCGTCCTACTGGATCTCAACAAAAGATTTTAAAAAATGAAGCATTATTGTTAAAGATCTTACTTTAGGGCTAGGCTATGGCAAACTCAAACTTGCCAACAATTGAAGGGTACAAGTGTACAGGGAAAGAACGCTATAAGTCACATTCGGATGAAACTGAGATAAACGAAGTTTTATGTTGAAGCTTGTTTCTATCTTCCATACAATCGATATTTCAATTGCGTTTTTCAAGACTTTGTGGCAATCATATACCCTCGGGTTTAACACCATTCTGAAAGCTCATAAAAGTTACTGCAAGTACATAATAATACACCTTAAACTCATTTTTTCAATAAACATGGACTCATAGCGTTCTTTCCCTGTACTCTTCGTTATCATTTACGAGCTGAGGACAAGACAATTCACAATTGTGTGTTTGCACGGTTATATGCTAGGGGCTTATACTCAGGGGTTATATTCTCTCGCCGAAAATATCGGGTGTCACGAGGTGTAATGAAATGACGCCGATTTCTTCTCTTTGCTTCCCGCAGGCGTTGACGGCTTGGTCGCCATGGGAACGACGCCTGTGTTTCGCGCTGCCGTTCATCATGAGAGTCGTCCTCTGCGTCATGCGCTACGCCGGACTCGCGGGCGGTGAACCCGACGCCTTCGCAGCCGTCCTCTTGCAGGTAACAACACCTTCTATACATGTGGGGGACGCTCCCGACGCCTTCGCCGCCGTCCTCTCGCATATAGCTACAGCGCCATGACGCCTTCTCCCGTGTATGAAACGACGCCGGGGACGCTCCCGACGCCTTCGCCGCCATCCTCTCGCATATAGCTACAGCGCCATGACGCCTTCTCCCGTGTATGAAACGACGCCGGGGGCGCTCAAGACGCCTTCGCCGCCATCCTCTCGCATATAGCTACAGCGCCATGACGCCTTCTCCCGTGTATGAAACGACGCCGGGGGCGCTCAAGACGCCTTCGCCGCCATCCTCTCGCATATAGCTACAGCGCCATGACGCCTTCTCCCGTGTATGAAACGACGCCGGGGGCGCTCAAGACGCCTTCGCCGCCATCCTCTCGCATATAGCTACAGCGCCATGACGCCTTCTCCCGTGTATGAAACGACGCCGGGGGCGCTCAAGACGCCTTCGCCGCCATCCTCTCGCATATAGCTACAGCGCCATGACGCCTTCTCCCGTGTATGAAACGACGCCGGGGGCGCTCAAGACGCCTTCGCCGCCATCCTCTCGCATATAGCTACAGCGCCATGACGCCTTCTCCCGTGTATGAAACGACGCCGGGGGCGCTCAAGACGCCTTCGCCGCCATCCTCTCGCATATAGCTACAGCGCCATGACGCCTTCTCCCGTGTATGAAACGACGCCGGGGGCGCTCAAGACGCCTTCGCCGCCATCCTCTCGCATATAGCTACAGCGCCATGACGCCTTCTCCCGTGTATGAAACGACGCCGGGGGCGCTCAAGACGCCTTCGCCGCCATCCTCTCGCATATAGCTACAGCGCCATGACGCCTTCTCCCGTGTATGAAACGACGCCGGGGGCGCTCAAGACGCCTTCGCCGCCATCCTCTCGCATATAGCTACAGCGCCATGACGCCTTCTCCCGTGTATGAAACGACGCCGGGGGCGCTCAAGACGCCTTCGCCGCCATCCTCTCGCATATAGCTACAGCGCCATGACGCCTTCTCCCGTGTATGAAACGACGCCGGGGGCGCTCAAGACGCCTTCGCCGCCATCCTCTCGCATATAGCTACAGCGCCATGACGCCTTCTCCCGTGTATGAAACGACGCCGGGGGCGCTCAAGACGCCTTCGCCGCCATCCTCTCGCATATAGCTACAGCGCCATGACGCCTTCTCCCGTGTATGAAACGACGCCGGGGGCATCCCGAAGTCTTCGCCGCCGTCCTCTTGCAGGTAGAACTACGGCGTCGTGACGCCTTCTACCGTGAACGTAACGAGATACTTGACAAACTTCCTGACGACGCCAGTTAGTCGGCGACGTCGTCGGTTGACTAATGGCAGCGGTGATTCGCGGCATTGATTTTATGTCGTGGCGTGGTTCAAAAGTTTGTTAGGACAAGAAACATCGGAAGGTCGTCATCAATCCAGGAGAGTTCAAGTAAAGTGCTAGGGTAACATCGCATACCAAGACAAACTAAACCACTCCGTTCAACAAAATATAGAGAGTCTATCTGACCAAACTTATGATCTCCTTATTTGAAAAATTGCAAAAATTAAGAATGTATCTTCCAAAATCGATGAAACAGTCTATAAAATGTTTCCTGTCTGGAAATTATCACTATTATCATCATAACTGGAGTTCATTATGATTACTGTAAATTTTGATTTTTTGCAATAATACAAAACTAAAGCAGCTTACAATTAGAAATTAGTGGGCGACATTTACTTGACATTTGTTTGCTCCAGCTTTCCGATTAACCTTTGTAGAAGGCTTGAGTATTCAATACCACGATTCTCGTCAGATCTCCGAGGTGACGCAACATCGAGCGCGGCCAGTGCTCGGGAGGTTCATATCTCGATAGAATATCGAACCCACCTCTCCTCTTGTTATCAGTCTCTAGATAGCGCAAGTTGAGGAGGCCTCTACTGTAAATTGTACCCCCCCCCCCCCCCCCCCGCCCCCCTCCCCTATCAGTAATATGTTTCGCCATGCACCGGCTTTTCCTCCTACTCATCACAATGGATTTTTATTGAGATAATTTTATATCCAGAACCAAATGATAGATTCACTAGTGAGGGTGTATTGTAGGAAAGAGAGGGATGAAATCCCGATATAGGCATATATTTCAGTGTTATCGATATCTACTAAAGGGGAAGGGGGTGGGGAGGGGAGGCTCAACGGCCCATCCGAAAGGGTAGTAACATTTACAGCCAAGCCTCCACACTCCGCAACGTCGAGAGACTGGATAACAGGTGGAGATGGGAATTGCGAACACTAAGTAGGTAATGATCTATCGCAATCACCACCCCATTCCCTCTTTAAAACATCGAGACAGATGATCTTACTGATGAAGTATCATCCAGCACATAGAATCGTTGAGTAGTTTCATTCACTTTGATTCTAAATGCTAATAAAGTTGTTTATTTCGTCACGCAATGATACACGTCACGCTCATGGCAAATATTTCTGCCGTGTGTGTAATAGTTATCCCAGAAAAAAACACTCCGTGTAAAAAAGGCAGCCAAGTCTCTTTACTTTAAAAAAATTCAACACCGAAAAGGAGTGATATCAAAAAAGGAGCCAAGTCAATGACATTTCCAAATATTTAATCGTATTTTTGAAATAAAAGAATAAACACCGAGAAATACTTTACTAAAGGACTTGGCGCATCGTTTTTTTAAAGACCTCATGCAATACTACTAGGAAAACGCTCTGTGTAACGCGTTGATGAGCGAGCACGGACACGCACAACACCTCAAACCGAAATTATGTCTATAGAAAATATCATTAAAAGCCAATAATTCTTGAATTTCGTCAGACTCAAGTATAACATTCTCAAAATATTCCTAAAACATTAGTCCCAATAACCATGCAAAGCTTGAACCTTTTGAACCTTTCTGATTAAACTGTTCCTCGTTAATATTTAAAAAATCACAGGATCTCTTTAAAAAAATAGACATGGGACCACTCATGATAATATAAGTGTGTGTTCTTACACAATATTAGATCGATCTGTTGAATGGTCATATCAGTTTCATACGTTTGAAAGTTTGTATTCTAACTCCCTTGGAACTATAAAGAGTCGAAGTAGCCGTGATCAACATTTTCGAGAAATTTGACAGCCAACACGCAAAATGTCCGTAAAACGTCAATAAATTTTGGATTTAAACACAGATTAGTCTGAAAATTGTCAAAACTACAGATAATGTTGGTCTTAATGACCATGCAAAGAAGTTGATCGGACATACGGTTCTAGTTTAAATTTCAAAAATCACACAAAATATTTTTTTAAATTTTAACCAATGGAAGGATTTGGCTGAAACTTTGTAGGAGTGGGTACAATGTTGGTCGTAATGACTTGTCAAAATTTTAAATTGATCGGAACAACCAATCGAAAGATATTTTTTTTTAAATTTGAACCAATCACATGAGCCCATTCAAAAACGATCCCAGAGACCGCATAAAATACGTTAGTATATGTGCAAAGTTTCAGATCGATTGGTTGTGCCGTTTGACCTGGGCTGTGAACACACAAAAAAAAAAAACACACAGAGAAAGTGCCATAAGAGTAGGTACCGTGGTGACGCTCGCTACGCTCGCTCAAAAAGTGGAAAGAAATTTAAAATAGGTACATTTTCCTCTTTCTATTAGAGCCAGAATCTATGAATCAAGCTACTTTTAGTAATGGCTATTTTATAGTTTTGTCAATAACGATAGAAGAAAGATTTCATGCTGTAATAGATAATACATTATAGCATATACATTGCATATACATTTCACAAAACATTGTGAAATGTTTTGTTATAAAATGTGGAATAATAGAAATGTATTTCATGATGAGAAGGATTAACGCATGAGACTTAATTATGTTGACCACGAAACAATATTGCGAATATAACTATTGTGTATTTATTACAAACATAGGCAACAAGTTTCATCGTGTACATATTCAAATAGAAATTATTTTACCGTAGGTATGTATAATATGTAAGTGAAAGATGTTTCCCTATTATTCCAAAAATTCTTAATGGGTTGTATATAAATGGCATATGCTTATGAATAGAAAAATTTCTTTAAAAAAACGATGCGCTAATTCCTTTTGTAAAGTATTTCTTGGTGTTTATTCTTTTATTTCAAAAATACGATTAAATATTTGGAAATGTCATTGAATTGGCTCCTTGTTTGATATCCCTCCTTTTCGGTGTTGAATTTTTTTAAAGTAAAAAGACTTGGCTGCCTTTTTTACACGGAGTGTTTTTCTGGGATATCATTTCTTCTGTTAGTTTATTCATACAGCTTGTAGCACATGTCCGAGCAGGGACTAATTTCTTTAAAAAAATACGCCTCAACCGATTTGGTTACTAAGAAAAGTTGCGTTTGGTATAAGATGAAAATGATTATCCAAGAAGAATAGCTTAAGTTTCGTTTCAATCGATCCAGACGTTTTCGATATATGACGTCAATTCCGGTTTTGAAATAGCGGCCGAAAATAATGTCGTCTTGAATTCATAATTATAAGTCCTACAAAATTGCATAATTTGGTTGAAATCGGTACAGACGTTTTCAATAAATGACGTTACTTCCGGTTTTAACAATGGCGGCCGAAAAAAATGTCGTCTTTAATTCATAATTATAAGTCCTACATATTTCCAAAATTTGGGTACAATTGGTACAACTGTTTTCGATATATGACGTCACTTCCGGTTTTAACAATGGTGGCCGAAAATAATGTCGTCTTTGATTCATAATTATTAGTCCTACATATTTCCAAAATTTGGTTGCAATCGGTACAGCCGTTTTCGATATATGACGTCACTTCCGGTTTTAACAATGGTGGCCGAAAATAATGTCGTCTAGTATTCATAATTATTAGTCCTACATATTTCCAAAATTTGGTTGCAATCGGTACAGCCGTTTTCGATATGTGACGGCACTTCCGGTTTTAACTATGGCGGCCAAAAATAATGTCGTCTTTAATTCATTATTTTATTAGTCCTACACATTTCCAAAATTTTGTTGCAATCGGTACAGCCGTTTTCAATGTATGACGTTAGTTCCGGTTTTAAAAATGGCGGCAGAGAGCACTGCAACTTTGAATTTATAATTATTTACAAAGTACGTTTACTAAATATCTATTTAAATGTATAAAGTGGTGAAAGTGGACCAAATTTATTACGTCATTTAGCATATTTATGACGTCCTTTCCGGTATAGGTAATAGGAAAACAATCTAGTTGATACTTCATGAACTACTATCTGAATTCATAATCCCTATATTTCCGTAAAATCGGTCATGCCGTTTGTAATATATGACGTCACTTCCGGTTTCATTTAGTGGTTACTGTCGCCATTTCCGGTACCGTTAATTTGTTTATTAATTTTTCACAATTGATTTTTTAAATAAATTGCAGACTGAATACGCAGGAGCAAGTTCAGTTGCAATCGGTACAGACGTTTTAGATAAATGACGTCACTTCCGGTTTCAGGAATGGCGGCCGAGTACACTGCAATCTTGAATTTATAGTTTGTATTGTCTATGTTACAATGTAAGTTAATTATGTATGTATTTAAAGTATAATTTGTTGAAATAAGTTAAATATTGCGTATTTATGACGTCACTTCCGGTTTAGAAAATAAGAAAATAATTATTTATTATTGATACTTCATATAGATGACCATTTAAATTGAATTACGCTAATTTCGTTCTAATCGGTCCAGACGTTTTTGAGATATGACGTCACTTCCGGTTTAAAAATGGCGGCACAAAAAATCACAAGTGGCAAGGTATCATCAGACGCCAAAAGTGCATATGTGGTAAAAATTTCAGGTTGATCGGTTCAGCCGTTTAGGCTGTGGCGGTGATAGCAACTTTTTCGGGAATCATCATCATCATCATCTGAAGAAGAAGAAGAAGAAGAAGAAAGCGGTGTAATTTCACGATTTTTACTGCCCTCTAGGTCGTAAACGGCATGACTGGTCGTTGTCGCGTAATGTATAATATGTTGTCAGGTGGGCCATAGCTCAAAATTTAGACATTTCACAACAATGTGAGATTTTCCATTGTTGAGATCCAGTAGGCCGAAAATGCTATGTTGTTGCTTACAGTAAAAGTAGTTGGTTTGCTCCTCAGTTTATATAGGCATTTACGGTAGGTTGAGTGACTGTGAGTGTACGGTACGACTTGGCTGGGTGGAGCGACCGCTCCACTAGATAGGAAAACAATCTAGTTGATACTTTATGAACGACCATCTGAATTCATAATCCCTATATTTCCGTAAAATCGGTCATGCCGTTTGTAATATATGACGTCACTTCCGGTTTCATTTAGTGGTTCCTGCCGCCATTTCCGGTACCGTTAATTTGTTTATTTATTTTTCACAATTGATTTTTCAAATAAATTGCAGAATGAATACGCAGGAGCAGAGCCAATTGTTTGTGGTGATAAAAAAAAGCCAAAATTCGTTTTCAACATTCTGAAAGTGGTGAATTGGTGGTGATAATTATATTAATTTTCGCGATTGGTGTTGAAATGGAAAAAATATGATTTTTGTAAGAATAAGTGTGAAATATGACGCGCAAGTGACCTCTCACTAGCGAGACTCGTCGCGTGCGCATGCGCACCCCTGTTCAAGGTCATGTAGATGCGTCATTCCATGCTCAGCAGCCAATCAGCTGGCACCCCCATACACTCTCTGGCTGGCACTGACAGCTGGCTTACGAAGAAAACAGCGTGATTCTTTCTATTTCGTGGTACTTTAGACACAGATCGAGGAAATTTTCGTAAAATATATACTCGGAATCGGGGAATGTTGCAAAACACGTAGGTTTGGGACAAAATCGCGTGAAATCGCGAGAATTCGTCAATATAGCGTCAAAACACAAATTTCGCGAAAATTCGCGAGAAAAAGATACATATATTTGGAATCAGGAGTGTATGAAACGCAAATATATGACAGAAAATTCATGTTTCTAAACATTTCGCGTTTATCGCGGAAACCATAAACAACTGGCCCTGCGCAGGAGCTAGTTCAGTTGCAATCGGTACAGGCGTTTTAGAGATATGACGTCACTTCCGGTTTCAGGAATGGTGGCCGAGTACACTGCAATCTTGAATTTATAGTTTGTATTGACTATGTTACAATGTAAGTTAATTATGTATGTATTTTAAGTATAATTTGTTGAAATAAGTTAAATATTACGTATTTATGACGTCACTTCCGGTTTAAAAAATAAGAAAATAATTATTTTATTATTGATACTTCATATAGATGACCATCTAAATCGAATGGCGCTAATTTTGTTCTAATCGGTCCAGACGTTTTTGAGATATGACGTCACTTCCGGTTTAAAAATGGCGGCACAAAAAATCACAAGAGGCAAGGTATCATCAGACGCCAAAAGTGCATATGTGGTAAAAATTTCAGGTTGATCGGTTCAGCCGTTTAGGCTGTGGCGGTGACGGCGACCTTTTCTGATATCATCATCATCATCAGAAGAAGAAGAAGAAGAAAGCGGTGTAATTTCACGATTTTCACTGTCATCTAGGTCGTAAACGGCATGACTGGTTGTTGTCGCGTGATGTATATGTTGTCAGGTGGGCCATAGCTCAAAATTAAGTCATTTCACAACAATGTGAGATTTTCCATTGTTGAGATTCAGTAGGCCGAAAATGCTATGTTGTTGCTTACAGTAAAAGTAGTTGGTCTGCTCCTCAGTTTATATAGGCATTTACCATGATGCAACAATATACTAGCTAGACGGCGTAGAGATACTTATACCATGGGCATTTACGGTATGTTGAGTGACTGTGAGTGTACGGTACGACTTGGCTGAGTGGAGCGACCGCTCCACTAGATTGTGACGGTGACAGTCTGTGACGGATTTCTACAGGAACTGGACAAAGAGACGTTGGAATCGTCGAAACGATCCGATGTATTTCTTGTTACATCGTTATTTGTTGTTATCTTGTTATTTCTTGTGTCCGATTTCCAAAATGTCTCAATTACTTTTCGCTCCTTCTATCTAAAAAAGAACATTATTCATCAATGAGGAAATATAAATGTTTTGTTCATTATCCTGTCTGCGCGCACACTATTCGAGAAAACAAGGAACACGTCTGCACTCTGGTGGCTATTGTGCTACTAGGAAAATGGCGGCTATCAAGGGCACATTTGCATAAAAATAAATATTTGCTATATAATTGTTTGTTATGGCTAAAAAAGTACATTTTATAACTAAACTACAATTTCAATTGTTTCTCCTTTTTCACTGCACTATGGAAACACGAAGTGTAAAAACAAATACATTAATCTGTTGACTCATAGAAGCCATTTTGCCAGAAGTGGCTCCATCGTGTATCGCTTATTTGCGGGAATATTCCCCCAGCAAATAGCTAAGTATTTATGTATGAAATCGAAAGGCAAGGGTTGACAATGCCATTGATCTGGTTCCAGGACTGGGTGGCCGCGTTCGGTGGAGCCATCGGCGCCATGCACATCCCGGAGAAGTGGTTCCCGGGGACCGTCGACATGTACCTCAACTCCCACAATATCATGCATGTCCTCGTCGTCACCGCCGTCTACTTCATGCACCAGGCCACGGTCAAGGATCTGCTGTGGATGGCGAAGACGGAGTGCCATCGCGACTCCGCGGCCTCGCTGTTGCCCGTGCATATGGAGCTATAACTCGCTCCCACTCGTACATATGGAGACATAAACAACTCTCTCAAGTCCGTACAGATGGAGCTTTAACTTCGGTACAGAGATGGAACTATAACTCCCGTCATATGGAGCTATAGCGTCCGTAAAGATGGAGCTATAACTCCCGTCATTTTATGGAGCTATTACTCCCATTAAGATGGAGCTTTAGCTTCGAAACAGATGGAGCTATGATTTCCGTACAGATGGAGCTACAGCTTCCATACAGATGGAGCTATAACTTCCATACAGATTGAGCTATAACTCCCATTCAGATGGAGCTAGCTTCCGTCATACGGAGCTATAGCTCCCGTACGAATGGAGATACATCTCCTATACGCCATTCAAACACAATAATGTTAAAATGTACAAGAATATTTGTGATGACGACGACTGATGGCCAGTATACGCGGGATGGGAGATATAATAACATAGAACACTGGATGTCCATTGCTATGTTGACAGTTTTAAATTAACTAGTGCTATCTTAACAATCAAAGGAAGGACTTTTGCTAATTATTTTATAACACTCATTTAATTTATTTTCACAATTATTTAGAATGGCTTCAATTTTATTAAAAATATTCAATAGATTGTTTTAAATTCTTATATCGATTTGATCATCTGAGCGTAAGGAAGAAGTTTTAGACCTCAAGAAAGCATTTCGTCCAGGAGATTATGGGTTGGGTATATTTTGAAGTATTCGCTCTTGTGATCATTGAAACTTGTCAGCTCGACAACGTCGTATATAGATTTATGAACATTTCTGAAGATGTAAAAATTCTTCGTTTTTATGAAATCACATCCTTTTAGACTAGACATCCAGTGTTTGAAGAGTAACGATTCTATTCTCTTTGAATGTCTGTGTCCTGGCCGATAGTAATTACTACATTGGAATGAACTACTTAGGGAACTGGATTGAATTGTTAGCAAGTAATTATTCAAAGGTAACTGATGCTAGTTCTGTGATCGACTTTTATCTCAGCTGCGTCTATACCTTCGTGATCGCAACCAAAGATCGGAGTTGTTATTAGAGCAATGATTATAGTAGGGAATTGTTAAAAAAATGTACAAAAGGGTTGGGGTATTGTTGAAGAATGGTGCTAAAGCTAATGCAGTGAACTGCATTAGTGACACTTGTTGCTGGCCTTTTCTCGTTGACGCGTACTGAATTTTCGTTCTAGTTTTGTCTGGCTACTGCAGTGCCTAGCACTGGACTTACATTTTCAAGTCTCTGTAGCTTGCTAAGTATTAAATACTAGTCTCATTAAAAGTGATGGCATTACGCCCGAAGGTAGATTAGAGTTCTCTAGTGATAGCTAGCGAATTATACATTCAACTAATTGGGGGCGACGCCAGATATTGTTTAGTAGTTTTTAATTGTTGAGAATGAAGAAAGGGCGGAAATGGTCACTTGTCGTATTTAATTTAAATCACTGGGAGTCCGAACGTTTTTGAGAAATAAATCCGTAGGTTTCTCAAATTAGGTAATTATTGCTCTGACATTTCAAGTTTGTTCTCTCTTTTTCAATAGATTTAAAAAAACAGCAATAAATAGAATTGTAAGAAAATTATAAAAGGAATATTATTATCTTTAAAAATTGATTCAAATTGAAAATCGTGTAAATGTTGATTAAATCCATTCAAATGTTAAATCCACATTATATCTGGTCGAAGGATACTTTACTGATAAAGCGATACAAATATGATTATTGAATTCATTCGATTGCTCTGAAAGAAAAGTGTTTTGGAACTCCGGCCAGTTAGCTTGACCACTCAGTGGGTCATGGGGGGGGGGGAAGGGTTGTCTGGATCCCATTTTTGGCGTCGTCCCAAACGTCACTTGATTCGATTGTGACGTCGAATCTCTTCAATTTTCTAATATAACATGTAGCTCCTGCCCAACACTGTGAGGAAGAGAGCACGGGAAGTCATTTTCACTCTCAGAGCAATAAAGAGGAAAACAAATGCTCATTAGGAATTTAATGTAGGCATTGGATCAATCAATCCAGTAGGTTTATATACTGCTAAAGAAGGTTCATCATTATAATTATCATCATATCTATTAAACATTCAAAGTCTATACGATAGGTAAAAAGCGTAGTATTATTTTATATTAGTTGGCCTTACTATTGGCAATGTTACGTAAAAATTATAAGCATATCATGCTTTGATTCAGAATGCATGAAGACCAGAAAATTTTAAACTAATTTTATAGGGAGGTAGGTAATTATCTTTTGCTAATGACATCAAAACACTAGAACCAATATACTGTCTAAATGGGAAATATGACAACAATAAGTTTTAGCCTTTATGAACGACTATGAAGTCACAATCTGACTATAGAAAGTGCATTATTCCTCATCTCATATTTTTCTTGCAATTCAATCACATAGACTTTCAACTGAAATAATATTAAGAAATAATTTCACAGATACATGTACTCACTGAAATCAACAGGTATCACAATTGATGTAGTTCCAATTATCCACAATTTTTGATTATATTTTACAATCATCACAATCTCTTAGGTGTTGAATTCCTGTTTTCACGATTTTAATCGTATTTCATTCCATGATTCATTCCCACTTTACTGATCAATGCTTCTTACTGCTGATGGAACTTTGATGCCACCTTGTTGAGATGTACCTATCCGTGCAGGGCCGGCGCTAATGAACCTGGCGCCCCAGGCGGTCGCCCGCCCCTTGCGCCGGCCCTGCATCCGTGGCCCTATCCGTGCAGGGCCGGCGCTATGGAACCTGGCGCCCCAGGCGGTCGCCCGCCCCTTGCGCCGGCCCTGTATCCGTGGCCCCAATTGCCCGCTTAGTCAGGTTTACAAGTCCGCAACGAAGTCACATTGTGTTTCAGCGTAAACAGTTCTTAATTTTAGAAAAAATAATTACGTTTAATAATAAGAATTCATTGTTCAAGTTTGATACACTAGTAGGAACCTTTCTAGTCGACTTTCCAGTAGACCACAAATTCAAGACTATTCACTTATTCTTTACTAAGTGAAGATATGACTATCTAGTATCTGGATGTTCTTTCATATGAAATAATAATAAAATATCAAACCTAAACCAAAGCACGGATATTGATGATACCTATACACCATGCATATTCCTTTTCCTTACAAGAAAAAGAGTCAAAATATTATGGTACAATAAATTTTATTGGGTTAATACACTTATATTTGTACGATTTAGGCTATAACATAGTTAATTAATATATAATTAATTGAAGTACCTACAGAATAATTTCAACAAATTGGCTATCAAAACCAAGAAATAAATACCGAGATCTACATATGATATTACAGACTACATATAACTATTACTAACTACAAAGTACATGTTCATCTTAATTCTACTTCTGAATATTATAATCCATCTCTCTCATCCACTCTGCAAACTTCCAAGAAATCATATTTTACAATCTAAAGAAATCTTGCTCAGCAACGACGCCATACTTATTTATTAAATTTTATCACTTTTTATCTTTGAACAGTCTTTAGATGCAATCAATCCACACGTAACTCTGCCTTGGTGTACATCAATAAGTCAGTTACCATCTAGATCTTACATCAATCAAAATTACTAAAATTAAGTATAGGTAAAATGTTTACACATTGAACAAGTACCTGTCTAATTTTAAATATGATTACATCCTTAAATGGTAAATAACTATTATGGATTCGAAATGAAATAAGTCTACGGCAAAATCCACCTGACCCGGCATAGCTCCACAATGTCTTCTTTTATCCGATATCTAATTTTCGAATAGTTCGCAAATAAACTTTGTAAATAGTAAATCTCCTTTTCTAACCGAGATTGAAGAACTTTCTGAAACCGGGTGAAAATCTTATGGTTTTTGCAAAGCACTGTCCAACTTGCGTTTAGATGTCAACCAGCAAAACACCGGTAACTCAAATGAAATAACATCGCTTAGATGCAGACTTGTCAACAAATAGAAAGGTCGATTACAAAGTTTCAACATGCAATGTCTAGAAAGTTTTGTCGGGAAAGTATAAATTTATTTATGTCAAACATTTAATACTACGTCATTGATATCTTTTTAAAAATATACGTGGGTAATCAGGTAGTTTTTGTTAAAACCATGAAATTAATTTTCTGTTTTCAATAAAGAATAAGTAGTAGTATTACCTATATTTATGTACTTTATAAGAGGACAATAATACCTAGATAAGTAGAGCAACGATAGAATTTTTAATGTTATGACCATGTCACGGCTTAATTACTACAAAAAATGTCTCTAAAAATAATGCCCTTCTTTTAGACAGTTCAAATTGTCAAAGATGACTCTAGCAGTACTCTAGAAGAAGAATATGAATTCTTACAATTCGAGAGGACAGGTAACTTAGGGCTACAGCCAACATCAATATATTAACAGCAATATACTGCATAGTAATCGTAACCTACTTGTTGTGATACCATTAGGTACTTATCCGATAGTACCTAAGAAAACTAATTCAAACTAAATATCATACTCAGTGTTAAAGAGATAAAGTTGTCAAACCCGAAACGGTCAAAGTTGTGTTTAGTTTTTCAAACTTATTGTTTAACACTTTATTCTTTTCAAAACTGGAACTACAATGCACAAAATGTGTGTAGGTACGGAGAGATTAAAATGATCGATTTGTTTTTAGACATGAGACTAGATAAGTACACATTAGTTTCTAACATGTACGGGGTGTGATAATTTTTCTGTAATACGACAGACGTATGAAAAGTATGAAGTTGCCTGAGTGATTACTGAAGTTGGTTCTCGGATTCGGCGGCGTAGCTCTTGACTCGTGAGAACCAGAAGGGCGGGTAGCGCGACGTCGGCAGCTCGAGACTGGTGGTCACGTCTTGCGCGCCGCGACGCTTCGAGATGGAGTACGCGCCCCACACGAGTTGCGCGTGCGTGCGGTGCCGGTAGTCGTGGATCTGCAGCTCCTGTCACATCACGTGAGAGATTACTCAACCGTTCAAAAACATAGATTAGTTTGAAACACAACTTTATGAAAATATGGTTTCTGATCTCTAAACAAAAAGACCTCCGCGATGACTAGGGAAGCGTTCTGTATACCACATTACTGGTAATGCAACATGTCAAATGACTGGCTGAAATTAAACTCAGAACTCTTCAAGTTCAAGATCACTTCTACAAAATTTTTGAAATAATTATGATAAAATGTTTGTGTTGATTAGTTTGAAATATTTCAACCTGATGAGAACATATTCACTTTTAACCAATCAGATAATTTTATTCAAAGACTATACAGCAAACCAGACAAGTGGTCTCATTACCTAGGTACACAAAATGACGGCTTGGTAAGAGAAATCATGTGAGCTACTCGAGACAACATCAACACCAGAAAATGCAAAAAAATAAAAGACTGATCAGTTCTTGAAAATGGAAACCATAGTATCTTTTAACCATTGGCATATTTTGACAAGTACTACAACTCGCCACATTTTTAGGTTGCCATTATGTAGTTTGACGAGGATATCTCACCAGTTCAGGTTTTCTGAACTTGCATTAAAAAAGTATTACAAATTAACAAGTTTATGAAATTATGCCAATTTTTGTATGATTCCTTGGAATTTCTGTTTACCTTCAAAATTAAATCCCAAATTCCACACAATTTTATTGAGCGAGCGTAGCGAGCGTCACCACGGTACTCTTATGGCACTTTCTCTGTGTGTTTTTTTGTTTTTTTGTTTTTTTGTTTTTTTGTCCGCACAGCCCAGGTTAAACCGCAAATTCAATCGATCTGAAACTTTGCACATATGCTAACGTAATCTATGCGGTCCCTGGGATCGTTTTTGAACGGGCTCCTGTGATTGGTTCAAGTTTTAAAAAAAATATCTTTCGATTGGTTGCTCTGCTCAATTTGAAATTTAGCAAAGTCATTGCAACCAACATTTTACCCAATCATAAAAAGTTTCAGCAAAATTCTCCCATTGGTTTAAATTTGAAACCATTTTTCCTGTGATTTTTGAAATTTAAACTAGAACCGATTGACCGACCAACTAAAAACTTTGCATGGTCATTGGTACCAACATTTAAGATATTTTTGCCAATTTCCAGTCTAATCTGTCGTTATTTTCAAAAGTTTTTGTAATTCTAGGGACATTTTGCGTGTTGGCTGTCAAATTCACGGCGACTTCGAATCTTCAGTTCAAGGCAAGGTAGTTAGAGCAGAAAGTTTCAAACGAAATGAAACTAATAATGACCGTTCAACAGATTGATCTGATATTTGTGTACACACTAATATCATATCATATAAGTGGTCCCAGGTATATTTTTTGAACGAGATCCTGTGATTTTTGAAAATTAACAAGGAACCGTTCAATCATAAAGGTTTAATCGATCAACTTAAAACTTAGCAAGGTTATTGGGACCAATATTTTTGGAGATTTTGGAGATATTTATATAAGTCTGTGACGAAATTTAAGAATTATTGGCTTTTAATGCCATTTTCGATTGACATAATTTCGGTTCGAGGTGTTGCGTGTATCCGTGCTTGCTCATCAACGCGTCACATAGAGCGTTTTCCTAGTATCATTAAAAATCATTTGCAACGAAACACAGTATAAAACATGTAGGGGTACGAGCAAGGAATGGGGATGGGGCAAACGACTACTTACAATATGGAACGTTTGTTCCCCGGTCTCCTGCGTGATGTTGTCCCTCTTCCTCCCTCGATAGCGATTATTCCCGGTGTTCTTCCCGACGGTGTCCTGCTTCCTCAGCACCAGCACCACCTTGTTGTCGACCAGCCGATAGTGTCCGCTGAGGATGGCGGAGTTCCTCGACGCACGCTGCTTCAGCTGCGGCAGACTAGCCTGGGGATTCTCCGACGTCGTCATCATTAGCACGAGGCCCTCGGGGAAGAAGCGGAGGTAGCGGAAGTACTCGACGAGATGCCACGGCCGGTAGAACTGGTCTTGGAAGCTGTTCTCGCCCTGACGCACGTACGTCGTCTTGCTGATGTAGCAGCCGCTGAAGTGGAGGCGGGGACGCTCGATGAACATCTGCCGCCAGGAGTCGTAGTTGGTCAGGCCGCCGCAGTTCAGGCCCCACACGCTGTAGGACAGGGACACGTCAGGCCATGCATCCCGAGATGGGGTGATGGACCTTTTCATTTTTAAACCTATATTGTTAACATTGATTTCAGAGCCATTTATTGATAATACATTTATTTCTGGGGTATTTGCTCAGTTTTGTCGCTTATTAACGGTGTAACGTTTTGCTGACAAGGCGGTCGGCATCTTCAGGCGTCTATTTTAGGTGACGGAGTGCGAAGAATCTATTAACCGTAAGAATGAAGACCTTGAAATCTACTGCAAAGCTATATTCATTTAGCTCAACTTTGATAACTTGTTTAATGTCTATGTATGTAGGTATACTAGGTAATGATATTTATAAATAACGTTAATAAATTGAGAAATAGATTGCTCAATGGCAAACTAATATATGGCTTTCCTTTATGTTTCAAGGTCGTCATTCTTACAATGAATGGATTAGCATAGAATACAATTTATTCCACAAAATAAATTTTTAAAAAATCTCTGCACTTCCTTCTCTTAAGACAAGGGACTATTTAAATATTAAAAAGGATATTCTATCCTGTCTGGGCCATAGTTTGCCCAGGCGGAGGCTTAGAAGCAATATGATGAATGCAGAATGATAAAGCAGGTAGAAAGTGACATGATAAGCCTATAGTTGGAGAAACATACCGAGCGCACGCCAGCCGCCAAATCTCCGGATCCCTGCTGCAGATGTAGAACCCGCGGCAAACTTCCGAGCAGATCTCCAGGGACCTGAGGTCAAGGTCGGCCGACACGACCCAGCGCAGGATGTACAGCACGATCTCCATGGGCAGAGCGGAGAAGTGTGTCGAGTTCCGCTCCTCCAGCGGCGTGCAGACAAAGCAGCTCCTGCTGAAGTACTTCTGCAGCCGAGTCATCAGATCCGAGCCGTCTTCGCTGTCCGACTCGCTGTGTGAGTCGTGGTCGTCGTGGCTCTCCTCGTTTTCCTCGTTCCCCGCCTCCAAGAAGTCTCGGCTCTTGGCCTTGCTGGTCTCGTAGAGGCGGAACTCCACGTCGGGGACCAGCTGAACGGCACGACGATAACACTGAATTGCTTCATACAATTTCCCGTTTTCTTCATGCTCGATTCCCTGACTGAAGTAACTCTTGGCCTGAAGAAGAGAAGAAGAAGAAATAATCTCTCCTCAATTGACCAATGTAGATCTGACCAAACTACGACGTCATAAAACAAAAGTCAATGTTTGGTCACAACCAAAGAGCTTATATACACACCAAATTGTACACATGATATTATTAGAATAATGTTGAATTTGTACAGAATTTAACAGTTTTACAATCAACAAATTGCCGTTAATAATAGTATTGCTTTAAGCTATCTACTTGAATATTGTTCAGTCTTAATTAACTTCTCATAAGAGAGGAATAGCCTTTTTAAGTTGACGAAACTATCCAGTGACAGACGCCATTAAAAAGTAAAACGCTTTGGCAACATACCTGGCAAAATATAATTTGTTTTGTTGTAGCATCTGTAATAATTGTCCAGCATATCATCAAACATGATTTATATTAGTTTAAATATATGGATTGTACTATTTCAAGTGATAAATTAAACTAGATTAACACGTGTGAGCTATTTCTTTGATCTTTCTGAATTTCATTTGTTTGAATGAAAAATTGTTATTTTCTAAGAATTCTGGAGTTACCATGGTAATACTTTTGTCTTTCATAAGGCAACGCCCACCTACATGGGTCAATTCACTGTCTGAACGGAATAGGGAACCAACTCACTTTAGATTAAAATTAATTAATAAAGACCTTTTACGTTAATAGAAAATTATTCTTATTTGATCGTCATCAAGGAATCTTTATTACAATGATTGAGAGCGCAAGAATGACGCCAAGGGCAGCTGATATCAAAGACATCATGTTTCAAGCAAATAGTTAAAAGGTATCTTATAAAAAAAAATTGTAATCATGATGGCTCTTGTTCCTGAGTGATATATCTATGTCCGATTGTTCCTTCTTCCCTCCTGGGTAATAGTTGACATTCAGTTACCTACCTACTACAAGTATTTCTATTGATAATGTTTGTACTTCCTGTACCTACCTAGTATCAAATTTAAAGCGAAAATAATTTTTCTTAGTACAAATGAAGCTACCAACCTTATTTTCAATGGATAGGTCTTCACTTAGAACCTCAGAATCATCTGGAGACGGTATTGGGAGATTAACTGAAATAACTGAAGCCTTCTCCTTCTTGGGAACCTCGAGCTCTCGCTGCCATTGCTCACGAAAGTTTGTCAACGCCTGTCCTTCCGCGATATTGGAGGAAGACGACGGCTCTTCTTGTTCGTCGTCGTCTACTCCCTCGTCACCTGTCGAACCCCCTCGGCCGTCCCTCTTGCCCCCGCCGTCACCAGATGATGATCCTGAGGAACCTGCCGATTCGGTGGACGCAGATTTCTCGTTCCAGTGTCCTTGATTTCCTGACTGTTGTGACAACATATAAATCATTACATTTGGTCGTACACTAGTGCAATTACAAGATATGGTTAGATTAGTTCATATAAATTGACAAAGCTACTTTTCTCTCAATAAAAGTTGCAACACTCCATCTGCTACAACAATAAAGAGCCCTAGTCACTGTTAGCTTCCCAAATTCAGTCATTCTGTAGTCAGTAGATACCTACTCCCAGTAGCAAAGTTATTATTGATGACAGTGACAAAATGTATAATATGCTAGTAGGTACTTACTAGGTACTAAGCTAGTTGTTGTACGGTCAAGGTACAAATCGGCGTCGCCATTCCATGCCATGTAACTTGCCTCTGAGGCTGACCCTGAGACTTTTATGCCACATTATTGAGATGATAAGCAGTGGCAAGCAAAATTCATTACACACTTACCATTTTGTAGATATTTTCCAAGTAAATTGTCTGCTCTTGGCGTTCACGGTAAGCACTCACGGTCAGTATAACGAATTACAGATGTAGACCACAATCTGGCCATACACACAGCAGCCATTTTTGACAGACACGCTACAAAATCAGCTGATTTTTGTTGTTTCCGAGACACCATAACAGAGAAGGCAACCCGCACGACAGCGGTCAAGGCCACTTTCTAATCATGATTCTCAACAAACCATTCATTCTAGACATTTTTCTAAAAATGCAAATAAATCTTACCTTTTTTTGTGAAGAGCAGCGGCGTCAGGCGTGCCTGCTAAATTTATGATTGTCCCAATAAATAATAAATTAAAGTTGAATTTTCGATGATTTTGAAATTGAAGATAAAATTTGTTTTAATTTAAAAAAGGAAATAAATGCCTCATTGCCAAACTTATCTTTATACTTTATAACAAAAAGCAGAAGAAAATGATGTCATAATACTGCAAAAGCAAATTAATGCTGATAGAAAATAGATTTTTATATTTGTAGGTATGTAAAATCCTATTTCAAAAATTAGTTACACATTTAATTTTAGGCTTTCCAAACTAGTTGCAGGTTAATATTGGTAAAAAAATCTGCAATCCACAATGTGGCCCGCCAATGAATCTTATAGACACATTTGAGAGCTTCACCACAGTGATTTTACTAACATAGGAGCACATTAGCAGAACTAGAATTGTAGGAATCAGATATTGGAAATATCGGAAAATGTTTCACATGTGAAATAATAAATCCAATAACACTTAATACCCAATTAAAAATTTATTTATGAACTTAAATTTAAACCAAGCACACAGTAATGTTACAGTATATGTATGCAATTGATTTGCGGTCATTAAAATTAAAAATATTAGGGTTTTCGCTGTACTGTTAGTGTGAGCTTGCAAATTTGCGTTAGGCTAAACTATCTAGAAACCTATAATAGGTATTATCACAACTTCACAAAATTAGGAGGTAATGAAAATGGGAGATATGATAATGGGACACTTTAAGAGGCAAACGGAAGCGAACGGGAATCGCACGGTTCGTCAGAGCGTTTTTTTGAAATTGTGTCTTCCCACTTAATAATTTAAAAAAATCAGATAGTAACGACCCATAACAGCTTAATAGACTAAATAATGCCGCACCCTGGAGTTCATTATGACCTCTGGTGCGACCTCAAAGTGTTAAATACGATTATTTTCGATTATTTTATTAAAAATATCGTATTTAACACTTTGAGGTCGCACCAGAGGTCATAATGAGCTCCAGTGTGCATCATTATTTAGTATATTAGGCTGTTATGGGTCGTTACTATCTGATTTTTTAACATTTTTAAGTGGGAAGACACAATTTCAAAAAACCGCTTTGACAAACCGTGCGATTCCCGCTCGCTTCCGTTTGCCTCTTAAGAATGAAACATATTCAAATAAATACTACCAATTAGAACTTACATACAATCAAAGGAAGCATGGCTGGAATAAGCAATAGTTAGTAAATTTAGGGAAGGATCATGTAGGTAAATATTTTGGCACACGAATTGGACTAAAAGAAATATTCAAACGAAAGATGCGTACGTATGCCAAGCATGCTTGTAAGTACATTAAAGCATATTAAGCTCACGTCAATGTGCTCTCTAGTAGATATCGGTAGTATATATAGACACATCGAACTTCAGCGTAAAATAATAAATAGCTCTGTTACAATAGTAGGTACCTAATACAAAGTTTGATTAAAAACACTTGGCTAGAATTAATAATTGAGCAATTTGTTTATAATCGGTATTGTCACTCATAGTGAGATAATTAATGCAATGAAAAATCACAAAAGGGCATTATTCAGCTTCGTTAGAAGTTTTTCATCAAAATATAATTCAATAATTTGGGGCGGTTGAGGCCATACATTTTTTTCTGTGATTTCTTTCAATTATGTTACTTAGAAAACATTAGTAAATTATTTAGAATTTAACAGAAAATGCAAATTCTGTGATTACTTTACAATTGACACACATTTTACTTCCTATCAAATGGAAGGGTACAAGAAATTCTACTAATAGGTAGATACAACCGCTTGTCACTTCGAACTCACATCTGGATATAACTGCTCCGGTGTAATCGCTTCTCATCAGAACAGGGACTCGTTTAATTTCATCAATAATAGGCCAACAGTGAGTGTGGCAAGTAAATCAGTCTTTGACGCCATTCGGCAGGAGTCCGCGACGTTACTTGGTAAAGTCGGGCATGTCAATGTGGACAGATTGATCGGATATCACTGGAAGAGTTCTCGATTGTTCGCTGGGCGAGTGGAAGAAGACGCTGCGAAGGGTGGCCACCGCCGAGGGTTTGTGGGCGTCGCTCGTCTCGGCCTCCGTGGGCGTGGGGGCTTGGTCGGTCTCGTCCGCGTCGTCATAGGCGTGGGGCGAGATGTAGCTCACGTGGTTGTCGAAGCGCACACGCTCGGACACGCCGTCTTCGCCCCCGCCGGAGTCGCTCGGCTGAAAACGACATTCTCTTGTTAACATTTTGTCTACTGGTGGACTCAAGACTGCATGTTAAGCTAGCAATTGCATTGTCAATTAGCTAAAATGGCTGTTTTTCAACAGCCGGCTAAATTTTAAACAGTTGATTAGGAGTATATTGACATGGCAACAGTCCATGACAGACATTCCTTGAATGACTGTTTAAACTTAACAACTGGTTGTAGCAGAGTATTGAAAAACTGGCCCTTACTCATACGTAAACATACAATTACAAAGGTTGCTACCCTCTTAAAATATAACAAAAGAGAATGAAAATACTAACAGGAACCACAAAAGTTAAATTACTATATAAACATTTGAACAATTTATCCACATTTTTAACTGTCATAACTTTGCTCATACTATGCGTATGAGCATACTTTGTGGTCACACAATACAAAAGGTTCAATACAATATGTCACGTCATTCTTGCTTTTTCGATATTCATAACCGTTTGCCAAATATGACAATTTATATTTTGTATTTCACTCTAAAAGACTAAAACCGATCCAAACTGACCGTTGGCGGAAAAAAGTATAACCGCTCTTAATTTTTTAATTGAGCGAGCGTCACCACGGTACTCTTATGACACTTTCTGTGTTTTTTTTTTTTTTTTTTTTTTGTGGTCACAGCCCAGGTCAAACCGCTCAAGCAATCGATCTGAAATTTTGCACACATACTAACGTAATCTATGCGGTCCCTGGGATCGTTTTTGAACGGGCTCCCTTGATTGGTTCAAATTTTAAAAAAATTATCTTTCGATTGGTTGCTTCGATCAATTTGAAATTTAGCAAAAACATTGCAACCAACATTGTACCCAATCATAAAAAGTTTCAGCCAAATCCTCCTATTGGTTCAAATTTAAAACCTTTTTTCATGTGATTTTTGACATTTAACCTAGAACAGATTGACCGATCAATAGAGCTCCGTATATTTCGCACATCGCGATAACGCGATATCTTTATATCTTGTATTTTCTTGGAATATGAGCACGAATTACGTCATTCTAAACCCAATTCTGCAAGATTTGAATCGCGAAATAAAACGAAATATGCCATTATTGCGAAATAACACCGAAATCGACTATATTTTTGTAATACATCGCGAAATCCCACAAATGTTGTTCAGTTTTCAGAAATGTTTACAAAAAATGTTGAAACTCAACCTAAAACTTCCTATTTTACGCATAATTCATGGAAATATCCACATTCCGCGGAGAAAGCAAGCGCGCTTGTTGGTGACATTTCAAGGTTAAACCCTGCTCATACATTTGGTAACTGCGCAGGCGCTAGGAATCAGCTGTTCCTGTTCCCCCCATCGCACGAGGCAGCGATATGGCGGCGGGCGGCCATTTTAGTTGTAGTGCCACTGTATTATTAAATTATTATTATCATTATTGTGCACAAAACAATTTTACTTGTTTGATAATGATGGAAAATTTAGTGAATCTCTCACTTAGGGATGGTGTTTTGGAGGTAACCTGCGAAATAAAAACGCGCACCCCGACTGGGAATCGAACCTAGATCCTTCGGGTTTCCTATGCTTTAACCATTAAGCTATCGGGACGCATTCTTAATCAGCAGGTTGGGTTGCCATACAACTCTTGCGAGAAGCCCGAAGGATCTGGGTTCGATTCCCAGTCGGGGTGCGCGTTTTTATTTCGCAGGTTACCTCCAAAAAAAAAATTTTACTTGTGTTTTTTACTTTGAACACAATGCCGAAACCAACAGTTACAGCCGCGTCTAGGGCTTCAGAGTTCAGGAGTGACGGGTTTTACGTGAGTGACGGAAAACTTTTGATGTGCCGGTTTTGCAACTGCAGACTAGAACTCAAGTGCAAGGACACACTGATGAAACACGTCGCATGTAAACGCCATTCAGAGTTCCTACTTAAATAAATACACTTTTATTTACTCTAAACTCTTGTTTGTGTTCTTATTTGTTACTTAGATTGCCTGTAATGTTTAGTGGTTAATGTTTAGCATTGAATCTAGGGATTGGTTACTATATAATTTTTGACAGAAATATTACTTTATTGATTTGCCACTAAATTCTATAAAACCGCTAAAAAACGAAATTTGGGTTTTTAAAAACGAAATTGGTAAAATAATAAACCCATTTTCACGGGGCTCTACCGATCAACTTAAAACTTCGCGTGGTCATTGGTACCAACATTTTAGGTATTTTTGCCAATTTTCAGTCTAATCTGTCGTTATTTTCAAAAGTTTTGTCATTTTAAGGTCATTTTATTCGATAATCTTGAAAAATGAATACTAAATTGTCATCCCTGCCTTCTTTAAGCTTCTGCTCCAAGGCAAGGTCTGTAGAGCTGCCAAGCTATCCACAATGTACAGTAAAATGAAAGAATTTTTGAGCTAGCGCATAAAATCGGATGCAGTACGAAGGCCAAATCCTCGCTAATTGGTTTAAGTTTAAATAATATCTTCTGATTGGTCGACAATCAAAATGTTCACATTAAGTTCAAATTTTGCATGGTGATCAAGACCAACTTAATATTAAATTTTACATATTGTAAGCCCAATCAGTCAAGTATTATTGTAATTTTACGAGTTTAGTATGGGATGTCACAAGAGATTTCTGGAGAAAGTATGGAGGTAAGTCTTCACGACACAATGGATCTGTTATTCATCCAGAGTATTATGGAGATTGGAAAATTGCAGAGAAAATCGTCTTGTGCCGTGTCGTGCATCGTGACAATGGGGATGTTGCATGTTCTGTGCTCGCTCATCAACGCGTTACACTGAGCGTTTTCCTAGTATCTACTATTATGTACTTTTTCAAATACTGTAAATCCAGTAGTGTTGTGGATTTTGGTAGTATACATATTATAACCACAGGTCCGTTTTGGGTCTGGGTTAAGGCCTCACAACAATACGCGGGGGCAACACAAAGCATACGCTGTACGCACCTGTCTGTCTAGCGGCGACCTCTTCCTCGCCCTCTTCATTATGAGCTCGTCTAGCGAGGTGCACTCGTCTGAGCGCTGACTGGTGGAGTCCGCGTGCACCTCCACCGACTCCATCTTGAAGTTGAGCACGGAGCCGGCGAGCGCGCGCGTGGAGGCGGCCCCGTCGTCGGCCAGCGAGGCGGTCACCGACTTCTCCGAGGCTGCCGAGGCCGTCTCGCTGCTCATGCTGAAGCGCTGCGTCGACGCCACGTCAACTTGCACCTCCAGTCTAGATGACAAGCGGGAGTTAGTTCATAATTTCAGACTGGGCGGACTGTATTTGCACGGTAATGGTTTAGTAACCAGTTTTTGGCTAGGACATACTGGACTTTCCATTATTTAAGATACAATTAGCTTTCATTTATCTTTCAAGCTACCTGACTGTTTAATTACTCCCTTTGCTAGTAGGGTGTTAGCCACATTGCAAACCCAAAAAGTATTTAAATGCATCAAACTATTTTCACTGGAACTAAAGAATAATAACAAATCTTAACATATAGCACAGACGTCATCACATAAGTGCGGAATTGAATTGGAAGAGCTCCAGCAATATAAAACTGGTTTTGAAAAAAGGTTGTGCCAAGAATGAGACTCTTGCGTAATTCCTTATTCATGAAATGCAGGCAGTGTAAAGTTATTGTAAATACCCTTGTAAATACTGCCCACTTCTGCCACCATTTGTAAATTCTGTCATTTAAATGGAAATGACGACTAAGCGTTCCGAAGGGAGATGATATTTCAGAGAAGACTAATGATTGGAGGGGAAGTTCAGATATCACAACAACTCGTCTAAATGCGTCCTCTACTGTTCATAGACACACTCATTGTTCTCGTTTTATAATGTATTGTACACCCAGTAAACACCCAAAGTGCTGCCAGCATGCTGCCGGTACCGGCCAATTGCTCTCGCCAGTACTGGCCCGGTACCGGCCAAAAGCTGTGGCCGGTACCGGCCCAGTAAAAATGTGTCGCTTTGGCCAGAACGTTGCCTGTACCGGCTGGCCAGCACTCAGCCTTCACCTTGCCAGAGTCCTGGCCTTCACGCAGCCAGCAAGTAGTCAGCATTGTGCCGTATGGCCAGTACCTTGACTGCATCGCGCCTTGACGACGCCAGCCCCTGGCCAGAACCTAGCCTGAACCACGCCAGCATGAGGCCTGAACCCGACCTGAACTCATTTCCACTATTATCCACCAGGGGCCACCAGGAACCAAATAAACGGTTATTTTGAATTCAAATATTAAAAATAAAACTAAAATGGGTGATAACTAAGCGAGTTTTTATCGTAATTAAATTCTGACGACATATTTCCAGTCATTATCACAATGTTGAATTTATTCTGAAATTAAACGCAAATCGATTAGTTATGACAGGACGTGGAATCGAACTCGGAACAGCGACAAGCAAGCAGGGTAGAAGGCAGACGCTTTACCCACACGACCACGGCGACAGCTGAGGGTTTAGAGCGCAGAGTGTCTAATAGTGACAGAGGGATGATTGGACTCAATATGTATCAGGAAACTGGAAATATTTGTACCACTACAGATATATTATTATACGTGTTCTTGTTAATTTGTAAATGCACACGGAAAAATCAATTCATTACCTGCGACGGCACGTGCGTAGGTATTTGTGCTTGAAATATCCAATCCATTCGTATCATTTGATATGTAAAATCTGAATTCGAATGAAAAACATACTTTTTTCTATTTTGAGATTAATAATGAGAAGGAAAAAATTATTATAGCGGATCTGCTGTCGTTAAGAACATACGCAAGAATGCGGATTTAATTATATATTATTTTGATTTTAAAAATAACTGTCGATAAAAAAACAATCCGCTTGCTAGAGGCTATAACTGTATAGTCTAGGTGCAAGCACAATGCAAGCTACTTGCTGCCGGCCGCGTTCTGGCCAGCCGGTACTGGCCCAGTGCTGGCTGGCCTGCATGTGGCCGCGTGCAGGCCAGCCAGCACTGGGCCAGTACCGGCTTCATTGATGTTGGCCAGCATGATCTTTGAATGCACCATCTTAATCGTGGCCATCACCTTGCCAGAGTGGCCGGTACTGGCCCATCACCGTGCCTTCATCTAGCCAGCATGATGTGTTTACTGGGCAGTCATTTGCTCTCATTGTATCCTTGACCATTTATTGCCCATCCCTTGTTCGAGGTCATTTACAGCAATTGTAGCTCTCAGCTCCCTAAGGGTTATAAAGATTAGTTCGGAACAAAATGGACCTTGAGTGGGTTAAAATGTAGACAGATTTGAGGATCTATTGGCTCTGCGGCAGAGCTGATACAGAGCTTTCCACAGCTGAGGTATGTTTTGAAACTTTTAGGTTTTTACGATACGGTCAGGTCCATTGTAAGTGAGAACAATGGGTGTGTCTACGTGTATAACGGACTATAGTTGAATGTACCTCTGTCCGCCCGGCTGCATGCTGGAGGCGATGCTGCCCGCTAGACTGGCCCCCGCGATGGCGATGTTGCTTGCGGACTCGCGGTCGATCTCTCGGCCCAGCCGCTCTAGCTGACTACCGCTGCCTAACGACAGAGACACCTCCCCGATGCTCGGGTTGCCGCCGCGGTGGCTCACCGCATCCATCGACACTCCGTCCGCTGCAATCACATTCACCATTACACTCTCTTTATCTCATGTCAATCTCATAGGTTCACTTAACAAGAGATTAAAAGGTATTCGGAAAGGATTTGATGGCATCAGCCGATGAAGTCCATGCCAACTCGTCATCTAACTCTAACGAGAAAACAAGGAACATGACTGCACTCTGGTGGCTATTATTGTGGTGCTAGGTAAATGGCGGCTATCAAGGGTGCATTTGTATAAATATAAATATTTGCTATAGTTGTTAGTTATGGCTAAAAAAATAAATGTCTAACCAAATTGCAATTTCAATTGTTTCTCCTTTTTCACTGCACATTAATCTGTAGACTGATAAAAGGCATCTTGCCAGAAGTGGCTCCATCAATCGCGTATCGCTTATTTGCGGGAATAGTAGGTGAACTCTGATTTCATTGATAATAACAAGGATTGACTGTCTAGGTACCTAACCAGCAGCCAATCCGTTTAATTAAATACCGTTTTATCTTTTGTGGAGTGTACATAACAAAGTCAATTGACAAATGACAGGTTGATTGATATCTTAATTCATAGTTTGCATGTGCCCTCATGTCTCGTCTATTTGTCGACAAACATTTCAATGGCCGTCAATCTTTGTTTTCGGTATTTTATCCAGAGTAAAAGTCAATTAGCTTTACAATTGTAGGTTATGGAAAAATAATATAATATGTACCTAGGTATATGAGAATCACTGACTTCACAAAAACACATTGATGAACTGCCACTGATAAGTTACATCTGACCTACATTTGTGTCTCCAATGTAGGCACCCTAAAAATTAGAATAGAGGAAATACGTTTTATTATATTGTTGATATAGAATATGGAAGCTCATACAAACTAGGCATACATTAAGTGTTGCCAGATACATTTTATATGGCATTGCTTTTTATTTACTTTCGTAACCTCTCAAACAAAATACTTAAATGAATAGTACTTCATATTGCCAGCGTTCTCTTATTGAATTATTAAAATGACATAAAAAACTGCAAAAGAAATTGCCTGGAATAATTTTAAAACTAATGAATATTCATTTTTAGAAAGGGGAGCAAACAAACAAAATATAAAATTAATAGCATACAGCTTTGAAGATTTTTTTTTACAGATTCAATAACAAATTGGTTAGCATTGCATGAGGCCACAAAATGTTTTAAGCAAACTTCCAGGATTTTAATTAAACAAAAGTTAAAACTAACATTGACTTTTCTGCAAGTCAAATGATTGTAAAACAAATATTTTGCAAGCCAATCTGTAATAATATTCACTGGAAAGAAGCTCTGACAACTTCTGAGTACACAGCATAAAAGTACAGTCTGTGCCATGATGATCCACACAGCAGAAGGCAGGCAATGTGATATTGATATGTGATCATGTGAGGTTCTGCTCTGTGATATCATAGCTGACACTCCATGCTGATACCAGATGGTGAAACCACAAAATTATCTAATTTCCTTTGTAGGCATTATCGGTATTATATTAAAAAATATAATCAGGAGGCACAGTAACAAACTTTCCAATGTGAAAGTTTGCAGATACAAAGTTATTATTTATAAAAGACTTTAAAAATGCTATAAAATGTTAAACATTACTTATTGCAATGGTAAAGCCTCAAGCGACATCCAAAGCTTCTGAAAGTGTATTTGAAGCACAGCCTTCTCGACAGTCACTTCGTTCTCTGGGTAGCTGCCTGTCGACCGCCGATTCAAACTATGACGTCATCGGGTTCTTGCACGGCCGGGAGCGCTACTCCCGGCGGGGGTGGCAATAAAATGTATAATAAAATGTAAAATGTAAAATAAACATTAAAATGAAATGTAATAAAATGTATACATTTTATTGCCACCCCCGCCGGGAGTAGCGCTCCCGGCCGTGCAAGAACCCGATGACGTCATAGTTTGAATCGGCGGTCGACAGGCAGCTACCCAGAGAACGAAGTGACTGTCGAGAAGGCTGTGATTTGAAGATACAAAATTAAAATGCATAAAAGACTGTTAAACATATTGACAGAAGGAACGATGTCGCACCTGTGTTCCTGGTGCCGAGCACGCCGAGCGGGTCGTTCTCGTCGTCGAACTCGAAATGCACTCCGGTGGCGGACGTCGATACGCCGCAGCCGCCGGAGCGGCACAGCGACACCGGGACCACGCCGTACACGTAGAACAGCAGGATGGGCACGCCGATGCCCACCGCCAGACCGGCCAGCACGGGCGACACCAGAACCTGTGCGATACAACATCGTCAGTCACATTCATAGCAGACATCGCAGCAGGACACTCAATGTGGTTGATGGTTGAAGGCCGGGTAGAATCAACCAATGAAACCAGTTGGCGCGAATTTCACAGCCAATAGGATTCACTCATTTTCACTAACCATCGATAGACTTCATCCTAAGTTGGTCCTGCCCGGCCTAACTACATTTTTGGATGAAATGTGCCAATTATAATAAACTAAAAAAGATTGAAGTACCTAGATGAATTTAATCTCTTGTTTAGTTAGTATGTTGGTTAACTTAAACTTTCAGTTTTAATATATGCACTGCACCACTCTCTATACAGAACATGAGATCTCCTACCATTGTGCTGTAAAATGCTGTAAAACAAGTTCTAATTTCCATTCAAGAAGTGTGACACAGAAGTGTGGTACAGAAGTTGTTCAAGAAATTGCACCGTGTAAATGGGGCTTAACACTCCCTTACAAAATGTTTGCATACCAAACAATGGAGATAGTTTGACCTACACATAATAAATATAACATACATTCTATTACGGAGGTATGTCAATGTAATTATGTAATTATGCAAACATTGAGCATACAAACGTGTCAATATTAATAATAACATAACATCAGAAGTACTTTCATATTCAGGTACCTAATTTACATTTGGAATTGGAGAGGTCGTGTCGGATTATTTCGAACTAGATCATAATGGGTGATCTTGCTCTCGACCTTGATTATGAGTCTGCTGGGGATGGATGTAAGTGTAACATAACTAAAACTTACATTTGCGCACATGATAACCTTTCACTACTAATTTTCAGTCATTTTGAAATCGTCCCTTCAATGTCAATTTAACTATTAATCAATAAGATTCCACGTGACATTGCCCTAATAATATTCTCAACAAATTTATGAGTTTTAAACTTTTCTTCTGGATACAAATATATTCCAGGCAGCTCTTAACATATATCTGATTTCAACTTGACCGACAAACGGATCATTTTCACATGAGTTCAAAAACTATAGAGATCACCAGCCAAGAGGTCACTACTGCAAAGTTTCAGCTTGATCAGGGAAATAGTGTGACCTGTATCAAAGCTACACACGAAAATAAAAAAATAAATACAAAAAAACAGAGAAAGTGTCGTAGAATACCATGTTAATTGATCGTTAAGCACTTAATTATATAGAACGTGATCACCAGTGTTAAGCAAATCAGAACACTTGAACGTTTTAATTAGGTAAACCAATTAGCATGCACACAGACAGAAGGCCGAGGTTTCCAAATCACAAGTTCCCGATGAAAAGCGTGAAAGTGATCGCCGACATGCGAAGTGGAATTGAGATTTGTGTCAATGACTATGGCTGACGGGATTGTTATCACGAATGTAACAGCAAGGCAATGACAACAGATCCATCATCTTTTGTTCATCGCGAGGATTCCCCATATGCAGTGATTACACTGTCAGTCGTTCATTACTCACAACATGTGGACAAAGACGGGAGTTTATTCGTTTTCGCAACAATGGACGTTGAATGAAAAACTGGGTAATCATCTTGGACATCTGCTTGAATAATAACAATTTTATTGGAAACTACATTTTTTTTAAAGAAGAGCTGCGAAAACGGTGAGAAAGAAATGCAGCAAAGAGAATCACAATCTTTCTTATCTGAGCGTATTTGCAACACTATTGCAAATTGCCAATGAATACTTTATGTGAAATCATGGACTAACATCCATATTTACGCAATAGGTACTATACGATAATATAGGTACAAATACAGTGCAGTGAAATTGAGAAATTGCCACCGGCGCATGTGTAAGAATTATCCCTAACATTGGAATAACCAAAACAAAATTAACATAATGAATATCTTCTATTACGCTCAACTTGTTTACACACATTTCCACAAAACGGCTTTAATTTCACAGATAAATGCGATTTGAAACCGAGTATTGTGTGTGTAGACGCGAGTTGAGTGCCAACCCTGTTGTGTACAGCCGAGGGGTACTATTTACACTTTCAATGCAAAGAGACAATTCCATCCCCCTTGAATAGAACGAAGGTGAAACGGAGTTTGCGAACTAAAATATTCACGACGTTCTTCACATTCCTGTCTCATGAAAACCCATCAGCATGTTCACGTCTCCAACTCCTATCGCCCATTGTGCTCTCATCACTTACTCCGACATCGCATTGCATAATTGAGCAACGACGCCGCTTTGAAAACTCAGACAAGTGGATGAGAGATAATAGCACAGGAAGGAGGGGTGTTTCCGTCAGTCTGCTCATCCCACAGGCGTGCTCCAGACGGCGGGAGAGGGTGGCGGCCCTATCGATTGAACTCGACGGTCGGGGCGTCGCGGCCGACGCGCATCGGGCCCCGCCAGTGTCCTAGCAGCCGCTCAGCGCGCCGGTCGACGACGAGAGGTTCCCGACGACGACGACGACTATTAGGAGGTGCCACTGCAGCTGTGACATGGTATAGCCCCTTCGCTTGTCTAGCATCTTGTACATTAGACTCGCATTGCCGACTAGTGGCGAGAAGTTCCGTGTAAAACGAGTCAGTCGTATTCATAATCTCATGACGCAGTGGGACATACGAATGCGTCATCCGACAAATACATTATTAATCCTCCTTGCTTTCTCTCCGCAGTCGCTCTAGGTCGGCGATCATGTCCGAGAGCGAGGAAGACGTCCCCGACGTCGACAAGTGGCAGGTGACCGGCGAGTGGCTGGAGACGATCCTGGCGGCGTACCACCGCGACGTCGACAAGTGCGCGGACGTCGTCGTCGCCGTCCTCGACTTCGCCGTCAGCCCCGGCTGCGACTCCGGCGAGAGCGTCCTCAGCGACATCCTCGCCGTCAAGCTCGACTACACGGTGACGCCGTCGGCCTCCGCGGAGACGAGGTCGTTGAGTCTCATCGTCAAGCTCCTGCCGCGCGATCCGTTCAGCCGGTTCTTCGTCACGGAGGCGCAGTTCGACCTCAGAGAGATCCGGTTCTACACTCAGGTGAGACTAGAGGTCGGGTTCTACCTGAGACTAATAGTTCAGGGGTGCGATCATGTAAATTGTTGAACCGTGACAAGCTTCCACCTCACCCGGCCTATTGAGATGAGAACATTGTCACGCGGGAAAAAAGTCGCACCTCTGCACTCTGTAGACCGTGAACAATGATCTCGTTACATAGGGTGACTTCCTTGACTCGCAGCCCTGCACTGTCTAGATTATGTCTAGCACGGTTTCGTTGCGGTGCGGTTAATTCATTGACATTTCCTAAATAAAACATAACTAATTAATTTTATAATCATTGTCATTGGTCCAGAAAGGTTGAGACAGAAAGAGACTTGTGATCGAAGGACTCTTCTCGAGCATCCAACTCTCATTTATAACGAAATTCTTCCGTCATATCTCTAACAGTCACATGACTTGGTTGGTAAACGAGACTATTCTCTCGAGTCCTGTTCGCCGTTGAGTAATGCGTGTAGGCTCGAGACTCCGCGCTCCCTCCCACGTCAATCAGCGCACCCTCGCCGTGCCGACATTGATCGATCAGTGCTCGCCGACCCTCTGTCCACTCGCGACCACCCTAGACCCTTGCTCCGCCAGCCGTTACCCTAGACCCTTGTCCCACCAGCAGTTACCCAAAACACGTCTATGGTTCAAGTTTATTTAAAGCCGGAGTCGAGTAATTAGCTAAAGAAGGAAGGTCGAAAGTTGTGTTGTCGAAGTAAAATACTGAAGTTGTGATGAAATGTTGCAATGTGTTCGGATGTCGTTGCAGGTGGTCCCGGAGTTGATCGACTTCCAGAGCAAGCACCTGCTGTCGGGCTGCTCGCCGCTGGCCGTGCCCATACCCCGGTGCTACCACGCCCGCTACGTCGCCCCCACCCTGGACGTCACCCCCGGCGAGTCCGTCCTCGTGCTCGAGAACCTCAAGGGCCGCCGCTACGTCGGCGCCGACTTCTCGCAGGGCCTGACCCTCCCGCAGACGCGGTCCGCGCTCGAGGCCGTCGCGCGCCTCCACGCGCTCTCCCTCGCGCTCAAGGTCAAGGAGGGGCGTCCTCTGGCGGAGCGATATCCCTTCCTCTTCCAGACGTCCAAGGCGACGGACTCCTACCAGCAGCTCGTGGAGCGCGGTCTCCCTCAGCTGGCGCACTTCCTGGAGCGTCGCCCCGGCCTGGAGAAGGTCCTGGAGTGTCTCATCGCCTTACGTCCCAACACCAAGGAGCTCATCGCCTCCCTGCTGGCGCCCGAGGAGCCCCTGGCGCTCATCACGCACACCGACTTCTGGTGCAACAACCTCCTCTTCTGCGAGGACGACGGCGCGTGCGCGGTGCTCGACTGGCAGATGGTCACCTACTCCCGCCCGACCAACGACGTCGCCCTCCTCATGGTCAGCTCCGTGCCGGCGACGTGCCGCCGCGAGCACGGCGTCGAGCTGCTCGACGCCTACTGGCAGACGTTCACGAGCTCGGCGGCGACGCTCGGGGTGGACGTCGAGGAGGGTCTGGGCTACACGAGGGAGCGCCTCGACGCCGACTACCGACGCTCGCAGCTGCTCGCCATGCTGCTGTGCATCGGCTCGGTGGACGTCGCTCTGGGCGATCCGCTCACCGAGCAGCGGCTCGTCGACGCCCTGCAGGACCTCCACGCCGACGGCGTCCTCACCATGGAGGCCGGCAAGCAGTGACGCGTGTAGCCGACGTAGAGCCGCACTTCGCCCACACGCAATCGACGCCTCCGACGCGGCAGTTGTTTCTTCCTGTGCTTGCAAGGGACCAAGGTTATGTCCTTCATGTGTATTCTGTGTGCGAGTGTGCCAATCAATAAAGTTGCTTCAAGTTTGAGTTCAGAGTTCTTCATGGAGTATAGGAAATCAATTCGCAGCTACGCGTTCCGAACACTAATCACCACTTTACATCCCTTTCCTTTACATCCCCCTTTAGCTAACCTGACTTTCTGGGGGACGAAAAAAACAGTTACATTAATTATGCACCGAAGTTTAAAAATAGTTCCAAATGAAACGATAAGTGGAGCTATAGATTAATTTAGGATAAAGGTTCCTAAAAGGACGCTAATGGAAGCGTGAACTTGGATAGAGCGATCTTATAATATGTAAATAGGCGGCTGCGTGACGTCTGGCTGTGGACGTCGCCAGACGGCGTCGCATGACACAGGCGTCGGTCGTATCGTCATCAGCAATCATAACACAATTCACCTAGATTCATACGCCGGCACGAAACACTTTTACGATATGCTGGAAATGTGCGACTATAAACATTGATTAAAAAAATAGAGCAAATTAACCTTTTTACAATTTTATCATCATTTTTTACGACTTCATAATAGTTCATACGATTAAGTTTATACTTCTTTACGATTTTTCCTTCATCAAAATTCATTTCTAAACTGAGCGTAATTTCTATGCACGAGTGGAATGGAAATATGATGTTTCATTAGTTTTAAAGGTTCCTTCCTGAATTTCCATGCGCTCGCTGGGACTAGGCCTAGGCCGTTAACGACGCACCCCCCAGGCCGACGAGGACGTCGTCAAGAGGTTTACGACGCCGGAGATTACGAGAACGATGTACTTCGGTCCCCATTTCGTAATCCTACTTGGCAGGCTCAACCAACAATTCCACAGTCCTAACGATGACAAAGAGAACACGAATCTTTCAATTTCAAACGTTATTTCAGACTTTATCATGATCCCTTCAACAAAATTCATTTCTAAACTATAGTTGATCTCACAACTGTAACATCTAAAACTATTCAATGCAGAGCTGCATTTGATAATCACAAATCAATCAATATGCAGTAGGTCGACATTTTTGGAAAAATCTAAATACTGTGAAAATTTGAAGTCACGTTCGTATTACTTGTGGACCATTATTTGGACATTGTGTAGTTTCATATCATCAAATGGGATCATATAAAAAGATCGACTATTTTCTCATCTGAATGATATTCACGGTCTCAGGTCAGACGAGAAGCTGTCACACGACAAATGATCCCACCTTGCAGTGGTTCCCTTTATGTTTTAGTACTTCGTGTACTTTCGGTGGTCACTTTTGGCGCTCTTCGTTGAAGCCCTTTTATTCGATAGTCACGAAGCGTTCGATCAAAACTATCAATAAGAGCTGATTATTCCAGCGAAATCGTGCCGCATCTTTATATAAACAGCAGAGTTCTTTATTTGACTCAATGCGAAACGTAATTTCATGTTCAATCTCACTTTCTTTCAACCGGTCGTAATATTGCGTGTGATAATCATTGCAATTACACCACAGTCTCCAGCGAACTTCACGGAAGAGGATCAGAGATAACACGAGAGTTCGAATATCACACGGCCACTTACAATTCAGAAACGATGTTATAATTGGTTATTTCACGGTTGGTTCTAAGCTGCTTCTGCAGCTATCAGCATTTGCGTGCATAAGCGAGATTATAGAGAATGATAATTAAGCGAGCGTCAATACGGGAGTGTTATGAAGTTACGACACTTTCTCTGCGTTATTTTTCATTTGTCTAGGCAATGCCCAGGTCAAACCGTTCAACCAATAGATCGGAAAATTGTCTAGTTTTTCAACAGGATCTTGTGATTGTCTGCAGAATATTAAAAATCGAACCGATAGACTGATCAACTTCAAATTATTCATGGTCATTAGGACTAACATAGATGTTTTTGACAATTTTCATACAAATCTGTCACGTATTTCAAGAGTTATTGACATTTTAGGCATGTTTTGAAATATTTGTCAATTTATTGAAAGAAATTTCAGATCTTTTATCACTACTAGATTCATGGGCGCCCGCAGGGGGGGGCAAGGGGGGGCGCTTGCCCCCCCCTGGATGTCAGGAAAACATTAAGTATCATTTTGTAATCAAAAGAACTAAAAAAAAATTGATTTCACAGTGTAAAAAATCCAAAAAATGCCCTGCGGGGCAGTTTTGAACATGTCCCCCACCACCCCAAAGTGCAATAATTAAAAAATATTGAATATTTCAACAAAATACACCTCAAAACGTCTTAAAATTGATTTCAAAGTGTCCAAAAACCAAAAAACGCCCTGCGGGGCAGGGTGGGGGGCGCGCCCCCCACACCCCCCTTAAACTTGTAAAATATTGTATTCCTTGACCTGCCCCCACCTGACAGAAATCCTGTGGGCGCCCATGACTAAATTTATAATTCATAAGATTCTTAATCATACTAGGGACTTAATATTCAAAGCTACTATAGTCTATAGATACCCAATGAATTCGCATGCAATACTAAAGGCTCGTCTCTCAACGCGTTACACGTGTGAAGATACGAAACTCAACTCAATAAAATGAACCCAAACCTATTTGAGTCCAACTTGACTTCGGCCAGACATCGCCAGAAGACTGTCCTTGCGCCATTTAGCAACAATAATAACAGATCTTGACAATGTCATCCGGATCAAGGACTCGGATTAGAATATTTTCTCCGCTCACAAAACTATTGGCAACGAGCCGCGAAAAAAAAACGGAATGTTTAAGAAGCGCAAAAACTCATTCATCAGAACTTCCTCATTGCCAATCGGAGAGGCTGAACGGGAGCGATAACCCGGAAGTAAACATCATCAGTCCCAGAATACCGCGTCGACGGCAACACGATGCGTGACGCCTGCAGGTAGACGCTTTGAATACCGCGTCGACGGCAACACGATGCGTGACGCCTGCAGGTAGACGCTTTGCATTCCGGCGCCGTGCGTCACTCGCCGATGTGAAGTCACACAAACAACCTCGAGCAACTACGTATGTGGCAATTAACACAACTATAAGATGGTCTCGGGCACAGTTAGCAGTGCACTTGCTCGGAATGTAAGAGAACAAACGTGTACTTGAAGCGAACAGAATGAGACAGTGTTCAGGCCAACTTTACACTATTAACATGACAATGGACAATGGATTGAGTTGATTGAATCACAGGTATCTAACCGTTCACCCAATCGATCGGACATTTCAACGGAAATTTTGCGCGTACTAATGTAATCTAAGCGGCCACGTGTATAGAATTTGGACAAGATCCTGGGATTATTTGAAAATTAAAACTGGACCCGTTTGACTTATCAACTTGAAATGTATGGTCATCGGGACCAAAATTTAGAAGCTTTTGTAAATTTTCAGACTATTCTATATCGTAACTTCGAAAGTTATTGGAAATAATTGTCAAATTTCGGAAATTTTAAATTCACTGCTTCTTTGAAGCATTTTGTTTCGGCTCTTTCCATGGTATGTGTAGAGCAGAAACTTGCAAACTCATATCAATTCGCATGCAATACGAAGGCTGGCTCATCAACACGCTACACAGAGCGTTTTCCAAGTAATGAACCACTACACAAATACCCGAGGGGTTAACAACTTGACATTTTAGTGTACACCTGATTTTTTGATTTTTTGATTTTTTTTTGATTTTTTTGATTTTTTTTGTTTTTTTTTGATTTTTTATGATTTTTTTTGATTTTTGATTTTTGCCAATGATTTTTTTTGATTTTTAATGATTTTTAAATTTTTGTCAGTGATTTTTTGATTTTTTTTGATTTTTTTGATTTTTTATGATTTTTTTTGATTTTCTGATTTTTAAAAAATTTTACGTGATTTTTTTGATTTTTTTTGATTTTTTTGATTTTTAAGTGATTTTTTGATTTTTTTTGATTTTTTGATTTTTTATGATTTCTTGATTTTTTTTTTAACATAGTTAATTTTTGTTGATTTTTTCTGATTTTTGATGTGATTTTTTGATTTTTTGTGATTTTTTGATTTTTTATGATTTTTTGATTTTTATTTACATACTTGATTTTTTTTGATTTTTTTGATTTTGCTGTGATTTTTTTTGATTTTTTTTGATTTTTTTTGATTTTTTTTGATTTTTTGACTTTTTTTTTACATACTTGATTTTTTTGATTTTTTTTGATTTTGATGTGATTTTTTTACTTTTTTTTATTTTTTTTGATTTTTTATGATTTTTTTTGATTTTTTTTGATTTTTTTTCAAAGTGTACACTGATTTTTTTAGTTGTTCACCCCTCGCAAATACCATTAGGAAGACACTTTATCTTGCAATAAACCCGGCACCGGAATAGTTCCAATCCCAGGCAGAAAGTTATCACTTCGAGGTGGAATCTGAATCACTTCTGCAGACGTCGTTTATCATCGTTGCCAAGCTCTTCCCTGCCATTAGAGAACTCACATAAATCAGGATTACCAACACAAAAATCAGCAAACTTGAGGTCGGGACTACGTCAGGTTTCCACCCCCGTCGAATCCACGCTCCACGGGGCGGCTGTGATTAACTATGCGCCGTCGTCCCCCTGCAAGCGACGCCGCCACCCTTTATCACGACACAGCGCCGCGCCGCCTTCCTCGACGTCGTCCCCCTTCTAGTAGCGTCGTTACCCTCCACACCACCTCGATCCACGACGACGTCCTCTACGACTCCGTGTACACGACGCCTGGTGCTGACGACGTCCTCCACGACCCCGTGTACACGACGCCTGGTGCTGACGACGTCCTCCACGACCCCGTGTACACAACGCCTGGTTCTCGACGACGTCCGCGTGGCAGATGCCCCGTGTACACGAAGCCTGGTGCTGACGACGTCATCCACGACCCCAAGTACACGACGCCTGGTGCTGACGACGTCCTCTACGACTCCGTGTACACGACGCCTGATGCTCGACGACGTTCTCCACGACTCCGTGTACACGACGCCTGGTGCTGACGACGTCCTCCACGACTCCGTGTACACGACGCCTGGTGCTCGACGACGTCCTCCACGACCGCGTGTACACGACGCCTGGTGCTGACGACGTCCTCCACGACTCCGTGTACACGACGCCTGGTGCTGACGACGTCCTCCACGACTCCGTGTACACGACGCCTGATGCTCGACGACGTCCTCCACGACTGCGTGTACACGACGCCTGATGCTCGACGACGTCCTCCACGACTCCGTGTACACGACGCCTGATGCTCGACGACGTCCTCCACGACTCCGTGTACACGACGCCTGATGCTCGACGACGTTCTCCACGACTCCGTGTACACGACGCCTGATGCTCGACGACGTCCTCCACGACTCCGTGTACACGACGCCTGATGCTCGACGACGTCCTCCACGACTCCGTGTACACGACGCCTGATGCTCGACGACGTCCTCCACGACTCTGTGTACACGACGCCTGATGCTCGACGACGTCCGCGTGGCAGACGCCCCGTGTACACGGATCGATAAGACCCACCGCGGCGTGGGCGGAAGAATAACTCGAGTTTCATGGCGTCGAAGCCAGGACCACGGGGAGCCCATGACAGACTGACCCGAGTTGCTGAGTGATCTGGTTTAGACTTGCTCACGCTCTCATTAGGTCATGGAGAGGTCATCGGGGACGCGAACATTTGATTAGGTATAAAAAAGTTTAATAGTTTAGTTTCCAATTACGAGTACCAAGTCCAGAATTACAAATGTTGTTTGTGCCTTCTGACAAGTAATTAAAGAGATTTTAAGCACAAAATCTTTCAATATTCGCGATCTGTCGTTGGAAAGAACGGGAGGTTGAAAGTTTCAACACTTGACAATCAAAATATCAGTAGTTGCGATCCCATCGGGGTAGTTCGACCGACAGTTCCTATCACAGGATTGATCCGATCACTCGATCAAGTCAAGAATACCTATTCCTCACGGTCGGTTCATGCGGCGTTCATTCTAACAAGTTCAGACATCGTTCACATTTGCGTGGACTCCGATTTGAAAATGTAAGTGTTCGCAAAATACCATCATTAGGGCCTCAAGTTTCCTACAGTCCAGTGGGTTCCAAACTGGGCGGGCGCGAGTCATTTCAAGAATCTTGTAATAAAAAAAACAAATATTCAAATGAAGAATCAGTTTTAACATATGTCAAAATGCCAAACTTCGTACTGCCTAAAGAAATGGTTCAAATTATCATTAAAATTAAAATTCCCTGAGCCTGCGCGCCCGGACACGTATAGGTATCTGCGTGGGGCCCTTTGTTTTCGAGGGCAAACGAGGTTTCCACAAGAAATAGTTTTGAGCGGATTGTTATTTTCACCTCGAGCCCATTGGTAACAAATTGGACGCTCAACCCTTTGGTTCTGACTGGATGCGCCGTGAACTGCAGTTCAGCCGATTCTGCTGGAATCCGATTCACGATCACGGCCACATGGATTCACATCGCATGGAATCGGGAATATTGGGCAGAGTAGCGCCGATCCGCCCTGCGGATGTCGCGCATTTAAATACAATGAGATTCGACGTCTCCATGCGGTATTGATTGGGGTGGTTTCTGCAGCGACTGGGACGGGGCGAGCGTCGCAGCACCAAGTATTATTTTGTTTCAAACTTCTTGGATATGATGCCAACACATACTGGCAGAGGAGTCCTGGATCTTACATTCAAACCACATGCATTCCCAATGACAACTTGCCATCGATTATACACATAGACCAAAACAATTTTACCAGAGGATATTTTTCAAGCTATTGTTGCAAATTGTTTTAGTGGTGTTTTACATCGCACTATTCAGCAACTAGGAAGAATGAAGATGAAGATGATGAATGATGGGTGGTGGGAAGGAAGAAGTCGCTGCCTAGTGCCTATCAGCAACCCTTCTTACCTCTATGCTATCAGTAAGGAACCGTCCGTCCCAGTTGCATTCAACTGAGGAAAACCGCGAAAAAACTGAAGTCAGGAAACACGATAGCGGGAATCGAAACCTGGCCCTCAAGAGTGCAAGACCATGAATGCTAAATAAGTAATATTATTTTAGGTGAAGGTACTTTTTCATTTGTTACGTTATCGACTCTCATCGGTGTCCACATCGCCGCTGACCCGACAGAGTCATGCCGGCCCCGAGGTCCCCGTCACGCACACACGGGGTCCGACACGAATAGCGCCCTGTTCATCACGTCAACACCCGCTGGAGGCGAACACGATCGCGCCGATGACGCCATGATGACGTCAGGCCGACCAACTGTGGCTCCCAACAGGTCAAGGCGTCGGGGCGGCGTCCCGGCGCCCTGCCCTTAGCCTCTCCACTGCCAACAACGCCGCCAGGGGCAGCGCGATTTTAAATGCAAATGCATACACAAAGGCAAGATGAAGTCGAGTGTCTGGGCAATGGTCTGGCGCACAGAAGTGTTCGCGCGAGCTAAATGCACCGTGGCAGGGAATAACACGTCAGTACACAGGCCATGATGATGAGTTGAGAAGCACTTGTGTTTGTGATCGACTGCGCAGATGATTGAGGTGCAGCTAGTCTTGTCGATTGCGTCAGAGGGCGAGTGAGTCCGACGACGAGGAAGTCGTCTGCAACTTTCTACACAACACATCGGGGCATCTGTTCGAGAAATAATGGATCAATTGATCAACTGCGCAACGGTTAAAAATACACTCCGCAGGTCCGGAGTTCGATTCCCGCGGCCGTCCTTCATCGCTAAGATGTTTCGTGGTTTCCCTCAGTCGATAGGGGCAAGAGCGGGGGAGGTTCTCTACTAAATAAAACTAGAGTATACATTATAAATGATTTTAGATTATTACAACTTTGTCGACGGCGACATCCAGTGGCGGACTGGGAGTGTCCCCCCCCCCCCCCCCTGAAACACGAGCGAGTCACGTCAATCGCCTCCGACATTGCCGTCAAGAGAACTGTCACCTCTCAACTGTCACATCTTGCAACTGTCACATCTTCAACTGTCACTGCATACTTCCTACGTCGTGTCAGTCTGAATCATCGACCACGGGTTGCGATGCGACTTGCGGCAAGGAGATAACTGTCAGACTTCTTACATGACGCTTTCCCAGTCCCAGCATACCGACAAGTACATTTTTCCCACATGAAGTTCCTACATTTTTTCACATACATTCTAAGCAAACTTGTTTACTTTTCGGATTAATTAGTATGGATTCTTAAGATTTCAAATATGTCGAAATTGAAAGTGGATTGACAATTCCTACGACCTCTTTCACTCGCCTGGAATCAGCCATTTAAAGGGTTCGGCTGTGGAGACGAGAGTAGTGCGCGTAGCAATTACCCGTGTATCGAGCGAGTAATGAAACACGTTCTCGAGCGCTCGCAATTATCCGCTCCGCTTTCCAGGAGCACGTAATCAACATCGGGCTGCACGTCTCGCTAGCAGTTGCGAGAATAGCAAATAGAATGATGCGTTTTGGACATGATCGAGTTCGTATTTTATGCATTTTATTTTTTCCTATCCTAGCTACTTATTTTTGAACTCAAAAGGAACAAAAGTATAACACAAACCATTCAGAAACGTAGCACCAAGTAATCCTCGATGGAATCCCGTCACGGCCATAAAGATTAACATCACATGGAATGATGGAATCGAATTCCAGTGGAATTGGGAATTTAAAAGTTCCAGAATAGGGCCCCTACTCACTACCTACTACCTACTCACTTTCCAGAAAAAAATGGGTCTAGAAAATCTCTCAACGGGGTATTAATCGGGCTTTGTTCGGGCCTGGGGCAAGTGCCCCCATCTGGTGCCCTTTGAGTGAGAGAGATCGAGAGAGAGAGAGAGAGAGAGCAATGCTCATAAACATACATCACCGACTGCCAAGTGCAGGTAATTGCTTCAGCAGAGTGCATGTGCACCAATCAACTCGCTATGACTGGGCAAGTGTATGCGGACATGTCAATAAACAAACACGTTGAGTTGCGTCAGACGCCAGATACAGGAAGCAGTTTCCATCCATGCAGCAGACTAGCTCGTTCGAGCAAGAGAAACTCGCTTGCAATCAGAATACAAGCTCTTTCTTGCGCTTTTTACTAGCATCAATATTTACATTTAATTTCCCTATCAACGTTTATGCGCTCGCCCTACTTTGTATATAATGGCGGGGACAACAAAAACACGTTCAAATATGTTCATATTGCTTGCTCATCAAGCGAGCGGAGCGAGCGTCTCCACTTGAAACTTATGGCTCGAATCTCTGTTTTTTTTGTGTTTTTTTTAGTGTGTATTTGTGCATTTGGCGTCTCCTGCCAAACGAAGTAATGGATCAGGCCAATTTTTTCACACAACTTAAATTACTATTCTCGTTATGGTCAAAATGATTTTCAGCAAGTTCGCTCCATTGGTTGCATCGGAAACTTGATGTGTAGTTATAGTTAGCTTGGCAATGGGGATGAAGGGAACTCTGTGTATATAACTGCAATAGTTTGACCGATCATCACCAAATTTTGCAAGGTCATGTGTACCAGCATTATAAGTGATTTTTTACAAATCTGTAATGAGCTTCAAGAGTAATAGACATTTTACTGACATTTGTATACTTAATTTAAAACGGCCTATAGCCACACCACCATTTGACCTGTCAAATGGTCTTCGATTAATCTGATTCATCAAACTCATATTTTGCATGGTCGTTCAGACCAACATTGTCTCTTATTTTACAATTTTCAGCCCTACCAGTCAAGAACATAGATGCACTTATTGACAGTTTTAATAACTGTCAGAAATGACATTTCAAAACAGAAATTCCACTGCATTCTGGGTTGCTCTATGTAGCAAAGCAAAGTTTATAGATGGCTATTCTCAATATCAATGTTAGACAGATTATTTTATTAGTGGATCATATTGTAATACACTAGGAAAACGCTCTGTGTAACGCGTTTATGAGCGAGCACCGACACGCGCAACATCGCCAATCGAGCACGATCCTTTCAATCAAAGATACCTAACTATACATCGTTACTGATTTTCATCGCAACTTTCCATAAACGTTCTGGAAACATTTAATATCAGGTCAATGTACAATGAATTTGATAGGTACTTCTCCATCAATCTCTGTGAACAGATATTCAAAACACCTAAAGTAGAAATAAGTATGTAATATTTTTACCGATTGGACTGGAATAATGTGTAAAATATGAGTTTTTACATGTACTGTCTAGTCAAAACGTTGCTTCTAACATAACTGTGAAACACGATCAATATTTTTAAAAAACTATGAAGGCATTACTTATACATAATATACATCCCATATGAATTGTATTATTTTCCACACAGTCAACAAGAATATGTTTTTCATTGAAACTCAGAAAAGCTATCTATACACTTTGGTATATAATTAATAAAACAATCCAGAAAGCGGTGGAATTTCCTGACACATTCCATTAATTCTGACAGTTCCAAACATGGAAAATGTCATTAAGTGCATAAGTTATCTATTGATTGGGCTGAAAATGTGTAAAATAATAGAAAATAGTAGTCTTAATGTCCATGCAAAATATGAACTTAATCGGAACATTTTGATTTTCGACCAATCGGGAGATATTTTTATTTTTGAACCAATCAAATGACAGCTCCCAAAAACTATACACGATTGAGTTAGAATGATTTAAGTATGTGTGCAAAATTTCAGCTTGATCGGAAAAAAATTGTGACCTGTGACGTCGGGCCAAACACAAAAAAACACACACAAAAAAAAAACAAAAAAAAACAGAGAAAGTGTCCAAAAGTGCAGAATTGAGACGCTCGCTCAATAATGTAGTCAAAATGTAATGTAGGTATTTCATATACATAGGTATAGGTATACCTTATCTAAAATAATTTATTTTACGATATGGATTGTGTTTCACAGTTATGAAAACAACGTTTTGACTAAATAGTAGGGATGGAAATTGACCGGTCAAATAATTTTTGGGTCAATTGACCGGTCAATTGACGTCAAATGACCGGTCAAATACAAAAATCGCAAAAACTGTAATTTTTTTATACTCGGGAAGTATTTTATTGAGAACTTGCTTTTTCAATTTAATACACATTTTTGAGCACCTAGGTACTTTGTTTGATTAAGTATCCATATTATCATTGAAATATTATTGATTTCCTGTATCAAGTTGAGTGACAAGTGCGATATCAGTAATGTTTAAATTCAAATTTATACAATTTGGGGACGAAAAACATATTTATATTTTCGGTCAATTGACCGGTCAATTGACCCAATGTATTTGACCGGTCAATTGACCAGTCAATTGTCCGGTCAACTGACCTCGTACATCCCTACTAAATAGCATCATATTTTACACATTTCCAGACCAATCGGTCAAGAATTTACAGACTTATTGCTGTTTTAAGTGTTTGAATATCTGTCCAAAGAGATTGATGGAAAAATATCAGTACAATAATCTGTTATTTAATTGATCCAGAGTGTTTATGAAAAGTTGCAAGGAAAATTGGTAATAAATAATGTATAGCTAGTTATCTTTGATTAATTGGATCGTGCTATGATTGGCGATGTCGTGCGTGTCGGTGCTCGCTCATCAACGCGTTACACCGAGCGTTTTCCTAGTACATAGATGAATATGAAACACATCAACTGTTTCATGGCAGTTACAGTTATACACTACAGAGTCATGAAAGTCGGATGCAGTGCTGAATCCAGGCATACCTCGGGAGGGGGGGGGGGGGGGCAGTGCCCCCCCCCCCCGGCACAAATACCTATTCAAAATACCTTCAAAATAATATGTGAAAAAAACACGTAAAAATAGACGGATCATGTCAAAAACCTTCCAAAACGGTTAGAATTAAGTTAAAATCAAAAAATTTCCGGGGCTATGCGCCCCGGACATACATATCCTAATAAATTCAATAAATTTACCTATTCATAGATATCTTAGACCATTTTTTGGATAATTTGCAATTTATAATTCCCCAAAATAGCTATACACTGTGATTCAAAATTGTACCTAAACGAATTACCTTGATCAAAAAATTTCTCGGTGGCTACGCCCGCGAACCCCCTGTTTTCCACTGTGACTTTTCAAAATATATTAAGTATAATAATTGAGCGAGCGAAGCGAGCGTCTCCATTTGGCTCTTTTGGCACGGACCTCTGTTTTTTTTTTTGTTTGTTTTTTTTTTTCTGTTACTGACGATATACAGGTCAGAGTTTTTCTTCGATCGAGCTGAAATTTTGCACACATGTACGTAACATTTCTGATTGTTGCAGACCCTAATTTTTTTGAAATCCATTGATTGGTTCAAATTTAAAAAAAATTAACTTTCGATTGGTTGTTTTGATCAAATTGAAATTTTGACAAGTCATTACCCCCAACATTGTACCCAATCAAACAAAGTTTCAGCCAAATCCTCCCATTGGTTAAAATTTAAAACCATCTTTCCTGTGTTTTTAGAAATTTAAACTATAACCGATTGAACGATCAACTTATAACTTCGCATGATGGTTGGGTCCAACATTATCTGCATTTTTGACAATTTTCATACTAATCTGTGTTTAAATCCAAACGTTATTGACATTTTACGGACTATTAGCGTGTTGGCTGTCAAATTCACGGCGACTTCGACTCTTCAGTTCAAGGCAAGGTAGTTAGAGCAGAAACTTTCAAACGCAAATGAAACTGATAATGACCGTTCAACAGTCGATCTGATATTGTGTAGACACACTTATATCATATGAGTGGTCTCAGGTATATTTTTTGAAGGAGATCCTGTGATTTTTGAAAATTAACACGGAACAGTTCAATCATAAAGGTTCAATTGATCAACTTAAAGCTTTGCATGGTTATTTGGACCAATATTTTAGGAATGTTTTGAGATTTCTATACAAATCTGTGGCGAAATTTTAGAATTATTGGCTTTTAATGACATTTTCGATAGACAGAATTTCGGTTCGAGGTGTTGCGCGTATCCGTGCTCGCTCATCAACGCGTTACTCAGATTCATTGGTTAAAATTTAAATAAATATCTCCTGATAGGCTGAAAAATGAAAACGGTCTTCGATAATTCTGATCAAACTCATATTTTGCATGATCATTAAGACCAATATTGTCTCTTATTTTACAAAATTTCATCCCAATCAGTTAAGAACGTATGAAGTTATTTACATTTTTAATATCTGTCAGTAATGAAGTATCGAAATGAATGTTTTCCAGTGCCAATTGAAAATTGATTCTGATTTGCTTTATGAACCAGGTGCTTAGATGCTATTTTAAAGTTTCGATGAAAAGCATACACTTTTAAGTTGATATCATAATCAATTCCATATGGATGTATATGTTTTCTGTGCGTTGTGTACGCATTTCCGGTTCGAGAATTTGCACGTACCCGTGCTCGCTCATCAACGCGTTACACTGAGCGTTTTCCTAGTCATAAATTAACTCTACCCCCCCCCCCCCCCCCCCAAAACACCAACATCCAAAAAGTACCCCAAAAATATGCCACCCCCAACTATTCAAGTGCCCCTCCCGAGAAAAATGTCTGGATTCAACACTGGTCGGATGTAACCCGAGGTAAACTCTTCTGTTTATTTGTAATAAAATTCGTCATATAATTGAGCGAGCGAAGCGAGCGTCTCCTTTTGGCTCTTTTGGCACGGACCTCTTTTTTTTTTTTTTTGTGTCTTTTCTGTTATCTGAGGGTATACAGGTCAGAGTTTTTCTTCGATCGAGCTGAAATTTTGCACACATGTGGAGACAACCTTTTCTGTTTGCAGACCCTAATTTTTTTGAAATCCATTGATTGGTTAAAATTTAAATAAACATCTCCTGATGGTAGGTTGAAAAATTACTATGGTCTTCGATAAATCTGATCAAACTCATATTTTGGCTATACAGGTCAGAGTTTTTCTTTGATCGAGCTGAAATGTTGTACACATGTAAAACCAACCTTCTCTGTTTGCATACCATATTTTTTTTAAATCCATTCATTGGTTAAAATTTAAATAAATATCTCCTGATAGGCTGAAAAATGAAAACGGTCTTCGATAATTCTGATCAAACTCATATTTTGCATGATCATTAAGACCAATATTGTCTCTTATTTTACAAAATTTCATCCCAATCAGTTAAGAACGTATGAAGTTATTTACATTTTTAATATCTGTCAGTAATGAAGTATCGAAATGAATGTTTTCCAGTGCCAATTGAAAATTGATTCTGATTTGCTTTATGAACCAGGTGCTTAGATTGTATTTTAAAGTTTCGATGAAATCATACACTTTTAAGTTGATATCATAATCAATTCAATATGGATGTATATGTTTTCTGTGCGTTGTGTACGCATTTCCGGTTCGAGAATTTGCACGTACCCGTGCTCGCTCATCAACGCGTTACACTGAGCGTTTTCCTAGTAATAAAAATAGATAATTGGTTAATTATTTTCTAGTTGCCCTAAAATAACTGTATTCAAACTCGACGAAAATGTGAAATATCACAATTGTTCACCTTTGGAGTCCAGTTGAACACAAATGCTGTCAAGTTCATCGTCTCTTCAAAGCCAAAAGTTCTAATGGTCAAAAGTTACGTCGATGTTGGTTTGGTCGATACTTATAATAGTACACCTCGGGCTGTAGGCAAAAGCCGGAAAACTCTATTTAAAAATAAAACTCCGCGTCAATGAATCGTCCGTGCTGCCACATTGAGTTGCGAATCAAGACAATCAATGTTCCAGTGACCTTGGTGGCTCGTTACGCGGCCCACTGACGCAGTAGCCAGGAAACAACAGTCACTACAGGAGGCCAAGTCTTGAAACTTACGCTTTCAGGACGCAAACGCTCTCGGACGTCATAAAGTCCCATTTACTGTAAGAGTGATCGACATTGAAAAATTAAGTCAAGCCACTTATTTGATTGTCATCCAGCAATCTATTGTAAACAATTTATTAACATTATAATTATTATTACAGATATTATACAGTCATAAAACCTTATTCAAAATTAAGCTAAACAGTTATCTGTAGATTTCAAGGTCGTCATTCTTACAGTAAATGGGACTTTATGACGTCCGAGAGCGTTTGCGTCCTGAAGGCGTAAGTTTCAAGACTTGGCCTCCAGGACCACTTCATTGTTCTACATCTACGCACACATTTGTGTACTAATAGAACAAGACGACCGTTCAATGCATGAATTACTCGACCTACACTTACATTGTCAATTTCAAATGTGAGGAACGTACGCTGGGAACTTCAATTGGGCACAGCGGAGAATGAACATTTGTTGCCAACTGATCGGTATCATTGATTGTGACAGATTGGCATTGACTCGAAGTAGTTGACGATGACATGCATAGATTTTCGCATGACAAAGTTCTTAGGAAATCATTCTAATCATGAGACAGACCCCCAGAAAACAAATTAATATACCTAGTGCACTTATCTGAACTTAAATAGTTCTATTTCAATTCTATGTTCATTACACTTTTCTTTAAATATTAACGCTAATAACGGTAAATTAGTAATCTGTAAATTTGCAGACGGCCATCCCTAGGGAAACATGTACTAAAATATAAACCGTTGAAAATCCTAACGCCTTTCTTGTTTGTCCACTCTTCTTTCCTGCATGATTTTGTGTTTGCCAAATACAAGACTTACGCTGTTGAGCTATGAGTTAGCGAAATTCACGGTTTGTTCAGAGCAACAGAATCGAACTGTTTACTTGATTGAAAACCCAAACGCTCTGGCAAATCTCTGTTTGCGTTTGCTTGGGTGTCGATGACGGGCACAGCAAACAAGCCAGGACTCGGTAAACAGGGGGTAAACAGCAGAACCATGGAAGTACTTGAGCAAAGGCTAGGCGCCAGCAATTCAGTTAAAAATAAGAATAATTAATCAATTTATTACAAGCAATACTAAGTAACAGTTGTGTAGGAATGCCGACAAGCCGAGAGATTCTATGGTAAAACCACCTATTTAGCCTTCGCCGAACAACACTACTTCACCAATGCGACACATTATTCGAATTGCAGTAGCACAGAAAATTATCCCAGTCATTTTTACTGAATTGTGCATACACATTTCGCGAACGTAAAAAACCGAATGTAGATTTAGGAGAACCGATAGCGAATTGGGGGCTTTAAAAGATTAAGGTGGGCATTCACATCGCATTTTGGTGGACCTTTTTTAATGCTTCTGTGCCGGGAGAACGGTTGACAGGAGCACTCCAATTTTTTTTTCTCATGCTTATAACAGATTTGAGTTGTTGCTGGACATTTTGTTTTTTAAATTTTTGAACTGGAAAAGCGCATGAAAATTTTTGAAACTTTTAATTTTTTTGTCAACTTCAGGCTATCACAACTCACGTAATTATTGTTATATCGTAAAAGTAAAATGTCCAGCAACAATGTGCATTTATTGGTAACACATGCTGAAAATTTGAAATTAATCGGTCAATCGGCTTGCTGTTCAAACGGGAATTAAAAATGTACTAAAACCTTCAAATGATAATTTTCCAGCTCATTTTCTAGTCCACATTTGCAGCGAATATTTCCCCTCCTTCTTGTCACGTACAAGACATTAATTTAACTGTCAACGCAGCGATAACACGACTGGAGAGTCGAGAGCGGATCAGTTTCACCCTGTGGGTAGAATGACGTCATTCATTGTGTTGATAAACACATGTGCTCTGCATCTTTCACTAACTCAAGGGAATAAATTTACTCGATGTGTCAATGCGAAGTCAATGCCCAATTAGAATTGCATTAAATATATTCAATATTTATCAAAAATTAAATAAAATGAAATACAAATTATGGAATACCTACCCAAAAATATTTGAACAGTAATTAGCTTGCGCAACATGATTTGGAAATGTATTATTATATTCAGTTAGCTGGAGACACTTTATTGTTTCTATTGTGCCGATTGCAATGAATGTGGATGCTGTATACATTGATGAAATGCACTGAATTTGCACCGATTGTTACATCTAAGGAGATGATTGCTAAAGAGCTCGACCGAACATCTCAATTTCTATAGTTTCTTTTTGTTAGAAGTGTAGGTACACTCCCCCAAATAATAAACGGTACTTGGTACAAAACGTATTGGCTGCTGGGCCGGTTCCTTGGCAATCAATCCTTGTTGTTATCAATGAAATCAGAGCTCACCTAAAAGAGTTAGATAATGCGTTAGCACTGACTTCATGAGATGATGCCATCAAACATTAATCAGTCAATTCATTTTCTTTCGAGTACCGTTTATTATTTGGGGGAGTGTACCTACTTCATATTATACAAAGTGTACATGGGCGTCCGCAGCATTTATGCCAGGTGGGGGCAGGGCAAGGAAATAATATTTTACGGGTTAAGGGGGGTGTGGGGGACGCGCCCCCCACCCTGCCCCGCAAGGCGTGTTTTGGATTTTGGACACTTTGAAATCAATTTTGAGACGTTATGATGTGTATTTTGTTGAAATATTCAATATTTTTAAATATTGCACTTTGGGGGGGGGGGGGGGGGGGGATGTTCAAACCTGCCCCGCAGGGCAATTTTTGGTTTCTTGACACTTTGAAATCAATTTTCTTTAGTTTTTTTGGCTACAAAATGAGACTATACGTAAAACCCCAGAACATTTTAATGTTTTCCTGACATCCAGGGGGGGGGGGGGGGGCAAGCGCCCCCCTTGCCCCTCCCTGTGGACGCCCATGAAAGTGTATTTTCTTGCCTTTTTTGATATTAGTAACATTTTCATATCTCTGAACATGAACAATATTATTCAATTATTCAATTATTCATAACAAAATGAAGATTGCAACTACATTTTTAGGCTTCGTTCGATTATTGTGAAAAAGCTTACGAATATTAAGTTCATAAGCAACAGTTTGCCTTCCTTCCAATGATCTGTAAGTTATCCCGTTTGTAGTAATTCAATCGCTTGTAATTTAGAAGAGTCAATATCCTACAATAGCGCGGAAAGATATAAATCAGTATTTTCCATAGATATTTTGGGAAATATTTTATATTTACCCTGAATACTCGGTCTATTTGTCTTCAAATAATGATGTAAACATCATCATAGTTGGGAATGGGATCAATTATTTACCTACTTATTTTTTGGTCCATGATTTGTAGCGAGATCTTCCAACCTACTCGATTAGTTTGAAGAAAAATGCTGGATGGATTTTACAAATTTTACTCCGATTGAGTTCAGAACAGTCAAAACTAACAATTATTGAAAGTATACATGTTTAGGATGTAGACAAACAAAAATTATTATTGTGGGATGGTAGGATGACTAGTTTTGAAGTAATTGATATAGAAAAGAGGTTGCCATGACAACAAAGTCTTCACCATGGTAACACATTGTTGTGGTCTTAGAAAATGACATCACCAGGCAGTCCAAAATGTCATATTATATTTCAATGTGATATTACTTTTGATAATTCTTATATTGTTATTAGGTTGATACTATTCTAGCCAGTGGCGCCGACTACGGGGGTGCTCCGAGGTTCGATGACCCATAAAAATAATTTTAAGAAATCAAATCATCAAATTAAATTATTTATTTCCCACTTAAAATATGAATCGATTTATTAGTAATCTTTAGAATTCAGAGAGAATATAGTTTTTTCTATAATTGATACATAATTAATTTATAATTATGTTAATATTCCCTCTTTTTGATATATTTTTAATTTGGGTATTGTTATTAAATGTTGAAGTATTGACTACTGTTGTAATTTGAAAATGATAACTATTGATAACATTGTTGAAACTGCACTCAAAACGCATAAAAAAATACTAAAATTAGGGATGATATACAAAAAACAGGGCTGTGCGCCCCGGACCTGCCTGCATGTCATCTTCCTCCCTTCAACCACACACAATTAATTGTAATACATTATTTTTCGGGCACTAAGTTCGTAGGAAGGTCACTCAAACAGTATGAACGCATAAAAAATAAAGTTTATAGCGTCCCAGAATCACTTATAATTTGTTTAAATTCTAAGTAACGCTCTTCGGGGCCTAGAACTGGGGTCTCTATGACCATCATCCGGATATAGCAGTCCCCCCCCCCCCCCCCCCCCCATGATCATGATGGAAAACCGTTCCTCTGTCGGGCACCCATTGGATTTTGCAAAAGTCGGCGCCCCTGATTCTAGCATTCATCTCAGACTAGGTAGTTTCAAATTGTGTAAAATGTCTCAGGATAGAATGCCATGGCAGGAATCGAGCCCTGGCCCCCCAGGTGGCTGTTTGAGTGGACTACAAGTATACATTAACTGTCCAGGTGGGGTGACCACTCATTGACCTTACTTTGCGAGAAAACAATACATTTGAACTATGTTTTACTTTAAAATTAGGTACCGATCCTTTTATATTCTGATCTGATCACAAAATATTTCTGTCAAAACAGTAGTACCATAGACATTGAAGAGCTTTCGGCTTGGAGGCTATACAATGTCTATGGTAGCACCTAGTTCAAAAGAACAAAGCATCAGTTCGCTCGCTGCTGTCTGTAAATCTTTTTCAAACTCGATTTATTTGATTTATAAAGTTTCGTAGAAAAAAGCGGAAAAAAGGTAGATTCTTGTTGGTCTTTATAGGTTAGTGATGTTTGCGTAAAATTACATGCTACGCATTCTCTTTGTGAATTCAAATTGGGGAGATTAATATTTATTTAAATACTAAATACCCATTGCTTTAAATACCCTTATAAAGTTCAAGAATTATTAAATAAAAGTATAAAATAATTACAATATTGTGAAATAAATGGTTATAATTGCATTGAAAATCAATAACCAAATAAATAAACACATTCTCTAAGTATAAATAATAAATTATAGTCCAATAATAATGAACTATAATTATTACGTCCATAATTATTAATGAAATGAACAATTACAACATTGTGAATACATTGAAAAACAATAAACAAGTGCAAACGCTCATATCCACCAAATGTTATCGCATTCATTTTCTAGGAAGTAAACACGTCTGGAATGAATGAAATCTAATCTGGCTAGCCGTTAAAATTTATGACCTCCTCCAGCGTTTCACATGTCGCACTTGGGAGTGGGGGGTGATTTCGCACGCCAGCTATTTCAGCGAGCCTTTTAAGAAATAGGCCAAAGTCAAACGTGAATTCCCACCTTAATAGTAATAATTGGCATATTTCTGGTAAATGGTTTCAGTAGGTACTCACCGACGCCGTGACGCCGCCGGCGATGGCGAGGTTCCTCTTGTGCTTGTTGGCGTGCTCGTAGCGCGCGTAGATCTTCCTGCCGACCCACACGGGGATGCCGATGATCATGGCGGGCACGGCGATGCCGGCGACCAGGCCGATCCCCACCGGCGCCCCGACCAGCGTGCCCAGCTGCCACAGGATCTTCTTCTTCCGCGACCACGGCTTCTTGCCCCAGAAGGTGCACCCCGACGGGCTGCAACAGGAGGCGGAGGGTCACACATCTGAGGGAGAGCTCAGATGAGGTCCTCCACTATAGGAGGACTAAGGAGGATGGTGATCAACATAAGAGGGCGCATCTAGGAGGGCAATGATCAACATATAAGAGGACGGCTCTAGGAGGGCGATGATCAACATAAAAGAGGGAGACACTGGGAGGGTGATGATCACATATGAGGGCGACACTAGGAGGGCGATGATCAACATAGAGGGTGATGATCATATATGAGGGCGACACTAGGAGGGCGATGATCAACATAGAGGGTGATGATCATATATGAGGGCGACACTAGGAGGGCGATGATCAACATTACGGACACTTGACATAGAGAGTGACACTACGATTTCGGCGTCAACAGCAGGTGGGGGATGTGGTGAAGCTTTGGCTGGATGTCAATGAAGGTCATCCCTCTTCGAAACTCTCCCAGTGTAATTGACAGCCTCACGCGTCCTGACAGACCAGAGGGAATAACACACTCGAATTTACCAGGAAGTATGCGTTTATATTCGTACATTTGTTTTATATATTGGTCAATTCTCAAACACGCGTTTCTGCCTAAACTGACGAAACACCTTTTTCCCCGGAATATTCCGCCCGTTCGGTCGTGCATGATATATTCACGAGCGAGCGAGGTCCTCTGACAGTCCGAGAGTTCTCAATCCGAGCGGCAAGTCAAACTCAGTGACAGAGTCAAGCGAGCTGGCAGTCGCGTGGGAGGCGGCGGCTGATATTTCAATATTTGCAGGGATCGGAGGTCGAGTGCGGCGGGACGGCGGAGTCCCGTGGGAGCCGGGAGTGATTTCATCCCGCACAGGTGCGCTATCGGCAGGTCGCAACTCACGCGACCAGACGCACCGGTGAGATGGTGAGGGTGAGTGGTGAGTGGTGAGTGCGGCGGGACGGCGGGGTCCCGTGGGAGCCGGGAGTGATTTCATCCCGCACAGGTGCGCTATCGGCAGGTCGCAACTCACGCGACCAGATTGTGAGTGGGGACGCCGTCAGACTATGGAGCTGGTCAGACCATGGTCAGCAGACTGCCGAGGAGCTATAGAGTCACCCATTGGAGCAAGGGGAGGAGGGGTTCTGAAGAGAATATCAACAGAAAATACAAAAAAGGTGAAAGATAAAAATAGAATAAATACAATTTGAAGCTACCTTTTTTTACTTTAATGATATTCTGTTCAGGTGAGTAAGCGATTGGGCTGGACTGGACGATTTCTTGGAACTTGGGGATGACTTGGTCCAAAATGAAAATTATAAACAGTCCAGTTTATACCAACGAGTTGGTTTTTACCAATTTTTAAACTGTACTTCGTATTTATAGAAAAACGAATATAATGGACGAAAATGATTGTTGAAATTGTGTACTAGACATCACTGTGGGTCCCTGCGGGGGATGGGGGGGGGGGGCATCTGACGCCACCACTGTCTCGAGGTTCAGATCCCACAAACATGACGACGTCCGTCAGAAAACAAAGCTTTTAGATAAGAAACAAGATAAGATTTCAGATTGCTACCAGATAATGTTGTATAAAATTGCAGCAAACATGTGTTACGTAACTGCAGTTCCCTTCTCGAGCGATAGCTTCGGCTGTACTGCCAGACGAAGAACTATTCCACACGCAGCTTGTCTTACGTGAGCTTGTGTAATCACTCGAGGGTGTCAAAGTGTCGCGCGGCAACACAAGCGTGGTGTTTGCGTTGCGACATTACATCAAGGAGTTACAGCACTATCATGATGACAGAGATCCCCAGGGCTCAGTTCGTGTCAGTTGGCGCCAGGCACTATCCTAGCGGTATGCACAAGCCTGGTGTTAGCGTTGCGACATTACATCAAGGAGTTACAGCACTATCATGATAACAGAGATCCCCAGGGCTCAGTTCGTGTCAGTTGGCGCCAGGCACTATCCTAGCGGTATGCACAAGCGTGGTGTTAGCGTTGCGACATTACATCAAGGAGTTACAGCACTATCATGATGACAGAGATCCCCAGGGCTCAGTTCGTGTCAGTTGGCGCCAGGCACCATCCTAGCGGTATGCACAAGCGTGGTGTTAGCGTTGCGACATTACATCAAGGAGTTACAGCACTATCATGATGACAGAGATCCCCAGGGCTCAGTTCGTGTCAGTTGGCGCCAGGCACTATCCTAGCGGTATGCACAAGCGTGGTGTTTGCGTTGCGACATTACATCAAGGAGTTACAGCACTATCATGATAACAGAGATCCCCAGGGCTCAGTTCGTGTCAGTTGGCGCCAGGCACTATCCTAGCGGTATGCACAAGCGTGGTGTTTGCGTTGCGACATTACATCAAGGAGTTACAGCACTATCATGATGACAGAGATCCCCAGGGCTCAGTTCGTGTCAGTTGGCGCCAGGCACTATCCTAGCGGTATGCACAAGCGTGGTGTTTGCGTTGCGACATTACATCAAGGAGTTACAGCACTATCATGATGACAGAGATCCCCAGGGCTCAGTTCGTGTCAGTTGGCGCCAGGCACCATCCTAGCGGTATGCACAAGCGTGGTGTTTGCGTTGCGACATTACATCAAGGAGTTACAGCACTATCATGATGACAGAGATCCCCAGGGCTCAGTTCGTGTCAGTTGGCGCCAGGCACTATCCTAGCGGTATGCACAAGCGTGGTGTTAGCGTTGCGACATTACATCAAGGAGTTACAGCACTATCATGATGACAGAGATCCCCAGGGCTCAGTTCGTGTCAGTTGGCGCCAGGCACTATCCTAGCGGTATGCACAAGCGTGGTGTTTGCGTTGCGACATTACATCAAGGAGTTACAGCACTATCATGATGACAGAGATCCCCAGGGCTCAGTTCGTGTCAGTTGGCGCCAGGCACTATCCTAGCGGTATGCACAAGCGTGGTGTTAGCGTTGCGACATTACATCAAGGAGTTACAGCACTATCATGATGACAGAGATCCCCAGGGCTCAGTTCGTGTCAGTTGGCGCCAGGCACCATCCTAGCGGTATGCACAAGCGTGGTGTTTGCGTTGCGACATTACATCAAGGAGTTACAGCACTATCATGATGACAGAGATCCCCAGGGCTCAGTTCGTGTCAGTTGGCGCCAGGCACCATCCTAGCGGTATGCACAAGCGTGGTGTTTGCGTTGCGACATTACATCAAGGAGTTACAGCACTATCATGATGACAGAGATCCCCAGGGCTCAGTTCGTGTCAGTTGGCGCCAGGCACTATCCTAGCGGTATGCACAAGCGTGGTGTTTGCGTTGCGACATTACATCAAGGAGTTACAGCACTATCATGATGACAGAGATCCCCAGGGCTCAGTTCGTGTCAGTTGGCGCCAGGCACCATCCTAGCGGTATGCACAAGCGTGGTGTTAGCGTTGCGACATTACATCAAGGAGTTACAGCACTATCATGATGACAGAGATCCCCAGGGCTCAGTTCGTGTCAGTTGGCGCCAGGCACTATCCTAGCGGTATGCACAAGCGTGGTGTTTGCGTTGCGACATTACATCAAGGAGTTACAGCACTATCATGATGACAGAGATCCCCAGGGCTCAGTTCGTGTCAGTTGGCGCCAGGCACCATCCTAGCGGTATGCACAAGCGTGGTGTTTGCGTTGCGACATTACATCAAGGAGTTACAGCACTATCATGATGACAGAGATCCCCAGGGCTCAGTTCGTGTCAGTTGGCGCCAGGCACCATCCTAGCGGTATGCACAAGCGTGGTGTTTGCGTTGCGTCATTACATCAAGGAGTTACAGCACTATCATGATGACAGAGATCCCCAGGGCTCAGTTCGTGTCAGTTGGCGCCAGGCACTATCCTAGCGGTATGCACAAGCGTGGTGTTTGCGTTGCGACATTACATCAAGGAGTTACAGCACTATCATGATGACAGAGATCCCCAGGGCTCAGTTCGTGTCAGTTGGCGCCAGGCACTATCCTAGCGGTATGCACAAGCGTGGTGTTTGCGTTGCGACATTACATCAAGGAGTTACAGCACTATCATGATGACAGAGATCCCCAGGGCTCAGTTCGTGTCAGTTGGCGCCAGGCACTATCCTAGCGGTATGCACAAGCGTGGTGTTAGCGTTGCGACATTACATCAAGGAGTTACAGCACTATCATGATGACAGAGATCCCCAGGGCTCAGTTCGTGTCAGTTGGCGCCAGGCACCATCCTAGCGGTATGCACAAGCGTGGTGTTAGCGTTGCGACATTACATCAAGGAGTTACAGCACTATCATGATGACAGAGATCCCCAGGGCTCAGTTCGTGTCAGTTGGCGCCAGGCACTATCCTAGCGGTATGCACAAGCGTGGTGTTTGCGTTGCGACATTACATCAAGGAGTTACAGCACTATCATGATGACAGAGATCCCCAGGGCTCAGTTCGTGTCAGTTGGCGCCAGGCACTATCCTAGCGGTATGCACAAGCGTGGTGTTTGCGTTGCGACATTACATCAAGGAGTTACAGCACTATCATGATGACAGAGATCCCCAGGGCTCAGTTCGTGTCAGTTGGCGCCAGGCACTATCCTAGCGGTATGCACAAGCGTGGTGTTTGCGTTGCGACATTACATCAAGGAGTTACAGCACTATCATGATGACAGAGATCCCCAGGGCTCAGTTTGTGTCAGTTGGCGCCAGGCACCATCCTAGCGGTATGCACAAGCGTGGTGTTTGCGTTGCGACATTACATCAAGGAGTTACAGCACTATCATGATGACAGAGATCCCCAGGGCTCAGTTCGTGTCAGTTGGCGCCAGGCACCATCCTAGCGGTATGCACAAGCGTGGTGTTAGCGTTGCGACATTACATCAAGGAGTTACAGCACTATCATGATGACAGAGATCCCCAGGGCTCAGTTCGTGTCAGTTGGCGCCAGGCACTATCCTAGCGGTATGCACAAGCGTGGTGTTTGCGTTGCGACATTACATCAAGGAGTTACAGCACTATCATGATGACAGAGATCCCCAGGGCTCAGTTCGTGTCAGTTGGCGCCAGGCACTATCCTAGCGGTATGCACAAGCGTGGTGTTTGCGTTGCGACATTACATCAAGGAGTTACAGCACTATCATGATGACAGAGATCCCCAGGGCTCAGTTCGTGTCAGTTGGCGCCAGGCACTATCCTAGCGGTATGCACAAGCGTGGTGTTTGCGTTGCGACATTACATCAAGGAGTTACAGCACTATCATGATGACAGAGATCCCCAGGGCTCAGTTCGTGTCAGTTGGCGCCAGGCACTATCCTAGCGGTATGCACAAGCGTGGTGTTTGCGTTGCGACATTACATCAAGGAGTTACAGCACTATCATGATGACAGAGATCCCCAGGGCTCAGTTCGTGTCAGTTGGCGCCAGGCACTATCCTAGCGGTATGCACAAGCGTGGTGTTTGCGTTGCGACATTACATCAAGGAGTTACAGCACTATCATGATGACAGAGATCCCCAGGGCTCAGTTCGTGTCAGCTGGCGCCAGGCACTATCCTAGCGGTATGCACAAGCGTGGTGTTTGCGTTGCGACATTACATCAAGGAGTTACAGCACTATCATGATGACAGAGATCCCCAGGGCTCAGTTCGTGTCAGTTGGCGCCAGGCACCATCCTAGCGGTATGCACAAGCGTGGTGTTTGCGTTGCGACATTACATCAAGGAGTTACAGCACTATCATGATGACAGAGATCCCCAGGGCTCAGTTCGTGTCAGTTGGCGCCAGGCACCATCCTAGCGGTATGCACAAGCGTGGTGTTAGCGTTGCGACATTACATCAAGGAGTTACAGCACTATCATGATGACAGAGATCCCCAGGGCTCAGTTCGTGTCAGTTGGCGCCAGGCACTATCCTAGCGGTATGCACAAGCGTGGTGTTAGCGTTGCGACATTACATCAAGGAGTTACAGCACTATCATGATGACAGAGATCCCCAGGGCTCAGTTCGTGTCAGTTGGCGCCAGGCACTATCCTAGCGGTATGCACAAGCGTGGTGTTTGCGTTGCGACATTACATCAAGGAGTTACAGCACTATCATGATGACAGAGATCCCCAGGGCTCAGTTCGTGTCAGTTGGCGCCAGGCACTATCCTAGCGGTATGCACAAGCGTGGTGTTTGCGTTGCGACATTACATCAAGGAGTTACAGCACTATCATGATGACAGAGATCCCCAGGGCTCAGTTCGTGTCAGTTGGCGCCAGGCACTATCCTAGCGGTATGCACAAGCGTGGTGTTTGCGTTGCGACATTACATCAAGGAGTTACAGCACTATCATGATGACAGAGATCCCCAGGGCTCAGTTCGTGTCAGTTGGCGCCAGGCACCATCCTAGCGGTATGCACAAGCGTGGTGTTTGCGTTGCGACATTACATCAAGGAGTTACAGCACTATCATGATGACAGAGATCCCCAGGGCTCAGTTCGTGTCAGTTGGCGCCAGGCACTATCCTAGCGGTATGCACAAGCGTGGTGTTTGCGTTGCGACATTACATCAAGGAGTAACAGCACTATCATGATGACAGAGATCCCCAGGGCTCAGATCGTGTCAGTTGGCGCCAGGCACCATCCTAGCGGTATGCACAAGCGTGGTGTTTGCGTTGCGACATTACATCAAGGAGTTACAGCACTATCATGATGACAGAGATCCCCAGGGCTCAGTTCGTGTCAGTTGGCGCCAGGCACCATCCTAGCGGTATGCACAAGCGTGGTGTTAGCGTTGCGACATTACATCAAGGAGTTACAGCACTATCATGATGACAGAGATCCCCAGGGCTCAGTTCGTGTCAGTTGGCGCCAGGCACTATCCTAGCGGTATGCACAAGCGTGGTGTTAGCGTTGCGACATTACATCAAGGAGTTACAGCACTATCATGATGACAGAGATCCCCAGGGCTCAGTTCGTGTCAGTTGGCGCCAGGCACTATCCTAGCGGTATGCACAAGCGTGGTGTTTGCGTTGCGACATTACATCAAGGAGTTACAGCACTATCATGATGACAGAGATCCCCAGGGCTCAGTTCGTGTCAGTTGGCGCCAGGCACTATCCTAGCGGTATGCACAAGCGTGGTGTTTGCGTTGCGACATTACATCAAGGAGTTACAGCACTATCATGATGACAGAGATCCCCAGGGCTCAGTTCGTGTCAGTTGGCGCCAGGCACTATCCTAGCGGTATGCACAAGCGTGGTGTTTGCGTTGCGACATTACATCAAGGAGTTACAGCACTATCATGATGACAGAGATCCCCAGGGCTCAGTTCGTGTCAGTTGGCGCCAGGCACTATCCTAGCGGTATGCACAAGCGTGGTGTTTGCGTTGCGACATTACATCAAGGAGTTACAGCACTATCATGATGACAGAGATCCCCAGGGCTCAGTTCGTGTCAGTTGGCGCCAGGCACTATCCTAGCGGTATGCACAAGCGTGGTGTTTGCGTTGCGACATTACATCAAGGAGTTACAGCACTATCATGATGACAGAGATCCCCAGGGCTCAGTTCGTGTCAGTTGGCGCCAGGCACCATCCTAGCGGTATGCACAAGCGTGGTGTTTGCGTTGCGACATTACATCAAGGAGTTACAGCACTATCATGATGACAGAGATCCCCAGGGCTCAGTTCGTGTCAGTTGGCGCCAGGCACCATCCTAGCGGTATGCACAAGCGTGGTGTTTGCGTTGCGACATTACATCAAGGAGTTACAGCACTATCATGATGACAGAGATCCCCAGGGCTCAGTTCGTGTCAGTTGGCGCCAGGCACTATCCTAGCGGTATGCACAAGCGTGGTGTTTGCGTTGCGACATTACATCAAGGAGTTACAGCACTATCATGATGACAGAGATCCCCAGGGCTCAGTTCGTGTCAGTTGGCGCCAGGCACTATCCTAGCGGTATGCACAAGCGTGGTGTTTGCGTTGCGACATTACATCAAGGAGTTACAGCACTATCATGATGACAGAGATCCCCAGGGCTCAGTTTGTGTCAGTTGGCGCCAGGCACCATCCTAGCGGTATGCACAAGCGTGGTGTTTGCGTTGCGACATTACATCAAGGAGTTACAGCACTATCATGATGACAGAGATCCCCAGGGCTCAGTTCGTGTCAGTTGGCGCCAGGCACTATCCTAGCGGTATGCACAAGCGTGGTGTTTGCGTTGCGACATTACATCAAGGAGTAACAGCACTATCATGATGACAGAGATCCCCAGGGCTCAGTTCGTGTCAGTTGGCGCCAGGCACCATCCTAGCGGTATGCACAAGCGTGGTGTTAGCGTTGCGACATTACATCAAGGAGTTACAGCACTATCATGATGACAGAGATCCCCAGGGCTCAGTTCGTGTCAGTTGGCGCCAGGCACTATCCTAGCGGTATGCACAAGCGTGGTGTTTGCGTTGCGACATTACATCAAGGAGTTACAGCACTATCATGATGACAGAGATCCCCAGGGCTCAGTTCGTGTCAGTTGGCGCCAGGCACTATCCTAGCGGTATGCACAAGCGTGGTGTTTGCGTTGCGACATTACATCAAGGAGTTACAGCACTATCATGATGACAGAGATCCCCAGGGCTCAGTTCGTGTCAGTTGGCGCCAGGCACTATCCTAGCGGTATGCACAAGCGTGGTGTTTGCGTTGCGACATTACATCAAGGAGTTACAGCACTATCATGATGACAGAGATCCCCAGGGCTCAGTTCGTGTCAGTTGGCGCCAGGCACTATCCTAGCGGTATGCACAAGCGTGGTGTTTGCGTTGCGACATTACATCAAGGAGTTACAGCACTATCATGATGACAGAGATCCCCAGGGCTCAGTTCGTGTCAGTTGGCGCCAGGCACTATCCTAGCGGTATGCACAAGCGTGGTGTTTGCGTTGCGACATTACATCAAGGAGTTACAGCACTATCATGATGACAGAGATCCCCAGGGCTCAGTTCGTGTCAGTTGGCGCCAGGCACCATCCTAGCGGTATGCACAAGCGTGGTGTTTGCGTTGCGACATTACATCAAGGAGTTACAGCACTATCATGATGACAGAGATCCCCAGGGCTCAGTTCGTGTCAGTTGGCGCCAGGCACTATCCTAGCGGTATGCACAAGCGTGGTGTTTGCGTTGCGACATTACATCAAGGAGTTACAGCACTATCATGATGACAGAGATCCCCAGGGCTCAGTTCGTGTCAGTTGGCGCCAGGCACTATACTAGCGGTATGCACAAGCGTGGTGTTTGCGTTGCGACATTACATCAAGGAGTTACAGCACTATCATGATGACAGAGATCCCCAGGGCTCAGTTCGTGTCAGTTGGCGCCAGGCACTATCCTAGCGGTATGCACAAGCGTGGTGTTTGCGTTGCGACATTACATCAAGGAGTTACAGCACTATCATGATGACAGAGATCCCCAGGGCTCAGTTCGTGTCAGTTGGCGCCAGGCACCATCCTAGCGGTATGCACAAGCGTGGTGTTTGCGTTGCGACATTACATCAAGGAGTTACAGCACTATCATGATGACAGAGATCCCCAGGGCTCAGTTCGTGTCAGTTGGCGCCAGGCACTATCCTAGCGGTATGCACAAGCGTGGTGTTTGCGTTGCGACATTACATCAAGGAGTTACAGCACTATCATGATGACAGAGATCCCCAGGGCTCAGTTCGTGTCAGTTGGCGCCAGGCACTATCCTAGCGGTATGCACAAGCGTGGTGTTTGCGTTGCGACATTACATCAAGGAGTTACAGCACTATCATGATGACAGAGATCCCCAGGGCTCAGTTCGTGTCAGTTGGCGCCAGGCACTATCCTAGCGGTATGCACAAGCGTGGTGTTTGCGTTGCGACATTACATCAAGGAGTTACAGCACTATCATGATGACAGAGATCCCCAGGGCTCAGTTCGTGTCAGTTGGCGCCAGGCACTATCCTAGCGGTATGCACAAGCGTGGTGTTAGCGTTGCGACATTACATCAAGGAGTTACAGCACTATCATGATGACAGAGATCCCCAGGGCTCAGTTCGTGTCAGTTGGCGCCAGGCACTATCCTAGCGGTATGCACAAGCGTGGTGTTTGCGTTGCGACATTACATCAAGGAGTTACAGCACTATCATGATGACAGAGATCCCCAGGGCTCAGTTCGTGTCAGTTGGCGCCAGGCACTATCCTAGCGGTATGCACAAGCGTGGTGTTTGCGTTGCGACATTACATCAAGGAGTTACAGCACTATCATGATGACAGAGATCCCCAGGGCTCAGTTCGTGTCAGTTGGCGCCAGGCACCATCCTAGCGGTATGCACAAGCGTGGTGTTTGCGTTGCGACATTACATCAAGGAGTTACAGCACTATCATGATGACAGAGATCCCCAGGGCTCAGTTCGTGTCAGTTGGCGCCAGGCACCATCCTAGCGGTATGCACAAGCGTGGTGTTAGCGTTGCGACATTACATCAAGGAGTTACAGCACTATCATGATGACAGAGATCCCCAGGGCTCAGTTCGTGTCAGTTGGCGCCAGGCACTATCCTAGCGGTATGCACAAGCGTGGTGTTAGCGTTGCGACATTACATCAAGGAGTTACAGCACTATCATGATGACAGAGATCCCCAGGGCTCAGTTCGTGTCAGTTGGCGCCAGGCACTATCCTAGCGGTATGCACAAGCGTGGTGTTTGCGTTGCGACATTACATCAAGGAGTTACAGCACTATCATGATGACAGAGATCCCCAGGGCTCAGTTCGTGTCAGTTGGCGCCAGGCACTATCCTAGCGGTATGCACAAGCGTGGTGTTTGCGTTGCGACATTACATCAAGGAGTTACAGCACTATCATGATGACAGAGATCCCCAGGGCTCAGTTCGTGTCAGTTGGCGCCAGGCACTATCCTAGCGGTATGCACAAGCGTGGTGTTTGCGTTGCGACATTACATCAAGGAGTTACAGCACTATCATGATGACAGAGATCCCCAGGGCTCAGTTCGTGTCAGTTGGCGCCAGGCACCATCCTAGCGGTATGCACAAGCGTGGTGTTTGCGTTGCGACATTACATCAAGGAGTTACAGCACTATCATGATGACAGAGATCCCCAGGGCTCAGTTCGTGTCAGTTGGCGCCAGGCACTATCCTAGCGGTATGCACAAGCGTGGTGTTTGCGTTGCGACATTACATCAAGGAGTAACAGCACTATCATGATGACAGAGATCCCCAGGGCTCAGTTCGTGTCAGTTGGCGCCAGGCACCATCCTAGCGGTATGCACAAGCGTGGTGTTAGCGTTGCGACATTACATCAAGGAGTTACAGCACTATCATGATGACAGAGATCCCCAGGGCTCAGTTCGTGTCAGTTGGCGCCAGGCACTATCCTAGCGGTATGCACAAGCGTGGTGTTTGCGTTGCGACATTACATCAAGGAGTTACAGCACTATCATGATGACAGAGATCCCCAGGGCTCAGTTCGTGTCAGTTGGCGCCAGGCACTATCCTAGCGGTATGCACAAGCGTGGTGTTTGCGTTGCGACATTACATCAAGGAGTTACAGCACTATCATGATGACAGAGATCCCCAGGGCTCAGTTCGTGTCAGTTGGCGCCAGGCACTATCCTAGCGGTATGCACAAGCGTGGTGTTTGCGTTGCGACATTACATCAAGGAGTTACAGCACTATCATGATGACAGAGATCCCCAGGGCTCAGTTCGTGTCAGTTGGCGCCAGGCACCATCCTAGCGGTATGCACAAGCGTGGTGTTTGCGTTGCGACATTACATCAAGGAGTTACAGCACTATCATGATGACAGAGATCCCCAGGGCTCAGTTCGTGTCAGTTGGCGCCAGGCACTATCCTAGCGGTATGCACAAGCGTGGTGTTTGCGTTGCGACATTACATCAAGGAGTTACAGCACTATCATGATGACAGAGATCCCCAGGGCTCAGTTCGTGTCAGTTGGCGCCAGGCACTATCCTAGCGGTATGCACAAGCGTGGTGTTAGCGTTGCGACATTACATCAAGGAGTTACAGCACTATCATGATGACAGAGATCCCCAGGGCTCAGTTCGTGTCAGTTGGCGCCAGGCACTATCCTAGCGGTATGCACAAGCGTGGTGTTTGCGTTGCGACATTACATCAAGGAGTTACAGCACTATCATGATGACAGAGATCCCCAGGGCTCAGTTCGTGTCAGTTGGCGCCAGGCACTATCCTAGCGGTATGCACAAGCGTGGTGTTTGCGTTGCGACATTACATCAAGGAGTTACAGCACTATCATGATGACAGAGATCCCCAGGGCTCAGTTCGTGTCAGTTGGCGCCAGGCACCATCCTAGCGGTATGCACAAGCGTGGTGTTTGCGTTGCGTCATTACATCAAGGAGTTACAGCACTATCATGATGACAGAGATCCCCAGGGCTCAGTTCGTGTCAGTTGGCGCCAGGCACCATCCTAGCGGTATGCACAAGCGTGGTGTTTGCGTTGCGTCATTACATCAAGGAGTTACAGCACTATCATGATGACAGAGATCCCCAGGGCTCAGTTCGTGTCAGTTGGCGCCAGGCACTATCCTAGCGGTATGCACAAGCGTGGTGTTAGCGTTGCGACATTACATCAAGGAGTTACAGCACTATCATGATGACAGAGATCCCCAGGGCTCAGTTCGTGTCAGTTGGCGCCAGGCACTATCCTAGCGGTATGCACAAGCGTGGTGTTTGCGTTGCGACATTACATCAAGGAGTTACAGCACTATCATGATGACAGAGATCCCCAGGGCTCAGTTCGTGTCAGTTGGCGCCAGGCACTATCCTAGCGGTATGCACAAGCGTGGTGTTTGCGTTGCGACATTACATCAAGGTACATTAAACGTGACCGGTATTTGAGAAGTTGGGGGAAATTACTGCTTTCGCACCTTTTGTGATCTGATTTCAATTGAAAAAGATCTGTTCCTGAACAAAAGTCGTAAATATCGAGTATCAGTTCGACATTGCTACTCGGATTGTAAGAGTCTTGTCAGTGACCCACTTGCCCTAATTAGCGATTACAGATTATATATTCCGGCGCCAACAGACTTGTCCACGAGTCTGCTTTCTAGCGAGCGAAATGCGAGCGATCAGCCAGATAAGTTTGAAGAATGTCCTCCTTCACTTAAAAACAGACAGAAGAAACATAGGTCTGGGACACGATGAAACCAGCAAGTGCATTCCTGGGATCGCGCAGAGCAAGGCATGGCTTTCAATGTTGTATCTACTTTAATTTATGACAGATGGAACCTATCTTATAATTTTGGTTCATAGAATACTATACTATACGAAAAATATAAGAAATGCTCCATCTGTCAGAAATTGAAGTATACACATTATTGAAAGTATGGCTTGCGTTGTGTGAGCAAATGTTTTAATTAGATGGTTCATCGACGAGGCGCCTCCATTGACACACAGTGTAGAGATGCTACTAGGCCATGGCCATGGGTACTTTATTTCCGATTTGGTAACTAAAAAGTACGGGCTTAATTTACAGGACTATGGATTACAAGATATTTTTTAAATGGATTGGCGCTAGTTTCGTCCTGATCAGTCTCGCCATTTTCTAGGATGGCATCACTTCAGCGGTTGAAAAACAAACATGCAGATCTTTCACTTACAGTCGGGGCGCCGAGTGTTTGAACTCTCAACAGAATGCGCTGTTTGGCAGTTTTTCTGCTAGGTCGAGAAAGGCTTCATTGCGCGCTCATCTTGCAATGACGTCTTTCTCGGCCTAACAGAGCAAGTGACGATGGCTCCATCTGGTGAGAGTTCAGACACTCGGCGCCCCGTCTGTATACGAATGTGTAGGCATATTCGTAGGTATTTGGTTCTCAAAAATGTGGATTCATTTGCCTGCTGCACTGTTTGAAGTTTGAACAGTGAGCTTTTGTTGTCTATTTTACATGCAATCACTCAATTTCAGCACGAACATCGGGGAGTGTCACCCCTCCTCCCAAGTGTCCCACGAGACCAATGCCCATGTTTATTTACGAATCTTCGTGCCGTTGGCGAGACATTCAGCATGTCGAGGCATGCGTTATAAAGTGAGGTTATGTATGAGTGGTGGTTACCTGAGGTAGTGCAGGTCGCTGATCTCCTTCATGCACAGCCAGCAGAACTCTGCGCCGCACACCGCGCAGGTCATGTGATTGCAGGAGCCGTCGTCCATCTTGACGATCAGCACTTGGCAGCGCGGACACGGCTTGATGTCGTCTCCTGAGGACAAGAATAACACGGTGTCACCCTCCAGTGCACACCCTCCACTCCAGTAGCAACACCCTTTCATGATCAACCATCCTCCAGTAGCAACACCCTTTCATGATACCATCCTCCAGTAGCAACACCCTTTCATGATCGACCATCCTCCAGTACAACACCCTTTCATGATACCATCCTCCAGTAGCAACACCCTTTCATGATCGACCATCCTCCAGTACAACACCCTGATTGATACCATCCTCCAGTAGCAACACCCTTTCACGTTCGACCATCCTCCAGTAGCAACACCCTTTCATGATACCATCCTCCAGTAGCAACACCCTTTCATGATCGACCATCCTCCAGTACAACACCCTGATTGATACCATCCTCCAGTAGCAACACCCTTTCACGATCGACCATCCTCCAGTAGCAACACCCTTTCATGATACCATCCTCCAGTAGCAACACCCTTTCACGATCGACCATCCTCCAGTAGCAACACCCTTTCATGATCGACCATCCTCCAGTAGCAACACCCTTTCACGATCGACCATCCTCCAGTAGCAACACCCTTTCATGATCAACCATCCTCCAGTACAACACCCTGTCATGATACCATCCTCCAGTAGCAACACCCTTTCACGATCGACCATCCTCCAGTAGCAACACCCTTTCATGATCAACCATCCTCCAGTACAACACCCTGTCATGATACCATCCTCCAGTAGCAACACCCTTTCACGATCGACCATCCTCCAGTAGCAACACCTTTTAACGATCGACCATCCTCCAGTAGCAACACCCTGTCATGATCGACCATCCTCCAGTAGCAACACCCTTTCACGATCGACCATCCTCCAGTAGCAACACCCTTTCACGATCGACCATCCTCCAGTAGCAACACCCTTTCACGATCGACCATCCTCCAGTAGCAACACCCTTTCACGATCGACCATCCTCCAGTAGCAACACCCTGTCATGATCGACCATCCTCCAGTAGCAACACCCTTTCACGATCGACCATCCTCCAGGAGCAACACCCTTTCACGATCGACCATCCTCCAGTAGCAACACCCTGTCATGATCGACCATCCTCCAGTAGCAACACCCTTTCACGATCGACCATCCTCCAGTAGCAACACCCTTTCACGATCGACCATCCTCCAGTAGCAACACCCTTTCATGATCGACCATCCTCCAGTAGCAACACCCTTTCACGATCGACCATCCTCCAGTAGCAACACCCTTTCACGATCGACCATCCTCCAGTAGCAACACCCTGTCATGATCGACCATCCTCCAGTAGCAACACCCTTTCACGATCGACCATCCTCCAGTAGCAACACCCTTTCACGTTCGACCATCCTCCAGTAGCAACACCCTTTCACGATCGACCATCCTCCAGTAGCAACACCCTTTCACGATCGACCATCCTCCAGTAGCAACACCCTTTCATGATCGACCATCCTCCAGTAGCAACACCCTTTCACGATCGACCATCCTCCAGTAGCAACACCCTTTCACGATCGACCATCCTCCAGTAGCAACACCCTTTCATGATTGACCATCCTCCAGTAGCAACACCCTTTCACGATCGACCATCCTCCAGTAGCAACACCCTTTCACGATCGACCATCTTCCAGTAGCAACACCCTTTCAAGATCGACCATCTTCCAGTACAACACCCTGTCATGATACCATCCTCCAATAGCAACACCCTTTCACGATTGACCATCCTCCAGTAGCAACACCCTTTCACGATCGACCATCCTCCAGTAGCAACACCCTTTCATGATCGACCATCTTCCAGTGGCAACACCCTTTCAAGATCGACCATCCTCCAGTACAACACCCTGTCATGATACCATCCTCCAGTAGCAACACCCTTTCAAGATCGACCATCCTCCAGTACAACACCCTGTCATGATACCATCCTCCAGTAGCAACACCCTTTCACGATCGACCATCCTCCAGTAGCAACACCCTTTCACGCAACGTCACTTCGAGCATGTTCTACCGCAAGCAAGTGCCGATGCTGGATTGCTGAATAGGGGCGCCAGTATTCAAATGTCAAGTCCACAATGCTCATTTTAAATTGTTTAAATATGGCTACATGTACTGAATCTCATTATGTTAAAAAAAAATCTATACGAATATAAATTAATATAACTTATAAAGAAGTTTTTAATTACCACTCGGGGCCTATTCTATAACGAAAACGAAATCATTCCGGCCTGGAATCATATCACGGCCATAAGAATAACATTGATCTGAAATGATTCCAGGCCGAAATGATATCGTTTTTGTTATAGAATAGGCCCACTGAGAAAAGAAACTTTTAGTGCTAGTTTTTCAATACCATTCATTGTAAAGTACTATTTATTTGCTAACTGCTTGTGAAGTCGACATTCTATATATACAGTGGTCATCGCTGGCTCTTAGAAAAATAAATGGACCGTTTGGACCTCTGCAATTAACGTGCACTAAGGTTTTTCAAGCAGAAACCCCTTTTTGTTTTCGAGGAAGGGACGACTTTCTTGATCTCTTTTAACGCTGTATTTATTTATGGGGTTATATCCATAAAACCAATGTTTGCTCATTAACCAATGAACTCACAGCCTTCCATTACAGTAATAACAAATTAAAATGAATAATAATGTTTGATTTATTGCTTATCTTATATAATTCCCATGTAAATCTACGTTATTTCCGGCAAGTGATGATCGATGATGTACGGGCTTGCTAGAAGTCATTCTAATTGATCACCTTCCTTGCCAAGATAAAGACTAATCAGTTTGGAGGTCGACAAAGTGGGCGAGTGTCATAGGCACTGCATACAGACAATTCCGTGTCATTCTGCCGTACATTACAGATGTAAGTACACGCAGTTGACAATAATACCTTGTTGGAAGCACCACATGGCCACTGAAAACATGTGGAATGCTGATTAGCTCTATAGCTAGTTAGTTATACGCACACTAGGGGCAGGCAAAGCCGAATTCATGCAATATTTATCACACGTTTTTCTCCGAAATTCATTCAAATTACATTATTTGATTATACAATTGAAATTAAATTATAACAAAATACAGGTCCTCATACTAATGAAGAATTTTGTGTAGATGAAACATGTCTCGCGATGACCATTCATTTCTTCGGTGGAGTTTTAGAAGTTCATCCAGTATTTAATTATGTTATCGTGCGGGTAAAAAAATATGTAAACTATCTTCCGTAATACCTACCCGCTTTTGTCTCCGGGTGCAATATAAAAACATAACATCGTAGAACATACAAACATTTATGAGCTTTTGTATTCTACTCGTACAAAATGATTTCGGAGAAAACGTGAGATAATATTGCAGTTTTCACCCATGGCGGCCCACGTTTGCCTCATTCGCGACAAGGCGATCGAGTTCAAAACAAGCGACCCGGCGAAATATCACCGATTATCTCAACAGGAAATTTCTCGGAAAACTTGACGTCATGGCATTGTCTAGGGGACCAGCTGATTACAGAGATTAAAGACAAATAAACTGGATAAGCGACTAATTGGCGTGTAGCGAGGCGACACTTGTCATTCGTCAGTGCCTACGGCGGCGTGCCCGCTAGGACATGCCTGCACGGGCGCCGGGGGGATGAAGTGGGCGTTTGCATATTTGAAATCAAATATTATGTTACAAAATTAACACCTTCTTTTCGGCTCAAGACATTCGCCATACGCAGATCCAGGCGCGTAAGGGGGGGGGGGGGGGGGGAGGGGAGAGGGAGAGAGATCGGGGGACAACCTCCCCCCCCCACTCGAGCAGGCTGACCCCCTATTCACCATTAGATTAGGTTGATTAGATTATTAGGGTTTAACGGCGCGTCAACGACGAGGTTATATTGCGCACATTATTTTTTTTACTTTAAACTTTGTTGAATTAAGTGGAGGACAAGGGGAGGGGGTCGACCTAACGGGCCCGATCCGGGGGAGTCCAGCACTGGTGGGAAGGCCAGGCTGGAATGGGGACGGACCGGAGGGAGTGAGGATTCGGGCCGGCGGAACCCGATTTCAGGGGGATCACCATCTCGAGGGGGAAGGCCGGCCCGATGGGGACCGCAAATTCAAGTGAGGGCATGGATAGGTCGATCCTGGCTGCTCTATGTCTGGACCTCACCACTGATCTGTCCGACATGGGTAGCCCTTACACAAGAGCATATGCTCGCCGGCGTAGCTGCAATGGATCATTGGCCTACACAAACCCCACCACCGCGTAAAGGTGGCAGCCGTCGGGGGGTCGCCTATTCACCATACAAAATTAAGTTTAGTGTCCAAGAACCACTTAAAAATTGTTTAAATATTCTGAACATATAGGGAACTAAATTTGCTGACGAAGAGTGCCAAATCTAAAAAGAGCTTTACTGTGTTGCAGTGCAGCCTGCAGGTATATTTTCATTTCAGCATTGACTATATTGTTTTCTCGAGTGGTAATGATTCTGGCGTTACGCATCTCCCTGCCAGTCTCGTGTGATATCTTCTCATTGCCATTGCAGTGACATTGCAGCGAGATCACACAACGACGAGGAAGATAACGTACAGGTTCAGTGAAGCGTCAGAGAAAAAAGATATCGATTTCGAATGACCATGTGCTGGCACTTGTATGTCTTCCAATCCAATCATTGTGATCAGGAAGTAAGTGGACACTGCTGGATAAGACTCGAGTTTCTTCCATGGACGCGATGTTTTGCCGCCGCGTCAAGGTATTGCAGACGCTCCCATTGGCTGAAGACGAACAGCGCATGCGCACAACACCACTTCACAATACTACTTCCGCCGCTACCGCAACGCGGTCAAATAAATTTTGGTTGGATCCACTTTCGGCGGCGATTCGCGTGACGTCACGCGTTGCTGCGATTCGAGCTGCATTGATTGGCTGAGAGGGGGTTTTTTCTTGCCGCGTTGCGGCAAAAAAAACGCGACCATGGAAGACGGGCTTAAGCATCTAAAATAGTCACACATTTGCTATGCGGGCAGCCTATCTTTACGGTGTTGCGGGATGTTCTAGAATGTTCTTAAATATCGCCGCGAATGCCTATTTTTACGGTGCTTCCAGAAACAATTATGATTCTGACGTTTCTTGATGTAGAACAAAATAAGCACGTGAAAGCTTTGAATCTCGTAAATATGGTAATGAACTCACCATGAACTCACAACCATCCATTGAGTATGGAATATAGGTACCTACTTGCATAATGGTGACGTTACATTTTCTTTTATTACAGAGCGAATGTCAACTTAATTGTTAAAATTGGCTCCAATCTTGTGTAGAATATAATCATCTCTATAATAGAATCTAGAATAGAACCTGTGGAACTCTGAGGAAATCTCTTATTATCAAGGCTTGTATCCTGGAGAACCAGGATAATTTGCATGGGAAGGGACACCTGATAATTCTAAAAATAGTTCTGTGATAAGGAAAAAGTATTGTCCTGGTGGGCGTAATATCATACTTCTGTTGCTGATAGTAAAGTCACAATGTGGCAAGTGCAGTATTGATTGAGCATGGACAGGCCATTCCCTGCTATGGTACAAAGAGAATAGTTCATGGTTCATTTGATCTAGTGGCACGTTTAAAAGAATCCATCTGGAAAACCGAATGTTACTGCCCGAGTCAACTTGCTCTTATGATAAGAAAAGTTCCAATTCCAAAATAATAATAATAACTAACTGGTATTCGGTACTGTTCACCACACCTTTGTGTAACTATCGCTTCGAGTACCTATATCTTTTGCTTGAAGCCCATAAAACAACAAGACACAAGGCAGATAATTGCCGCTATTGGGAAAAGTCGGCTGTGAAAAGGGTAAAAGACTCATGGTGTTTAAGGTAGGTTGGAGGTTAAGAGACTATCATCACTTGTTTTGGTGGGAATTGAAACTTGATTGTAACTCATAAGATCAAAACATACTGCACTCCTATTGGTCAAAATCCCGCCAAGAGTTGATATTTTGAAACAAGTTCTTCTGAACTGAATACAACAATAAGCAGCAGTTATGTCACTTTCGCTCAGAATTTCATGAAATAATGTAAAAGATCAAGGATACGATCGTGGAATTCTCTTGGATAACAAAATCCTCCGAGTGCACCGGCCATTTCGCCATCGCACTCTGGAACCCTATTTTCGAGAGTTCCATCCGTTCCTCTATACCTACGAATTCACGGCCACCTGATGTCAGACCAAACAAAATTTCATATGGATTTGGCAGATTGAATGCTATTTAGATTTAGTTCGGCCTTATGTCACTTTGACATCATTTTATACGAGCACTCGAACGATTTCTAAAATAGGGTTCCTTGTCCTCGAAGCGAGAGTAAATAAGTGACAAAGTGACTCACTATGCTGCGAGTCTTGACTAAAGCTGACGGAGGACGAGCGCATGTTGGCCGACCGAAGCGCTCGGGCCGCGTCGCACGTCTGATTGGCGTGCCACTCGGCCTTGCAGTGGTAGCAGAAGTAGGCGTCGCAGCCGGGCCGCTCGCACTTGATCTTGGGGCAGCTGGCGCAGCCGGCGGCGATCACGGCAAAGGTGCAGTCGGGCGCGGGGCACCAGCGCGTGTCCGGCTCCACCGCCAGCACGCGCCGCACCATGAAGTCCTCGTACTTGTCGTACTGCGCCGAGTCGTTCAGCACCATGCGGATGTCTGCGGAGAAGACACACATAAGGTTTATTACCGATTACGACTGATACAAGTTCTCCAGAACTAACATGATACCTGGTAGACTACGTTATCCTAACCTAATCTATCCTAATCCTATCCAAATCTACTAAACTTTTCTACCTTGTAGAAAATAACAAGAAATGATCTCAAAATTGGTATGAAAAAAATCTTGTTATTCATTCTGATGTGCTAATCGTGCAAACCGAATGTGCGAACCGAAAACGAAGCGAATTTGATGCAAAGTATGGGGCTTTATATAGTTTTTTATTTGAGGTTATACACAAAATATATTTTTAAGCAAGTTTGAACAATAAATGTTGAGATTCGTTTTCTTCACAAAAAAGACTAGTCTATTCTGAACATCTACACAGGAGAAGGCTGTAATGTTCAGTGTAACATCACTGTCTATCCTCCAGACAATATCAGTTAGGAGAAGACTACAAGAAAAGCACACACGGTTGCCAAATGTATCTAAAGGATGCCAATCGTCTTACTGACGATGCCGGAAGAGTAATTGTGAAACGATTCATTGAGAAGGCATCAATATTATTAACTTGAATTGTAATTTATGTAAATGTGAAACCATTGTCAAGATATGAGAGAGATATTTTGAAATGTAAAGTAAAGGATATCGTCATTTTATTGTGGCGTGGACAAGGAAGGGTAAAACCATATCAACTTGCTACAGAGCATCAACATTATCATGAGTAGTCATTTATTTAGACTTTTATTTCGGTAATCAGGGTGATAAATACCGAGAGTAGCGAACATCCCTACGGTACTCTTATGACACTCTTCTCTTGCCTGCACTGCCCAGGTCAAACCGTTCAATCAATCGATCTGACATTTTGCACACATACTAATGCAATATAAGCGGTCTCTGGGATCGGTTTTGAACAGGATCCTGTGATTGGTTGACACCTACATGACAATGGACTGTAACTCACACCGTTTGACCTTTCAAACCGAACATTTTCACAGTTTTTCAGGCCGTCTTCGAGTTTAAGGGTTATAAATTTCATGAAAATCCGTTGCTCGATTAAAATTAAAATGGTCAGATCAATTTCAAATTTTGCATGACCCCAACCATTTTCTCGTCTTTAAAATTTTTACAACCCAATCAGTAGAGAACATGCTCTTATTGACCTTTTTACTTGTTGAAATAGAAGTCAGAAATGAAGAATAATATATGAATGGCAATTAATGAATGAGATTAAAAAAATATATCCTATCCTATCGTAAAAAAAACTAAAGTGCGTTACAATATTTTTACTGTAAAATAACTACTAATCCATAACATTGTCTAAACTGCACCAAAGTCCTTCTGCCAACATAAAACACCTGTGTATACCACGGGCGGCGTAGGCATGTATGTTTGCAGACGATGTTGATTGGTGTGAAACAAACCCATCGGGACGCGTCCAATGTTAATATCAATTCACACACTCCCATTGAAATTCCCAATGTATACATCCAACGCATTTAGCAATTTGCAGCTACTTATTACTTAATCAGCCTCTGCACAATTCGTTGATTACTAATCACAGCACACGCCGCCGCACGCATATTCCACATGAAACACGCATTTGCATATCAAGCGGCAGTGCAGTGGTGACGTCATATGTGAACATAGAGCAATGAAAACATGGATCTGAAACTGAATCAACTGCAGGGGGCACGAAAAGCTCTGTGTAACGCGTTGATAAGCGAGCCTTCGTATTGCATGCGAATTGACATGCACTTGCAAGTTTATGCTCTACAGACCTTGGAAAGAGCCGAAACGAAATGCTCCAAACCAGCAGTAATAAATTATCTGAAAATTCCCTTCAAGAATTTGACGAATATTCCAACACGCATAAATGTACCTACGTAAAATGTCAAATAGCCTCCAGTAATATTTATCCCCATAAAAAACACTCCGTGTAAAAAAAACAGCCAAGTCTCTTCAACTAAAAAAAAATTATAAATCTAAAAATTCTGCACTGAAACGTAGTGATATCAAAAAATGAGCCAAGTCAAAACTTTATTTGAAAATTAAAAAATACTTAGCGCATCGTGTATATAAATAGCTTAGAAGTATAGGCTAGATATAAATACATATACTTATACTATACCTACAATGCCCTAAAAAAACGATGCGCCAAGTATTTTTTAATTTTCAAATAAAGTTTTGACTTGGCTCATTTTTTGATATCACTACGTTTCAGTGCAGAACTTTTAGATTTTTAATTTTTTTTTAGTTGAAGAGACTTGGCTGTTCTTTTTACACGGAGTGTTTATTATGGGGATATCACTTATTTTTTTAGTTTATTTACACAACTTGTAAAACTTATTGGGGCAACAATGACTAATTCCTTTAAAAAAATACGCCATTTCCGAATTAGTTACTAAGAAAAATATTGTTTGGAGCTAAATATAAACTTAAAGTGATATGCCATGAATAGGGATGTTCTATGGAAATTTTTCCGTGGACAAATTTCCGACGGAAAGAAAAATATGGAAATTTCCCAGACTTACCCATATTTTTCCATAAAAGTGGAAAAATTGAAATTTCTTACTCTAATTGTAGTTGTAATTAAAATTTAATTTTGATAATGAAACACACTCTGTTTTGCCAACTATAATAAGTGTGTACAATCTGATCAATGAAAATAGCCAGCTTTCACGTGTGGATAACAATGAATAGGTTTTTGAGAGCCCAATAATTTGCATAACTACGTGCTATCTAGTATTCTTTATAGTCCGTTGTATGCAATTGGCAACTTTACTGAAATAATTCTGTTCGCATGTATAGACCAATCCCCATAAAAAAACACTCCGTGTAAAAATACCAGCCAAGTCTCTTCAACTTAAAAAAAAAATGAAATCTAAAAATTCTGCACTGAAAAGTAGTGATATCAAAAAATTAGCCAAGTCAAAACTTTATTTGAAAATCAAAAAATACTTGGCGCATCGTGTACATAAATAGCTTGGAAGTATAAGCCAATTATAAATTATACATGAAATATACATATACATAGTATACCTATAATGCCCTAAAAAAAACGATGCGCCAAGTATTTTTTGATTTTCAAATAAAGTTTTGACTTGGCTAATTTTTTGATATCACTACTTTTCAGTGCAGAATTTTTAGATTTCATTTTTTTTTAAGTTGAAGAGACTTGGCTGGTATTTTTACACGGAGTGTTTTTTTATGGGGATATCACTAGTTTTTTTAGTTTATTTACACAACTTTTAACACATATCGGAGCAACAATGACTAATTCCTTTAAAAAAATAGGCCATTTCCGAATTGGTTACTACGAAAAAATGTGTTTGGGGCTAAATATAAGCTTGTTTTGATATTCCATGAAGAATTGCGAAAGCATTGTTCCAATAGGTCCAGCCGTTTTCGAGATATGGCATCACTTCCGGTTTTCATAATGGCGGCTGAAATTACAGCCACCTAGAATTTATTTCTATAAATGTTATGTATCATTATAAGCCTTCTGAATTTGTAGTTATTGTAGTAAGAGTTAATTCAAGTCTGATTCTTCATTTTTATGACGTCATTTCCGGTTTCGGTAATAGTAAATGTATATTTTGACTATTGATATTCCATAAAGATGACCGTCTGAATCATTTGGCGATAGTTTTATTCCGATCGGTGTAGTCGTTTTCGAGATATGACGTCACTTCCGGTTTCAAAATGGCGCCTTCCGGTTGGTTTTATAAAAAGGCACCTCGGACGCCAAAAGTGCAAATGTGGTAAAAATTTCAAGTCGATCGGTCGACCGAAAAAATATTTATAGCTCAAAAAATGGGCCAAGTCAAAACTTAATTTTAAAAACCAAAATATACTTGGCGCATCGTTTTTTAGGGCATTATAGGGATAATATATATATTTAGGTACCTACAATTTATTTTTGTCATATACTTTTTATATACACGATACGCCAAGTATATTTTGGTTTTTAAAATTAAGTTTTGACTTGGCCCATTTTTTGATATCACTACTTTTCAGTGCTGACTTTTTAGATTTATTTTATTTTTTTATAGTTGAAGAGACTTGGCTGGTATTTTTACACGGAGTGTTTTTTATGGGTAAATATTACTGGATTAATTTCAAAACTAACAAATTGAGAAGAATTTATATCAAATAGCCTCGTCTGAAAATTGACAAAAACACCTAAAACGTTGATCCCGATGACCATGCAAAATGGGGGGATAGAATAGCGCCTAATGGAATAACGCCTAATTTGGAATAATGTCTAAAATACCGTTAGATGTTATTACAATGGAATAACGTCTAAAGAGTTTTAGGCGTTATTCCACATGAAATTGTCATTTTAAAATTAGATGTTGTTCCACTGGCATAACGTCTAAAATAAATTTAGAGATTATTCCAGTGGAATAAGCACTAATATGAAATTAGACGTTGTTCCTATGGAATAACGCCTAAATTAAAATTATACTTTAATCAAGGTCAAAAAGATGATTAGGTTCGCGAATAATGTAATACCGCCTAATTTGGAATAATGTCTAAAATGCCGTTATATGTTATTCCGATGGAATAACGTATAAAGTGTTTTAGGCGTTATTCCACATTAAATTGTCGATTTAAAATTAGATGTTGTTCCACTGGAATAATGACTAAAATAAAATTAGATATTATTCCAATGGAATAACAGCTAAAATAAAATTAGACGTTGTTCCAATGGATTAACATCTAAAATAAAATTAGATGTAGATCCAGTGGAATAATGCCTAAAACATTATAAGGTATTTTTCTGTTGGAATAACGACTAAAAGGGAATTAGTCGTTGTTCCAATGGAATATCATATAAAATAAAATTAGATGATATTCCAGTGGAATAACGTCTAAATCATTATATGGTATTTCTCTCTTCGAATAACGACTACAAGTTAAATAGTCGTTGTTCTAATGGAATAACGTCTAGATGTAAAAAAAGGTGTGGGGGGTGCCGGGGTAGCTGTTTACTTGGCACCCTCCAGTTTCACACCTTTTTTCTTAATAGCTTTTTGGGGGTAGTCGCACTAATGGAACTAGTCGCACTAATTCGCACTAATTTCGCACTAAATATCTGCAAAGTTTGAACCGTTTATCTCTTGTGGGGGGGGGGGGGGGGGGGTGCTGTGATCCTGGCACCCCACCACACCTTTTGCTTAATAACTTTTTAGGGGTAGTCGCACTAATTCTGGAACTAGTCGCACTAATTCGCACTAATTCCGCACTATATATCTGCAAAGTTTGAACCGTTTATCTCTTATGGGGGGTGCTGTGAACCTGGCACCCCCCCACACAATTTGCTTAATAACTTTTTAGGGGTAGACGCACTAATTCTGGAACTGGTTGCACTAATTCACACTAATTCCGCACTAAATATTTGGAAAGTTTCATCCCTCTAACTTGAGTGGGGGGTGCCAGGTTCACGCACCTCAGTTACCCCTGTGGGCATTATACGCAGCAATACCTGCCTCCCACTCATGGAACTCATGACTCACATTTCAACGCTCGTACACCATCTTTGGAACTCCCCTCGTACTAATTACCAACATGCCAACGTCATTGATGACGTCTCCATTTACGGCGGCAAATATATTTTTTTAAATCACAGAAGGAATCATACCATGCACAATCAAATTGACTGCATTGCTCATCGTGAAATGAAACTATATTTGTAATCTTGGGGTGAATCCACGCCAAGGCAATGTTGAAATATGAGGGTACGACTCCGATTTTGTTCATATTTGGTACCTATACATGTTAGGAAGCCGAAAGAAACACATGGCTCTTTCAGCGTTTTTCATATTTTGAACGGGGTCCGAGAAACGGGCCCCTCAAAAAGTCATTAATTCTTTTTAGAAATGGTTTTTAGGAATGGTAAAAGTTACCATTCTACTACAACTTTGCAAGGATGTTAAACATACAGGATACACATATATATTTTTTACAAATATCAAAAAATACTTTTTAAGGGGGGGGGGGGGGGGGGGGGGGGGGGTCGTTTTAAGGACAAATTTGGGAATCCTCCCCACTATTTAATATTTGTGTCTAAATAAAATTATAAAAAATTATTCATTTAAAGATCTTCATTTCTTAAAAAAAATTAAGTCTCTTTCACTAACGGTTATAAAAAACAATTGTTTTAAAAAAGCAAGGCCCACCTGAAAATGACTTTTTGAGGGGCCCGTTTCTTGGACCCCGTTCAAAATATGAATAAAAGCTGAAAGAGCCATGTGTTTCGTTCGTTCGGCTTCCTAACATGTGTATACCAAATATGAACAAAATCGGAGTCGTACATGAAAATCGATTTGATGCTTTGGCTTGGTTGAATCAAACGATATCTAGTGGAGCGGTCGCTCCACCCAGCCAAGTCGTACTATACACTCACACTCACTCAACATACCGTAATTGCCTAATAAACTGAGGAGCAGACCAACCACTTTTACTGTAATTACTAATATCAGAGAACAAATGTTCCTTATCACTTCCAATATTACATTAAAACTTGGCTTACATTATACATTATACGACTAGCAAAAAATATTAGCTATGCTGTTACATCCGTTCATAATCACATTCATTCAATTAAGAAATATTTATTGATTAAAAGTCATTTCTTATTGATACAATTGATACTATACTGTCAATTCCTCTATGTCATAATAATGAAACTCAATATCAACGTGACACTTTTTATTCTGATAATTCTGGATTTATTTCATCATGTATTTTCTAATTCTTTGTACCTGACTTGGGATCGTCGATGCTTCCGAGATAACAATTCGGTACTTACAAACAATGTGGCAGAGGTGACGTCATGATCAATGAAGATATTTTTACTTCTACGAGACCAACACATTTACAAGATACATTGTTACAGAAATAGAAATGTGATTTTATTATAAGAGGGAAAAATGTTATCAATACTTGAATCACTGAAAAAAAAACGGAAAAACCCCCCGGAAAATAAACCCTGGAAAAAATACCCCTGTAACGGGTTGATGAGCGAGCACCCAAACGCGCAACATCTCCAACTGGAATATCGTAATATATATACAGAAAACATAATAGGTTCAATTGCGTACTAAATCCACGCAATAGAACATTGCCAGTGAAATAAAACTATAGTCAATTAATGGGTTCAATTGCGGGAAAAAATTACACAATCGGAGACCAAGCCTAATGAATTGGTGACATCACTGTAGCGAAAAATCTGCAGCAATGTCTGCTCTCTAAAAGAAACAGGACGCGAATTAGTTGCTTGAAGGTGCACTTCCGGCGCTAGTCGTTCCTTCAGGCTACATGCTAATAATAGAGGGGTAGGGGAAGGGGGTTTTGTCGTCACTTAGTAGGCGCTGCGCTGGGCCCGGTAGAGTTGGCAATAGAGGGGTAGAGGGGAAGGGGTTGATAGTGGTTGGACAGTGGAAAATCGTTTTTTTTAATTTAATTTTAACCAATTACAGAATTTGGTTGAAACTTTGTAATATTTGAGACAATGTAGGTCGCAATGACTTAGCAAAATTTCAAATTGATCGGACGTTCAATTCGGAAGTTATCGGAAGTTAATTTTTTCAAAACTCAAAATTTTGGTTAACCAATCATCGGATTTCAAAAAAAAACTATACAGCAAAGCCCAGAGGTGGTCCGAACATGTGTGCAAATTTCAGATCGGTCGGATAAAAACTGTGACCTGTATTGCTCCAGTAACAGAAAAAAACACACGAGAAAAAAACAGATGTCCGTGCCAAAAGAAGCCAAAAGGAGACGCTCGCTTCGCTCGCTCAATAAGAGGGAAAAATGTTATCAATACTTGAATCACTGAAAAAAAACGGGGAAAACCCCCCGGAAAATAAACCCTGGAAAAAATACCCTCGGAAATTAAACCCATGCTTCGTATGGTGCAACATGCAAGCACTTCCTACAGCCGTTCTGTTATGTTTTCAGTGCATCGATTCCTATTTTATCAAAAATATCTTTCAATTCGCTTATTTCTTGCGTTTGATTTGAATTTATTTGGATTTCATTTTTCACCTGATATTTGATCACTGTCAGTTATTGATAGTTTGAAGAGTTGAGTTACTTCATGGAGTTATAATGTTACAATGAAAACAAATTAATAATTAATATAGCTTTATAAAATATACTTATATTATTTATAAACCTTCCAAATTGAAAAATTACAGAAACGTGGAATTATTTCTTGTCCATCTTCCTCATTCTTCCACCATTTCAAACATTCTCTTTCTATTTAAAAGAACAACAACACATTTTAGGCCTAAAACTGTTTTTCTGACAATTCTAATTATTTCAACTCCACAAACATAGTATATACCTATTAAGGATGAACCATCGCTTTGATTGACTATATTCATAACATGAGATAAATTAATTCAGAAAACGCGTGTTTAAACTTTAAATCATAGTTTTATAATGTATTATGTGGAGAATAATAGGTACGATATGAGGTGATGAGGATTTTTTTAACAACGTTTTTCGGTAAATAATTTTGTTAAGAATACAGCAGTGGTTTTTACTAGTTCAGTTGGCCATAATTATATCAAGATTTTCAAACATTTAAAGGCCATGCATTATCTCAGAAATGAAGTCGATGACAAGAGTATTTTAAGTTTTCAATGCATTCAGTATTAGTCGAAGAATATATCATTAGTTTTCTGTTGAAATTGTTGGTACGGATTAAAAAAAATTTAGAATAATGTAGGAAATAATTTCGTTCCCCCATAAGAGCCATGTAAAAATCTCGAACTTTTAAAACGTTTTACACAAAAGTTAGGTCTGTAAGGTACACATTTTTTTATCTTATATTGTAGATAATACTATAAGGAACAAAATAAAATTGATTTGAAAAAAATCGTTGGTAGATGACCTGGCGCTGGTTCATCCTTAAAAAATATAATTTCTGCATTGTCTTTCATGTAGTACCAAGTTATTTTTAACATGACAAAGCTTGTGATTATTTTATTATCTAGATATTTTAAGCCATTTTGCAATAAAGTTGCTATTCTATATTTTGCTCCAAGCCACCCACCGTAGTAATATGTTAAGTAGGTAAGTCCAGATTTAAGTAAATTGGCAATGAAAGTGAAAATTTGCCTTCACGACCTTCATAATTCATATTACCTTCATATTACAGCGGGGGTTTTATTTCCAGGGTTTTATTTTCCTGGGGTATTTTTCCGTGGTTTCTTTTCCGTTTTTTTCCCCCTTTTTTATTTTCCGCCAACCACAATGCTTGAATGCATTTTGTACGGCAGCATATTATTTTATTGTAATGATAAATTTAAATATTCAGATTGTAATAGCTGTGGACCTCACAATGACGTTTTAAATAATGTGAAAAGAAACATTCAATCAATTATTTCCTATCGTACTTATGACGTAATTGAATGCAATGATTGCATCAAGTCATGGCTGGGGTTTATTATTTGGAAAATCAGTCACATTCTCCACTGTTATTTCGATGTTGCAGCCACCTAAATCGCGGTGGGGATGAAATGAAGGTTCATTTCATTAGGGTAGTCCACCTACCTGTCCTTCTATGTCTAATAATAAGCCTAGATTTTCTGGGCTTTGAATATCAAATGTATTTGCAACTGCACTAAACCAGTCACTCTAATCCAACCAAGCAAACAAGCTTTATCTCAGACTTTTGGCCACCGCGACAATCAACGTCTAAATTGACCCATCGAACAAAACTCTGAACAAAAAAAAGTTCAGTCAATAAATAACATAGGTACATAAAATGGGTAATAACAGAAGAAGGGGAAATGGGAAAGCAGATTTCAACGGGATTGTGGGAAGGTCGGCTAAGAAGAAAATAAGTTTTTAATATTTTTTTTAATATTTTTTTAATAAAAAATCGAGACTGTTGAGAAACGTAGTATAGTACGTTGTAGGTGGGAGGGTGGATGGGGGGGGGGGGGGTTGCATTGCATTTCCCCCATTCCACCAAAATGCATATTTAACAACGTTAGATATTTTATGTTATACAAGGGCCTAATCTTGCTATCCCCCCCCCCCCCCCCCCCCTATTCCCGCTCAATATTAAAACGTAATAAAGACGCATTCTACTGTCTTCCTTCCTCTATGACATAATAATGAAACTCAATATCAACGTGACACTATTTTATATTATTCTGATGATTCTGGATACATTTAAAGTATTTTCTTTGTGCCTTATTTATACGCTAACGAATTACTTTTTTACAGGCACTGCTTCCACAAAGAATTACACTTATGTGTACCGGATTTTATACAATTTATTTCATATTTTTAAATGTAAATTTCAAATTTTGTCGTTTATTTTGAAAAGAAAGTATTTCTAGTAAGTAGTACTAGTAGTAACAATTTAGGTGTTATTAGATATGATAAGATGGAATAATATGAATTAATTAGTTTATTCTTTTATTTCAAAAATACGATTAAATATTTGGAAATGTCATTGACTTGGCTCCTTTTTTGATATCACTCCTTTTCGGTGTTGAATTTTTTTTGAAGTAAAGAGACTTGGCTGCCATTTTTACACGGAGTGTTTTTTTCTGGGATCTGTTTTACAGTATTTATACTGTTACCTGTACAATTGCAGGCTGCAGAAGAAGTTCCCCCACATTTACAAACTATCTTCAACTAACCGATTGAAGACTGTCAAGTCTTCAATGAAGACTCTTCAATGTAGACTCTTCAATTGAAGACTTGACAACGTAGATACACCAAAATTGCCGAAAATATACGTTTTTACATTGTTGATGTAAAACAAAAGAAGCTCGAGCAAACTATGAATACATAAAAAGTTAGAAACGGCGATTCGGAACCTTTGCAAAATTGGCAGGTTTGGAACGTCCGGTGAACCCACCTACTAAAAACTACTTTAAAGACAATTCAAAGATTTTATCCCTGCTTCTTTGACAAATCAATTTCAGAGTCATGCAGAGCAGTGCGTCCGCGCTTTAGTGCGGTTTCACATAGAGATTCACAAAACGCGAAACGATAGCGTATATATTTAACGTGTATATATTTTTATTTTATATCTAATATTTAACGTTTGTTTTGCACTAGTGGCAAAATACATCTGATTTTATTTTACATCTAGACGTTATTCCATTGGAACAAGGACTATTAAACTTGTAGTCGTCATTCGAAGAGAGAAATACCATATAATGATTTAGACGTTATTCCACTGGTATATCATCTAATTTTATTTTATATGTTATTCCATTGGAACAACGACTAATTCCCTTTTAGTCGTTATTCCAACAGAAAAATACCTTATAATGTTTTAGGCATTATTCCACTGGAACTACATCTAATTTTATTTTAGATATTAATCCATTGGAACAACGTCTAATTTCATTTTAGCTGTTATTCCATTGGAATATTATCTAATTTTATTTTAGTCATTATTCCAGTGGAACAACATCTAATTTTAAAACGACAATTTAATGTGGAATAACGCCTAAAACACTTTATACGTTATTCCATCGGAATAACATCTAACGGCATTTTAGACATTATTCCAAATTAGGCGGTATTACATTATTCGCGAACCTAATCATCTTTTTGACCTTGATTAAAGTCTAATTTTATTTTAGGCGTTATTCCATAGGAACAACGTCTAATTTCATATTAGTGCTTATTCCACTGGAATAATCTCTAAATTTATTTTAGACGTTATGCCAGTAGAACAACATCTAATTTTAAAATGACAATTTCATGTGGAATAACGCCTAAAACTCTTTAGACGTTATTCCATTGTAATAACATCTAACGGTATTTTAGACATTATTCCAAATTAGGCGTTATTCCATTAGGCGCTATTCCGCTTCCCCCTACTAATGGCAACACGACGCGTATGTTCTTGTTCCTGCGCCACTACCTGCCTCCCACGCAATCAAGGAATCATTGAACCACGCATGTCGGCTTCCCTTGCGTCATGACTCGACATTGTTGCGAGGCATTGCTACTGCTGGTGCAACACTTCATAAGTCTCCACTCTCCAGAGTCTCTCGTGATCGGGAAGCTGGGTCCATGGGGCTACCTGCCTCCCACGCAATCAAGGAATCATTGAACCACGCATGTCGGCTTCCCTTGCGTCATGACTCGACATTGTTGCGAGGCATTGCTACTGCTGGTGCAACACTTCATAAGTCTCCACTCTCCAGAGTCTCTCGTGATCGGGAAGCTGGGTCCATGGGGCTACCTGCCTCCCACGCAATCAAGGAATCATTGAACCACGCATGTCGGCTTCCCTTGCGTCATGACTCGACATTGTTGCGAGGCATTGCTACTGCTGGTGCAACACTTCATAAGTCTCCACTCTCCAGAGTCTCTCGTGATCGGGAAGCTGGGTCCATGGGGCTACCTGCCTCCCACGCAATCAAGGAATCATTGAACCACGCATGTCGGCTTCCCTTGCGTCATGACTCGACATTGTGGCGAGGCATTGCTACTGCTGGTGCAACACTTCATAAGTCTCCACTCTCCAGAGTCTCTCGTGATCGGGAAGCTGGGTCCATGGGGCTACCTGCCTCCCACGCAATCAAGGAATCATTGAACCACGCATGTCGGCTTCCCTTGCGTCATGACTCGACATTGTGGCGAGGCATTGCTACTGCTGGTGCAACACTTCATAAGTCTCCACTCTCCAGAGTCTCTCGTGATCGGGAAGCTGGGTCCATGGGGCTACCTGCCTCCCACGCAATCAAGGAATCATTGAACCATGCATGTCGGCTTCCCTTGCGTCATGACTCGACATTGTTGCGAGGCATTGCTACTGCTGGTGCAACACTTCATAAGTCTCCACTCTCCAGAGTCTCTCGTGATCGGGAAGCTGGGTCCATGGGGCTACCTGCCTCCCACGCAATCAAGGAATCATTGAACCACGCATGTCGGCTTCCCTTGCGTCATGACTCGACATTGTTGCGAGGCATTGCTACTGCTGGTGCAACACTTCATAAGTCTCCACTCTCCAGAGTCTCTCGTGATCGGGAAGCTGGGTCCATGGGGCTACCTGCCTCCCACGCAATCAAGGAATCATTGAACCACGCATGTCGGCTTCCCTTGCGTCATGACTCGACATTGTTGCGAGGCTTTGCTACTGCTGGTGCAACACTTCATTAGTCTCCACTCTCCAGAGTCTCTCGTGATCGGGAAGCTGGGTCCATGGGGCTACCTGCCTCCCACGCAATCAAGGAATCATTGAACCACGCATGTCGGCTTCCCTTGCGTCATGACTCGACATTGTTGCGAGGCATTGCTACTGCTGGTGCAACACTTCATAAGTCTCCACTCTCCAGAGTCTCTCGTGATCGGGAAGCTGGGTCCATGGGGCTACCTGCCTCCCACGCAATCAAGGAATCATTGAACCACGCATGTCGGCTTCCCTTGCGTCATGACTCGACATTGTTGCGAGGCTTTGCTACTGCTGGTGCAACACTTCATAAGTCTCCACTCTCCAGAGTCTCTCGTGATCGGGAAGCTGGGTCCATGGGGCTACCTGCCTCCCACGCAATCAAGGAATCATTGAACCACGCATGTCGGCTTCCCTTGCGTCATGACTCGACATTGTGGCGAGGCATTGCTACTGCTGGTGCAACACTTCATAAGTCTCCACTCTCCAGAGTCTCTCGTGATCGGGAAGCTGGGTCCATGGGGCTACCTGCCTCCCACGCAATCAAGGAATCATTGAACCACGCATGTCGGCTTCCCTTGCGTCATGACTCGACATTGTTTCGAGGCATTGCTACTGCTGGTGCAACACTTCATAAGTCTCCACTCTCCAGAGTCTCTCGTGATCGGGAAGCTGGGTCCATGGGGCTACCTGCCTCCCACGCAATCAAGGAATCATTGAACCACGCATGTCGGCTTCCCTTGCGTCATGACTCGACATTGTTGCGAGGCATTGCTACTGCTGGTGCAACACTTCATAAGTCTCCACTCTCCAGAGTCTCTCGTGATCGGGAAGCTGGGTCCATGGGGCTACCTGCCTCCCACGCAATCAAGGAATCATTGAACCACGCATGTCGGCTTCCCTTGCGTCATGACTCGACATTGTGGCGAGGCATTGCTACTGCTGGTGCAACACTTCATAAGTCTCCACTCTCCAGAGTCTCTCGTGATCGGGAAGCTGGGTCCATGGGGCTACCTGCCTCCCACGCAATCAAGGAATCATTGAACCACGCATGTCGGCTTCCCTTGCGTCATGACTCGACATTGTTGCGAGGCATTGCTACTGCTGGTGCAACACTTCATAAGTCTCCACTCTCCAGAGTCTCTCGTGATCGGGAAGCTGGGTCCATGGGGCTACCTGCCTCCCACGCAATCAAGGAATCATTGAACCACGCATGTCGGCTTCCCTTGCGTCATGACTCGACATTGTGGCGAGGCATTGCTACTGCTGGTGCAACACTTCATAAGTCTCCACTCTCCAGAGTCTCTCGTGATCGGGAAGCTGGGTCCATGGGGCTACCTGCCTCCCACGCAATCAAGGAATCATTGAACCATGCATGTCGGCTTCCCTTGCGTCATGACTCGACATTGTTGCGAGGCATTGCTACTGCTGGTGCAACACTTCATAAGTCTCCACTCTCCAGAGTCTCTCGTGATCGGGAAGCTGGGTCCATGGGGCTACCTGCCTCCCACGCAATCGAGGAATCATTGAACCACGCATGTCGGCTTCCCTTGCGTCATGACTCGACATTGTGGCGAGGCATTGCTACTGCTGGTGCAACACTTCATAAGTCTCCACTCTCCAGAGTCTCTCGTGATCGGGAAGCTGGGTCCATGGGGCTACCTGCCTCCCACGCAATCAAGGAATCATTGAACCACGCATGTCGGCTTCCCTTGCGTCATGACTCGACATTGTTGCGAGGCATTGCTACTGCTGGTGCAACACTTCATAAGTCTCCACTCTTCAGAGTCTCTCGTGATCATGAAGCTGGGTTCAATGGGGAGGGGGCAATGCAGCACCACTTCTAGGTGTAGTACACATTATATTTTATATTTTACAACTTGTTATGCATTATTCGTGTATTCAACTCTCTTGTAACGTTGTAAGAAACAAACGACAGGTGCTCTTCCTTCAGTATAAAGTGCAAACAACTTTTGCTTTTCGAAATTTTCCAACAAAATTCAACATTAGACGTTGGTTTCACTTTGTGCCTGTTGTTGATTGCATTTTTGAAAATGTTGTCTCGTGGAAGTAAGGAGCTGTCATACCAACGAAACATTTATTCATTCAATTGTTATACCTATTTTGCATGAAAGTTGGATGTCGTGTAATTGCAATATCAGTGAAATTAATAAATTTAATTCTGAAACCCTTCCCAGTAAACACATCATGCTGGCTAGATGAAGGCACGGTGATGGGCCAGTACCGGCCACTTTGGCAAGGTGCTGGCCACGAACAAGATGGTGCATTCAAAGATCATGCTGGCCAACATCGATGAAGCCGGTACTGGCCCAGTGCTGGCTGGCCTGCACGCGGCCACATGCAGGCCAGCCAGCACTGGGCCGGTACCGGCTGGCCAGCATGCGGCCACATGCAGGCCAGCCAGCACTGGGCCGGTACCGGCTGGCCAGCATGCGGCCACATGCAGGCCAGCCAGCACTGGGCCAGTACTGGCTGGCCAGAACGCGGCCGGCAGCAAGTAGCTTGCATTGTGCTTGCGCACCTATACAGTTATAGCCTCTAGCAAGCGGATTGTTTTTTTATCGACAGTTATTTTTAAAATCAAAATAATATAATTAAATCCGCATTCTCGCGCATTTCCGCATCCGTATGTTCTTAACGACAGCAGATCCGCTATAATAATTTTTTCCTTCAAAATCTTATTCGTTATTTAATTATTAATCTCAAAATAGGAAAAAAATATGTTTTTCATTCGAATTCAGATTTTACATATCAAATGATACGAATGGATTGGATATTTCAAGCACAAATACGCACGTGCCGTCGCAGGCAATGAATTGATTTTTCCGTGTGCATTTACAAATTAACAAGAACACGTGTAATAATGTATCTGTAGTGCAGAGTTGGGTAGTAACTTAACGAAAGTAACTAGTTACCAGTAACTAGTTACTTTCTGGGTAACTTTTGTGGTAACTAGTTACTTTTCATCCTCAGTAACTTTGTGAGTTACTAAGTTACAATTTTAGAGTAACTTGTAACTTAATTTTCGTTACTTTAAAAGTTACTTTTAGGTGAAATATTACTTTGACAAATATAATATTTTGGTGGAATTTTACAGTCATCAATCTTTCTTTCTATCTCTTGACAGAAAATCCAAATTCAAGTTTTATTTTATTTTATTTAGCATTTATATCGGACGTTTAGTATTATTGAAAAGTTGAAAAGTAACTTTCAAGTAACTTAAAAGTAACTTTTATATTATGGTAACTACTCAGTTACTTTTCAAATGAAGTAACTTACCAAGTAACTTAGTTCCTTTTGAGATCAGGTAACTTACAGAGTAACTAGTTCCTTTTTACAAGTAACTTACCCAACTCTGCTGTAGTGGTACAAATATTTCCAGTTTCCTGATACATTTGAGTCCATTCATCCCTCTGTCACTATTAGACACTCTGCGCTCTAACCCTCAGCTGTCGCCGTGGTCGTGTGGGTAAAGCGTCTGCCTTCTACCCAGCTTGCTTGTCGCCGTTCCGAGTTCGATTCCACGTCCTGTCATAACTAATCGATTTGCGTTTAATTTCAGAATAAAATCAACATTGTGATAATGACTGGAAATATGTCGTCAGAATTTAATTACGATAAAAACTCGCTTAGTTATCACACATTTTAGTTTTACTTTAAATATTTGAATTCAAATAACCGTTTATTTGGTTCCTAGTGGCCCCTGGTGGATAATAGTGGAAATGAGTTCAGGTTGGGTTTGGGCCCCATGCTGGCTTCGTTCAAGCTAGGTTCTGGCCAGAGTCTGGCGTCGTCAAGGCGCGATGCAGGCAAGGTGCTGGCCATACGGCCCAATGCTGGCTACTTGCTGGCTGCGTGAAGGCCAGGACTCTGGCAAGGTGAAGGCTGAGTGCTGGCCAGCCGGTACAGGCAACGTTCTGGCCAAAGCGACACATTTTTACTGGGCCGGTACCAGCCACGGCTTTTGGCCGGTACCGGGCCAGTACTGACCAGAGCAATTGGCCGGTACCGGCAGCATGCTGGCAGCACTTTGGGTGTTTACTGGGTTTACTTCTGGGAGATCCACATTTAAAAAAAATCAACAATGCACAATTGTATTCTATCAAAGTGGTAAAATATGTAATAGTACATTGTAATTTGTAATTTTCCAATGTACCAGCGATGGCGATATGCTATGCAAGTGCCCGAGCTCCGCCAGTGTCAAGTACAATGTTGACCCACGTTTCATCCCGCTTGGTCAGCGGTTCAGCGCACACGAGAGTGAACGTCAACGAGGCGAGTGGGCTGTTCACACACAGCACGTGTGTTGCAGTCATGCTGCTTCGCGACCGCGCCTGTTTGCTCATGTCACATACCTCATGTCCGGGAGACCATGTCATCGCTTCACAAGATTTCATTCATTGGTTTCACAAGCGCACTTCATGAGCGTCTCATTTTCACTCTTTTGTTTCGTTTTCACGTATAGGCAGTAGTTTCACCACCTGTCCTATAGTTTCACTGATCGAGCTGAAGTTTGTCAATAAAATTGTATAAATCAAGACCCCACATTGTCTGGTTTGCTGTCATCCAAAAATCTCTGGAGGCAGATTCTTGAGATTCACGTTTTGAGACCCTTTTACCTGCTCTTACGTTTTCATGTTATAAAACTTGAAGCCGAAGCTGTCAACTTGTTCAAACAATGGAAACTTGAATGCTCAAGAGTACCTGAGGCAGGCGCGTATGAACTTAATTTGCAAGGGGGTGGGGGGGGGGATAATATTGTAAAAGAACTTGAGTATGTCTACGGAGACAATGGGGGTCTGGGGGGACGGCCCTCCAGCGAAATGCGGGTCTGGGGCACTTAGCCCCGGACATTTTTAAATTTCAGGCAGGAATTTGGTGCATTTCCACGCGATTTTAATACTTTTTAAGCATATTTTTATATTGACATATAAATGTATAAGAACAAAGGGAGGGAATTGATATTGAATCAGAAGGAGGGGAGGGGGGGATTTCCTCCCCATCCCCCCCCACCCCCCCTTTCAAACGCACCTGCCCCGAGGTGAACGCCACCTGATTTGTAAACAGTGAAAAAATAATATATATGAATTATTGATATTTCAAAATGTTAGGTATACCAAGTTGAAATTTTGCCCGGTTCAAGACCAACATTATTATTTCACACATTTTCAGCCAAATTAGTCACGAGCTTACACTTGATTAGGAATGTAGTCACTCGAGGATTAAAATCAATTGCCCATTGCTCATTTTACTGCATGTCGAGTTTATGACTTGGATCAGTTATCTTCGTTAATCTTCATGACAAAAACAACAAGGGATCAGCAGACATTGCATTCAATGGGCTATGATTGTTGTTATGATGGCTGTTCTCGGTAATGAAAATGAGTCATGGCGTAATTATCCAAGTGGTGTGAAGCAGGTCTTTAAGAAAATAATTATGAACATTGAAACACTTTTAAAAATGTATTGTTCTATGTCAATGTGTTTCATGCACTGTCATCGAACAAAGCTTTACATATAGGTAACGTGTCTATTTTGAGGACAACTAATGAGTTATCGACAAAATTTAGTAAATCTTTACCTCATTGGCCATCCTTTCCGCCGGAGGTAATCTCGCGCTTTTCCTCAGTCGAGAGGCAAATTCTGGGAAGGTTCCCTACTAATAAGCCACGACCGCCTCCTTCCCACTGTGATTCCTTACTATTCTTCATCATCATCGTAATCATTCATCCGTCGCCATTAACCTCGCTGCAGAACGAACAGTACAATGTGACGTTATGTATCACTCTGTATATTTACCTTGGAAGTAAAAACGCTGAAGTCCATTTCAAAGCTCCTCACAAGAGCTACGCTGAAGTCCATTTCAAAGCTCCTCACAAGAGCTACGCTGAAGTCCATTTCAAAGCTCCTCACAAGAGCTAAACTAAGAAACATCTGCCTTCAGCCAATCTTATTTATATTGTTGACCCCACCCAGTAATTTTGAAAGTGAAATGAAATACCTAGGTACCTACTTCACCATAACTGTATTTGTGGCTTTACCTAAAGATTGATTTCATTTCCAAGATAACAAAAGACTGTACCTCAAAATAGATATTGGACTTGGGATACAGGAATCAGGTGTCTAGGGTACACTTGAAAACCACTCTGTCTAACGCGTTGACAAGCGAGCCTTCTTATTGAATGCTAATTCATGCAGTGTGAAATTTGCTGCTCTTTAACAGTCCTTTGAAGTTGAAGATAAAATGTGTTGTAAAATATCTCGATATTTCTTCGAATAAATATGACAAAATATTTCGAAAACACCTAAAATGTCCATGCAAAATTTGAAGCCGATCAGTCAATTGGTTTCATTTTCAATATTCAAACGATCATAAAAATATACCTGGGAACGCTCTTATGACTTGTGTGTGTGCAAAATTTCAGATCGATCAGTTAAAAGGTTAATGCATACAAAAAGAACAGTGGAAGTGCCACGCAAGACCCGTCGTGACGCTCGCTTCAAGAACAATGCAACTGGTCTCGTGACTCACCGTTGGGATGCATTGGCTCCGAGCACTCGGGACACGCCACACCGACCCTGGACTCGGAGATCTCCATGCGGAGGTATTGCTGGAAGCAGTCGTAGCAGGAGCGGTGGCTGCACGTGGACAGCTCGGGGAAGTACTCGAGAGGCATCTCACCCAGACACAGCGGACACTCGGCCAGGCCCGACGCCCCGGCACCGAACACCGACACCTTGCTGTTGGCTCGCTGGAGGTCGTCCGGAACCTGCGGAGGACATTCCTCTACATTACATACTCTCCTGGCAGTTATGCCATCAAATCTTTGGATAGATATAACATTAGGACTAAATGGATCAATTCTTTCTGTTTAATTCTTTTAAAAATCAGTTTCTTTCCTCTCTAATTCGATATCTACTAAATATTTTCTTCAGATATTGATAATAACAAACATTTTACAAACCGGTTTGATATGTTAATAAGTTTTTGAAGGAGCTTTTATCATGAAAGAAGCAATGGTTCCTAGTAGGATACCTTATAAGGAAGATATGGGGTCCCTCGCCCTAGTAAAATGACACAACAAAATATGGAAGAATAATTTAACTATAATTGACAAAAACACAAGATGACAATGGATGTCGCTGCGGTGTTCACAGGCGCGTGAACACTCTAAAATATATAATACTCTTGTACTCTAATTTTACATGCACATGTGAAATAATATCGATTAGCACCGTCCACAGAGTTCTGGTGATCAAATACGGTGATCGCGTGTTAAATGGAGAGCTCTTGACGCCGCAGTGTTGTAACTGGGTTCAAGTTCGTTGAAATTGCTTCTTCGCGAAATATGTGAAGTAAACTGATTAACCTGGTGCGTGGCCTCAGCAGTGGTGAGCTCACGCGGTGTCGAGGTGTTGCCTGGTAGGTAGATGGCGAATGCTGCTCAGTGACGTCGTCGAATCTGCGTCGAGCGTCTCTGCGATCTCGTGAAAACCGCTCTGCGCGAGACTTCCCTTGACCACCGGACGGCCCTCGAAGGTTCGTCACCCTCGGTCCTCGTCTCAAAACGAACTCCTGCTTCCTCAGCTCTCACACGACTACGAGGGGTACACACCCCTTCCCCTCAACCCCTCGCACTGGACACTACCATAGAGATCGTTGACACCCGAGACTGTCGCACACGCACACTTTGCTTCACTATGCATCTTATGTACTTATATGCTATCTTATGCTATCTTATGTTACTAGAAACTAATACATGTTACACTGGTGTACCATTACAAAGACCCCTAAGGATCTATCCCTCAAAAAAAATATTATAAAAAGTAATTTCTTTTTTCCCAGCTTGAAAGGCGCTATTCTAGTTTTAAAAGTTGGCAGGAGTCTGATTTTAACTACTTTTCGAAAGCAAATTGAATAATAAATTGATTAGGTATTTGGATTCAATAATCACTGCATTGAATTGAACTACTACTTCAATTGAATCAACCTAGGTAATTATAAATCAATTATTATGAAGCAACCGTAATCGGACCACCAGGAAGTGAATATCGTAAATCAATTACTATTTGGAATTCAGTAACGGTTGGAATCGAATCAGACCTCCTAGAATGGATTCAAACGGCCGATTGCCGATCGTGTTTGGCCGTCGCATGCCTACCTGTGTGGAGGTGGTGGTCGTCGACACGCGCACATCGCTGGTCTTGCTGTGCCGCGACGTGTTCTTCCCCACGCGCCGCGCGACCAGCGGACTAGCGTACAGCAGGCGGCGCAGCGAGAAGCGCGACAGTCCGCGCTTGCGTTGGTTCGTCGTCGAGCACGTGGAGTGCGCGTCCGCGTCGAGGGACGTGCGCATCATGCGGCCGGCGCGTGATCACTGGAAGGACATGTTCACAGCGCGTGCATACCGTTCCCTGGAACAAACAAGACAAGGCACACTGTCATTCCAAGTTCATTCTCTCACCTTTCTACCTAAAGGAAGGTAGTAATATTTCTTTCATAGACCACATTTAAATAACAATCATTTAGTTATTTTAAGCAATGAGATACCTACAGATTAAAAAAAATAATAGGTACCTAGGTAGGTAATACAATTTAAGGAGGGATGCCCAAGTAGATTTTCCGGACAAATTTTTTGTTGAAATTTAGGTTAGGTACAATTTTTATTAATTGTTTAATATTCAACTATATTTTGTAAAAGATTCATCAAATGCCTTGTTACTTGCAACTCTCGACTTTTATTGAGTTTTCAATGATGTCTTCAGAATATGAGGAAATATTTAAACACAATAGGTAGGAAAATTATTTAGTATTTGGAGTTTAACTTTCAAAAACGTACGGTTGGGTAGATGTATATAAAAATCTTTATGTCTAATACACATAATATTAGTTTTTTGGAAAATATCTATCGGCGGAAAATAGCTTAAATCTAATAATCTAGTGGAGCGGTCGCTCCACCCAGACAAGTCGTACTATACACTCACAATCACTCTACATACCGTAAATGTATAATCTAAGGAGCAGACCAAACACTTTTACTGTAAGCAACAACATGGCATTTTCGGCCTACTGGATCTCAAAATTGGAAAATCTCACATTGTTGCAAAATATCTTAATTTCGAGCTATGGCCCACCTGACACCATATACCAATTTTGGGAACAATAGGTTGTTCCATTAGCGTGCTAGAGGGCCGTGAAAACAGTGAAATTACACCCCTTTCAAAACCTATCTGATTATTATTATAATGATTTAGATATCAGGAAACACTGTTGACAGGGCCACAGCCTTAACGGGTTAACCGATCGATCTGAAATTTTTACCACATGTGCACTTTTGGCGTCTTATGTGCCTTTTGCTATAACTGGTTTTATGCCGCCATTTTGAAACCGGAAGTGACGTCATATCTCCATTCCGACGGTCATCTATATGAAATATCAATAGTCAAAATAGAAATGCACTATTACTAAAACCGGAAATGACGTCATAAAAATGCCAAATCTGACTAAAATCATCTCTTATAACAATAACTACATATTTAGAAGGTTTATAATGTTACATAACATTTATAGATACAAATTTTAGGTGGCTGTGATGTCAGCCGCCATTTTGAAAACCGGAAATGATGCGATAACTCGAGAACGGCTGGACCGATTGGAACGATGCTTTCGCAATTCTTCATGGAATATAATTTTAAGCTTACATTTAGCGCCAAACACAATTCTTCTTAGCAACCAAATCACAAAGGCGTATTTTTTAAAGGAATTATAGTAATTGGTGACACAATATATGTTACAAGTTGTAACAATAAACTGAAAAAAGGAGTGATATCCCCATAAAAAACACTCCATGTAAAAATACCACCCAAGTCTCTTCAACTAAAAAAAAATAGAAGATATCTAAAATTCAGCACTGAAAAGTAGTGATATCAAAAAATGGCAAGTCAAAACTTTCCAAAAAATACTTGGCGCATCGTTTCTTATGTATAGATGAGTATATTTGATTTCCGGCCTACTTCTTTACTATTTATATGCACGATGCGCCAAGTATTTTTTGAAAAGTTTTGACTTGGCCATTTTTTGATATCACTACTTTTCAGTGCTGAATTTTAGATATCTTCTATTTTTTTTTTAGTTGAAGAGACTTGGGTGATATTTTTACACGGAGTGTTTTTTATGGAGATAAGTAATTTCTAGGAAAATTACTGTGTTTTTTCGACTTGCCATGCAACTCGCATCGCGCGTTTTTTCGACTTGCAGATACGGTTAGCTCAAAATTATTATATGTGATCATGGGCCCCTATTCTCGAAACAGTTACGTGCACGTCATAAGATATGATATGAGAGCTAGGACAAACCTCCTTCATAACTTGAAGAGTTATAACGCGATAAATGTTTCGAGAATGGACCCCCACATCTTGGGAATTAGTTCGGCTACCATCACACTTTTTCTTCCGTTATATGGTGCACAAGGAAATTAACTATTAATAGGAATATATCGGAAAGTTTCTGATAATGGTGCTACAGGGTCAAATCTCAAGTTTGTCGCGATTTATGGAAACACGAATTGCGTCCCGCGTGCGATTTGCAATTCGAACGCGATTCATGGGACTGAGCTTTGCTTTAGGTGTTGATTCCACCGAAATGTATCTATAGAAAACTAATTCAAGACAACAATGCCAAGCAGAAACGACTGATCCCATGTAACCACTGAATCGGTTTTGCATGGCCAACCGAAATGTTAGTATCGATTTATTTGTTTGTTTGACAACTCCTCTTGGCAGGCCCAAGTAGACGTGACCTCATGGACATTCTCCCAGCCAAGGCTCCTCGCAGACATAAAGAAACTTCCCGACATGAGATTATCCACGTGCCTCGACGACAAGCATCAAGTTGGAACTCAAGGGTAACGGATGAGATGAGACCGTCATCTCAAGTAGGTAACCAGGACCATGTCTTCCGGTTCCTTATTGGCCAATATCGATTTGCCAGAGTCCGGGACGATTTCTTAAAAATACTCTACTTTGCCAAACGTTATTCGAAAGGCTGAAAAAGATGTATCACATATTTCATTGATAATATCACGGATTGATTGATTGTCAAGGAACGTGACCAGCAACGCAAGCATCCATCCGTTTCGTTCTATTACCGTTTTTAGTTGTGCCACGTGTACCTCATTCATTGCCCATTGGTCAATTTCAATGTGGGAGCTATGTCATTGGCAGTTAACTACTTTACTACGAACAGCATTATTCAGTGGAAACATAATGCGCCATTGCTAATAAGTTGCATATACATATACATCTTGTTTCTGTAATGTTAGAACCGACTTGAAACGTACCTATGACTGGTTCTTTGCAGTGATGAGGAAGTGAATGTTATTGAACAGAAAGGCGTTGCAGTTTAGATCGTGCTTGTTTTGTTTTCCTTCCTCAAAAAACAAAAATTTGCAAACCGACGTAAGTCATCTAGATACATTGAATCTCGCCCCACGTCGGCAGAGCAAGTTGGCTCAGGCGGAAACGCACCGGAACTCAGGCTCGATTCCCGCAGTCGTCCTTCGTGATAGAGGTCTTTGTTTTCCCTCAGTCGAGAGGCAAAGTTCCCCACTAAACGGCCACGATCGCCTCCTTCCGTTCTTCATAAAAATAAACCATTTTCATCCGTCGCTAGCAGCCCGATTCTCTGGGTCATTTGGTTCACGGACTTTCCGTACAAATTTCCTCTCCCTTCCCTACTAGTTTTAAGGGCCCTTAAAGGCCACGGGCCTTTCAGTCCGCTCCGCCTCTGGTTGCGGAACAGTACGGCGTAAAACACCACTGACATTAAAAACACGATCGAATCGTGCGCTTTTCTTCTGTCGGCGTCAAGAAAACGCGTTGCACAAAGAGAAAGTCGTTTAGCATCGATTACCGGTCATCTCTCGGCGCAAACAGGATCGGTGCATGTGTCCGCGGGTCCCATGGAGACTGCAATCAGATAAGAGTCGGATCGACCCGTCGCGTCTGCCGAAGATCGGTGCATGTGCCCGCGGGTCCCATGGAGACTGCAATCAGATAAGAGTCGGATCGACCCGTCGCGTCTGCCGAAGATCGGTGCATGTGTCCGCGGGTCCAATGGAGACTGCAATCAGATAAGAGTCGGATCGACTCGTCGCGTCTGCCGAAGATCGGTGCATGTGTCCGCGGGTCCAATGGAGACTGCAATCAGATAAGAGTCGGATCGACCCGTCGCGTCTGTCGAAGATCGGTGCATGTGTCCGCGGGTCCAATGGAGACTGCAATCAGATAAGAGTCGGATCGACCCGTCGCGTCTGTCGAAGATCGGTGCATGTGTCCGCGGGTCCAATGGAGACTGCAATCAGATAAGAGTCGGATCGACCCGTCGCGTCTGCCGAAGATCGGTGCATGTGTCCGCGGGTCCAATGGAGACTGCAATCAGATAAGAGTCGGATCGACCCGTCGCGTCTGCCGAAGATCGGTGCATGTGTCCGCGGGTCCAATGGAGACTGCAATCAGATAAGAGTCGGATCGACCCGTCGCGTCTGCCGAAGATCGGTGCATGTGTCCGCGGGTCCCATGGAGACTGCAATCAGATAAGAGTCGGATCGACCTGTCGCGTCTGCCGAAGATCGGTGCATGTGTCCGCGGGTCCAATGGAGACTGCAATCAGATAAGAGTCGGATCGACCCGTCGCGTCTGTCGAAGATCGGTGCATGTGTCCGCGCGTCCCATGGAGACTGCAATCAGATAAGAGTCGGATCGACCCGTCGCGTCTGCCGAAGATCGGTGCATGTGTCCGCGGGTCCCATGGAGACTGCAATCAGATAAGAGTCGGATCGACCCGTCGCGTCTGCCGAAGATCGGTGCATGTGTCCGCGCGTCCCATGGAGACTGCAATCAGATAAGAGTCGGATCGACCCGTCGCGTCTGCCGAAGATCGGTGCATGTGTCCGCGCGTCCCATGGAGACTGCAATCAGATAAGAGTCGGATCGACCCGTCGCGTCTGCCGAAGATCGGTGCATGTGTCCGCGCGTCCCATGGAGACTGCAATCAGATAAGAGTCGGATCGACCCGTCGCGTCTGCCGAAGATCGGTGCATGTGTCCGCGCGTCCCATGGAGACTGCAATCAGATAAGAGTCGGATCGACCCGTCGCGTCTGCCGAAGATCGGTGCATGTGTCCGCGGGTCCCATGGAGACTGCAATCAGATAAGAGTCGGATCGACCCGTCGCGTCTGCCGAAGATCGGTGCATGTGTCCGCGGGTCCCATGGAGACTGCAATCAGATAAGAGTCGGATCGACCCGTCGCGTCTGCCGAAGACCGGTGCATGTGTCCGCGGGTCCCATGGAGACTGCAATCAGATAAGAGTCGGATCGACCCGTCGCGTCTGCCGAAGATCGGTGCATGTGTCCGCGCGTCCCATGGAGACTGCAATCAGATAAGAGTCGGATCGACCCGTCGCGTCTGCCGAAGATCGGTGCATGTGTCCGCGGGTCCAATGGAGACTGCAATCAGATAAGAGTCGGATCGACTCGTCGCGTCTGCCGAAGATCGGTGCATGTGTCCGCGGGTCCAATGGAGACTGCAATCAGATAAGAGTCGGATCGACCCGTCGCGTCTGCCGAAGATCGGTGCATTGCTTCCGAACAGAACTAAAAATACAGAACGCAACATTCGGCTGGCGAGCAATTGTACTCGAATACAGGCGGTGGAAGTAGAGATATCGCTCGCTCCACTGGCGTTAAAGGCCCGCAGTCGCGGGGGGCCCAAGGCTAAGGGGGGCCCGAAAAGATGTCGAATGAATACCATAATCGACAGTAATGAAAATACTTGGTAGTAATTTAACAAAGTAGATGATCAAATTCAAATCGACCAAAAAATTTTATGATTTAGAAGTTAAACTCAAAACTTTTCCGGCCCGAACCCGCGTATTGTTGTGAGACCCTCCCCCAGACCCCCAAAAATAGGACAAGAGGTTATATTTTACCTTCTACAATTGGCTACCTCATAACAAAAATCCACAGCACGCAACTGGAATTCAAAAACTAACACAAAAGGATGCAACATACCGTAATAGCTTTAAATATTTTTACGGTACAGGTAGGTAGTTGAAAAAGTCCGGGGAGGGTGGGGCTAAAATATATCAAGGGGGGGATCTGGAGTTATATGCCACTGGCTCGCTCGATCTGAAAAATGTGCCAGGTTGGAAGAAAACATTCCAGATTTCAGTTAAAATTCGATTCCTGCTGTGTTTATTTGCAAAGTGTTCATAGACGACTCTTCAGCTAGCTCATTCCCCGCTCCGATCATGAAACCTTCCCAGCATTTGCCTAGCTCAAAGTACCGAACCCAGGCCTCCCAATGCATTACCGCCCGAGTTATCAGCAAACTCGCTGCGTCTCTTAGGTAGGCTTTTTGTCATTTCCGTCGAAACTTTCCTTGTTTATTTGCGATTACGTGGATGGACAAACGAGGAAATAGCCAACTCGCAGGATTGCCGAGAACCCCGAGGCAAGCGCCCAAAAGAGATGATTTGCGTCATAAAACAAAAACAGTGTATTTTATTTAGGCTGTAGCCGAGGAACATTTTGGAGTTGTTGATTTTCTATTTTTTGTTCGAATAGAATACACAGGCACCTATACTGCTTCGTTTTTCAACCAATGAAGACACCCGAAATTTTTGAGAATTGTAACTCAAGGCTGCAAACACACGGGGCGATTTTCAGTCGCTCAGTCGCGGGATTTTTCGCCCTGAGGGGTTTTAATCGCGCGTCTTTTGCGCGTCCCGTGTGTCCGCTCCCATAAGACTCAATGCTACCTAAACTGCTCGGTGACTCGCCGACGTAAAATCGCCGCGACTGAGTAAAAGTCGCCCCGTGTGTTCGCAGCCTAAAAATTATGAGCGTATACATTTTACATAAAAATCGCAGCAAAAGAGCAATGTCTACAAGTACACTATGGTCGGTGACAGGCAAAGATGAACCCTGTTTAACATGGCCAGGTATAGGCCGGCCCATGCTAGCGCGGGTTCATCTTTGCCTGTCACCGACCTTACAACTGTATCACTTCGTCCTTACCTATATTATAAAATAAGTAAATAATTGGAGAAATTAAAGCAATGTTCATAGTATCTTTGGTAAAACCTTAGACGAATTAGTGGTGTAAAACCTTCAATAATCTGAATTTTAGAATGATGAATGGTCTATGAACCAAATGAACAAAGATAAATGTTCACAAGTCATCCTTCATTACCTCGCTTCACGGTTGTTTGAGTAGCACAGATTTCGTCAACTCGTTTTTCCTGGATTATTCACCAAGTATTTGTCTATCTTTCAGACGAGGTAGCAGTGTTGCCAACCATGTAACAGCAAATTTCCCTGTCAGGACACGATAATTTCCCTAGATTTTCAAAAATTTCCCTGAATCCCACAAATATCAATTTTTCCGAGATAATCAACAATTTTCCTGTAAAACTTCATTGCCGTGTACTCATTATTATAGTAGATTCAATTACAATACGTTTAAAATTCACCTTTCTGCAGTAAAAAATATTATTTATAAATATTTATCACGATTTTCCCCGTATTTAAATACATTATTTTGCTTAATTTTGATTTATTCTCAAGTTAATTTCTTCTATAAGATTCTCCCAATCTTCTTTTGGTCTATTATTAGAAAATAAGGCTCATAACAGTATTATGCTATCATCGTCACGTATATTTTATGCAACAAATTGAGCATATATCAAGCAAAATTTGAATTTCCTGGACATTCTTTGAAACTTTTAAAATTTCCCTAGATTTACAACAATTTCCCTCTTTCTCTGACAGCACCCAAATTTCCTTGAATCTAGGGAAATTTCCTTGAAGTTGGCAACACTGCGAGGAAGGCTGGTCACGTGGTGTCGGTGCGGTGAGTCAGAGAGATCTGTGACCCGGCAGACACTCCTTCGACACCCGGCTGAGTAATCCATCCACATTGCGTCATCGCGTGCATGCCCTCTACTTCTACACCGCATTCGCAACGTCCAGTAACACCGGACACGACATTCACACTGAGTGTAGGTACACTCGGCAAAACATCAAACTGTACGTGAATACATTTCAATGAGATCTGTGACCCGGCAGACACTCCTTCGACACCCGGCTGAGTAATCCATCCACATTGCGTCATCGCGTGCATGCCCTCTACTTCTACACCGCATTCGCAACGTCCAGTAACACCGGACACGACATTCACACTGAGTGTAGGTACACTCGGCAAAACATCAAACTGTACGTGAATACATTTTCGGAATGACTGGTAGTGATGTTCTGTGACAATAGATCCATCATAATTATTATCAATGAAATTCGTGCTCATTCTACAAGGCTTCAAGCAGGCGTTTTTTTCCTGCCCAGACGCGCGATTTTTCGCCCTGGGGAGTTTTACACGCGCGTCTTTTGTTTTGCGCGTCTCGTGTGTTCGCTCCCATAAGACTCAATGCTACCAATCTGCTCGGCGTCTCGCCGGCGTTCGAACGCTTCGGCTGGGCGTGCAAAAAGCGCCCCGTGTGTTTGCAGCCTAATACGCCAAGTTAGCAGACGATATTACTTCTAACTAGGTGCGATCGCCAATCATTTTCAGACAATAAGATTACTACCGTTCTATCTTTGGTTGAGTCTAGCTCAGAAGCAGAAGGCCCGAAGTACATGTTTTCTGTCATTTGTTGAAGAGTTCACGATGGACTTGTTTTGCTTTGCACCCCGGACGTCCCGGGTTGGGTTCCCGCGCCAGTCCTTAGACACGAGGTTCTTTTTGGTTTGTTTCCCTCAGTCGCGAGGGCAATTATGTTATGGTTCCCTACCAATAGCCCACGACAGCCTCCGTCCCACCGTCCACATCATCTCCCGAGAACGGTTTAAATGATTCTAAACACTAGATTACGCGTTTAGTAGACGCAGTGGCGGAGTACTAAGCCTCTCAGTCGAATACTTGTTGAAAGTTCAATGAAACCATTGTTCCATATCGTACGAACAAAAACAAGTGAATATACTCGAGTGCAGCGCATTGCCAGAGTGTACATGCTAGTAGACACGACACATTGCCAGAGTGTACATGCTAGTAGACACGACACATTGCCAGAGTGTACATGCTAGTAGACACGACACATTGCCAGAGTGTACATGCTAGTAGACACGACACATTGCCAGAGTGTACATGCTAGTAGACACGACACATTGCCAAAGTGTACATGCTAGTAGACACGACACATTGCCAGAGTGTACATGCTAGTAGACACGACACATTGCCAGAGTGTACATGCTAGTAGACACGACACATTGCCAGAGTGTACATGCTAGTAGACACGACACATTGCCAAAGTGTACATGCTAGTAGACACGACACATTGCCAGTGTGTACATGCTAGTAGACACGACACATTGCCAGAGTGTACATGCTAGTAGACACGACACATTGCCAGAGTGTACATGCTAGTAGACACGACACATTGCCAGAGTGTACATGCTAGTAGACACGACACATTGCCAGAGTGTACATGCTAGTAGACACGACACATTGCCAGAGTGTACATGCTAGTAGACACGACACATTGCCAGAGTGTACGTGCTAGTAGACACGACACATTGCCAGAGTGTACATGCTAGTAGACACGACACATTGCCAGAGTGTACATGCTAGTAGACACGACACATTGCCAGAGTGTACATGCTAGTAGACATGACACATTGCCAGAGTGTACATGCTAGTAGACACGACACATTGCCAGAGTGTACATGCTAGTAGACACGACACATTGCCAGAGTGTACATGCTAGTAGACACGACACATTGCCAGAGTGTACATGCTAGTAGACACGACACATTGCCAGAGTGTACATGCTAGTAGACACGACACATTGCCAGAGTGTACATGCTAGTAGACACGGCACATTGCCAGAGTGTACATGCTAGTAGACACGGCACATTGCCAGAGTGTACACTCCCCCAAATAATAAACGGTACTTGGTACAAAACGTATTGGCTGCTGGGCCGGTTCCTTGACAATCAATTCTTGTTATTATCAAGGAAATCAGAGCTCACCCAAAAGAGTTAGATAATGCGTTAGCACTGACTTCATGGGATGATGCCATCAAACCATAATCAGTCAATTCATTTTCTTTCGAGTACCGTTTATTATTTGGGGGAGTGTACATGCTAGTAGACACGACACATTGCCAGAGTGTACATGCTAGTAGACACGACACATTGCCAGAGTGTACATGCTAGTAGACACGACACATTGCCAGAGTGTACATGCTAGTAGACACGACACATTGCCAGAGTGTACATGCTAGTAGACACGACACATTGCCAGAGTGTACATGCTAGTAGACACGACACATTGCCAGAGTGTACATGCTAGTAGACACGACACATTGCCAGAGTGTACATGCTAGTAGACACGACACATTGCCAGAGTGTACATGCTAGTAGACCGACACATTGCCAGAGTGTACATGCTAGTAGACACGACACATTGCCAGAGTGTACATGCTAGTAGACACGACACATTGCTAGAGTGTACATGCTAGTAGACACGACACATTGCCAGAGTGTACATGCTAGTAGACACGACACATTGCCAGAGTGTACATGCTAGTAGACACGACACATTGCCAGAGTGTACATGCTAGTAGACACGACACATTGCCAGAGTGTACATGCTAGTAGACACGACACATTGCCAGAGTGTACATGCTAGTAGACACGACACATTGCTTGAGTGTACATGCTAGTAGACACGACACAATGCCAGAGTGTACATGCTAGTAGACACGACACAATGCCAGAGTGTACATGCTAGTAGACACGACACATTGCCAGAGTGTACATGCTAGTAGACACGACACATTGCCAGAGTGTACATGCTAGTAGACACGACACATTGCCAGAGTGTACATGCTAGTAGACACGACACATTGCCAGAGTGTTAATGCTAGTAGACACGACACATTGCCAGAGTGTACATGCTAGTAGACACGACACATTGCCAGAGTGTACATGCTAGTAGACACGACACATTGCCAGAGTGTACATGCTAGTAGACACGACACATTGCCAGAGTGTACATGCTAGTAGACACGACACATTGCCAGAGTGTACATGCTAGTAGACACGACACATTGCCAGAGTGTACATGCTAGTAGACACGACACATTGCCAGAGTGTACATGCTAGTAGACACGACACATTGCCAGAGTGTACATGCTAGTAGACACGACACATTGCCAGAGTGTACATGCTAGTAGACACGACACATTGCCAGAGTGTACATGCTAGTAGACACGACACATTGCCAGAGTGTACATGCTAGTAGACACGACACATTGCCAGAGTGTACATGCTAGTAGACACGACACATTGCCAGAGTGTACATGCTAGTAGACACGACACATTGCCAGAGTGTACATGCTAGTAGACACGACACATTGCCAGAGTGTACATGCTAGTAGACACGACACATTGCCAGAGTGTACATGCTAGTAGACACGACACATTGCCAGAGTGTACATGCTAGTAGACACGACACATTGCCAGAGTGTACATGCTAGTAGACACGACACATTGCCAGAGTGTACATGCTAGTAGACACGACACATTGCCAGAGTGTACATGCTAGTAGACACGACACATTGCCAGAGTGTACATGCTAGTAGACACGACACATTGCCAGAGTGTACATGCTAGTAGACACGACACTCGCAATCCGCAATCCATGCACAATGATCGTATCTTCAAATTACGCAATACTGCAGTGCACAGGCGCGTAGGAACTTTATTTTGACAGGGGGGGTCAAAATTATAGGGAATCGATGGATGTCAGGAAAAGGTAGTTCACTGCTACAAGGGGTCTGTGGGATTCACCCCCAGTTAGCCCCGCAGGGCCTTTTTTGAATTTTTGATACAAAATAATCGAATTTTAAGCTATTCTTCTCAAAGAAATGTAAAATGTGTGATATGCAATATTTTGTGGAACTTAAGTAAACTTGTTTTTATAGAATTCCCAATATTTTTTTACAATATTTTTTTACATTTTTTTACATCTTAATAAAAAAAAGAATCGAATTCGACGCTTTTTTGGCAACTTTTTTTAAAGAAATTTAAAATGTGTGTCCTATGCAGTATTCTTGGGGATACAAGAGACAAAATAAAATTGTGTTATTGGACAAAATCCTAAATGGCCCCGCAGGGAAATACTTGATCTCTAGTGAAAGAGAATCGATTATGAATTGATTTTGGAATCGACCTTTGAAAAAGGTTGCAAGAGCAACAGCAATAAGCAATCAATAAGGAAAATCTGTAATATTTTGGAATCTATTAGTTTAACTTGTAATTATTTAATTTGATTCTGAATGAGGATGATCATGTTGGACAAATTAGTACGTAAATGAGTGGTCTCATTGGATAATACCTCTGTTCAATTAGTTTGGCAAAACTTGAGAAAATTTTGATAATTCAACCTCATAATGGAGCAAATCTGTGCATTCTGTGCAACACTTAATCAACATTTGTGAATATCTGGATGTGTTCAGGATCTCTAGCAGGGGGGGTCAGAGTCTCTAGCAGGGGGGTCAGGATCTCTGGCAGGGGGGGGGGGGGGGGTCGGGCTCCAGACAGGGGGGGTCCGTTCCCTCCTTTCCCCCCCTATTCCTACGCGCCTGGCAGTGCATTACCAACTCAATACTCATAATTTGAGTAGTAGCTGTCAGTAGGGATGATATAGACATGAATGGCAAATACTATTATGGGGCAAAGGAATAAGGGATGAATAATTTGGACGGCATATGGTGCGACAAATAACTCTTTGCAACGTTCTTTCTCGGGGGAAGTGCGAGTTGTAACACAGGTTGTAAAAGTTAGAACGCGGTTACAAAACCAAGGGCCTGGAAATTCGCATCATGTTCCTTTGGTCGACGCAGAAGAAAGTTCTCCTACTTGTTAGTAAGTGCAGACTTGATGTTATCAAGATGTTGATCTTGATGTTAGTGTTATTGATGTTGATGTTAGTCACTCAGTAGCACAATTAAAAGTGTGTGTTAAAATTATGAAAGACAACGCCAAATAATTTTGAAATAGGGTATCATAAATGTCAAAACTCGACTCTAGGTTCTTTAACGATAGTATCAAAATTATGCATGTATTTCCCAAAATGATGGTCCCAATGACCTTGCATAATTTCGATTTGTTTTGATTACGAAGGTTATTTTCACTTTTCAACCAATTACCTAGTACTGATAGTTTATAAAACCTCATAGGGATAGTGAAATGTCAGCGCTAACAGAGAACGAGTGTTGTACAGCGACTCACAAAGCATGCGAGTAAAATTATCTACCTATGTAAGTAACTAACTCTTTGGAATAACAAGTGGGTATGGATGATTATTGGCTATTGCTCATCACATGTTAGTTATTACAAAGAAGAACCCGTGATGATGATGTATGGATAGTGAAATAGGTTGTTAAAATAAAGATCGTGTGAGGTTAAGGCTATATAGCTAGGTATTCATTTTTACAATACTTAAAGGTAGTAAAATATATTTATGTCCTTATTCATCACTGTCATAAAAGCAAATGAATCGAATGATTGTCAGTTTCTTGGAACGTCTCTTCGTCTTTTTTTTAAAGCAAGCGAAGCGAACGTCTTCTTTTGACTCTTGCACTCTTGCTGGAGTCTTTGCGTTTTTCCTTTTGCTAGTGCTAGGTCATAGTTTCTCTGATCGAACTGAAATTTATGTAAATTTAACTTCTAGGTACTATGTTTTTCTGTGCGGCACAAGTTTTTAACAAAATCATTGAATTCATTGTTGTAAAACACAAAATCCTCTGATTGAAAACTGAAAATGTTTCGAATAAGCTTTTGCAAGGTCATAAAGACCAACATCTTACATTGCAAATTTTCAACATCGTCGGTTAAATTTGACCAAATCATCGTAGTCTTAGTCATGTACCTACTACGTAGACTACCGGTTCTCACACACTAATTTTAATAGTCAGATTTTGTATTTTTTGTGGACCATCTTCATTTAAACATCCTATCCACCACCTGCCATGTGCTACAGCTGTCAGACGAAACAAAATCATTCCTTGCGTTGTGTATTCCACAATAATAAGAGTAAAACACGCACTTACTGAACAAAATCCATGCAAACACAATCAAAATATCCTTGAAAAAAACAACGAATCACTCATTTCATTACCTGCTATCACGACAACTGTTCCAATGTCGAATATACGTGACGTCTAACCCGTGAACTTGTGGACACACTTATCTATTGTTCTCGACAGACTCAATGTGATCGTCGAGCTAAGACTGCCTTCATACATCGCTCGTAGTTTTCACTCTCTCGGCAGACATGTGCACACTTTCACCTCCAAAACCAATTAGATGGCCAATGGTGATTGCCATGGGCTCAAAAGCTAAATAACTATTACTTCATCAGATCACACGTAACTAATACCTTATTAAAACTTGCTTAGACGTGATGACATTTGTAACTCGCGTACATGAGTCCTAGAGGTATTTGATGACAAGATTTTATCAAATTAAATGCTGTGATTTCGATAGGTTTTGATGAAAATATTAGGATCTGGCCATGACACTATTATTGTTTAACTACCTAGGTATTGCTTAGTAGATGTTAGTGCGAACATACTAATGGATTGGTGTTTTATTTAGTAATCAGCAGGTCCTGCTTTAGGCAAGAGTTCTTTCAGACATGTTTTAGTTTCGTTCATTTTATTTTCCACCAACCAAGTAGAAGCCAGTACAAAATAGTCCGAGTTTCATTGGCAAGCATGTCACGGAATTTAGGGGAGGGTAGCAAAAGCAACACATATTATTTCACCTGTTGACTGTAACAGTTTTTAGTGAAGGAAAACAAACAAACACCCTGAATGAAGGTCAGTTCCCAGGGGGTGACCTGGGATTCATTCTAAGTATAGCCTAACAAGAAGATCGTGAGCTATAGCGTCAAATAGAGCCAAAAACTTTGACAATGCTCTTGGGTTCATCATTAGTAGTAGCTCTTTCAGTATGAAATCATTCAGCCATATCAAGTAATACCTCATGATTCATTGCTCACAATCGGATGCATGCAGCCCAGCTTATGAAGAGAGGGAGACGGGCCTGTCATTAATTGTTTTTATTGGTTGGGGGTATTATCAGATCGCTGTTCTATGACCTACTTTTTAGACTATAAAATTCATGGGGCGTGACCAATGTGTACAGCCCAGGTCTCGGTTAACAAATAGTTAAAAGAAATAATATAGGTATACACTTAATTTAATTCATAACAAAACAAACCAGCCAACCCTCTTGAAATGAAAGCCATAAAGTCTATCTACAAGCTAGGCCATAGTGATATCACCTCCAGCAAACCAATATTTTAAGGCAAGGTGGGACAAATTAGGCAATTCGCATAATTTTATATGCACTTGTTAGATGTAGCTTTAATTAATAGCTTGCATGTCTGTGCGCATTCTATTCGTAAAGATATCAGTACCATCAGGAAAGTAGAGATTGTATCTGCAACAGGCTGTGTGTGCAACTTGTAGTAAGGTAATCACATTAAATGTCCATATCATGGGGAACGTTACGTATAACATAATTTACAAATTATAAAAATGTACATACCTGCCTTATCACTAAATCCTCCCAGAGGCGTAAGTTTTTCTTCTAACTTGACACACGGGAAGAATATTGACAAGAGCAGTGAATGGATGCTGTGACAACACTGCTGATTATGAATAAAACTGCGGTGAGTGGCGAAAAATGAAGAAGGTTGACGTTCCGAGCCAAGTCGAAGAACAAACCGACCAAGTAGTGAACGCCATCTTGCGAACAAATAGTAGTACTAAATTACCCGCCTTTTATGAAAGTTTGATATCGATTTTTCAAGTCTTAATTTAGCAAAACTGAAGAAAGGGCAAAAGTCAAACAATTTACTACACTCATTTTAAATAGTGAAATTCGCATATTGGTTGGCTCATAGAAATGATTAGCATTTAAAAACCTAATGGTCTATTTTCAACTGTTATTAATATTTTCTTCAGATAAATACCATTAAATTTTCGAGCCAAAAATATGATTTAGGTATTATACTTTTAACATTTTTATCAATTCTCCATTCCCCATTTACATGGTGCAATTTCTTGAACAACTTCTGTGCCACAGAGGTTCTGCTCGTGCGCAGTATCACTTTTGAGATGATAAAGGGAATCTGCACATGTGCAGAACTTCTGTGACACAGAAGTTGTTCAAGAAACTGCACCGTGTAAATGGGGTTTAAAGGACTGATTCTAAATGTCAATTTTGATTTGGAAGACCATGGGATGACCATTGCAAAATTTACACTTGATCAGAATATTTTAATCTTTTAACATCAGATTTGTTCAAATTTAACCAATCAAAAGTTAAGTCTGAAATATTTTAATTAAGCCAATGAAATATTAGCACAACCTTATAAAATTTCAACTTGGTCAGATCATTTTGACTTCTTATCCAATCAGAAAGCAAATTCTTCGTATTTTATAAGCAATGAGAGAATTTTGTTGCAATATCAATCTGGTGGCTTAAAGTTACACATGATGTGAAAAATCTCAGCTGGATCGGAGAAATGGTGTGACCCAAAAACAGATAAAAAACAGAGGTCGGAGCCAACAGAGGGAAAGGAGACGCTTGCCCAATGACCTGTATCACACTTTTATCTGTAAGATTTATTTGAATTTCCATACCATATTGAAATAAGTAAGTCTAACTCAGTTATTGATTATAAAATATTTATTTTCTTATGATCTAGAAAATGTACAGACACAGAGCAATCTTCAAACAATCAATCACTACCTGGGCAAAATAAAATGGTACCTCAGCAAGTTCATGGACTAATACAACTATTCAACGACCGACACATTCTGCACACTGGCCCGTGTTTTGTCCATGTTACACAATAAGAAATAAATAATACTTTTGAGTTTGACCAACCAATAAATAGTAAACACAAAATAAGGTATATTTCAATCAATACATGATTTATATAACCTAAGACGGATAATAAAATGTGTTCATATGAAAATTATCAGAAACTCTGTAATTTCTTCTATATGTAATAATGCGTAAAAAAAACATAAAAAGTAAAAACATAATAACGTAGGTACCTTATCAAGGTATTCCTTTCAAAGTTAAGTGGGTCTTCCACGATTTCGCATCACAAAGAGATTTCGTAATGTCATTTTGTGTGATGCAAGATCCCACTGGTTGTGCAGCCAACAGTGTGGTTGATCCGCGTAACCATGGAGTTGAAGCACGATTTCACGCTCATGGAAGAAAAGCTTGACACTTGATTCAACATCTCTCTTTCTTCATCTAGTAAATCATTAACAGATTCTGTACTACTGCAGCAAAAATACTTTCTAAATATAGAAATGCATCATCTATATTGAATGCCATTTCTACCAGGTATTTATTTGTCTTCGCTCCATCAATTCTGCACAGTCGTCAGTTTTGATAGGTGTATTAGTCCATGGCAAGTGCACAAGTTGAATTAAAACCATTTTTATTTGTAATGATTAAAATTCCAGATCACAAAATAAAGGTAATTAGATGCATAATAAATAATCTGAAAAATCACCAGGGAAAATCGTTTCATCGTAGAGAATCTTCAAGGCTCTGCCAAGAAAATTAATGTAATATGTACAATTGAATTCAGAAGTTGACTTATGATCTGATATCCTTAATTATCATCAAGTATTAGTAGCAGCTACACGTGTAATTGGTAAGCCACAGTATTTAATTTCAACACGACAACACTTTACTTCGTCCGTCGGGAGACCGGAAGACCGAGTCGTAGCGCGCACTCGACGACGCGCGCACTTATTTGTCGGCTTCTCTGAACACCATGAGCACTTCGAAGTGGGTGTACAGACTAGCTACCTGGTTCTCGAAATGGAGAGTCCTGTTAACGGGGGCGCCTAACCTGCGCAGCAAGTCGCCAAACGCCTTCTCTTCCTTGCGTATCCACGGCCGGCGCTCGTCGTGCACCTGGTACGGCGTCACGTGGATATGGATTCGAATTCCTGGCGAGATACAGACGAGAAGATTAGGACATTTAAAGCGGGTTTGAAATATTTAGGCCAAATGTTGAGTGAATTGTGTTGCAATTGGAACGCTGCTCAAAACAGATCAGGAGCAGTGGCGTGCCGTGACATTTGAAGTGAGGGAAGCAAATTGCCAGGAAAGAAATTTGCCCAGACCTGGAGGGGGGTCTGGGGGGCTTGCCCCCCAGCTTAGCCCCGCAGGGAATTTTTTAAAATTTGACTAATTTTAGATGGTTAAAAACGATTTTGAAAGTACCTTTTTGGAAGATTACTTGAATTTAAGAAATGGTCAAAGGAGGATTTTCAGACTAATTTTTTATATTTTAATCATTAGTTTTTTGAAGGCAAATACGAGGGCAAATACAGATATACAAAAACTTTGTAGAAATGCGTAAACTGAACTGAGAATCCGAAACTGCAATATTTTGTAGATATTACAAGTTTAGAAATTCAACCGCTCTTGAGCACTGTCACCGACCGATCACATGTTCGTTCCAATCGTGTCAACTCGGGAGTAGTTCGGCTGCGTTCGGACTGTGGATGCAACTCTCCGATTTGCTTCCCTTGGCTAGAATACGCCTGCAGAAATAGACGCATTTTACACAGAAATGCTTTGTGTTTAGACCGGCAAATAATGTTATTATCATGGCAAAATAAGTTTTTATTATTGACAATACTTTCAGGTGGCTGCAGATTAACATATTTGATTGTAGGCAAATCACCTAATGCATGCGTAACTCCCGTATATAGAGCGAGGGATTGGAAGCAATTCGAAAAGTGAATCCCTTGGAGCCGGCCGACTGCCGAGCCGAGGCAAGTGTATGCGTGCGCACGCGCCTTGCCCACCTCCTGTCTTAGAAACCGCGTTTACTTTGAAATCAGAGCGAAAGTGGTGACATTTGTGTTCGTAATAAGAATTCTATAAGTAGTATTAAGTGATGAATATTTTTGTAAAAAGATTAAATTATTATACATATAATTATTATATTTTAATATTGTTGGAATGGAAAAGGAAGGGGAAGCAATGCTTCCCTTGCTTCCATTGAGTGCACGCCACTGATCAGGAGACACAACGTTAATTCCTTACTACCCATTTCATGTATAGCTAATTTTACAGCTACCCAACCTTCTATTAAATAAAGCAAACATCTTAGCTAGAAGAATTCAGTGGTAATGCCAGGCAACACATTTTAATAGCATTTTTAAAAATTCTTTATCCCCAATCTCCCCTACTGGTAAGACCGGCCCTCAGTGTTAGCAGTATTGACGTGGTCTTTCAACAAGATGTTTGAATGGGAATAAGAAAATACCTACCTAATAAAATAAATATTCAGCTACGACTTCACTGAATTCAATCCCTTTGATTTTAGACAATACTCACTTTGGAGAGGACCTTTCAGTGCCTGAGGGCAAGGCCAAAATATATTTGCCAATAAAATGCTGTGTACATACTACATACACCTCAGAAATGTGGATTTTCTTTGCTCCTCTATTGTTATGGGTTGAGGTGGAGGTAATATGTACCCGAAAAATAGCCAAAATTAGCACGGAAAATAGGAATTCCAAAAAGAGAATATTTTTTTCGCTGCAGATTCTGTGTCAAACGTACTACATAGAGCTGCTGAGAATGAACAGTTAATTATTAGGCCAGCCAACACAGCATCCATCTTCTAAAAGTTTAGAGCCTTTTCGCACTCGGTCTACCTACTTGTAATGAGTCTGAATAATACACCTCTCGAATGTTGAACGTTTCACTGTTCTGCAACTAAGCTAAGTGACGGATAAAATTGATCAATATTGATGAAGAATAGGTAAGAATGGAAGGAGGAGGTTGTGGCCTATTGGCAATGTACTTTCCATGCATTTGCCTCATGACTGATAAAAACAACAATAAAAGCTCAGTCACAAAGGATGGTCACGGGAATCCCAACCGACACTGGAGAGCAATGCCAACCTGCTCTGTCTGAACACTGTCGCAACGAGCAACGAGTTACCTAGTCGCGTGAGAGTCTCTAGCAGACTCCGGGAGGTGATCCACGTGTTCTTGTTGCCCGCGTGGCCGCCGTCCAGCCAGTACATGTGCTGTATCTTGGTGACGAGCCTCATCATGGTGTCGTCGTCGGGCGTCAGCGTCTTCAGGTAGTGGAACTCGTAGAGGAACTGGTTCAGCACGACGCAGCCCTTGCTGAAGCCGGCCAGCACCAGGTGGGCCTTGTCCAGGCTCAAGCCCTCGCGCCACCACAGCGGCGAGTCGTCCTCGTCCGTTGGGGACTGAAAGGACAAGAAACAGAACCAACTAATGAAATACACTTGAAATGTTTCTTCATGGGCTTCATGCATCTGCTGGCTCACACCATGTTTACTTGAAAGATGCATAATTTGGCCGAACTGGAGCTCGATCCCATGACCTCTCACTTCCTAGACGACGCCTATTTTGAAAGTACTACATACACATTTAGAAACATTTTGGAAGAAAAAACTTCCGACAGCTAAAGAGGGCAGAAAGAACCAACTCTTCCGTGTCGTGGAACAGCCCATTTTAGAGCCAACACCACTAACTAACTATGGAGCTTGTACTGAAGAACCGAAGATAAACTTCCGTTATTCTGGGAATGCACTTAACTTTTACTTGTAAATTGAATGAATAATAATTGTGAAAGAGATTAGCTAAAAAAGTAAAATTGGCACAAATTTTGCAGTAAGGTATAACAGAGGTAGCTGTTTAACTTTGAATGTGAATATAAGACGTGATGTGAGCCATAAGACGTGCAATATACTTATACGTATAAGACGTGCAAGATGTTACCTCTGTCTTTACTCTTTTTAAATAAAAACCGTTAGGGCTGTGCGAGATTGAAATTTTTCATGTCGAGCGAGATCGAGATTATTTCATAAAAGTCGAGCGAGATCAAGCGAGATATTTTACCTTCGAGATCGAGAATATTTGAGCAAGATTATACTTTTTTTAAAAGATTTTTTTTTGGTGTAAGAGGAACACAATGCAAATTGTCCAGCCACACAAGAATAACATTTGATAAGTATGCAGAACTGTCTGCTTTATATATAAAACAATACAAATCAAATTTATGGACGATACAAAGAAAGTTAGCGTGCGTAGTCCTGTAAAAATAACAAAAAATTGAAAATCTTGATGGCTCTTAGTTGATATGATCGAGACTTGAAAATTCGAGATGGTAATTTGAACTAACGATCGAGATCGAGATGGAGTTTTATATTCGAGATTCGAGAACTATCGAGACTTGCACAGCCCTAAAAACCGTGAAGAACCTGTGTCTAGGAGAAATTATGGTAAGGAGCAAAAAGTATAATTTCACTGAAATTACACTGCAATTTACACTGAAATTACACAAGGGAATTTAGAATAACCCCCCTGAACAGTAAATGCTCCTGAGTGTACACTTCCTGAGTGTAATTTTTGCATTTCTAGGTATACTTTTTAGTCAATACTAGCAATTTTTTCCTCCCTTTAAATAATTTTAGTATACTCAGGAAGTGTACACTCAGGAGCATTTACTGAGGGCGGTTATTCTAAATTCCCTTGGCATCTCGTTTCACTTGATACGGTGTCACTGCTATCTATTTAACATGGTGGTGACACCGTATCAATTGATACGAGACGACAAGGGAATTTAGAATAACCCGCCCAGGGGGGTTATTCTAAAACTTTACTTTTGAATTCGGCCGAGCCGAATCTGATTCGTCCCGGATCAGATTCGTGTGTTCCCAATTCGGCTGAACCGAATATGATTCAATTTCGTATTCTACAACAGCAAACGGATCGGGACGCACTATTCTCACGAGATAATGCATTTATAGCAGACTCTTATTTTACCGACTTATCCATCGATACACACCAAAAGAGTGAACCAACGAGAAGAGAGAATTTTGATCACGGTGTACGGAACATACTTCACACATATTGGTTTGAATTGATTGTCATTATTTGTCATTTTATTAACTCTATCAACTCTCCGTGTTTGACACATCACATAACATTCAAAATGAAGCAGGAAATTATTACGAAAGTAGGTACCTAATAGGTATAAGTATTTCAAACAGTTATTGGACGATTATTTGAAGAAATAACACTAAATATACACACATTAATAATTATTGGTATAGTTTAGTGCCAAATAATCTAACTTTTATCCCGATCCGGCGAGCAAACAGCTGACGAATCTGGATTCTGTCAGCACGAATCGGATCCGGGTCGCCATATTGAATTTTGTCTTGCAGAATACCAAACTCACGGATTCGTCCCTCACGAATTCGATTCGGGACGAATACGGAAAATGTTTAGTTTTAGAATAAGGGTCCAGGAAGATTTTTGTAGAAAAGCATAGAAACTAGAAAGGTATTTAAAAACATGTCCCCATCAAACACTGAAAATGCTTGTTACAGTGCATTGAGACGAGATACTTTACTGTATAAAACATGGAATGAAATATGTTGCAGTTGAGCTGGCGTTTGCTCTCACCATGGTCGTGGCCGACGTGGATGGATCTAGCGAAGGCGGCAGCAGCTCGGCGGCCGGCATGACCCGCAGTCGCTGCGAGATGCCCTGCAGGAGGCGCTCCAGGTGCTGCAGCGCCGAGTGCGTGGGCGTGTGCTCGGGAGTGCCGCAGTTGTTGCCGGTGCACGGTACGAAGTTGTCGTAGCAACTGAACGTCTTGAACTCCATCCTGCGAAACCACAACCATTCCATTTCCACGTCGGCTTTCACTCGCCACCCTCCTGTCTGGCCATCCATAAATTACATAACGAAACACTCGGCAGACTGGGTTGTCGTAACAGAAATGCCGACATTTATATCTGCTTTCAGACGAGAGTTGAACAACTTTATGATTTTTTCCTCAACACCATAATTAGCCACTTGCTTGGTGGTTAATAACACCTGAAGAAGACTTAGAATAACAGTGCAAAACAGCCATTTGTAAGTGGCCGTGCATAAAGTATGTCACACTGGGGAGATCAACTCAAGTGTGACTATTATTTTGCTAGATGCCAGTAGGATGTTTTCCAATAAGTTAGGTTCAAAACAATTATGACAATAATATTTCAAAGTATTACTACTAGTTCCATTTAATAGATGTCTAAGAAGATCGCTTACTACTGCCTACTTTATCAAAAAATCGTCATTTCTAGCATAACAAAAAAATTCACTAGCAACTGAGGAAACCAAAAAATTTTAATTGCTCCACTGAAACTGAAACTTGATTTCAAAGAAAATAATATTGTGATAAGAGGGGGGTGGGGGGCTGTGGAAACGCGATAAGGTGATGGGAGGGGTGTAAAAGTGGCTTATTTATTTCGGATGACATACTTTATGCACAACCCCTAAAGGAGGCAAACTGCAGCAGCATTTAGAATGAATTGAACTGTGAATGAGACTGCCCAGTACTGCTTGAACTGTTCAAATGAATCAAGAAACGTGAGTAAAACAAACCACTTGCCTGTTCTGGTCCATTTCGTTAGGGACATATTCCATGAACGATGCAAGTTTTGGGGCAGTCAATCTGTGACAAAAGAAATTTAAATAATAGTTAATGTGTGTTCTGAGATGAATATATTGTCAGATCGATAAGGTAGGCAACTGAAAGTAGGAAAATAAGTCTATAATTAGAACTTGACACGGCTAAAAACTTAATAATTTGTAATCAGCAGTACTGTATAATTGTCGAAGCTGCTTTGTGTGCATAATTCCATCTTCAAATGATCCTGTAGCTTAATTAATTATGTAATTTATGGACAAACCTAACAATAAGATGTATAGTTGAAGGAAATTGAGAGTAATTTACCTGGATGGCCTGACGACAACAATATGGCTGTCGGGGAAGTACGAGTGCAGTAACATGGCTGTGTTTTCTAAGTTCCACTTGGCGTAATTTTTATTATCTCTATGGTTTTCCATATTCTCTGGGAAATCTTGTAAGTCGCCGCCGAAGAAGACGACGGCCGTGTCCTGGTCGGTCCTGACAGCCGGGTGGCAGTAGACGACGTCGTTGATGCGCCCCTCGTAACCCGACACCCCGCACAGCCGGATCGGGCATGCGGACGGGGGTGTACCCAACATGACGACCTGCAAACACACTTCAAATAGAACGCAGCTCCACCAAATTGTTTTGGGTATTAATACATTTTGGCATGACGTAAACCTACACTTGTGAGACTGGGGAAATACACGGTTCTTTGCGGTTCTCAATGTGGTTTTTTGAGTTATCTCTTTAGGTCTACCTACACCCAACAAAAGATAAAACGGTACTTTTCAAAAGAAAAGGATTGGCTGATAAAGATTTGATGGCATCATCCCATGAAGTCTGTAGTGGTAACCTACTGTGGTGGTAGTCTATGGTGGTTATCTTACTCTAGTAGGTAGGTGAGCTCTGTTTTCATTGATAATAACAAAGATTGATTGTCAAGGAACTTGACCAGCAGCCAATCTGTTTCACTCAAATACCGTTTATGATTTGTTGAGAGTGAACATAAAATGCGCACAATTCAAACTCAGTGATCTGAATAATGCCTCAAACAGAGTAGGTAGGTCTAGGTGCACTCAACAAATCATAACAGTATTTGAACGAAATGGATTAGCTGCTTGTCAGGTTCCTTTGACAGAGTTAGCACATAGACTTCATCCAATGCCTTCAAATTGTTTTAGCCAATCAATTTCTTTCAATACATTTTTATAATTTGTTGAGCATACCTACACTCGTGGATTCAAGTTCCTATACCCTCCAATTAACCCCCCCCCCCCCCCCCCCCCACACACACACACACACACTCAAACAACTTTTCCAGGGACTTGGGTCGAGGGGGAAGCGCCTAAGCTAACGGCAATGCGTGGAAAGGGGAAAGGAGGGTGACGGGAACTTATTTCCATGATGGTACCTGGCAATGCGAAAAACAGTAGTAAACGACGTGAGGAGGCAGTTCAAGAGGTAAAAATGTACTCTGCTCCAGTCCTGTGTTCAGTGAGAAGAATTGACCAATGAAAGTGAGGCTAATGAAAATCATCAAGTCTACTCTACCAGACATTCTGAGAGATGAAATATAGAAATATTCCAAAAACATATCTCGGACGTGTGAGAGTTTTTCTGTTATGTCATTTTGTCATTTCGTTCAATCCCTAATGAGGATTGCAACATTTTCAAGTTGATGCGAGCGAAGCGAGCGTCTCCTTTTGGCTCTTTTGGCACGGACATCTGTTTTTTTTTTTTTTGTTTTTTTTTTTGTTTTTTTCTGTTACTGACGATATACAAGTCACAGTTTTTCTTTGATCAAGCTGAAAATTTGCACACATGTACTGACCATTTCTGGGCGTTGCAGACCCTAATTTTTTTGAAATCCCCTGATTGGTTCAAATTTTAAAAAAATTATCTTTCGATTGGTTGGTTTCATCAATTTGAAATTTAGCAAAGTCATTGCAACCAACATTGTACCTACCCAATCATAATAAATTTCAGCCAAATCCTCCCATTGGTTCAAATTTGAAACCATTTTTCCTGTGATTTTTGAAATTTAAACTAGAACCGATTGACCGACCAACTAAAAACTTTGCATGGTCATTGGTACCAACATTTAAGGTATTTTTGCCAATTTTCAGTTAAATCTGTCGTTATTTTCAAAAGTTTTAGTAATTTTAGGGACATTTTGCGTGTTGGCTGTCAAATTCACGGCGACTTCGAATCTTCAGTGCAAGGCAAGGTAGTTAGAGCAGAAAGTTTCAAACGAAATGAAACTAATAATGACCGTTCAACAGATTGATCTGATATTGTGTACACACTAATATCATATGATTTGAGTGGTCCCAGGTATATTTTTTTTAAAGAGATCCTGTGATTTTTGAATATTAACAAGGAACAGTTCAATCATAAAGGTTGATACTAACATTTTAGGAATATTTAGAGATTTTTATTCAAGTCTGACGAAATTCAAGAATTATTGGCTTTTAATGATATTTTCGATAGACAGAATTTCGGTTCGAGGTGTTCTGCGTATCCGTGCTCGCTCATCAACGCGTTACTTCTAGTATAGAAAATCTACCTCGTATACATCGACAAATATTTTATTTTTAAACACTGTTGAAGACGTGTATTGGGGAGGAGGAGGGCAATTGTGCATTTTTTTTTTTTAATTTGACTAATGTGTAAAAACCAGAAAAAACTCGTATCAGACTACACACGTCTTGTCACACGTGTTACCTTAAGGTAGGTAGGGGAGGCTGGTATATAGTGGGACACGGAACATAGTGGGACATTTGAATTTCTCGCCTTGTGGTCAAGAAAAAAATATATAGTGAAGATGCATAATTGATGTCAGCACAATAAATCACATCTCCTGGACATATTTTCAAGATATGTTTGTATTTGAAATAATTGAGATACACCACTTGTAAATATCAGTTATTGCAAAATGTAGAAATTTTGTGCTTACAATGTTTTTGATAACTTTTTTCTCTTACTTATTATGGCTAGTTTAAAAGTATGGTTATGATGTGTATTCAATTGGCATGAAGTAGGTTTATTGATGAATGCTCTCTTCACCTGCCTTCATATTTGAAAAAATAAAACTAAAAATATTGTTAAACGGTACATACTGGGACATTCAGAACGGTACATAGTGGGACATGTCCCACTATGTACCACTGGGCTATATTTCTGTTCATAACTTTTGTGTGGGTCTTAAATTATTTGTTGATACAAGTAGTTAATTGTTTTAATTCATACCAAATTTTTTAATGGATCTAAATTAATCTTTTAACATTATATTTTTTCCCCGAAAAAAGATGCCGAAAATTCCTCGAAGGCGGTGGATTAATGACGGGATTAAAACGGACTAATTACCTACCTATAAGTAAATACATCAGATAATAAATAACATGTCATTGTTTCAAAAATTATTCCATAGTATTTCCCTTGAAAAATAGCATTGTCCCAGTATGTACCAGCAGTGTCCCAGTATGTACCGGAAAGCGGTATAGTGGGACAACGGTACATAGTGGGACAACGCAATTAATTTCTTATCTGTAGATATTAAAATTTCATAAAAATAGCACATGCATTCTAATTTATGGTGCACAACTATTGGCTATTCAACATTTCAAAATATTAAAATAATAAACAAACTAGAGCAATAATAAGAAATCCGTCCCACTATGTACCGGCCTCCCCTACCTACTATTTTGTTTCTTTCTTCTTCGAAATGTACCCGAAGCAAATTAGGCAGTGAGTTGTGGAGGGGTGGGCGGGGTAGGGGGCATTTTTACAATGAGTTCATACACAGTGGCGTATTTAGGCCCCCCCCCCCCCCGGAATCAAAACAATACCGAGCTAAGTAAATAATTATGTTTCGTAGATCAGAAGGATGATACAGAAATACGTAGGTACGTAGGTACCTACCTAGGTCTTCAAATGGGACTTCAAAATTTCAGCACGAAAAAAATAATGTGCTTTTAATGTCTCAATTAAATTTTTTATTGAGTACCTAACATGTCACGTTATTTGTTGCAAAGTGTACTCTACAGGTAGAATCCTACCGCTATCAAGCCAGGAGGTGGTTAAAATCCACATGAAATGTACAGCACATCATGTAGATTAAAAATATAATTTCGAAACCTGTACAAATGTTTGAATAGGAAACCACTAGGTTAAAAGTATAATGGATCCTTCAAAAATTACACGAATAATTCCAAAAATATGTACCTATTAATGACCCAGCCACTAAAAAATCTTGAAAATAGAATGTGTTACGCACCTATAGACCACTAAATCGAATGCCCATTAGATTTCTAGAGGCAATATTTAATAATTTTGATTACTCTGTCTGTCACCCTTGCCCATAGAATTATTTCTCGATACGCCACTCATCTCAAGAACTTTTCTATGATTATTTGTCTATGCTTTAGCTTCTAGGTATATTTTAGAAGTTTCTAAGAAGAATTGTCAGGGATTTAGTAACTGTACAACTAAAACTGAAAACTGAGTTTTAAGTCATCATTCTTCCCCCCCCCCCCCCCCCCCCCCCAACCACACCTTCACCCAGAACATTCTTGGACAAATTAGCAATATTGGGGAAGAGAAAGAAAGGGGGAAATATAGGATAACGAAGTTTCAAAGTTAGCTCCAACTAAAACATTGTGGTTGTAACCAATGTATTTTTCTGTCTTGGAGAACAATTAAATGGGCATGTAAAAAAATGTATGTAAGTAGGTAGTTTAAAAATTATTTGCAAATTTACCGAAGATGAAAAGTACCTACTATGTTTGCCGTTCTAAATTTGCAAATAAATCAGATTTGTTTAAAACATTGCGAAATTCGCATCAATCTCTCCAGTCCTCCATCTGTCACTTCTGGCTACTGCCAAGTTTATATTCGTCCTATATAAACGCTATAAATAGACCGCACACGAGCTTTCAGCAATCTTTGGCCATTCGGCAAGTCAGTCGCTCCGCGTTGAAGTGAAATCTTGATGGCTAGTGCCCAGCAAAGCATGTGTGACAGTTTGTTTGTCGGCAGTCTGACTGTCACGCTTGTTTGTAGAGATCAAATCAGTGTCACTCAAGCAGTCACCAACAATAGTTCACTCATCGTCCGGGCCGCGATAGCACTCCACCACCTTGACGCGGACGTCTTCGACCCAGTGGCGGATCTCCTGTCCGATCTCGCGCATCTTGACGTGAATCTCCTCGCGCATCAGGTTGTAGCACATCGCGATCAGCCCCATCCCCACCAGCAAGTACACGAAGTTGATGACGATCTTCGTCTGGCTCTCACTCTTGGAGTCCGTGATCTTCGAGCCGGGCACGAAATCTCCCATCCCGATCTTGGAGAGACTCGTGACGCAATAGTACGCGCTGTCGAGATACGACCAGATCTCGAGGTGTGCGAACATGATGGTCCCCATGGCGATGTAGGCGCTGATGACCCAGAGGCACGCCGTCGACGGCACGATGATGCGCGGCGCCGGCGCGGGCGGCAGGTTGCTCTCGGGGTCGACGGCTGGAGGCGGCTCGCGACTGCACTCGTACAGGCGGGTGTAGAGCCATCTGAACGTCGACGCCAGGACTTGGCCCATGTTCAGGAAGTACAACACGTACAGAGGGATCCCGAAGACGGCGTAGGTGACCGTGCAACCTTTGCCCCACGGCGTCCGCGGGACCAAGCTGCCGTAGCCGATCATGGAGAACACGGACAAGCAGAAGAGGAGCGCTGCGGGGAAGTTCCAGATCTCTTTCGGCGTCCTCCCGTCGTATCCCATCTTGACGGCGCTCGTGAAGTTGTTCTGGAAGACTTTCAGGACGGCGTCGGCGTCGTGACGCCACGCAGTCTCGTTGAAGAGGTTCTGATCGACGGTCAACTCCCACAAGTCCGTCGCGCACGTCGTGACGAGCGCGTCGACCTTCTCGATCTGCGGGTTCTTGCCCTCCGACTCGATGAGCATGAAGCTGAAGGCGCCGATGATCGCGTAGCAGACGACGAGGCCGCCGACGCCGACCTGGGTGCACATGAAGGCGACGAGCTTCCGGCAACAGTCCTTGACTTTCTCGCGCGGGTCAGAGGCGGACGTCGACGACGAGCCGCGACTTCGCACGGAACTCCGGATGCCCGATCTCATGTTCACAGAGTGGCGCTCTGGCGGAGACTGAAATAAGTCGCCGACGAGCGGGAAGAGAAGGCCCACACGGGCTAATTCCGGACACCCTATTTGGCATGTTGCCGATCCCGCTCACGTCAAGATGAAGTGAAGAACACTGGTGTAGCCGCCAGCAGGCCAACAACGAACTTTTCAACTCGTCGGGAAGCTTATTGACATGTCAAATTGACAGCTACTTGGCTCTAATTTAAAATAGAAGCACTAGGTAGTCGGTAAACTAAACGAGCGAAAGCAAATATTTTCACTACAATATCACAAGGGTTAAAAAAATATTTATCTGATTTTTTCCATAGAGTACAAGAATAATACTGCCACCCCGAAAACGCATAAAAACCCAAAATAATGATTATTGAACCGGCGGTGAACCAAATATAAAATGAAGTTGTTACTAAAATGGAAGTGGGGGGTGCAATTTCAAGGGGTGCGTAGGTTATCTTTAGCGACGGCCACGGATTCTCTGCTGCACAGAGGGGCAGCATAAAATATACCGGAAAAAAGACGCAAATCACACAAGTGACAGCTGTCATCAACGTCAATGCTTGCTGGGGCAACAAGTAACAACACTTGCTAGGTATGTCCTAGGTATGTCTAGACATGACTACATCTCGTATTGTTGCACGGCAAGTGTTCAGCTGCGAATGAAGGCTACACTTTTTTTACCACACCATTAGTAAAAATATGCATGGCAAAATAAAATCCAATAGAAACGTAACATATTCAGTACCTAACAGAAACGCGTGAAAGCCCGGTTTCCCGCGGCATCAGTAAAATAGTCAGCAAGACGAAGGTAGGCTGTGGCCTATTGCATTCAGCCCGGAAAACAATCTTGGTAATGCACTATGCGCTCGGTTACAATGTCAAATACTTACCGTGAGTGATGTGTCAAATTCTTCTGGTAAAAAGCGTAACCCTCTCTAAAATGCTAACGAACAAGCATTATTAAATATATTGCACTAGTAATTATTTATATCCCTTGAAATCAACACAGATCAAAACACCATAGCCCTACATAATTCCGATTCTGGAGTAAAATCCAATGATGTACTACTTTCATAGACAGAAAACCCCTTTTCTGACTCCCGAGACTTTGACCACGCACTCTTTCGGCGGCTATGTAAAGCAGGAGGTACCGCCTACTCTGACAAAATGACATGGTGACCTTGAGCTTAGCCCTGACGTATCTTTGGCCCTGACGGACTGCAAACTGCTGCAAACTGTCATTTTGACAGAATAACGAAAAGGTAACACTTTATTAATCTCTACTGGTAAAGTTACTACTAATATTATTTGATGGCGTAATCTGGCACAATAACCAGTGTTTCTGAAACGCACTAATTTAGCTTATCTGCTAGGATTGTTTGAAAGAGAAAATGCTTCATAACCTTACCTTGCCTTTTAAGCATGGTTTACCTACCTATCTTTCTTGTAGGTGATCGTAGCTTGTAGCCTAGGACTTATTTTGAATTTAATTTATTTTCCATTATCTGAAATAAAAGTTACTTTAATACTTACTTCTCATTTCCAAGGTTCGGAGGAATTAACAGCTATGGTTGGCATGTTGGTTCAATATGTCGTTGTTCGAGGCGACCTGATGAAAAAGTTGCAATGGCCGTTGGGTGCAGTGATAGCCCAGGCTTGTCATGCCTGTTGTGCAGTTACGCATCTCTACCGTGATGATCCACACACACAAGAATATTTAAGAGACTTGGATAATATGCATAAAGTGGTTTTAGAATCTACTGACGAGACGAGCATGAAACTGTTGGAAATTATATTAAAAGAAAATGGAATTCATCATAAAGTGTGGATAGAACAGCCTGAAAATTATCCAACCTGCCTAGTTGTTAAGCCTTATCCAAAGGAAGAAGTACAAAAATATTTTAAAAAATTTAAATTGTTAAACTAGGTAGTGATTGTGATTAAAGATCAGGTTGCATCTAGTTTTGGAACAATTATTGTACTGTGCGGTTGGTTCCCTGTGTGCGACTTTTGCCCCTAAAAAGGGTCTGTCTGTCTGTCGTGATGTTTGAGGAGCTGAACTGTTCCTGTCGACTATTGCTTGAAGATGGTAGCAGTCGAGCCCCCGAAATGTTGCAACAAATTCCCCTCTATAGGGCAAACAAGAGCTCACGCGTAATGATTGCAAAATACTATCCCATTTTCTCCAAAACTTCCTTTACAAAACTATCTTTGGATAATAATTGTTATAAAATTCAGGGAGAAGGGGGGATCACAAGTATTGGCACAGTGTGGCAGGGGGGCAGGGAGTAGGATGTCACGTTTTGATATCCACATTTTAAAGCATTATACATTTCCGTTAATGTAGAGACCTGAAATATCGCTAAAAATTATAAATTCTGTTGCATTTCAGTCATAAAAATTCTAGAGATGAAGTTAATGGAAATCAAATATTATGCTACTATTGTGAACAAGATATTTCTGTATTGTTCTTCTGTGGTCTTGGCTGTAGGCTCTCTAGTCTTGGCAAGTCCTGGGTTTAGAGATAGTTTTGTGCCGTCCTTTTGGGGGGGCGAAAAGTATGACAGCATGATGGGGGGGGGGGGGGGGATTGTCAAAATAACCAATTTTTAGTGTAATGTCCTTTATGCACAGGTCCTCCTGGAGCATCTTCTTTGTCGTAGTTTGCCACTTTCTCAGCGACACATAATCTTAAAAGTGATTTAATAATTCAATAATGACTATCAATTTATTGATGATTCATCAATGCTTCCCATTTATATTGTAGTTATTCACATCAAGTAAAATGCATTTTATTTATCTACATACATGCAATAGACATCATATGGAACTTTTTTGTGGTTTTATTTTCAATTTGACCAACGAAGTAGAAATTTTGTAGCAGGTGCCTAGTTTTAATTTATGCGTTCATTATGAATGTCAGTCAGAGCAATGATTTGAAAGTGTTAGCATATGTTATGATTAATTTGATGAATCATATTATGCAAGGTATAAACATCATGTTTTATTACTTATTACTATTAGTCATAGACTCATACTATGGGGGATGGTAATTTGCTGGGAGTGTGCCATAAGTTCATAACTCAAGAGCAAATTGGAGCAGTTTACTGAATATATATTTGGAATGAAAGTTTGACATTGGCACTCAACATCTACAGAATTGTTTTATGATTTAATTTCGAAGGCAGCCACTCTCTTGGAAAGACCTAGTAATACAGGACATGTAAATAAAAAAGCAAGTTATACAGTAGGAATTATGTACAGAAATTTTTTATTCTTAAATTATGCAAACATTGCAAGATCAATACAAATCTATCTCAACAAGCAAACTGGGAAAATAAATCTACAAAATTGCCTTAAAACAATATGCATAGAGACTGACTGCTTTAAACCAAATTGTTTTACCGAGTCATTTACACGATTTTTATGAAATTGTATTTACATTTCTTCTCACTCCTTTTCCTGTCAGGAATTCACACAAATGCGTGGCAAGTCGCTTGCCTACGATACAAATGTGGTGCGCATTGCTTCTTGCACCATGTAAACAATCCACTGACAAGTTTACTTCATGAAGCCTGTCTTTGATAACATTTATTACTACATAGTAGTAGTACAGTATATTCCGGTTATGCACTTACAGTAAGCATTATTTTGGATTATGTGTTAGTAGTACGTAAATCTTAGATCTCAGCAAAATCACTTGCCACACGACACAACATCATTATAATAATAGGTAGTACAAGGAATAAATTAGGAAGGGACATTCATTTTGAGAACTTGTGAAGATAAAAATGTTCTATTACTCGGTTAACAAGAGCAAGTGCAAAGATTCTAAATGAAGTAAAAAATAAATTATACTACCGCATAAATAAATGTAAAACAAGAAGTTACAGAAGTAATGTTCACATCAATGCACAAACTAAATTAGATGTAGACATTAAATATATCTAGACAAAAGAAGTTATGCATGTATACTCAAGAGCATGGATTAGATTAGATGATGCCTGAGCTAGAGTGTGAACTCCCATTTTCATAATTTAAATAATAAAACGTCATCATATAGCAGAAGTGGCAAAGAAATCGACATTTTAAGTGGAGAAAACTTAAGTAGATTAAATAAGGAAAGCATAGAACCAAAAGTTCGTCATTTCAGGAGCTCGTGTTTTTGCACATTTTCGAACTTTCTGGGAACCAATAATAGGTACTTGAAGTAGGTAAACTCTCTAGCTTAACCCATGCGGCTCGGACATCCATGCTCTTTAGTTTACGATAATAATGTGGTTAGGAAAATTGCTGAGTCGATATAGTTCAATCTTCGATGAAGCAAAGTCAACTCGATGTTATTTATTGTTGGGGTTGCAATTGATTGAACGAACAGGTAGGTAGAGTACTATCCCTATTCGAGCATTTCTCCCGTCTAAATAGTAGAAATGTCATGCACAAATGGGCAGATCTGTTTTCATACATTCTTTGTAATCAATTGTTTTTTGTGGAATAGCACTTTCTTCATTAATAAATCACGTCCACATTCCACAAATATAAAACAAAAAATAAAACAAGTTGTTTTCTTATAGGTACACTATTATGACATTGTGTTGTTGATATTAATGTTTGAGTAAAGTAGTAGAGCTAAGACTCCCTACGGCAGCTTTGTAATCGTCAGATATAACAATGAAATGTTCTGCTTGAAAGAGCAGGCCTCGTGTACACGCCTGTCTTGAGCATTCAATTGTCACTATGTTATTATAAGTCCATCAGCAAGGAGTATATCTTGCCATGGAGGCTTACCTCCTGCCCGACCCCATACATTCGTTGTACCATCGATATATACAACAGTGCACTTTCCGTTCATGTTACTCAAGATTTCCTACGTAATAAGTACAAATAGAATATGTAATGTATGTAGCATTGACTCCACAATGAAGGTAGGTAACGTGCAGTGTGGTTTAATTTGTAATTTACTAACCTGGACAAATACATGGTTTAAATACGGAAATGCGAAACAATACTAGTAGTTAGTACTGGACTCTAATGTGGATACTGAATAGGCCAATGCAAGAAATGTTCATAAGTAACTAATTGTGCCACTGAATTTCGGTTCAGATCGAAATTAGGTACTAATGAATGGTATATAGTTGCACATTCTTCACAAATGTATATAATACGAGATTTGTGAGTTGTCTCGCCGTTGTTTTAATTGAAATGAAGCTCGCACACCTAACAGTCAATAACTTATGAATAATCACCGAAAAATAAGCATCATATTGAACACATTCCTAAATCATCATTGCATACCATTCCAACTCCGGCACAGGCTTAAAGCATGCCAGCACTTTCGTTCACCTTTATCCCGCTTGCTTGTTGATAGTGATAGTGTTTGAAGAGCAACGTTTTTAGATGTCGACAATATCTTAAGCTGGATTCATTTACATTTATTTAGTACAATAACTATCATCAATAAAATCCAATTAGTTATCTTCAGAGAGACTGCATTAAAATAAAAACACACAATTAAGCTGAACTTTGGATAAATTATTAGAGGTGTGTGTAAATGTGATATTGTACGCGACTGGTAAGTAAAAGTTAAATTCTAACCTGCCCGTAACTTTTTTAATTTTCCTCACATTTTTTTTTAAACAAAGAGTATTTCTGAGAAATTAAGACTACTTCTATGTAAATCAACATTTGTGATAGTGCAGTAGGTACATAAATTTAAAAATTATGTCAATGCATATTTTTTACGTAGTACTTAATTACCTATGACTGGGGTAGGTTTCTATTTCTGTCACTTTGTTAAGCTTAGGTAATACATTTTATTCTCTAATCTGCAATCAAACAACACATCTGTGAGCATGACAGTTTTATAACAAGTATTTAGTAGTATCTCTGGCCTAATATTTCTTAGAAAAAGGGCTCAATTCAAAAAGCAAAAATAACCAAACTTAAGACAATAAATACTACTAGAAGGAACACAGTCTTGAATACTGCTGTCATGCAATCTTAACATACAGTAGATACAGCTGCCTCTAAAAACGAAAAATGGTATCCACACGAAACTCTCATTTTTGTAATCTAAGGCTTGAGGAAAGAATAACTTTTACACACCACTAAAAAACGAGAACTGTAAAGGCGGGATCGTTTTCAGCAAGTATAAAAAGGCAACCATGAGCCATCATAACAAGACATTGGGGCAAGGTCCCTCAACAAAGCGTTGCTGTTGTCATCAGACACCATGCCGCATGATTCACAGAGTGCAGTCACCCAGTAGGAGTAGGAATTTCCATGGCATTATGTATTGTGAAAATTACTCTCCAATTTATACATTATTATTAATTGCCTCTATCGTACAATTGTAAGAGTTGAAACCTGATCATGTAAGCACAGATCAACTCAGCCTAAATACTCAAAATGCTCTGCTGCCGCAACACGATAAACACAAACGTAAATACCCCCGAGAACAATCCCTCGTGCCACCGTTCAAGTCCAAGAAATTAGCATACCTCTCTTGCTCGACCCCTAGTGCAGTTGGGTACTTAGTCCGAGTTGTCCTGTCAAATTGATCGCCGTACTCCGTTCGAACGTCAACAGTTACTGAGCCAGTTGTGCGCGAGAGTCGCCGAGACGGGTCTAGGCGGTGGTGCCGTTCACCAGCGTCTCCTTGGGCTTGGGTTCCGACCGCTTCGAGGGGGGCGGCCTCTGCGAGCGTCCCTTGGGTTCGCGCTGGCTCTTGGGTAGTCCGTCGGTGGCGGGCGTGCCCTCCTTGCTGGTGAACGCAGACTGATCGCCGTTGCCGCCGACCGCGGCCGCCGCACCTGCAGGCAAACACGACGCTCGTCAAGATGGACTCTGAGACGGGACACCGAGGATGCACGGGACCGGGAGCTCACCTGGCACGTCGGACTGGGAGAGCTCGCTACCCAACGGGGTCTGGCTCCGTGGCCGGGTCTTCCTACGACGGCGGCGTCGATGCGTGCGTCCCTCCATGCTTGATACCGACTCTACACGGAACATGACACTTGTGACCAGCAATAACATCAATTCAAGCCCTACAACTGATCTCCTAATGCAATCCAAGAGATTTATTTACGTCAACTTGATTCCTATACAAAATAATACGAGTTTAAGCAATGCTTCACCATGTATATAGTGAACTGATTACTAAATGGCTGATGATCAGTGATCTTAATAAACATGTTAAGTTATTAATATTATTAGTAATGATCTCAGTGAACAGGAAACACAACATGTGAGCGCAATTAAAAACTGGTAAACCTACATCATGATGTTTTTAAGATGAAAATTCCTTGAGTTGATGAAATTAACGGGTTTTATTCACAAAAAGTTAGTATGTAGTCCACTAACGTCATCTGACAATTAATGTTATGGTTTGTTGATTGATTATTGATGGTCACAAAAAGCTGTTCTGTCTTCTACTAGTAATCCATGCGGGAGTTCATGCACTGCATTCCTCTGAAGCACTAAGGCCGGGTAGGACCAACTCTGGATTAAGTTAACTCTCGAGGGTTAACCAATGAAACAAGTTGGCGCGAATTCCATAGCCAATAAGATTCACTAATTTCCACTAATCATCGAGAGTTAACTTAATCCAGAGTTGGTCCTACCCGGCCTAAATAAGGTAATCTATACTAGTATACAATAACAATCGCAGCACTACATCACAGCAGTGATATGCTAATGTCAGCTTACCAATGAGTAATGATATAGTACTCTCTCATGCACATGCAATTATTTATAATGCGAGCCTAGTGTACGAGATGATTTCACTTTAACCTAATTGTGAATCAATCCGAGTATAATTTCACACAAAAATTGTGTATTTATCCACTGTATTGGTGAAAAGACAAAGTGGTAAATCTAATATAAATTAAAACGAATTATGGAAAAATGGGAAGCAAATAAAATAAGCAATATTAGAATGATTCCTTGTTCTATCCTACCCTATTTAACGAGACTGAAATTTACGAAGTGCTGAAAGGCCGTGTTGGGGAAGTTCCTTTTTAAAAAGAAGAACTGACAAAAAGTTCAAGTTCACTAAAGTATAAAACCAGGTTCATAAGTTAACTTCAACAGTTCTCATCATCCAAAACTTTAATTTTTCTGATGCTCACCCATAACAGATGATTGATACATGATGTGAAATGACTAGGGCTGGGCGAGTCTCGAAATTTGCTCTTAATTTCGAGCAAAATGTGTGTTTAACTCGAGTTTGAATTTCTAACAAGTTATTAAAAATATCAAACGAGACTCGAATTTTGAGCAAATTCAAATTTTCAACATTTTTCCCCCAATTTTTCCTTTTTTTCATTGGACCAAGTACTAGAAGCTACAAACAGTGGCAGTACTGCAGGGTTGAAGTTCTTTGGTGCAGAACAGAAGAGCAATGGCAACACTGGAAGTTAATGTTCTTGTTTATTTATTTTACCTATTTGAAATAAAGTACCTACACCAGGTATATTCCGATTAAAATATTTAATTGTATGATTGAATCTGGCAATAACATCCAGTTTTACATTAGGCTAAATGCTTGTTGATGTTTGTTGTAGGTAAGTTACATAAAAAAGCATTAGGTAGATACGTAAAATGATGAAACATTACAGTCGACTTGACAAAATGTTGCCCGGCTCAACGCATCCAGTTCATCAATAACATCAGATTCACTTGAGACTTCCATCATATTATAATCTTTGGTCTAGCAATGGAAGGAAAATAAATACCTAAAAAAGGAACTTGACAAATATTATAAGTTCACTAAAAACAATAAAACTTTTATAAAACCTTCATGTTCCCTTGATAAAATAGGGAAAGAATTCCTTCAAGACCTCTCGAGAAACTGAAAGCAATGCTAATTTCAAAAGTTCCTTCCTAACACTCATGAATGGCTATGATGAACAAGCAAGCTGCAAGCAAACTGGAGTTACAATCAAAACAGTACATATTAGGTATGTACACTGGCGGCATTATGTTGTTTGTACTCTGTCTCTCTCTGCTCCATATCAAAACATGTTTATGATATGGGTCAGAGAGAGACAGAATGCAAGGATCATATTGCCGCCACTGTACATAGTAGTAGTAGGTAGGTCCATGATCAGTAGGTAATGTATGCAATGCACATGTAGTATTTGGAGTTCAGTTCTTACTTCTTAGAGTGTGGCATTTAATGAATATTCTCTCCTTTCTATTCAGACTCATTCAAAGGGCGCAAAGAGCATTCTGCTGGACACGTTTACTTCTTCGAATTTGAAGAAATTGCATTGAAGATCAACTCATTCTGTACCTCGGATGAGAAGGCCGGAAGACCATTTTCCCGATTTTGAGTTGCATAGGTACTTTGATAATACGTAATGATGCTTCTAATCAAACTCTGCCAATAGGGAATTCTCCTCAGATTTTAATTTACTTTTGATTAATTAAATACAACAATACTAGATATTACAGTAAGACCAACAATACCAGGTGGCGCAAAAAAAATTACCCTGATTGAGAAGTCACTATATCGAAACTATTACAGATGGGATTCTGAAATTTGTACACATATTAGAAAACATACCAAAATTTAATATGTGCAAGTTTCAAAAACAATACTATGTATTGTAGGAAAAAAGTTAAAGATGTTCAAATTTGGTTGTCAAAAAATTGATTAAACGGAGCTCAAATAGTGCGTTGAAGATACAGCGTCCCGGCCATTGGAAGTTTTCTGGACGATCGCTATTTGAGCTCTGTATTTAATCAATTTTTTGACAACCCAATAGACCATAATGGAAAGTTGCCAGCGCCACCACATGAACTAAGTAAGATGTGTCTGCGCATGCGCTACCGCAAGGTCAAGTGTGCGATACCTCGACGCGGGAACCATTCCCGGCAGCTGTCTCTTGTTAAATTACAAAGTTTTGTTTTGAAATTACAACAGATAATTTTATTGGAAATACAAGCTGATAGTGGTCATTCATTTGTCTTGCAAAAGGTGCAGATTATTTGAGTGTAAACGTAATGCCAAAACATCACTCCTATTATTTATTAAATAAATGTACAAAATGCCTAAATCTGCTACTAAGACCATGGAGGAGGGGCGGCTTTCACACGGATTCCGACCGAGCCAGCGAGGTCGGTTTTAGTACCGAACGAGAGCGCTAGTCATTTCTGTTTTGGTCTATTTGAACAGCTGTAACTTTTTTCCTACAATAGTAATGTTTTTGAAACTTGCACATATTAAATTTTGGTATGTTTTCTATGTGTACAAATTTTAGAATCCTATCTATAATAGTTTCGATATAGTGACCTCTCAATCAGGGTGAATTTTTTGGCGCCACCCGGTATCATATAACAGGTCTCTGAAATAAATTTATTTCAAGAGTTACTTATTGAGGTTTGAAAGTGTTATGTTATTTGGCGGGCTCTGAACGCCTCCCAGCGTTCTGTGATTGGATGACGTCAGAACCTAGAAGATAGGCAGTGAGACCATCCAAGATAGGGCTAAACGAGGAATTTCCCTGTGTTTTTCCAGTTTGTATTCACTTCAAATTAGAGATGGGTCGATACCACATTTTCACCGATACCGATACTTGTACCGATACCTACTTATTGATTTACGATACCGATACTATCGCCGATACTTTTGTTACCTTAATTTTTATAGATTATGTGCACCAAATCTAAATTCAATCTTCAGTTTGCAGATTTCAGGGTTAGGTACACCAAAGTAAGTACTCATTTTCACTTTGTACTCAACAAAACAAAATTGCATTATACAACAAAATTCAATTTGAAATCATGTTTTATAGTAAATTGGTTCCAGACACCACTTTTATTCCGTTTGGAACACTTCACATTAAAAATAAGTTGTAACTAACAAAATAATGCAAGACGCCATGAAAGAAGTTGAAACTGCAGGAAACCTTGATCAAAGCGGCGCTCTGATTGGTCGATGCTCATTGTACATAAGCCAATGGGTGAGCAACAGCCAATGGGGAAACAGTAGGGCTGTGCAAGTCTCGAAATTTCGAGACGAGATCGAGATTGAGGGCCATCTCGAGCTCGATCGAATGTTTAAATTTCCCTCTCGAATTTTCGAGTCTCGAGTGTATCGACTGAGCCACCAAGATCGTCACGCGCAAGCGCTAGAAGGCGGTCGCTCGGCACCGCTCGGCGCTCTACCTTCTGCGCAGTGAGCACTGAACTGGTTTCTGAATGCACACAGTTGGCGCTGCCATTGCAGCGTCATATTTAGAAGTGTTGTTTTATTAGTTTCTTCTAGTTTTCTTTGGATTTTCCGATCTGACGAAATGGAAATCGATAGTGACAACCGTGATCCAACATCGGATTGAGTTGACAATGTTACTGTTGTGTGGAAATACTTCGTTAATGGGGATACAAAAACACACGCAAAAAATCTTCCCACCCTTAGGTTAAAAATAAACAATCTCGCTCGAATATTCTCGATCTCGAGGATAAAAAAATCTCGTTGATCTCGCCCGATTTCTTTTTTTAAATCTCGATCTCGCTCGAATTCGAAAAATCCAATCTCGCACAGCCCTAGGAAACAGTGACTGTGAAACGCGGGAAAATTCAAAAGTATTGGTTCAAAAGTATCGCCAAATATAGCCAAAAAATTGAAGTATCGCGATACTCCGATACCTATGGTATCGGTGGTATCGCGAGTATCGGTATCGGCCCATCTCTACTTCAAATGCATTAGGTAGATCATCAAATCCATGCATCAAATCCATTAGAACTGAATTAGAACTGCATGCAGGAAACTTGGCTATCTAGTTTCTGACGTCACAGCTTGGAAAGATGACGCATGGTCGTTTCAAATCTCCATGCAGACAGCAAAACCTTGAACTAACATAACTCAATAACAAGTAGACCTAAAAATATATGAAAGAATAGGTACTGTTGTATTTCTTTAAACGCTGAGGATCTATTACCTAAATATTTCATACAAATTGAGGAGAATTCCCTATTGCAATTTGCTGACGTCAACAAATACAGTTATTGAAGTATTCTCTTACACGTCAATGACACATGTCACCACTACAAATATGATTGGGATGATGAACCCAGAAATACTGGACTTTCGGCCTTCTACCTCAGAGGTACAGAATTAGTCACTTTGTGGACATTTGGTCAACGTTTGGTTAATTTTGATGGTAGGTTAACTCTACCAAAAGATTTGTAAAACTATTGATGATAATAGATTGTAAAAAGATGAGCTGCACACTGTTACTTATAATGTGCATTTATACCTACCTACTGTTCATAGCTTCAGACCAGGTAACAATATACATGCAGCATAAGCAAACTAGCTGGATACCTTTAAGAAATGGGACCAACATGGAAAGGTCGTTCACGTGCTGTCAACTAAGATTCGACTAGACAAGACGAGCAGAGCCAAGTTGCTCAACCAAAAGTTGATAGTCCGAATAGGCCTTAATATATAATACCTACAGACAGGGACCCGAACCTTTATGAATAAAGGTTCGGGTTCCGGTTCCACAATTTTATTTTATAAAGGTTCGGGTTCCGGTTCTAAAAATAATATTCTTAAAGGTTCGGTTCCGGTTCCTGCATAAAGGTTCCGGGTTCCGGTTCCGGTTCTAAAATTTTAAATCAAACTATATTATAAAACTTCAGTATTACCTAGGATGGTATTACAAATGTCAATTTTAATGGAATTATTGGATTTGGATTTTCCTACGAATGCAAGCACATGTGTAGGCAGTGTCTGTATAAAATTCACAGGATGGTGCGCAGAGTAAATATCAGAGGAGACAGTATATAGTGGCTGCAATTTTCTCCATAAGACAACGTAAACATTCATTTTTCCTTGAGCTATCTAATTCAAATTGTCGACAATGCAGTTCTCATCGCAGTAGTCAGATTCAAAAATTGAAAACTCAAGCAGCGTTTGCATAATGAAGAATTATTATTTATCAAGAATAAAAAATTTCTACAAAAAATACATTTTGGAAATTTTATCAAAAAATAAGCTAATACAACTTTGTGAATAATATTATATCCAAGTGATATGCATGATTTTTTATTAAAAGAAGGAACCTTAAAGAACTTTTAAGAACCTAAGTAAGAAAGAACCTAATTGATTATAAAGGTTCGGGTTCCGGTTCTCTGGGAAAAAAGTATAACGGTTCCGGTTCTGAAATTATAAAGGTTCATACCGGTTCTAGGTTCCGGTTCCGGTTCGGGTCCCTGCCTACAGATTACTACCACCAGGGGCCATTTTCTATATCTTTTTTTGATCTCGTCGCGGCCGCCTTCGTCTCGGCGTAATGCTATCTTAATGGCAGTGAAACGAAGGCGGCCGAGACAAGATCAAAAAAGATATAGAATAGGGCCCCAGAACTACTACCTACCTCAATGTTCATCCCAATTATATTGCATGCAGAACTATGAACATTTATGAAATATCATTCATTACTGTATTTTACCAAGCCAACAATATCTGTACCCATAGGTAATAAAATACAAATACATTTTAATGTTAAAAATGTAATGTATTTTTGATATAAAAGTACAAACCTTGGGTTTTAAGGCAGGGCTGGACCAAATTGACATCTATTTGTAGGCCCATCCTAAGGTTTAATGTCTAAATACTCCACCTCTGTTGCTCCTTACATAACGCTCTACTAAGGCGGGGTAGGACCAACTATGGATTAAGTTAATTACCGATGGTTAGTGGAATTTAGTGAATCCTATTGGCTGTGAAATTCGCGCCAACTGGATTCATTGGTCAACCATCGATAGTTAGCTTAATCCAGAGTTGGTCCTACCCGGCCTAATTAACCTGCAATAATGTATCGAGATGGGCGATGGCGTTTGAAAATTAGGGTAGTAAGCAGGGGCGAAGCGTCAGGGGAGACAGGGGAGACACTGTCTCCCCTGTTAAAATGATATAATGTGCTTATATATATTTCATTAACCTGAAATTATTGTAATTGTTTTATTTTCATTTGATATATCAATTAGTGTTTGATTTAAACTCATTGAGTGTCATTTGAAAATCGTGTTTAATTTGGCGCTGTTATGAAGCTTGGCTCAGCCCGCGCAATTCCAATCGGGTATCCCAATAGCATGGGAGACATTTTCAGCGATTCTCAGTATACGTCTACTCGTTTATCTCTCATCCTTCTTCCACTCGTTGTTTCCAGCTTTGGATGTTTTCTTTCTCTCTCGCACTCGCAAGTCAAAGGCGCGATCCTATACCGCATGTGGGTAGTCTGTTTGCTAATATAGTGAAATAAAAGACATGTCTACTGTGCTATTTTAGTCCAGTAGCCACGCCACAGTACCAAGCGATTCATTTCGACTGTACTCGTCCCACACCAACACGAAATTCACTCACTCACACATACGCAATTTAAAAGCCATAGGCAACACATACCCATACGCAAGCGCGGCAACACATAATTCTCAGAATAGCAGTAAACTATAAAATCTGTGTTGACATCTTGAGTTGACATAAAACTAATTTTTCACCCAATGAAATTACCTACGTTGTACACAATCATGCAATTTTTAATTATAGATTATTGTGATTATTGCGTTGTATTGTGTCTCCCCAATGTTGGGATGCGCGCCTCGCCACTGGTAGTAAGTAAACATTACAGGGGTTGAAATTGAATTGTGGAAAACATGGGAAGAGAGTGAAGAAGACCAATGTAGAGAAGAGTTATGGACAGTGAATGAAGAAAGTTCTGGTTTTAAATCAACAAAGTGTACTACCTACCTACCTAATTTATCTAGATTTATGATCTGTGGATTTCAACATAGGTACTTCTAATTAACGGAAACGAAGGAATATTGATGTACTACGTCAGGATTTCTTCAATGCAGTAAAACTTAAAATATGTACACTCCTGGACACTGAAATTGGTCTGTGGTCAATGTTCAAATGACACTACGGCTAGTATTTAACATTTATTTAATTACCTAATGTTAAGGTGACCATATTCGAGAGGAGTCAAACCGGGACGCAGCAAATTTTTTTAAATGCATCACTCAATTATGGCTTAAAATCACTTTAAAAGTATAGTTATTTTCAGGAAAGTAGGTAAACTAACGTGAAAAAATCTAGATCTTGTGGTTGGTTGATGGAGTTTTTAAGTGGTCATTGATGTCCGACCTACCGCCGTGAGCTATTGACAGTATTGTCTCGCAGACCATGCACTTTATTTCGTGGTCATTATCAGTTTTTACCTTTTTCTTCATAAACACAAACTCTTTCTTTAAGTCTTCGTTAAATTTGCACTTCCTCCGAGGAGCCATAAGTAAAAGTTCTAACAAGTAACAATAATATCACAGACTAGGGTTGGGACTTGACATCGATTTTTCGATTTGACATCGATGTCGAATGATATTTTGAGTTTCGATTCGACATCGATTTGAATTGTTTAATCAAATAATCGTTTGACATCGTTTAAAAAAATCCGTGAAATTGCGCGCAGTATAGGGAGTATTCACGACAATTCTCACAGTTGTTATCGTCCTGTGAAAGTAACGGACGGGCCATGTTTGATATGTGGTGTGGTTACTTGAGCACACGGCTGTATGGTTTACCTGGTGTTTTTTTGCGAATTATATAGGCTGATGATAGTGGTTTAATGTAATATTTTGCTATATTAGGCATAAATAACTGTTGTTCAGTGTTTATTTATCAGAGATTACATTGTTTTGGTATCATAGTGAGTATTTTGAACATCTTTTCCGCGTGTTTATTTTGATGCAAATAAGCTGATACCTTGGAATCCATACAGCCTTTTGCCAGGCTACAAAAGTGAATTAGTATGAAGTGACTTTCTGCAATATGATTAAAGAGAATGAAAGTGTATTGTTATTGATCCTTATGTATTTTTCTCGTCATAATTCGTTGCTAAACTCGACTTTTTCTTGACAGTCACGCCCCCGCCTTGCCGTTAGGTGTATTGAATTTTCACATAAATTCAATAAATTTGTCGAATTTTTGGCTGATAATAGTGGTTTAATGTAATATTTTGCTATATTAGGCGTAAATAACTGTTGTTCAGTGTTTATTTATCAGAGATTACATTGTTTTGGTATCATAGCGTTATCAATTATCATAGTGAGTATTTTGAACATCTCTTCCGCGTGTTTATTTTGATGCAAATAGGCTGATACCTTGGAATCCATACAGCCTTTTGCCAGGCTACAAAAGTGAATTAGTAGGAAGTGACTTACTGCAATATGATTAAAGAGAATGAAAGTGTATTGCTATTGATCCTTATGTATTTTTCTCAACATAATTCGTTGCTAAACTCGACTTATTCTTGACAGTGCCCTGCCGTCAGGTGTATTGAATTTATTGGGATATTGTTTGGATTGATAGATCGTGATTGTTTTATCTCTGTTACGTTTCCTACTACACTACGTCCAATTATCACACAATTGAACATTTTGTAAGTAATTAATGCCACTCAAACTTGATCATTTTAAAGAGTGTTAAACCTACCCACTGGCAAGAAAAGGTAGCCTCCTTTTTATGCAGTTTAAGCATCTTTATTCTAAGTATACTCCCGTGTCATGCCCTAGGAACAATTAAAATGTATTTGGGGAATGCATTATGTTGGTTTGTGTAAGTAAACTCGGATATAACTGCATATAAACTTGAACTAAATAACGTCGTATTGCACGGGTAGCTGTCATGAAACGATCACCTACATATCCATCATGGCCGCCGAGCCGGCTGAGGGGTATTTTGACGTCACGAGAATACTAGCTATTGTAGAGCTGGCAACAGTGCCGCGTGCCCCTCAAGATCAGCTGAGTGGCCTGTTTCCGTCCTTCCTGCATACCGCGTCTACAGTTGTGGGTGGCATTTCAAGATGGCAAGATGGCGGCGAGTGTGGCAGCGCGTTCGTGTCGCACGTGCAAAAATCGGTTTAAAATAAAAGAAACTGTCATAACATGTAGTGGCTGGTGTCAGCGATCAATTCATTGGTCCTGTTCCAAACTTCAAGTGTTGATTGACTACGAGACTTTTGCTAATTTGCCGAGTGTTACATGGTGTTGTGACGACTGCATTACAGAGGATTCACCAGTGCATCACATTACTACGCAAGTTGAACATCAGAATAAATTGATTAAAACCTGCATTAGTGGTTTGAAATCGCAAGGTGAGCAGTTAACAGCACAAAATGAACTCATTAATGAATTAATGGTTGAGATTAAGAGCCTGCGGGAGGCGAAGAGTTCTTCAGCGGGCATCCCACACCATGTACGTCATCAAAGGAATGCGAAGAATGTAACCAAACACAACGCAGCAACAGAGCCGATTAGTCTTTACGACCTTGACAACCCTGCAGTTACGCTAGCGGACGTCCTAAAACGGGGTCCTAAGCCGAAAATTCCCACACCAGTGAGCTCGCAAAACAAAACAGCTACTAATGACCTTGATGTGATCATGAATAACTTCCAGGATAATTCAGGCCAAGATGCTACAACCTCCGCTGACGAGTTTACTACAGTTACAAGACGAAAGTTCCGACGAAATAATCCCATAATTGGTACAGGTGGTCTCACTGCTGATGATCTCAAAGTAGCCGAGCGCCCGGAACCTAGGATGTGGTTGCATTTATGCCGTCTTCACAAAGATGTTCAAGTTGATGACGTAATGAAATATTTAAGTAAGAAGACGCCGGACTATCAATTCAGCTGCGAGCAACTACAGGCAAGAGGGGACTACAGTTCTTTCAAGCTGGGCGCTCATCAAGACCTGAAGGAGGATCTCATGGATCCCGACTTCTGGCCGACAGGCACAGCTGTGCGACGGTTTTTTCTAAAACCCCGCCCCCCCAGGAACTCGGACGGATAAGCCTGCAATCCTTAGTTCTGCATAGCAATGTGCAATGTCTGCGAAACAAAATCGACCATTTAGAAATTATCGTGAAAAATATTAAACCTGACTTTATCTGCGTGTCTGAACACTGGTTGAAAGCCGAAGAGGTTGATAGCATGAAACTATGTGAATATGTGTTAGCTAATGTTTATTGCAGAGTGAAATGTAAAAATGGTGGGGTGGCTATATATGCTAAGGAAGGTTTAGATGTGAGGAAAGTTCAGCAACTTAATAAGTGTAATGTTGAAGGCCAGTTTGAATGTACTGCTGTCTCAATGGAAAGTTTTTATGTTAAAACTATCATTGTATGTATTTATAGGCCACCCTCGGGTGACCTCAAGATATTTTTTAGCAATTTAGATAACATGCTGCAACTTATTTCGTGCAAAGACCATGAATTTATTGTGATAAGTGGCGATTTTAATATCAATCTTATGAATGCTGAGGATGCTGCTAGTAATAAGTTGATCGATTTGATGGCAGTGCATGGCTTGCATCCGGCTGTGAAAGATTACACACGTGGGACAGCGTTGTCTAAAACCGGCATTGACAATATTTTCACCAACTATGATTGTAAACATTATGAGGCAGAAAACGTTGACCTTGGAATAGCCGACCATTACTCGCAAATCTTAAGAATCCATAAGAACTCAGTGCAAGCTAAGAAAGTATCGATAACCAAGAGAATCTTCAATACAAAAAATACGTCCGAATTTCAATGTGCACTTCATTCAGCGTGCTGGGACTCTGTATTTAGTGCCATCACAGTCAACGAGATGATGGAAGAATTTATGAAAATATTTTTGAATAACTTTGACGTCAGCTTCCCACGCACTACAATAACGATAACTAACAAGAAAAATGACCGTAATCTTTGGTACACTGCGGACTTAAAGCTGCTAGCACTTAAAGTTAAGGAGTCCTACCGCGAGTCGATTGAAAAAAATAATGATAATAGCTTATCCAAGTATCAGAAAATTAAGAGAGATTACAGGGCAGCTATTGCCGATGCAAAAAAAGAATACAACGACGGCGCGCTGTTGACAGCTAAAAACAAGTCGAAGACAGCTTGGAATCTCATCAAAAATAACAGTAACTCGACGCTCTCTACAACAAGTAAGAAGATCAACTTAACTGACGGAATTAACATTATTACGGCTCCTCAAGACGTCGCAGAAAAGCTTAACAACTACTTTGGCAGTATTGTCCACAAGCTGCTTGACGGGAAGACACAAGAGCGTAGTAATGTTCCTGTGCGAGCAGTCAGATCAGATGCAAATCAAGTAATATTCTTAAGACCGATATATGGAAAGGAATTCCTTGACATTGTTGATAAAGTAAGCAAGAAACACTCAGCTGGGCCTGACGACGTACCTGGTAGTGTACTGAAACATGTTGGTATTTACATAATGGAACCTTTAATGCACATAATTAATGCTTAGTTTTCAGAAGGCGTCTTCCCTTGTAGACTGAAACAAGCGAAAATACACCCAATATTTAAAAAGGGTGATGCACGGAAAGAAGAAAACTATCGACCAATTGCTCTTTTGTCTGTTTTTGCTAAAATTTTTGAAAGCGCCATGCATTCCAGACTTATCGAATTTTTTAATAAACATGCCCCTCTTAATGATAATCAACATGGCTTCACCAAAGGAAAGTCAACCACCTCTGCTATAACAGTGTTTGTCAATAACATACTGAAAGCGCTAGATAATAATAAACCAGCATTAGGTATTTTCTATGACTTTACAAAAGCTTTCGACACGGTGAATCATGCAATACTACTACAAAAACTAGCTGCTTTAGGAATCAGAGGAAATGCAAACAACTGGATTGAATCATACTTGTTAAATCGGAAGCAATCAGTGTGTATCAAAGGCGCTTCACGATCTTTCAACTCGAAAGAGATTACTATTAACACGGGAGTTCCCCAAGGTTCGACCCTTGCTCCTTTGCTTTTTACTGTCCTGACTAATGACATGCCTGATAATGTTAAAACAGGGCATCTCACACTTTTTGCTGACGATACTACTCACTTCGTGTCCGGGGATAATATCGACAGCGCTACTAAAGCAGCAAACAGAGCTATTAATGAACTTGATGTGTGGTGTGGCAGGAATGATCTACTCCTGAATCTAGGTAAAACAGTGTCCATGTTGTTCCATTCAAAGCAGAGGAAAATTGATATAAGTCCTTACTTAAAACTTAACGGTAAAAGTATAACTGTTGCCACTGAGACAAGATTCCTTGGTTTAACTATTGACAACACTCTAGACTGGACAGTTCATATGAATAATGTTTGTAAACACGTCGCCTCCAGTTGTTATGTTATTAAGCGGCTGATGTCAATTGTAAATGTATCTGTAGTTAAGCTAGTCTACTTTGCTTTTATCCATTCGAAGCTTCTGTATGGAATTGAAATGTGGGGTAACTCCCGGAATTTGAGTAGATTGTTTACTCTTCAAAAAAGAGCACTTAGATTCATGGCGAATGCCAGCTTCAATCCTACAGCTCATATATTTTATAAAGACTCATGTAAACCTCTACAGAAAAAAACACTCCGTGTAAAAAAGGCAGCCAAGTCTCTTTACTTTAAAAAAATTCAACACCGAAAAGGAGTGATATCAAAAAAGGAGCCAAGTCAATGACATTTCCAAATATTTAATCGTATCTTTGAAATAAAAGTATAAACACCGAGAAATACTTTACAAAAGGACTTGGCGCATCGTTTTTTTAAAGACATCATTCTATCCTAAAAGTGGAAAGAAATTTACAAGTAGGTACATTTTCCTCTTTCTATTAGAGCCAGAATCTATGAATCAAGCTACTTTTAGTAATGACTATTTTATAGTTTTGTCAATGGCGATAGAAGCATGATTTTATGCTGTAATATATAAGTAATATAAGGGTGAAAGAATTACATAACAATTGGAAGTGGTGAGAATGTAGGTTTCTTTGGAAAACTTCCATGGAGTCAGGAGTCAGGATCCTCATCAGTGTGTTGTGTCTAATGTCCGCCCGTCCGATCGGGTAGCTCAGTTGGTAGAGCTCTCGCCCGGCAAGTGAGAGGTCCCAAGTTCGTGCCCCGGTTCGGTCGGATATTTTTCACAACACACATCCCTTCATATCAATTGGAAGTGGGCTCATACATATTCTTGCAGTACTGTTAATATGGCGATATTAGACTGGTATCTTTTCATAATTTGATCTTGACTGAAGGAAATCATGAAACGTTGTCAAATAATTACTAACTAATGGAACACAATTATATATTTTTGAAGTGTCAAGTGTATAAAGTTAAATTTTTTAATAGAAATTCAATATGACTGTCTTCTTTGTGAAATGTATTTTTATAAAATGTGTATTAATAGAAATTGTTACATGATGTGAAGGTATAACGCATGATGAGACTTAATTATATTCACCACGAAACAATATTACGAAGATAACTATTGTGTATATTTATAGAAAGCATAGACAACAAGTTTCATAGCGTATATATTCATATAGAAAATATTTTACAGAAGGTATGTATAATATGTACCTAATTGAAAGATGTTTCCCTATTATTCTAAACATTCAAAATGACGGTTGTATATAAATGGCACATGCTTATGAATAGAAAAATGTCTTTAAAAAAACGATGCGCCAAGTCCTTTTGTAAAGTATTTCTCGGTGTTTATACTTTTATTTCAAAGATACGATTAAATATTTGGAAATGTCATTGACTTGGCTCCTTTTTTGATATCACTCCTTTTCGGTGTTGAATTTTTTTAAAGTAAAGAGACTTGGCTGCCTTTTTTACACGGAGTGTTTTTTTCTGGGATATCACTTCTTTTGTTAGTTTATTCATACAGCTTGTAGCACAGCTTGTGTCCGTGCAAGAACTTATTTCTTTAAAAAAATACGCCTATGCCGATTTGGATACTTAGAAAAGTTGCGTTTGGTATATAAGATTAAAATAATTATCCAAGAAGAATAGCTTTAAGTTTCGTTACAATCGGTCCAGCCGTTTTCGATATATGACGTCACTTCCGGTTTTAGCAATGGCGGCCGAAAATAATGTCGTCTTGAATTCATAATTATTACTCCTACACATTTCCAAAATTTGGTTGCAATCGGTACAGCCGTTTTTGATATATGACGTCACTTCCGGTTTTAACAATGGCGGCCGAAAATAATGTCGTCTTGAATTCATAATTATTAGTACAACACATTTCCAAAATTTGGTTGCAATCGGTACAGCCATTTTCGATATATGACGTCACTTCCGGTTTTAACAATGGCGGCCGAAAATAATGTCGTCTTGAATTCATAATTATTAGTACAACACATTTCCAAAATTTGATTGCAATCGGTACAGCCATTTTCGATATTTGACGTCACTTCCGGTTTTAACAATGGCGGCCGAAAATAATGTCGTCTTGAATTCATAATTATTAGTCCAACACATTTCCAAACTTAGGTTGCAATCGGTACAACCGTTTACGATATATGACGTCACTTCCGGTTTTAAAAATGGCCGCCGAGAACACTGCAACCTTGAATTTATAATTATTTACAAAGTACGTTTACTTATATCTGTTTTAAAGTATAAAGTGGTGAATTTAGCGTCATTTAGCATATTTATGACGTCATTTCCGGTATAGGTCATAAAATGTGTGACGTCATTTCCGGTTTCGATATTTGAATCATCAAATATTACTGATTACATAAAGTTGACCGTCTAAATCGTTTAGCGCTGGTTTTGTTCTAATCTGTTTAGCCGTTTTTGAGACATGATGTCACTTCCGGTTTCAAAATGGCGGCTTCCGGTTGGTTTTATAACAAGTCAAATGAAATATCAAAAGTACAAACGTTACATAAATATCAAGACAATCGGATCAACAGTTGTTGCTGAAATGCAAATCGATGTATTTCAAATTTCATGACGTCATTTCCGGTTTATTTAAAATAATGTTCAGTCTTTTGATATTGATAATCCATATAGATGACCGTCTGAAACGATTGGCGCAAATTTCGTTCCGATCGGTCCAACCGTTGACGAGATATGACGTCACTTCCGGTTTCAAAATGGCGGCACAAAAAATTCATGGGGACAAGGTTAAATCAGACGCCAAAAGTGCACACGTGGTAAAAATGTGAGATCAATCGGTTCAGCCGTTTAGGCTGTGGCCTGTTTACCGGATTTTAGCTCCAGCCTACTACTACTACTACTACTAAGATTATTATTATGAAAACCGCCCTAAAACACTGTTTTCACGGCCCTCTAGCGCGCAAAGGGCGTAAACTATTGTTCCCAAATTTGGTATATGTTGTAGGGTGGGCCATAGCTCGAAATTAAGATATTTCGCAACAATGTGAGATTTCTCAATTTTAAGATCCAGTAGGCCGAAAATGCCACTTTGATGCTTACAGTAAAAGTGGGTTTGCTCCAGCCTTTATATGAGAGTGTGCGCGCGCCGTACGACTTGGCTGGCGTGGAGCGACCGCTCCACTAGATTTAGAAGATTTAATATTTTACCTTTACCGTGCTTATATATTTACAGTGTCATAATACTTGTTGTAGCTGATAAAAATTTTGATCTCAAATGCAGCAGCACCCATAATTATAGTACTAGAAATAGAAACGCTTTAAAATCTGACCCTCACAAGCTTACAATGTTCACTAAGGATCCTCTTTATGCTGGTGCAAAATGTTTTAATGCTCTGCCATATTATATTCAAGTTGAAAGAGAAACAACATGTTTTAAAGTTATTTTAAAGAAATTTCTTATTGACCAGTGTTTCTACAAAGTAAAAGAATTTGTTCCCTATGTTTAAGAAAGATTTGTTATGTTATGTACGTATTGATTGACGATGCCCATATTTGTATTAATCTACGGGAAAATAAATAAACTTGAACTTGAACTTGAACTTCAGCGCGTATTGTTTTTATTCTCTCGTCAAAGAATGTTTTTACGCAAAAAAATAATAATCCCGCCGTGGAGACGAAGTGAATTGTGCAAAGTGTTTGGATTTGAAGTGAACATTACGGGCAACATTGCTAAAGGATGTTGAATGCAGACAATGTTATGCTTCACGGGATATATTCCGGCAACAAGTCTAATAAAGCCATGAATTTGCAACTCTGGATTTGCAACGAATTATTTTCATTAATTGTTCCCTTTTACATAAATAAATGGTGTAGTTTATTTTAAATGAAAACATTACTTTACTACTTCAATCATTTCCTCGTCATTTGTTGCCTTGAGGGGGTGTGTGCGAGGGACATCTCTCGCGCTAGGAACGTGGCCTTGGGTAGACGCAACTGCAGTGTTGCCAAATTTCGCCGTTATTTCGATGTGGCTTATTATTACGATGTCGAAATTATTTCGATTTGATGTCGAAATTTTCACTTTGACATCGATTTAGCAATTCAAATCGAATCCCAACCCTATCACAGACAGATGAATGACAGGAATACAAACCGGCTAAACCAACTAAACACACGCCATCTTAACTTTCAACGAAATCGAAATCCGTGCGCATCTTCTTTTACGCATCTTAGACGTGACCGCTGTAGAAGTTCCATCTAGCGCCGTTAGAGTGAACTACCGGGCGGGAAATTTTAAGCGGCAATTTCAAAACCGGGACAAATGAGCCGTTTCGCAAAGGTTCTCGGGACACCGGGACAAGAGCATTAAAAACGGTACTGTACCGGTAAAACCGGTACGTATGGTCACCTTACCTAATGTAATTTTTTTGGTACAAAGACCGGATGGCTAGTGTGAGTTTAGGGCCGAAAAATTACTTTAAATAAATAATAAATACTACAGTAAACCCTCGTTAATTCGAACTCAAAGGGACCCAAAAAATTGCAATTCAAATTAAAAAAATTCGAATTAAAATATTTTTTTTTTTTTTTTTTAAAGGATGAGGGGATTGGTCTTTTAACGTATATTATCTACTAACTGCAATTACAGAAGGGAAAAGGAAGCCAAGGTGCATATTATTGAATCTACTTCTTTTAGAAGCACCGCCTTCTCACTTAATTTCAGTTCGTGGTATTTCTTCGGAGCCATCGACAAAACTTGTTTACGAAACTTTGACACAGCCACACTTGTTTGTTTAGGCTAGCTAGTCTAGCTCGAGGCGTGAGGGGTGAAATGCCGCCAGTCGCCACGTCGTCAGTAAGTCTAGAGGCGGACGCACCCGATCGAACACACGAGGATAGCCGAGGCGGACGCACCCGATCTAAAACACGAGGATAGCCGAGCCACGCCGCGCTTGTGCGCGAGCCATGCTCTGAGCAGTCCGCTGCGGCGCACCCCCCTATTCTGCCTGCGGCGCATGGCGCTGGCTCCAAGTTATTGCGCGTAATATATCACGCGTTATGAATTTTATACAAACCCACACTTTTGAAGAAAAATTCGAATTAAAGCAATTTTATCCAAGTAAATACATGGGCTGGGACTTTAATTCAATTCGAATTTCGAAATAACCTAAAATTCGAATTATCAAAATGAAATAACATAGAAAACCCTTTTCTGGCCACTGGGACCACCCAGATAGTTCGAATTAACCTCAAATTCGAATTATCCGAGTTAGAAATAACGAGGGTTTACTGTACTAGTATCCTAGGAGTCGAGTGAATATTTACTGCGGATCATTTTCCGTGTCCAGGAGTGTACATCAAGTACGTACCACGACAAGTCCGAAATTTCACTGCACCTTGGAGTTCACAAAAATTCTATATTCAAAACTATGTAAAAGCTTTCATAGCTTGCACTAACTTCTTTTGTACCAGCAATGTAAAATAATTAAGTTTTCTCCTGAGGACAGACATTATGTTGACACGTTGACGGATCAGATTTGACTTCATAAATGGAGGAAACGTTATGTATTTTTGTAATGCGAGTGATTCCTCTTCGTACTAAAGATATTTCTAAAGCCAATAAGTGCCCAGGTCATCATTAAAATCGCCAAAAAAAGCATAAAATCACAGTTATTTGGTGCCATCAAGATGGTGGTTTGGTAACGAGTGATTCCTCATAAAAACTATGAATTGTAGAATTAGAGGATGATCCAGCACCTTAAATTAAATAATCAGCAGTCGGACTCATGCACTGTCCTACGTAGTAGCGTTGAGGTGCGGCGAAGCGCACGTGCCGGTAACTCACCCCTTTCCACGCTGGAAACGTCCTGGCTGTCGAGCACGGTCTCTTCATCGTCCGTCGTGCGCCGACGCTCGTCCCGGCGGTGGTCGCGCCGCATCGGCTGGCGCGGGGGCGCGCTGCTGTTGTTCTGGCGTGCACCTTGGTACTGGCGCGGGGGCAGGTCGCGCACGCGCTCGTCGCTCACCTCGGGCGTCTGGTGTCGCGGCCCTGAGAATTGACATTGTATAATTTTCCAGTGTCACCTCATCACACTTGTACTTCATAGGCTACAAACTAAAACTTGATCAAAGTGGTAAGATGAAAGACCATACCTTTTAAAATATGGTTTAACGGTGTGTTCAGTACTGCAAAGAGGCTAATGGCTTTGGATTGGAAAATTATTAATATTAGATGAAATGAATATGAAGCTTTGTGGGTTGGATAGGTCTATGTGAGCTGCCTGCCATTATATTTTCATTAACTTTCAACATTTATTTTCAATACAAATTTTCTAGAGCAAATTTCATTTGGCAATGATGTAATGACAGATGCGACGACTTACGATTAAGGTCCACCTCTCCCCTGTTGCCTCTCGGCCGATCTCCGGAGCCGCGCCCGCGGTTGGGGAATCCCGGACCTTTCTTAATCTCCACACTGTTGATATAATCGGAGACGTTGTTACCGGAGTTGAACCGGCCGTCGCCCCGATTGTCCGTGTGTCTGCGCTCGCCCGGGGGGGCCCCACGACCGCCCCTGCCGCGGCCCCTCATCGAGCCACCGCGCCCCCTGCTGCTGCCACCCCCGTCCCGACCGTTGTCCATATCAGAGTTATAGCCGCGGTCGTTGCGCCTCTGGATTGGGAAGTTCTGCATTGAGCCCATCGTTGTTCCGTGGATAGTTCGTAGCTGCTGGTCAATATCTAGTTTTTCCTGCCTTAATGCTTCTACTTCCTGCAAACAAGAAGAAAGAACATCACAACCATTACAAATCAGGAGCTGGCAAGTTCTAAGCCTTGCAAACTGAATATTTGTATGCAAATTTGATATTCACTCATTTTCCGAACGGCTTGTGTGCATAACAGTGATAATCAGCTCCATTAACTAGTAGAGAATTAATACGAGGCCATCCATAACCATCGCCCTAACCTCGTGAAAAATATCGAAGTAGGTACCCATAAAACGTCAAATGCTCAGTGGAAGCAGATGATGCCATCTAATGGCAACTCCTGATAATCTAGTTAGGCTCATAAAAGTCCTACTATATTATTCCGATCTCGTATTATGTTCGTTGTGTTAAGTTTCATCCGAATACAATCATATCAAATCTTAGCATTTTCAAGAGTTATTGAATCGAGTATCGTGTGATGCCTCTATGCTTCCCGCAAGAAACTCTGGGTGGACGTCAGGGTTTTCAAGATAAAATACGGACATTTGTCCCATCCCAAACAAAATAAAATAATAGCCGTACACATTTAAAATTTTGATATGCGACTGCAAGATGGTTCATGTCATGGGTAGAGGAGTTCATGCTTACGAGTGCTCACCTTTAAATGTGCTAGATGGTATTCAAGGAGTACTTTTGCATTAGCTATGCTTTCAACTGTGCCTACAAACACAAAAGGAACTTGACCCTCTTCTCGCGGAGCCAATGGCTGAGGTTCGTTGTCACCCTCAATCTTCACTCGCACCTGGAACAAAGCGCACGTTAAAGCGATTGCCGAATCCCCAGCCACATGCCTACGACAAACTGACTCGAGTATGTAAATGTACATTCTGCAAGAGATTAGAGACATTAATTAGATGCCAGTCTGGCTCAAGTGGGCCTGCTTCTGTAATGATCAAGTACTGTTAAACAATCTTGTAAAATAATTGTCAAACGCATTTTGATTACAGTAGGTATGCCACGAAAATGCAGATTTACAGTTGAAATTTTATACAATCACTTTGAGTAGCATTATGACTAGCTAAATACAAAACATAGGTCAGCTTAATTTGCAGTAAATATGCAAGTCTGTCAAGCTAGAAACCAAATTGGTAGCTGCCTAGATCCCACATCAAGCAAAAAGGCGCGCATTTAAATAGTAATAGTTAGAATAGTAATGCATGAATCGAGTCCCCATGATTCTTGGTCAAATCAAAACCCGATAGAAAAGTAAAGCATTCCCAGGTTTCACAACGATAATGGTTGTTTGAACGTGATACTTACTCTAACAGTATGTACATTCCCACTCGAGCCAGTTGTTATCTATTTAGAGAACAATACAACCATTATTTCAACTCATGAGGCAAGCTCTACTCTAGTTACAACTCAACCATTATTAAGGCAAAACATTAAGTCACATCGAACAGGGGTAAGTATTTGGTGAATAAGTTAAATTGAAAACGAGAGTTTAATCGGGCCACCCCACACCAATTGGTTCACACATTGCTTACCACTCCACTCTTATCCACAATCTCTTGAATAATACGACCGTTCTTCCCAATCACTTTCCCAACCAAGATACGGGGCACTTGAATAGATTCCTCGCTGTATTCTAGCATGCTCCGTGCCTTCTTCACAGATTCAGAGGTCTAAAATAAAAACAGCATTATTAACCTGTGAAAGTCAACCACAAAAAACACTTCCAACAATGCCAGATTCGTCTGCACTTTTGTGAGGAGTTTCAACCTACAACAATATCCGACAAGTGGAAGATTAAACCAGCCTTACCTCGCCATAGATCTTGAAAGTGCATGAATTCTCCTCAATTTCTATGTTGATGATTCCCTCGACCTTGCGAGCCTGTTGGATGTTAGCGCCGTGAGCGCCGATGGCGAGTCCCATCAGGTCCGCTCGGACACTGAACTCATCGTTGTACCTGCGGGCACACAAAACAGACGTTGGAACACGCGTCGCTCAACCCAGCCTCAAACGAGATCACATGCACAGAAATGAATGATTTGATACGATTGCATTTCAAGGAAAATACTATCATGTACCACTAACTAGGTGAAAATTAAACTGATCCTAATATATGATATGGCAGGAAGGTAGAGGAGATTTAGGCAGAGCAATATTGACATTTTAGATGTGCAAAGGGTGGTACCATTGTATCCACTATTATGAGGCAAAAAATGGTACATAATAAAGTGTAGTTAACATAAAACAAAAGTAATATAATAACAAAAATTATAGTATCAGTGGTTCTCAAACTATTTGGCAGGCCACAAAAAGGATGACTATTAATTTGATTGAAAATTGATAAACCAAAAGACAGATACATTTTTGAACTGACTGGGTCACCACAGGTCATGCAGTGTTGCATTACGAACAAACAATCTAGGCCAAATCGTCTAAGAAGCCTTATCGTCTGCCTCACCTTGCATTCGCTCTCACTCCTGCCTCATAGTTTGAGACACGCTGATAATTTAAGTTTGAAGGCCTAAATTTGCTGAAATAAAAAGAAATATCTGGTGAGGCAAGAACAGAACAATGCCACAGGACCTGGAAATGGAAGGACTGGATCGAGTTTGATTATGAGAGTTAGAGAGACAACACAGTGTTAAATGGAATCATCAGTGGATTCAGGAAATGAGAGCCCTGTACAGTTTGCAAAGAAGATCCTCTTTATGTATAGATGCCTAGTTTTTGGGTTTCTTTCAAATAAATAAGGAAATAGCAATAGCCGTTTTACTTCATGATTTGTCACAACAATACGATTGTTTAAAAACTCGAAACAACTCTTGGAACTACACCAGTACTGCGTTAAAATAATTAAAATAAACTGCACAATATTTCGCGAGTGCTTCGACTCGCTTCGTCCGGTGCCTACTGAATAATGATGAGCTCACTCTTACGCCCCTAGTCAACTCAACCGTCAAAACAACATCCCCAGCACGACACAACTAGCACTATCTTATTCCAGAAAGCCAGTGTAAAGATATACCTGTTTTATTATCCGGACTCAACGATTTTCATGACAATATCAATTTTACCCTAGAACTGGAGAAGGATGGTTCGTTACCTTTTTTAGACATTTTATTTACGAAACTTGACGGTGTGTTGTGTACGGGGGTATACCGGAAGCCTACAAACACAGACCAGTATTTACATTTTAAATCTAACCATCCGTTTCATGTCAAGAAGGGTGTTGTTTCTTGTCTTATGTCCAGGGCGTTGAATTTGTGTAGTTCTAAGGATGTTTTTTTGGAGGAGATGCACAAGCTTCGACTGGCATTTGAATCGAATGGGTATCCCAAGAAATTGTTGGAGAATATTTTGAGTTCGGATAAATGGGATAAAAAGGTTGGAGAGGTAGTAATGCGTCAATCATTACCTCAGTGCATAAAAACTATTACTTTTGATTATATTCCAGGTTTTTCGGAAAAGATTAGGCGCATTCTTAACTCTTTTAACATTAGAACGGTTTTTAAATCCTCTGACTCTTTGAGAAGTATGTTGTGTTCTACTAAACCACGTGATGAAATTCAAAGCTCAAGAAATGCTATTTATTCGTTGCCTTGTCAGTGTGGAGATGGTTACATTGGCGAGACAGGTAGACCTTTATCTATTCGGATAGAGGAGCATAAAAAGAATGTAAAAAACCACAAAATTCGTACTTCATTAGTTGCTGAGCACGCTTGGACACAATGTCATAATTTTCAATGGGATGCGGCCAGAAAAATTTACAATGAAGAGGATACTAAAAAACGTAGGTTTATTGAGGCGGCTTTCATCGCGTGTGGGAATAGTGTTATTAGCCAGAGCAGTTGTTTTTTTGATGAATCGTGGCGTTCCTTGTTGTCGTCATCGGTCAAATGCATCCAGCAGAATGCATAGGGGCATTGACTGGCTTGGTTTGTGGGTTGCTTGATAGAGTGCGTTTGTATTTAATTGTTGACTAAACCCACAGATAGTGCTAGTTGTGTCGTGCTGGGGATGTTGTTTTGACGGTTGAGTTGACTAGGGGCGTAAGAGTGAGCTCATCATTATTCAGTAGGCACCGGACGAAGCGAGTTGAAGCACTCGCGAAATATTGTGCAGTTTATTTTAATTATTTTAACGCAGTACTGGTGTAGTTCCAAGAGTTGTTTCGAGTTTTTAATTATCATTACCCAGTACATTATCTTCGTAATTTTTAAATACGATTGTTTATTTTATTAGTACAAAATACTTGGGGTGCCTAGTGCCTACATCTTAAGAGGCAAACGGAAGCGAGCGGGAATCGCACGGTTCGTCAGAGCGTTTTTTTGAAATTTTGTCTTCTCACTAAATAATTTTAAAAAATCAGATAGTAACGACCCATTACAGCATAATATACTACATATTGCCGCAAACTGCAGTACTTTATGACCTCCGGTTTGCGGCATTATTTAGTATATTATGCTGTAATGGGTCGATACTATCTGATTTTTTAAAATTATTTAGTGGGAAGACAAAATTTCAAAAAAAAACGCTCTGACGAACCGTGCGATTCCCGCTCGCTTCTGTTTGCCTCTTAAAGGAGTGCTAAATTTTGAATTGTATTAAAAACTGGCAACTGCTTTCCCCATAGATATCTCCCTACTACTTGTAAAATTAATTTACTCTAAAATAGAGTGTTATTAAAGTAATACCAACATCTTGCTCCAATTCATATTTTTCTTGTTCAATTGATCAACACAAGTAACCAAAAAAAAATTTTGCTCGATTGGTCCTGTTTATCCCCGACTAATCCCGATTTCTAACATTCAATTTCAAAACGCTGACGTCATCGTGGGCTCACCGCCTAGTAGGCAGGCAGGGTAGCAGGCGGGCGGTGGCGGCGGACGACTTCAACCATGATTTAAATAAGTTGGGAAAGTACGTACGGTCGAGTGAGCAGTGTCATCGTCTAAGTTAAAATGTCTACGAAAAATCCTTACTTATTCGAACCGACCTCTACAAACGACGAATTACACAAGATAAATTTAAAAAATATTGAAAACAGAGCCAGGGTAGAAACTTTTGGCGGCAGAGCTGGTAACCGTGATTAGTGTAGGTGCGTGTTTTGTCAAATAATGCCGACGGACATGGAATCTTTGAGTGATTAAGATGATTGCATTGTCTTGAGCGGAAGCTTCCTCTTTCTCGAACTCTCTTTACTGCAAGACGGCAAGCGAAATCAATCACATCTAATAATTTACATTTCTCAATATTTTGCAGGTTGAAGATTTTCGTCCCTTTAACAGGACCCATATGCAAGTATACCTATTTAGAATGCATCTGGGCTAAATCCACACTTTTGTGTGATGTGTATTTTATTTAACTAACCATCTAGTCATTATACATAATAATTATGTATGCGTAAAATAATATCAGAAGTTAAACTGTACGATTTAATGAAAATGAACTCGGCGCAATATAACCACGTCGTTGATGCGCCGTTAAAACATAATAATCTAATCTAAATCTAATCTAATCTAATCTTGATTGAATTGATTCAGGTTTACCTAAATTACCGGATGGAACTGCTGTAGATTTTAATCGGGGAATGAGTTACTTACGGGAAAAAAACCCTGTTTTGAGGCGGTTAGAAATTTCAAAATCTTCGGTGTTAAAATGATCAGAACAGACTTATGTAAATTTACTCGGCACAAATTTTTCTCGGTTGACTTTGTGTAGTGTAACCATTGCCGCTGCAGTTGAGGTGATTTTGTGAATGACGGAAGTCTATGGAATGACACACTTTTTGTGTCACATTTGCTTTTCAAAGATTGTTATTGCACTCATACACAGATTAACGTTGAACCATGTTGATAAAATAAAACTAAATACCAAAATAAAAAGAAATTCACTTGAAAATTAATACATAAAGATACTTCGCTGCACTATCAAAACTAGAACACAAATCGAACACTCTCTGAGGAATGTGACAGGAGAATGTCTCGCCACGCGTCGTACGCATTCTTGCTGTCCATCCGGTGCGAGGGTTGAACAGGTAGAGCCCACGATGACGTCAGGTGCTGCTTTTACAAAATAGCTCCTAACTCGGCGAAGGATTTTTTTTACAATTTTTTTGTAAGGAAAATTTAGCAAGTTCGCTAAGATTATAAATTAAAAAAAATATTTGGAGCAAGATGTTGGTATTACTTTAAGAGACTATTGTTAGGTAGAATGATAGGTACTCTGCTTTTGTGTACCACCCAGGCCACAAAGATCAACTCATCAATCTGAAATTTTACATTATATACACACTAACATCTCTCTACAGGTTTAGAGGTGCCCTGTGAATCCTAATGGTTGACAAGTAAAAATGAATGGCTTTGCATGGTGATTGAGACCAACATGGCAGTACATTTTTAATTTTAACAATTTTAAGCAGGTTAAAAACTTCATCATAGACTATTCAAACTTCAAACATAGACAATTTAAGCTTATTTTGAACTTGGCAAATTTGTTCAAGAAATTACTTTGCACGTCACCTTCATCAAAATCATTCACGACAGCTGCTTTTCAAGGTCTATGAGCAGCAAATCTATATGCGGCATTAATCATTATTAATTTGAATGCAAATTAAAGTTTTCAACGAGTTAGGTACACAGAGCATGTTCATAGCTTAATGCGTTTTTTATTTCCGGCCCACAATAAAACTTCATTTGGCTTGAAATAAGCCTCTATCACAGCTCTCTAGGAATAAGGAATCAAGAGGAAGTCTGCTCTCATGTCTGCACCGATAAGTCAACAATTGCCTGGCGTCCTCTTACCCTCCAACGTTCTGCAGTTTTGTGGATTCCAGTTGACGAGCGGCCTCTTCCGTGCGTTTCAGAAGCAAAACCTTCTGACTCAGGTTGCGAAAGTGCATCTCTTGTAGCATCGATGACCTCTGCTTTGAGTGTTCGCTACGTGAGATTACGATGAGGACCCCTCGATCAGCGTCGAACCTACAGATGGCAGCGCCGATAGCTTTCTGAAACTCCTTGTGGGCTCCTTCCATTTTTGCATAATCGCGAAGTTCTTCGGGTACTTCGATCTCAAACTTGTAGAAAGTTGTGTTGTCCACAGGATCGTTGGGGTTTTTTGGTCGTAATCTATCGCTTCCGACTATCTCTGTGTAGGTGTTCTCCCAACCCAAATATTCCACAACATGGAAATCACCCTTGATCATCTGAAAATATTTATGTTAAAAATTCAGGAACAATGTGCCAAGTGGATAACAATAATTCAGCAATGAGACATTTTAATATTGTTTACCTTAATGATAGCTTTCCACCACCCACATGATTCTCGGTCATTAGCTCGAGAATACACTTCTATTTCTTGATTTTCTACATAAACTTGCTGCACGGTGCATTCCCAAGGAAGTCTAACTTGGGAAAATGGGAATTTTGACTCGGGTTGCCACCTAAGGAAGAAATTGAAGTCAGTGCAAAGACAGTCACAGATCACTAGCTAAGCATAGAAGAATTGTGGAACCTATTTAAAACCTACGAGGGACACTTACTCATTTTCAAACGCCACCGCCATTTCATCTTCAAACACATCAGTAACGAAGGCCTGCAAGAATGTGTCCATAATTAATACAAATATTGTGCAACAATGTTCAATGATATTTTACATGGCATAAAATGATGCAATGTACAAACATTTCAATTTACTCAGTTATCTTTGAAAGGTGTGATTTCCAGATAATTTAGTATTTTAGCAATAGGACTACTAGCAGAGAACTTATAGGGAAGTAGGGAAACCTAGAGAGAAAAGTCACAAAATGTTTGCAGTTTTAATGATTGGTGCATTAAAAAATAAAGTATTCTTCCCATGGGCATTACCACTCAATAAATTGCAAAACAATAAAAACTAGAATTTTCCTGGCAAAAGAAGATAATAGACCTTATGTTTTTCTTAGTGCCTTAGTAGTATTGAATATTTTCAACATTTGAATTTTCAATTTAATGTGGCCTACACCGAAAAAGCTACACCTACTTTTGAATTTGTACTTTGTTGAGGTCAGTTTTGTTACAAATCCAACCATTCCTAACAAAACAAACTATTAGCAATCTGCAGACAATTTCCCAAATTTGGGCAACAAGTATGCACAGGAACCTTCAAACCTAATAGGTACATTACCACATAGGCCCAATTTTTTTAAATGGCTACACCTTCTTCTAGGTAGAAAGGTACACTCAAACCAATAACAATTACTCGAAAAGAAAAGGATTGGTTGCTGGTAAGGATCCTTGACAATCAATCCTTGTTACTATCAACGAAATAAGAGCTCATACTAGAGGTACCTAGATGATGCGTTAACACAGCCTTCATGGGACGATGCCATCAAACCTTAATCAGCCAATCCTTTTCTTTTCGAGTACCGATTTTTATTGGTTTGAGTGTACCTACTGTATGTACTTGAATGCAATTATCAGAACACTTTTTTCAGACATATTTCCCACCAAAGACTTGAACCGCATTGTGATACGTATGCAAATTAATTAGGTAGGTACACCCACCATGGAGGTATAATTTGGTTCAAATTATAACTCCATGCACCCACGGTCAGAACTCAGAATAATTGACGGTAAACTCAATTGATATTGTGATATACCTACCTATTTAATTTTTATAATGGAATTACCTACCATAAAGATTTGTTAAATAGAGAAATAATTTTTAAGGATGAACCAGCGATATCTCATTTACCAACAATTTTTTTCCAAACCATTTATTTTTGTTCCTAATAGTAATTTCTACAATAAAAGATCAAAAAATGTGTACCTCACCGACCTAACTTTTATGTAAAACGTCTTCAAAGTTTGAGGTTTTTACATTGCTCTTATGGGGGTACGATAAAATTTCCTACATTATTCTAATTTATTTTTTATCCTCACCAACAATTTCAAGAGAAAACTGTTGATATATTCTTCAACTAATATTGAATGCATTGAGAACTTTAAATACTCTTGTCACCGACTTAATTTCTGAGATAATGGCATTTAAATGTTTGAAAATCTTCATATATGGCCATTTAACATGGGACAACTGACGTAATCAAAATCACTGCTGTATTCTTCTTAACAAAAATATTTAACGAAAACTTTGTTATAAAATTATTCATTATCTCATATCGTATTATTCTCTACATAATACATCATAAAACTATGATTTAAAGTATAAACATGCATTTTCTGAATTAATTTATCTCGTGTAATGAATATAGTCATTCAAAGCGATGGTTTAGCCTTAAGTAGGTATGAGGTGGTTGGTTGGTTGGTTGGTTCTTATAATCAAACCCTTGAATCCCACATGCTCGCCATCTAGTACGTTTGCCTCTGTGTTTTCGTCTGGTTAATCTAGTTTTGAAAAGGACTTGGAATTTTGCAAGCAATTTATGTGACCGCGGGTGTACCTAATGAACAAATTCAAGTAATTTATGTGAAGATGTGTGCAGATGAGAAAAATGTGTCCGTGTTGTTTTGCTGGATAATTATTAATTAAAGGTAAACGTAGGTAAATATTTATTTCTAAGAAAAATAATGTCACAAATACTACTACATCATTTAGGTAGGCAAGTATACATTTTAAATTATGTGGTAATTTTGTGGGTACCTCCTACACCCACTTCCAAAAGTTCCTACCGGTTTCCCATACCATGGGGATTTGGCTCTCAGGTGCCATGAAAATAGCAGAATTAATTTAACTACGCAAGGCCTACATTTTTTCAGAACTTTTTTCAGGTGGCCTTTAAATTAACCTTTAATTTAGTTCAAATACTGCTCATGTGCAGTCCTTTCCCTTCATTGTAACTGGCACGGGCAGGTCTAAATTGGTCAACAAAATGGGGATTCTGAATCAGCTGGACTTAAAATTTAAATAAACTAGGAAAACGCTCTGTGAAACGCGTTGATGAGCGAGCAGGGATACGCGCAACACCTCGAACCGAAATTCTGCGTCTATCAAAAATATCATTAAAAGCCAATAATTCTTGAATTTTTCACAGACTTGTTTAAATATCTCTAAATATCACTCAAATATTAGTCCCAATAACCATGCAAAGTTTTAAGTTGATTGATCGAACCTTTATAATTGAACTACAAATTCCCAGTAAATATAAAAAATCACAGAATCTCTTTCAAAAAATATACCTGGGACCACTCATATGATATAAGTGTGTGTACACAATATCAGATCGATCTGTTGAACGGTCATTATTAGTTTCATGCGTTTAAAAGTTTTTGCTCAACTACCTTGGATTAGAACTGAAGAGTCAAAGTAGCCGTGATCAACATTTTCAAGAAATTTGACAGCTAACACGCAAAATGTCCGGAAAATGTCAATTACTTTTGGATTTAAACACAGATTAGTCTGAAAGTAGTCAAAAATACAGATAATGTTGGTCCCAATGATCATGCAAAGTTTTAAGTTGATCGGTCACTCATACGGTTCTAGTTTAAATTTCAAAAAACACATGAAATATTTTTTTTAATTTCAACCAATAGGAGGATTTGGATGAAATTTTGTTTGATTGGGCAAAATATTGGTCGTAATGACTTCTCAAAATTTCAAATTGAACAAACCAACCAATCGAAAGATAATTTTTTTTAAATTTGAACCAATCACAGGATCCCTTTCAAAAACGATCCCAGAGAGAGACCGCATAGATTACGTTAGTACGTGTGCAAAATTTCAGATCAATTGGTTGTGCGGTTTGATCTGAGCAGTGCAGACAAAAAAAAAACATACAGAGAAAGTGCCATAAGAGTACCGTGGTGACGCTCGCTACGCTCGCTCAAAAAGTGGGAATTGTTTATTCACCGCATTCTGCATCACTTGGTTTGTAGGTAGCCTACAGTGTAGAATGCTATCCCCTACTTTAAATAATGCTAAATTAAATTAGCCACCCCTGGTGGGGTTCGTTAGTAGTAGGTAGGTTGAACACAAAGATCTCAAGAATACTGTGATGATTATAATTTTATACTCATTTGGCAACAAAATAATAAAATGAGCTACTGTTGACGTTAAACATTCAATTCAACAATTCAATGCTCGAAGTTTAAGTGTCCCATCACATATATTGTTGGATTTATTACCAATCTTTTCAAGGAAAAAGGATGAAGGATGCCAATTAAATTTATATCTACGGGTTCCAAATATGCGACTGGCTAGTGGTTAGTGTACCTTACTACCTACATACCTGTGAAAAGAAAAGATTTAGGTAGTATATTTTAGATATATTTTAGAAATGGGTTAGGTAGGAAGGTAGATACCTATGTAGTAGGTATTATTATTTATTACGAATGAGTTAATGTTTTAAGGTAGACATTATTGTAGGTAATTAAAATAACCATGCAGGGCATGGTGGTAATTTGATCTTAAGAACCGCCCGCCAAGTAAAAAAATAGGTAGGCCTACCTACGCATGTCCAATGTTAGATCCAACACATCGTGATTTGATCCTATTGATTATTCTGATTCGTAACGTATAACCATCTCTTTCTGCGTATTAAAGGTGAATTTGATTCGAGGTACAGACTGCTTTAGGACACATTCTTCGAGTTAGAGGCAACATTTTTTGGACATATTTTATCTTTAGCTTATCAACTATGCACCTTCCTCGTGTCGTCTAAGCATGTAGGTATTGCCACTTAATATATTAGTAATATTGTTTGTCATTATGCATGCAAATTATGGATCTTTCTCTACAATTGGCAAATTTGGTAAAATTACACACATAATAGATTGCTCAAAATATGAAGTGTGCTTGAATGATGTCCTTTCGTCTAAATACAGGATTAGCAAACACATTTATTCTCTAACACACAACAACCCTCCTGAAATTTGGATTGAAAACCGGTCCCTCTAGCCAAGGCCTTGCTTTCGCCCTGGCCGCATGAAAATAGGCCTAGTAGACACATTCTGCACATTGCACTTTGCGACTATTGAACCAGTTGGTAAGATTGCGGAGTAAATGGTTAAGAATTACGATGTATTATTTGTTGCCAAAGGTTCCTATAAACAGTGGGTGTAGTAATAAGGCTGAAATAATTGAATAAATCGAAGTATCGGCACATGGGGCAAATCACGCCCTGTCAAAATGAGACATGGCGTCCTGACCGCGTTCGCAGATTTAGATTACATCGATTAGTGAAACGAATAGAAGCCTGATGCAAATTATATGTTCATGATAAAAAGCAAATATAATCACACAAGTCAACAGTTATATAGAGGTCAATTTGCATATACTTATAATAGTACGAACCTTATAATAGGCCCCGTTCTCGCCGCATACTTCCACTGCGAGTTCATCCATCTTACTTTTGTAAAATGGAAGAAACTTTTGTGTCGAGATTATATTTCTCGCGGCCAATCGGATCCTTGGGAATCCATCGATGAGTTACTATTGGTCAGTCATCATTTAATGGCAAACATGGCGGACTATTACCTTGCAACATTGTCTTTTCACACAAAATTTGCTCTTTTTGCTAAATTGATTTGCGTCTCTCAAAATTTCGAAGTTTAACAAAGCATCAAAATGTCAGGAAGCAGTGATTCTGAAGAATTTTTCGACGCGGAGGATCTTACACCTAGTCGAAACTCCAGGTAAACACTTTTCTGACTCACTGACAAAAATAGGGTTGGTGGGCGTAGGCCTCATCTCAAATTTTTAATTGCCTTCGGCGGCTAATAAACACAAACAATATGCATGATCATTTCCATTACCTACAAATGTATGGGATTGAGTTACATTCTCAAGCTCCATTTATTACCCATTTAATGATCTTGTTACAGGAAACATCGAGTTAAAAAAGATTCCATCGAGAAGATATCAGCTGGATCAACAAGCAATGTTGTGCCTGCAGATGGCCTTCACATGGAAGTTCTTGGTCAACCAAATTCTACTATTTCCACAATTTCAGTGGATATACCAAAGCTGCCAAGTAGTGCCGTCGTAGTAGTTGCTGGTATACCTCCTAGTCCTCAGCCACAAGCTTCAACTGCAAATGACACCAGAGTGGAGACGGAAAGTAATCGAGGACGCCGTCGATTCCGCGAGCTTCGTAAATGCATGCAGACCGATGATGACGATACCGGAGTAAACAACAGTTCCCCACCTGATAGTCAAACATCATCCGGTGAGGGTGTGTTTGCAGTTCCATCTAAACTGACGACTCATCCTTTTCGTATTATTGAACACGATGCACTCAGCTTGCAAAGCATGACTTCTCTGGGTCGAGTTGGTAGAATTCTTTCTGGGAGCAATGATGGAGTGCGTGATACACAATCATTGTCATCTGTTTCTCTTGGAAGTGCGCTTCTTAGAAGAGATGAAGATACCACAACATCAGAGAGCTCGTCTGTTCCATCACAGAGTATAGACAACCTGGGAAGTATATCTAGCATCGAGCCTGCAAATAAAGCAGCGCCTGCAAATGTTTTAATACCAGCGCCTTCGCCTACAATATCAATACCGGCGATTCTGGAGGCTGTGAATGCAAGACTTGCTATTGTGGCAGAACTAGGAAATCAACTTCCTCATGCCGAATCTAATACAATTCGAGAGGAAAGTTTGCCGCATACTGTGCCATTGCAAGAGCCTGACGTGATAGCTAGCACAAAATCAGCGAATGCAAATGTGGAAAACTCGGGGCCAGTCGCGCCGCCTCGACGAAAGAAGAAGAGCAAGAATCAGACTCCTCGCACATTAACAGTAAGCAAATAACAAACAAACTTTTATTGTGGTACCAAATATGAAGAGAGTTTTGTGCACAATATAATATTATGTTATTCTTTTTCTAGCCTCCGGTAACAGAAGTGTTCCCTCAATCATGCCCTCTTCCGAGTCCAGCGAGTACCATCGAGTCATTAACAAGAGAGTTTGAACATTCATTAGATATCAAGTCAGCAACAAAGGGGCAGTATGTAGTAAAACCTCAAGATGAAGACCGATCCAAGGCAGAAGGGCCATCTGCAGAGGAACTGGAGCGAATAGAGCGTTTGAAAGCTGAATTATTAAGCGTATGTTCCAGTCAAGCGTCTGGAAGCCCGATGGGTTCGATCAGCAGCAACAGCATTGGTCGTGGAAGTCTTCGACCCAGCATCAGTCCTCGGAGCTCCAAAGAGAGAAGACGGTCAGCCGGCGACGAGCAAGGACTGATCGGACAGCTTAACATGTTCGTACGAACACGGACAGACTCGGGAAAACAATTGACAGACATGGAGATCCTCGAACAGGTGACAGTATTAAACCTTGACACAGGCGAGAGAGTTCCCCTTAGCATTGCGGAAGATAAACTGCCTCAATGCATAAATCCCTTGTCGTTGCATATCATGCGCCTCACTTCTGAGTATGTGAGCAACTCCAGTCTTGACAAGGAAAAGGAATCGGATGAAGAGAGCGTGGATATCAAGAAGAGTTCTGTACCAATGGAGGAGGATGTGGATGTGGGGAAGGTACGAAGACGAACTGCTCAGCTCAAGAAATTTCTTGGATCGAAGGTGAAGAAGACGATGAACAAGGCAAAGTCCATAGCTCATGCCCGCCACAAGGAGGACGTGATGGATTTAGTCGATGAAGTTTGTCCCGGAGAGCAAAACATCAAGTTAAAAGCTTCCGGCAGCCATAAGGGGCCGTATGAGTTTGACAGCTTGCAACACGTCCAGGATCTAAGTGGAGAGCATGTGGGTCCCATTTGGTGCATGAAGTTCTCCGCTTGCGGACGACTGCTAGCGACTGCCGGCCAAGACAGGGTCCTCAGGATATGGGTTGCTCGCAATGCCTACTCCTACTTCCAAGACATGCGCACCAAGTATAACGCAGAGAAAGTCTCGCCAACGCCGTCCCAGGAGTCGTTAGTGTCACAACAGTCCTCCGAAGATCCCAACGCTGCTTTCGCCGATGAAAACAGCGGCACTCCGTTCATGCCCAAACCATTCTGTACGTATGCCGGACACACTTCAGATTTGTTAGATGTGTCGTGGTCCAAGAACTATTTTGTTCTCTCGTCGTCTATGGATAAGACCGTTCGACTGTGGCACATCTCTCGGAAGGAATGTCTTTGCTGTTTCCAACACATTGACTTTGTCACGGCAATCGTATTCCACCCGAGAGACGATCGGTACTTCCTCAGCGGCTCGCTGGATGGCAAGTTGAGGCTGTGGAATATACCCGACAAGAAAGTAGCGGTTTGGAACGAAGTTGATGGCCAGACAAAATTAATTACTGCAGCCAATTTTTGTCAGAATGGAAAATTTGCAGTTGTTGGGTCTTATGATGGAAGATGCATTTTTTACAACACGGATCAACTGAAATATCATACGCAAATCCATGTACGGTCGACACGTGGCAAGAACTCGACCGGCAGAAAGATCAGCGGCATTGAACCCATGCCTGGCGAAGATAAGATCCTAGTGACTTCCAACGACAGTCGCATTCGCCTTTATGATCTGCGTGACCTAAATCTTTCATGTAAATACAAGGGCTATGTTAACGTTAGCAGTCAAATAAAAGCAAGTTTCAGTCATGACGGAAAATACATCGTCAGCGGATCGGAAAATCAATGTATTTACATCTGGAAAACTCATCACGATTATTCCAAGTTTTCTTCCGTACGCCGTGATCGAAATGATTTCTGGGAAGGTATCAAAGCTCACAACGCTACTGTCACCTGTGCAGTTTTCGCCCCGAATCCAGACGCAATAATTCGTCACATTGAAGAGCTGGAGCCACCGCAAAGTGCCGCCGCAGTCGAGGATCCTGTCGTGGCACAACGCACCAAGGGATGTGGAGGTCACGTTTTGATCAGCGCCGACTTCAACGGCTGCATCAAAGTGTTTCTGAACAAGATCAAGCCGAAACACAGTTCACTTCCAGCCTCGGCTTTAGCTTAGTTAGGTAAAACATTAAGACCACTAGCAAGCACTGATTGTTTGCTTGTAAATTGCTCTCATAGTGTGATTAAGCCTGCTGCAATTAATTATACCTATACCTAGATACAACAATAGAATCAATGCACAAATTTAGCAATTTTTGTTGATATAGGTCTGTTTGTTAAGCTTGCTTGAAACTGCTCTACGTTGCTCCAAACTTGCACGAGCCCTCACTTTCTGTGGGCCGACGAACACAATCGCCTGTTCCAAGCTGCTTCGAGCAGTTTCGAGCAGCCAACGAACTATGCTAGCGTGTGATAATACTCGAATTATGGGTCTGTATTCTGAAACAATGTTCCCGCACACATAGATTTGATCACAATGTGATACACATAACGTAAAGTTTAAGTCAGTAGTACTGAATGTGTCTGCATTATATTTTAGTCACACTGACAAAAACCTTGCATTCACTTCAATATCTTGTTATTTTAGTATAAACCGTAATTACTCGCATAGGATGTTGCAGTTAACATCATATTTTTAATTTTAATAAATTCGATGCGCCTTCCGCGCTGCAAGTAATAATTTGTAGACCTGTACTTTAAAATGCGTGTAATTTTAAAAAATTTGCTCAAACTCTTTGCCACAGCTAGGGTGTGTGTATTTAATTTAGTCACAAAATTATTGCTTTGTTTGATTCTCAAGTAAACTTTTTGTGAAATTCCCATTACATGTTTACAACCTTATTCTCAAAAGATGCGTCTACAAGTAGTATAGATACTTGTGGATGTCAGTCCTCAACAAACACCACATGGATTCCATTAGGAAGGAATCCAGTTGACTCTGGGCACTTGCGTGGATAAATCTGGAAATTCTTTTGAGCGTGAACCGTTGCTTGTTATCGAGTATGGTTCATATTTATATTATTTGTGAAATTTTATGGGAACTGTCTGTACATGCTGGTTGTAAAAGGGGTTTAGAAATGCTTACTAAATTACATAATAACAATCCTAGTCTAATGTTCACCCAAGTCAAGGACTGTAGAAAGGACCTTGGTTAGGCAAACACACTGTTCAGTCTCATTTTAACTGTTTGGTTGTTGAAATGAGGTCAATGTTGCATTTCAATTCAAAACTACAATACCTAACTGCCACTTATATAATTCAAATGTATGCATTTTTGTAAAGTATTTATGTAAATAATTTCCTCACTTTACTTTAATAGTAAGTATACATACAGTGTGATGTTACAAAGTAGATTTAATAATGTAAACATGATTTAATATGTATCATATACACATTTATTATTATTGTAGTTTATTGTACATACTTGGTAGGTATAGTGTTTCTAAACAGATTATAAGTTAATACCTACACAAATTATTGTAATAAATTCTGGAGAAATATTAAATAAATCGTATATGGGTTGAGAAATACAATGCATTTTTTTTAAGAAACACTTTGATTTTATATCATGTCATACAAATTAACAATAATAAACCTATCAAGACATAAATAAATATGTAGTAAACAGGAAGAGGTCCTAATACAGGCAGTTCCAATTCTGTGGGATCGAGTACTTATTTTTGTTTGAAAAACAGTGTGCAGGAAATGCTTTTTTTACAGTTACCTATACTTGGATACTACCTATCTGGAATGTAGTTCCCATTTGCAAATAGTTATTTATAACCTATGCAAAAAAATTGACTCTTTAATTAAAGCAACAACTTTTTTATCAAGTTGTGGCTTTTATCAATCATTCAGTAACATGTGTAGGTAGGTAATATAGTATACAATCTACTACTTTGCTACTGTTCTGGTTTCATAAATCATCTTAGTTTTCGTTGCCTCGTTGCCTTTTAATTTCAAATTCTTATTTAATATCAAATGAAAATTATAACATAGGTAGGTAGTCCTCCTATAAATTTGTAAATGCTGACAATTTACTTTCCATTATTTGAAATTTTAGGAAAAATACTTTTTTTATTAATTTTAAAAAACTGTCCGATACTGGGATTCTAGTAAATATTTATTAATATGAGAGTTGAGATGTTGCAAATGTTACGCTACCCGCGTAGCAAACGTGGACGACTGCTTGATAAAAGCGTCAAGCTTCGTCTTAAATAGTTCGCTTTTGATTGGCTCAGTCATGCTGCACACGGGATTCTTCACGACGTATTCCACGTAAATCTGACTGTAGATCTGCTGCAAGAGCTCTCGAACATTCTGCGCCCCGACGTCGGTGTTGAGAATAAACTTGAGACCAGACGGACTCTCGAATGAATGCAGAGCGTATTTGCTAGTTTTGTAGTAGAGGAAGCCTTCCTTCACGTCCAGAGGTGATATTTTACCAACGAATGACTTGATTGAAAAGAGCATCCCATACATTAACTTGGCTTCCTGAAAAGAGATAGAAAAAATATGATTATGAACAACATAGTAGAATGTCAAGCTCTGATTGGATGGAGAGATTAACAATGCCGGTGTCAAGTTACTACAATGACATTCTGGGAAGACGGACTTGATGTTAACAAATTTCATGTAAACTTGTCCAGCTAACTCATATAGGTATGTGGGGCCAGTGATCTTTCCTTGAAATTTAGTGAAAATATATCAAACTTCCAAGTTATCGATTGCAATCTGCGAATCTAACGCTGTGTTTACAGTTTGGCAATGCAACAGTTGCTTGCTGCATCAGCATGCAACATATTGTTTAACAGCATTCATTTTATCAAGAACGTAACGCGGCTTTTGGTATCTACCGAGCCACCTGATTTTGTCAATGCGTGCAGCTTGCAGGAAGCATGTACGGCGCGACGCTAGAGATGAACCATGTTGATATTTTGTGTCCTGCGACAAGTGACCTTTCTTTGCTCCTGATTGGTCAATGAGTGCCAAGACAATAAAAGCAACTGTTGTATTGCAAAACTGTAAATGTTGCTTTTAAGTGATCTAGAAATAAAAAGCTTTTCCACCCTTATACTTTGATACCTTCAGTATCAAGTTCAGGAAACTAAATACCTACCTATTCCATCCCTAGACAAGTAGAGGTTAGAAGTGCATATATATACCTACTTCATCCCTTGTCATTCCTGATTGTTTTAGTCGATTCCATTCTGCATAATATAACAACGTTCCGTATCGGTCAAATATGTATATGTTGTGAATAGTCATTATTTCAACAAAATTGTTGTATTTGCTTGATATTTATCAGCTGTCAAAAAACAACACGGTCAGCTGTCACCAAGCTGTCACATTACACGCGCTGTTTACATCCGGTTGGCCTTGCGCACGCGCATTTGAGTAAGAAGGGGGGTGTGTGCACCAAAACCAAAGACCAAAACTGTACCAAACAAACAACGCGTACGTGACCGTGACTAGTTGGTGACTAGGTACCGTTCCGTCGTGCAAAGTGTTTACTTTTTGGATTGACTTTTGTAAATGTCTTCGTTTTGATGAATCTAACTAAAGTGTATGACTTTTCCTATTGTTGAATTCACACTGGAGTAGCAAATAGTGGTGAGTAAAACCTAGGTAAAACTTAGTCTAGTATTTATATCACCATAAATTTAGACTCTTTCTACTAGAGAGTCTCTGGCTACGCCTCGTGAACATGGGTAAAATGCCAAGTTTTCCAGGTCATTGGGACTGCTCTAGTTACTGGAGGGAAGAGGTTTTATTAGAAATGTTATGTTTCGTTTGTTTTAGATTGTATTTTTCTCTACGGCTGGCTGTCTGTTGCATACATCATCATCGTCATTGGTTTGTAGGTACCTTACCTGGCTTGCGATGAAGATTAAGTAATGAGCGACACAGATGACACCGATCTTTTGGTACACATACCACCTAACTTCTTCGTTGTAGATACTTCAGACTCTGAATCTTTAGGACACCCAACTCCATCTTACAACCAACGCAGTTTCGAGATTGATTATCGTCAGGATGTCGAACGAATGGTGGTCAATGATCTGCTCAATCAAGTGAACAATTTAGAAAACAGAATTTGTAAGATTGAACAGAAAGAAACCAGTGACGTAAATCTTTTCTCCGAATCAGGTGGCAACTCGACTCCTATTGCAAACTCTACACAGTTTGGAGGGAGTCTCGACAGTTACCGCGTTTCAAACCTTCTTCAAAACTCTCCAAACAAATTTACCCCTCACTTGTCACTTCCCTCATCTTTACAGTCTAATGCTTTAGACAGAGAGCCACTTTTTAACAATTCCAATAGTACAAATATTCAAACCAATAGCACCATGTCTCAAGTTAACACAAGAAGTATCACAAAACCCAGCAACATAAGCAAAAACGAAAGTAACCAATCACCTGGAGACCCAAAGAAACCGACTCAACCTCGATATAACACAGAAATGATGGAAGAAATTGACCAATTCCTTGACAACATAAAGAAAACCCCCCAGATCAGAAGATCAGCATCTGGCTCAACAAGTGACCGCCTCAGACAAGAATACATATACAAATGTGGTGAACTTTCGTCATCCGTTCCTGACTTGAACTTCGGCATCAGAGATTTTAACAGTCTTCCAGTTCGAGAGGAGCCCGTAGTTAAGAAATATTTTGCTCCTCTTGAACCAAAGAAACCAGTTGAGGGTGTAAAGCATCTTAATTTGCCAGAAGTAGAAACCCTGTTGAAAGAGATGGAAGAAACTCAGAGTCAAATAGAAAAGAAGCTTCGCATGAAAGAGGCTCAGTTTGGGAGAGGCGACGGTGATAAGGTGTCATTTCCTCGCCGGCCGTCACTCTGTGGCGATGACATCGGTTCGGTTCCCGATCTGGGCTACGGCATTCGAGACTTGAAGTCCGACGAAGCCAAGGATAAGCGAGTCCCGGTTCATGAAGATCGAGTCATCAAGCGGAGTATGAGTCTCTGCGGGGTCAATCCGGGGGAAAGTCTCATCAACTCAGGAACTCTGAAAAACTCCACCGAGACGAACATTTCAAAAGGTTTTGTACCTAGAAGGCTTGAATTGGGTGGGTACTCTGATTCTATCCCTGATTTGGGTTTCGGACTGAAGAGCTGGTATAAGAGCAATGAGGATGAAGCCAGAACATCTCGAGAGTCTTCCTCCCAGTCATCCCGGCCGTACGTGCAGGGAGAAAACCCGTCTTCCATCCCGGACTTGGGATTCGGACTGCGCAACCTGTGGTCCAGTGGACCGGCATCAGTGTCGGACACGTCGCGACCTCAAGGTCAACCCGTGTCGACCGAGGCGTCTTGTAAGAAGAAAGTTGACTTTATATCCGAGTCAAAGCCAAGGGACACGTCGGTTTTCTCCGAGGAGTACGGAGCGGGCAGGATTGATTCGAGCTCCAGTTCCACCAACCTTCTAAGCTTGTCAAATCTTTGGGGGAATCAAAAAGCCGCTGTGAACTACGATCTGAGTGATCCAAGTAACTTCCAACAGAGATTAGAAGAGGAGAAATACCGCCGCGAGCATTGCGAAAGACTCATTCTGAAGCTACAAGCAAGATTGTTGGAGGAGCAGCAGAAACTGGCGGTGGCAGTTCAAGTGGACACTGGCAAGGATCAGGCCATCAAGCACTTCCAAGGAGCGTGGTCGCGATTAGTGTCGCACTGGAAAGAGCTGGAGGAACAGAGACATGATCTAGCTCTGCAGCTGCAGACGGTAAGAGAACAACACCAGAGTGATATTACCGGAACGGTGGAGAAACTCAAACGTTACGAGTCCGAGATTTCAAAGGCGTTGGATCTCGCGTACGGGTATAAAAAGAAGAGCGAAAATTTAGAAGTTGAAAAACATGAGATGGAAGAAAAGTGGCGCGAAGAGCTTGACGAGATGCAGGCTCATGTGCGGGAGCATGAGAAAGCTGTTCAACTTGCCAAGTACGAGAGTCAGCAGATATTGCAAGAGAGAGAGGACCATGTGAACAGGATTCATCAGCTGGAAGAAGATAGCAAGAAGGTAACAATCTATTATGTTTACTTACTTATTACCTACTTCTTATGTTTACTTGCAAGTCAACTCACAAGCAGCAATGTTCTTGACTTGCACTCTTGTGGTCCTGGGTTCAATTCCCGTGGCCGTCCTTAGGTTTTTTCATGGCTACCCTGCTGAAAACTCAGCAAGATCGTGGCAAGATCTTGTAAGCTTTAACATTATCTTGCCAAGATCGTGGCATAATTTAGCATGAACTTGCCAAGATCTGATCTAGACTCTGACTTAATGTTGATTTAAAAAGGGAATTCAAAGTGTCATTTTTCTGGACTATTTCTTTATCAAATGTGATGGACGAAGGGCTGACAGACTGGAGCACTCTCAAATGTTTTCTTATGTTCAGAACAGATGTGAATAAAAAATGACGTGCAATATTGCAATCCTTAATTCTGTTGTAGTCCCTTTTATAAATATTCACAGTCGGCTTACAAGAGTTTCTCTGTTCATGCCTGCAGGACAGGACTTTGCTGATGAATGCCAAGAAAGAACTGGACAAGAAGTCCAAGACCGCCGAGCTGCTTGAGACGGAGCTGACCTCGGTGAAGGAGGAACGAGGAACGTTGCAGGCGTCGATGAAGGAGGAGAGAGGAAGGAGTTCGGTGCTGGATCAACAGTTGAAGGCACTGCGAGCTGCACTGGAAGAGAGCAGGAAGAAGGAGGTAACTTAACAGAGCAAATATTATTATGCATTTTGTTTGGTTTGGTTAATTACTCAAGGTCAAATGCAACTAATTTTTAATTGTGGTACCTACCTACTTAACTTTGAAACATTACTAATAGTAATACCTACTTGACTCATTGACTCAATAAGTGCAAAATTTAGGGGTGTGCGAATAGTGATTTTTGACTACGAATATCGAATAATTGACAAAAATATTTCGAATATCGAATCGAATATCGAATAATTGGAACCTAAATTAAAAGACATAATATCAATTAAAAAAAAAAATTGGACACCAAACTCTTTTCAAATGACAGAATGAAAGATGGCCATGAAGTTATATGCAAGGATCATATTGTTGTCACTAATTATCACAAAAAATTAAATTAACAGGAACAAAAGGAGTATGAGGAAGGTCTATCTAGAGGAACAATAACCTACAAATAATATTCCCTCGAAATCAAAATGGCGGCCATGACTATTTTCGGTTGGAGTTTAAGACTTTGCAGCAGTTGGCAGCATTGAAAAACACTCCCATTTGAGAAATGGCGGGATAATTTTGAATTAAAAGACATGAACTATTCAAACATTTTCGAATTTTCGAAGTATTCGAAATTTCGAATACTTGATTTTCGAATACCAAATCGAATATTCGAACCAAATATTTTCGAAGTATTCGAAATTTTCGAATATTCGCACACCCCTAGCAAAATTAGTTAACTAATGGGTAGAATAGGAGAACTTCTCTCCGAATTTATTGAGAGGTTAGTAGAAAATAAAACAATACAAATATCCCCTATTTTATTAAAAACATCTTGATTGGGATATTTCATCCTGTATTTAGTTTATTTGTAGGTAAAGTCAACAGTTTCGGTCCATATGTTTGGACCTTCTTCAGGGGGCCAATTCTTGAGTTTTCATGTTTTGAAACCATGTGTGGTTTCATTGTTTAAAACGTAAAAAAGTTGAAGACTAAGCAATAGTTGTCAACTTTTTTACGTTTTAAACAATGAAACCACACATGGTTTCAAAACATGAAAACTCAAGAATTGGCCTCCAGGACAAAACTTCAAATCATATAAAACAATTAAACATTTCAAACAAAGTACTAAAACAATTTTCTAGAGGCTATAAAAATCACGGTCTATAATCTATTTTCTAACTCTAAGACGACCCTCCCACAAAGAACCTTGCTTTGCTGTCTTTTCTTCCTCCTCTTCTTCTTCTTCTTCTTCTTCTTCTACTTCTGTAATTATATCTGTCTTCCCAACAGTCTTGAGGAACAAAGGGACCCAAGCACGACTGAGACCAAAACTAGCATCTCTGTTGAAGTTGTTAGAGTTCTTCCTAATCTCGATCGCTTCTCTTACCATGCGGGGCCAACCAATCAATCCCTTGGCCAAAATTGCAGTTTTTTCAAAAAGGATGTTATGGTCATATTCCAGAGCATGTTCAGCTACTGCCGAGAGACGTTTGTGTCTCTTCACATCCTCTTCCCCCTGTCATCCCTCTGTTTCAAGGCCTCTTTTCCAAGACGGACATGACTCATATGTTCCTTTAATCTCACTGAGAATTTTCGCCCCGTCTCCCCTATGTACACCTTCCCACACTCACAAGGAACTTCATACACGCCATTAGATGATTTTAACGATTCATTCTCATGAATTGATCTCATGTACGTGTTCAGTTTCCTGTTCGTATTAAAAACAGTAGTAATCCCGTGTCTACGGAGCACTCTACTAATCTCGTCGGTACATCTGTGCACATAAAGAAGAACAGCATAGCCAAAATTATGTTTTTCAACACATTTCTCCTCTTGATCTGCATTCTCGCCCAACGACTCCTCCCCGATGTCCATCCCTTTCTTGTCAGACACTTCTTCTTCTCTTGACAAAACTTTCTGTTGTTCTCTCTTCGGTATCCTGTTGAACGCTCTTCGAATCTCCTTTTCACTATAGCCATTCATAACAAACGTGTCATGTAAGAATGACATCTCTTGGCCCAAGTGTTCAGCGTCTGTCAGTCGTCTTGATCTTGTGGTAAGAGAGTTCAACACCGAAGCCTTCTGACTAGGATGATGATGTGAATCGGAGTGCAGGTACCTATTCGTATGAGTTGCTTTTCTATAGACGGTGTGACCAAAAGATCCATCCTCTTTCCTGATTACTATCACATCCAAGAAAGGTAGCCTTTGATTTTCTTCCTTCTCCATAGTGAACTGAATATTCTTATGTTGGGAGTTAAGATGTGTCAGAAAATTATCCAATTCGATTTCCCCATGAGGCCAAATGATGAACGTGTCATCTACATATCTTTTCCAACATTTAGGCTTCAATGGAGCTGATTTAAGTGCCGCTGTTTCAAAAACATCCATGTAATGTTGGCCAAGACTGGTGACAAGGGGGAACCCATCGCAAGACCATCTGTTTGTTCATAATACTCTCCCTCAAATGTGAAGTAATATTTTGTTTCCTACATTGTTTAGTTTTTGACAAAATTACTGCACATGGTTAATTTGTGATGTTTTTTCTTGACCTTCTAGTTTTAAAAAGTTTGTAGGTATTACTAAAATTGTTAGATCATGTAGGTTTTCAAACCAAAAAACGTATTCAGTAATACTTATGTTTATGGCGTTTTCCACTGGCCGCACTGGGCCTCTGCACTCTGTTTGGAATTTGCGTTGAGTTTGTTATGGTAATGTCATTTCAGTGCAAACCCCAGTAAGGTCAATGGAAAACGTCATTAGTAATAATAGCAATGGACTGAAAAAGTATTTGACCAATCAAATCCCATCCCTAGGTACCTAAGAATATTTACAACTAAACTAACCTTCCTAATTATGATACTACCTATAATGTCTATGTCTACAGAAATTGTTGAGTGATCAAATTAAAGGCTCTGCTAACCATGCGGATACGATGAAGAGTGAATTGCGGGCTTTCTACCAAGAGCAAGTGGAGATCGTTGTTCGAGACAAGCTGGCAGAGTTTCAAAACCAGTTGGAAGAAGCCGAGAAGTCACTTCGTAAAGAGCTGGAGCAGAGAGAGCAGAACATCACCGATGTGGCTGCACAGCAAATAAAACAGGTGTCTGAGAAGTAAGTCACAACAAGGCCATTCGATGCACTATCTGGGCTGACCTATTGTGGTGATTGTATACTCTCAATCTTTAGATATTGTAACTGTACTGTGTTCTTATCAATTTAATGTTTTACCCTCCAACATACTAACTAAATTTTCCCTGTCTACTCAATCATTTAACATTTAATACTTCTCTCTAGGCTATTTATTGCATATATTATTCAATTTGTTGTTACATCACATTCATATTAGGTACAAGAATGATAAGAGCTGCAGTATTTGCTACAAGAGCTGGGTCTAATGGCTAGCAAAAAACTAGTGAACTTGAACATTGGAACATAAATTAGGAAATTATAACATAAGATAAGACAAAGTCAAATGCAAATATTGTAGATCTAGTGGAGCGGTCGCTCCACGCCAGCCAAGTCGTACGGCGCGCGCACACTCTCATATAAAGGCTGGAGCAAACCCACTTTTACTGTAAGCATCAAAGTGGCATTTTCGGCCTACTGGATCTTAAAATTGAGAAATCTCACATTGTTGCGAAATATCTTAATTTCGAGCTATGGCCCACCCTACAACATATACCAAATTTGGGAACAATAGGTTACGCCCTTTGCGCGCTAGAGGGCCGTGAAAACAGTGTTTTAGGGCGGTTTTCATAATAATAATCTTAGTAGTAGTAGTAGGCTGGAGCTAAAATCCGGTAAACAGGCCACAGCCTAAACGGCTGAACCGATTGATCTCACATTTTTACCACGTGTGCACTTTTGGCGTCTGATTTAACCTTGTCCCCATGAATTTTTTGTGCCGCCATTTTGAAACCGGAAGTGACGTCATATCTCGTCAACGGTTGGACCGATCGGAACGAAATTTGCGCCAATCGTTTCAGACGGTCATCTATATGGATTATCAATATCAAAAGACTGAACATTATTTTAAATAAACCGGAAATGACGTCATGAAATTTAATATACATCGATTTGCATTTCAGCAACAACTGTTGATCCGATTGTCTTGATATTTATGTAACGTTTGTACTTTTGATATTTCATTTGACTTGTTATAAAACCAACCGGAAGCCGCCATTTTGAAACCGGAAGTGACATCATGTCTCAAAAACGGCTAAACAGATTAGAACAAAACCAGCGCTAAACGATTTAGACGGTCAACTTTATGTAATCAGTAATATTTGATGATTCAAATATCGAAACCGGAAATGACGTCACACATTTTATGACCTATACCGGAAATGACGTCATAAATATGCTAAATGACGCTAAATTCACCACTATATACTTTAAAATAGATATAAGTAAACGTACTTTGTAAATAATTATAAATTCAAGGTTGCAGTGTTCTCGGCGGCCATTTTTAAAACCGGAAGTGACGTCATATATCGTAAACGGTTGTACCGATTGCAACCTAAGTTTGGAAATGTGTTGGACTAATAATTATGAATTCAAGACGACATTATTTTCAAATTATTGTTAAAACCGGAAGTGACGTCAAATATCGAAAATGGCTGTACCGATTGCAATCAAATTTTGGAAATGTGTTGTACTAATAATTATGAATTCAAGACGACATTATTTTCGGCCGCCATTGTTAAAACCGGAAGTGACGTCATATATCGAAAATGGCTGTACCGATTGCAACCAAATTTTGGAAATGTGTTGTACTAATAATTATGAATTCAAGACGACATTATTTTCGGCCGCCATTGTTAAAACCGGAAGTGACGTCATATATCAAAAACGGCTGTACCGATTGCAACCAAATTTTGGAAATGTGTAGGAGTAATAATTATGAATTCAAGACGACATTATTTTCGGCCGCCATTGCTAAAACCGGAAGTGACGTCATATATCGAAAACGGCTGGACCGATTGTAACGAAACTTAAAGCTATTCTTCTTGGATAATTATTTTAATCTTATATACCAAACGCAACTTTTCTAAGTATCCAAATCGGCATAGGCGTATTTTTTTAAAGAAATAAGTTCTTGCACGGACACAAGCTGTGCTACAAGCTGTATGAATAAACTAACAAAAGAAGTGATATCCCAGAAAAAAACACTCTGTGTAAAAAAGGCAGCCAAGTCTCTTTACTTTAAAAAAATTCAACACCGAAAAGGAGTGATATCAAAAAAGGAGCCAAGTCAATGACATTTCCAAATATTTAATCGTATCTTTGAAATAAAAGTATAAACACCGAGAAATACTTTACAAAAGGACTTGGCGCATCGTTTTTTTAAAGACATTTTTCTATTCATAAGCATGTGCCATTTATATACAACCGTCATTTTGAATGTTTAGAATAATAGGGAAACATCTTTCAATTAGGTACATATTATACATACCTTCTGTAAAATATTTTCTATATGATTATATACGCTATGAAACTTGTTGTCTATGCTTTCTATAAATATACACAATAGTTATCTTTGTAATATTGTTTCGTGGTGAATATAATTAAGTCTCATGCGTTATACCTTCTCATCATGTAACAATTTCTATTAATACACATTTTATAAAAATACATTTCACAAAGAAGACAGTCATATTGAATTTCTATTAAAAAATTTAACTTTATACACTTGACACTTCAAAAATATATAATTGTGTTCCATTAGTTAGTAATTATTTGACAACGTTTCATGATTTCCTTCAGTCAAGATCAAATTATGAAAAGATACCAGTCTAATATCGCCATATTAACAGTACTGCAAGAATATGTATGAGCCCACTTCCAATTGATATGAAGGGATGTGTGTTGTGAAAAATATCCGACCGAACCGGGGCACGAACTTGGGACCTCTCACTTGCCGGGCGAGAGCTCTACCAACTGAGCTACCCGATCGGACGGGCGGACATTAGACACAACACACTGATGAGGATCCTGACTCCTGACTCCATGGAAGTTTTCCAAAGAAACCTACATTCTCACCACTTCCAATTGTTATGTAATTCTTTCACCCTTATATTACTTATATATTACAGCATAAAATCATGCTTCTATCGCCATTGACAAAACTATAAAATAGTCATTACTAAAAGTAGCTTGATTCATAGATTCTGGCTCTAATAGAAAGAGGAAAATGTACCTACTTGTAAATTTCTTTCCACTTTTAGGATAGAATGATGTCTTTAAAAAAACGATGCGCCAAGTCCTTTTGTAAAGTATTTCTCGGTGTTTATACTTTTATTTCAAAGATACGATTAAATATTTGGAAATGTCATTGACTTGGCTCCTTTTTTGATATCACTCCTTTTCGGTGTTGAATTTTTTTAAAGTAAAGAGACTTGGCTGCCTTTTTTACACGGAGTGTTTTTTTCTGGGATACATTACAATACGCTGAACAAACAGAAGACATGACAATTAAATGAAGATAAAAATTATTGAGCTTAGAGTGAGGCTACTTGTGGATTATGATAAGTATTAAGAAAAATTGAGGATGAAGTGGATTGATGCCAAAGATACCCACCGCCAGAGGGGTGGACTATGGACAGAGGGGGTGACGTTGGTCATTGACAAAGCCTGATTTTTTGTTTGCTTGGCGCTAATAGCATGCAAGGATTTCAACACTACCGCTTCTTTGGTTGTTGGTATCCCTGATAATTTTTTAGCAAGGTGCAGTCAGTTTCACAGCTGGTTGTGAACAAATCAGGTTTTGTCAAATGATCATAGTCACCTCCTCTGACCATAGTCACCTCCTCTGACCATAGTCACCTCCTCTGACCATAGTCACCCCCTCTGACCATAGACACCTCCTCTGACCATAGTCACCCCCTCTGACCATAGACACCTCCTCTGACCATAGTCACACCCTCTGACCATAGTCACCTCCTCTGACCATAGTCACCCCCTCTGACCATAGACACCTCCTCTGACCATAGTCACCCCCTCTGACCATAGTCACCCCCTCTGACCATAGTCACACCCTCTGACCATAGTCACCCCCTCTGACCATAGTCACCTCCTCTGACCATAGTCACCTCCTCTGACCATAGTCACCCCCTCTGACCATAGACACCTCCTCTGACCATAGTCACCTCCTCTGACCATAGTCACCCCCTCTGACCATAGACACCTCCTCTGACCATAGTCACCCCCTCTGACCATAGTCACACCCTCTGACCATAGTCACCCCCTCTGACCATAGTCACCCCCTCTGACGGTACAAATAGAAAATGCATTATACATTATTGATTGGAGGTGGTAGGTCTACCTACGTATTATTGAATGTTTAAATGAATGGACCGTGAAGGAATATGATGCTGTACTTATGAATGTTGTGTTGTCAGATTCCAGCAGGAGATGAGACTGGTGGAGGAGAAGCACCGTGAGGAGCTGCAGCTGTACCAGATGAAGCTGGGCCAGTCGACGCACCACATCAACAAGCTGCAGGCCAAGCTGAAGACATACAACAGTCGCAAGGGGGAGATGGCCGAGAAGCTGCATGGGGTCATGGAGAATCAGTGGCAACAGGTGCTCCACATCTTGCAGGGCAACAAGACTCAGGTACAGTCCTTCTGCCTTACGCAAGTGTCTACGCTGGTAGGAACACTTGGTTACCTACATTCAAGTTCAAGTTTATTAGCAGCTTTGGACAATACAACAATATAAATTGGTAGGTATATAATTGGTAAACAGTACAAATACAGAATACTTGCTAGTTATATTAAGGAAACATCCGCCGCTTCCACACAACTACACGGGTCAACTAGTTTACAACTACACTGGTCAAGTAGTTTATTCAGATGCATGTGTCACACAAACACTGGTCAAGTTGTTGGAGGCGAGTGGTACTCAACTACACTGGTCAAACTATTTGACCAGTGTAGTTGTGTACCACTGACTTCTGAATCAACTACTGACCAGTGTAGTTGTGTACCACTGACCTCTGAATCAACTACTTGACCAGTGTAGTTGAAAACTAGTTGACCCGTGTAGTTGTGTGACACTTGCATGTGAGTCGTTTCGTATCAACTCAACCAATGACTTTTCGGCAACCTCTCCGATTGTTTTCAAAATTTGAGACAATACTACCAAGAACAAAGCGACACAAACCTCTTTCAGGATTTTTCCATTTTCGTTATACTTTTTTACTTACCGGGCGCCAAAATAGACCAAAAATCTTACTTTTTGGAAAATTGAGCGTTAGACAATATTTAATATCTTTTTACTCGGTCCACTTAGAACGATGATTTTTTTTAGAGATGATAGATATTGAAACAGACTTTTATTATATTTATGTCTAGGGAAAAAAATCTAATTTTTTTAAAAAAAAATTGTAAATTTTTTTTTAATTACTTCCCGACAAAAATTTGTATTTTTTATTTTTTTCATATTTTTTTTGTAAGACCTCTAATATGTTTTTGACATGTTCAGAAAGTTTCAGGATGGGCCTCCAATCGGTCTGGGAAATATAAATTATATATGAATGTCATATCTGAAATTCGTGTCTTTTAAATGGCATTTTAACATTGATATGTCCATTTTCTTTCATTTGTGTCCCCGAAACCTTATGAATGACCTTATTGAAATTTTCTGAGCATGTCAAACACATATTCAAGGACTCACATCAAAATAATTATAGAAATAAAATACACAATTTTTGTGATGGACCTAGTTAAACATTTTGTTTAACACAAAAAAGTTAAAAATTATTCACTTGATTTCACATAAAGAGACTAACATGAATAATGATATTGAGTGACAGTTATTATTTGAGACTGTTTTTAACATGATCAGAAAATTTCAATATGGTTTTCAATAAGTGTCAGTACTCGGTGACATAAATGAAAGTATCGTATTTTCCTGCCAGAAATATGAAAATGTATATCAGTGCAGTACCTACGAATATCATTAACTGGAAATAATTATTCGACATTTGTAACTAGAATAATCAAAATTAGTATCAGTGTGGATGTGTTCATTACAAAATTATGCAGTAGGTATAAAGTATTCCAAGGAGAAATGTGGGTGTTTACCTCCTCATGGTCAACTAACAATGCTATTGTTCTCTTGGAGGGTAGGGTAGAAAGGGGTTGTAAACTGCTATTGTTCACCTACCTTGCAAAGCACAGTTCCACAGCAACCGCACGCATTCAGTATCAGTCAGTGTCTTGCTGGTATTCAATCAGCACTGTCGTGTTCCGTACATAACAGCAAAATAGTGATTTTGTGTGTTGAGTGATTTCTTGTTTCAACCCATTTGTGTTAAAAATTATTACATATTTTTCAACGGACTTATTTTATATTTTACGCAGACATTATGTGCCGTACTGTGTAATTTTAATGCGACTTTGGTATTTACTAGAATAACGTATAGTGTTTTAACTTTAAGTTCATTTAATTATGAATACTAGTGCAAAATATTGTTTCAATCCTTTGAAATGAACCGGTCATTGGTATCAAACGAAAAGTCTGCGACCTGTCACGGTCAAGATACGCAATGAATTTCGTGAACTTTCGAAATATAGTAAGATTTGCACTCAATGTCGTAAATTACTTGATTCAAGAGATGAGCAATCTTCTAGCTCTTCAGGGAATTCAATGCCATTGCCGGGTCCCAGTTCTGTTCCTGATGTGACGCCTGATCGTGGAATCCGCCTTCTTGAGCAGGAGTTTGTGGTTGAGACATTGAACTTGGGCTTGGAGGCCATAAGTGAATCACCGATAGACGCCAAGAGACTGCAGCAAGTGAAATATCCTAAAGAAAAGGTGCGCAAAGTCTCAACAGCTCTGAAACGAGTATTGTTACCGGCAGAAGATGTTCTTTCAGAGGAGAGTGACCACGGTGAGAGCGAGGTTATCTCTCAGCTGAAAGAGAAGTTTGATGCTTCGACCGACGACAGAAGTTTGCAAGTCCAAATCCTCACCTGTCTTCCCAAGAGTTGGAGCAGTGCAAAGATTGCCTTCAAGTTCGGAGCCCCAAACTACATGGTCCGTGTAGCGAAGGACCTCGTCAAGGAGAAGGGAGTGATGTCGACACCCAATCCTAAGCCAGGGAAACCTCTAGGAAAGAGCGTCGTCGACGACATCGTGCGATTTTATCAGGAAGACGACATTAGCCGGGCAATGCCGGGTAAAAAGGATTACGTTTCTGTGAAACAAGCCAACGGGAAGAGGATTCACTTGCAGAAGCGGTTAATCTTGGCTAACTTAAAGGAATTACACGCCAAATTTAAACAGTCGCATCCGCATCATAAAGTAGGGTTCTCGAAGTTCGCCGAGTTGCGCCCGAAGCAATGTGTCTTGCCAGGAGCAAGTGGCACGCATTCTGTATGTGTGTGTACCATACATCAGAATGTAATCCTAATGATTCTGGGTTCAAAACTCCCAGAACATTCCTTGGACAGCGCCTTTCACCTGAGAACTTTTGCCGACTGCATTTCCATGACACTCTGTGACGAACCTCAGCCTGCCTGCTACATGAACGAGTGCGCTGCTTGTCCTGGGGACACTTCTCTTCGAGAACATCTTGAAAGTGTATTTGATGATAACGTTATCAACAACATAACATACAAGAAGTGGACCTCAACGGACAGATGCACGTTGGAAACCGTCGTAGTGGGATGCGACGAATTCATCGAGAGTTTTTGCGAGAAGATCAAAGTTCTCACCAGACACGACTTCATCGCCACGCAACAGTCCAAACACCACAAGGAGCACAAAGATAAGCTGAAGCCAGGAGAATTCGTAGTTATTTCTGATTTTGCAGAAAACTATTCATTTGTTCTGCAGGACGAAGCTCAGGGCTTTCACTGGAACAACGCGTCTGCTACTGTTCACCCCTTCGTTGCGTACTACAAGAAGGACAATGAAGTGCATCATGTGAGCTTCGTGATGATTTCTGAGTGCTTGCGTCATGACACTGTTGCAGTGCACCTGTTTCAACGCAAGTTGATTCAGTTCTTGCAGGAAATGTTTGGAGAGCTCCCTACGAAAATATATTATTATTCGGATGGAGCAGCCTCCCAATATAAGAACCGCAAAAACTTCATCAACATATGCCATCACAATGAAGACTTCGGCGTGGAAGCGGAGTGGCATTTCTTCGCCACTTCACATGGCAAGGGAGCATGTGATGGAGTAGGAGGCACCGTCAAACGTCTGGCAGCTCGTGCGAGTCTTCAACGACCGTATCATTCCCAAATCATGACGCCACGCCAGCTTTTTGATTGGGCCAAAGAAAATATAGCAGCCATTCACTTCAACTTCAGCACCAACGCAGACCATCAGTCAGAAGAAGAAGAACTAAAAGAAAGATTTGCTTTGTCCCGAACTATTACAGGAACTCAGAAACTTCACTTTGTCAGACCTCTTTCGAAATCAAAACTGTGCACTAAAGTTTATTCATTGGCTTCAGAATCCAGAGAAGAAACTGTATGTTAGCTACGTAACGTCGTGGTTTAGCCTTTCCACGTAAAAAAAAAGTCCTCATAGAGGGTTGATACCTTGGCGAGGTTATGGGGCTTTAAACTAAAATCAACCGCAATGGAGAATTGTATTTAAGGAGGGATCTCCGAATTTCACTTATGTATAGAAATCGTTCAAATTTCGCAAATAAATAGATTTTTATGTTCTGCATCATAATATGGTGAGAAAAAGTGGTCAACGTGAACTAATTTTCGAGATATATCGCTTCAAAGTAACAGTTTCTTTCTCATTTTAACATTGCGACCATACGGAAAAAGTCAAGCTGATATTTTTAAAAGTGTATTTGGCTGCTTTCCCACCTATAGAATTTTTTGAAAAACTACTATAGCGTGTATCAGATGCAATATTTTGTTATTAAATTTTTAAATGTATACCTTCGTGGATGTTTTACCGAGCTATAAGGGTTTTACTGCTTTATTTTTACGTTTTACCATCTGAAAAGTGCAGTTTTCCATGTAAAAGTGTGTTGTCATGGTAAAACGGCCTTCTAGAAATTCGAAATTCTTTGCAAATTTGTAGAAATTTTCAGAAGACCGTGAGTATATCACTCATCCCTCCTTAAATTTTTGATATTGTACAGTAGCAAGTTTACGTATACAAAACAAAAACAGATACAGGAAGAGTTAAAAAATAAACATAGTTTTGTTTAAGAACAACAATTTTAACAACTGTTTGCAAAAAATTTATTTTTTATTTCTATAATTCTTTTCATGTGAGTCCTTAAATGTATTTGACTTGCTCAGAAAATGTCAAGATGGTCATTCATTAGGTTTCGGAGACACAAATGAAAGATAATGGGCATATCAATGTTAAAAGGCCATTTAAAAGACACGAATTTCAGATATGACATTCATATATAATTTCTATCCCAAACCGATTGGAGGCCCATCCTGAAACTTTCTGAGAATGTTAAAAACATATTAGAAGTCTTACAAAAAAAATATAAAAAAAATAAAAAATACAAATTTTTGTCGGGAGGTAATACAAATTTTTTTTACAAAAAAAAAGTGTAAAAAATTTATATTTTTTTTCCAGACATAAATATAATAAAAGTCTGTTTCAATATCTATCATCTCTAAAAAAAATCATCGTTCTAAGTGGACCGAGTAAAAAGATATTAAATATTGTCTAACGCTCAATTATCCGAAAAGTAAGATTTTTTGTCTATTTTGGCGCCCTGTAAGTAAAAAAGTATAACGAAAATGGAAAAATCCTGAAAGAGGTGTGTGTTGCTTTGTTCTTGGTAGTACTTTCACAAATTATTAGCAAATTTGGAGAGATGAAATTTTATTTTGGCTTTTTTTTGGTTGAGTTGATATGGAACGACTCATATGAATCAACTACTTGACCAGTGTAGTTGTGTACCACTGACCTCTGAATCAACTACTTGACCAGTGGAGTTGAGTTCCACTAGCCTCTTAATATGCTGCTTGACCAGCGTAGTTTTGTACCAACTACTTGACCTGTGTAGGTGTGTGTATACCAAACGTTTCTTATTATTGCATTTTATACCGCAGAGGGCGAGGGGGGATGGGAACTGCGTGTATCAGCCCCCCCCCCCCCCCCCCCAATCACAAAAAACATTACGGAACAGGTTGGCTGAGTGGTTAACGCTCTGAGTTGTATTCCGGAGGCCCGGGTTCGATTCCCGCGGCCGTCCTTCCTGACTGGGGTTTTTTCGTGGTTTTCCCTCAGTCGACAGGCAAATGCTGGGAAGGTACCCTACTTATAGGCCACAACCGCCTCCTTCCCACCTTCCATCCTTACCTACTCTTCACCATCATCTCCCAATCATCATCATAATCATTCATCCGTCGCCATTAGCCTCGCTGCAGAACAGTGCAACGTTAAGCCCCAGACAAAAAAACAAAAAACATTGTTGTTTTTCAATGTTCTTCATGAGTAGAGTGAAGCACTAATTCTGCAACTTAATACACTTAATCCCAGTGTTCACTAACTATCCAGGAGATGTGGAGGTGCCGGATCAAGCTCCAGATGATGTGGAGGTGCCGGATCAACCTCCAGGACATGTGGAGGTGCCGGATAAAGCTCCAGGACATGTGGAGGTGCCGGATCAAGCTCCAGGAGATGTGGAGGTGCCGGATCAACCTTCTGGAGAGTGTCAGAATTTTAGCTCGCATGGGCGGGGCTTCGTGAATTTGGTCCCGCCCATTTTTTAGTTTTTTGATTTCCTCAAAAAGTAGTGACGCACTAATTCTGAAACTTGGTACACTAAATCCCAGTGCCATACACTAAATATATTGAGAAATTCAGAATTTTTGCTTGCATGGGGGGGGGGGGCTGCGTGAACTTGGCTCCCCCCAAAAATCGGACATTGTTTTTCGTTTTACTCCGAAAGTAGTGACGCACTAATTCTGAAACTTTGTACACTAAATCCCAGTGCCATACACTAATTATATTGAGAGTTTCAGACATTTTGCTCGCATGGGGGGGGGGGGGGGGGGGGGGCTGCGTGAACTTGGCCCCCCCCCCCATTTCAAATTTTCGGTTTTTCGATTTTCTCCAAAAGTAGTGACGCACTAATTCTGAAACTTTGTACACTAAATCCCAGTGCCATACACTAATTATATTGAGAATTTCAGAATTAGTGCGTTCATGGGGGGGGGGGGGCCAAGTTCACGGACCTCTTTATGACCTCTGGTGCGACCTCAAAGTGTAAATACGATTATTTTTTATTATTTTACTAAAAATATCGTATTTAACACTTTGAGGTCGTACCAGAGATCATAATGAACTCCATTGTGCGGCATTATTTAGTCTATTAGGCTGTAATGGGTTGTTACTATCTGATTTTTTTAAATTATTTAGTGGGAAGAAAAAATTTCAAAAAAACGCTCTGACGAACCGTGCGATTCCTGCTCGCTTCCGTTTGCCTCTTAATACATCCTGCCAGTAATTATTTTCCTGCATCCTGCACCGCTTATTTTCCTGCTTATTTTCCAGCCTCCTGCTTCCTGCACAGTAGCTGCTTCCTGCAATATAAGGCCCCTCCTTAGTCCTTTTCCTTAACTAACTAATCTCTAAAAGGCAGATTAGGTGAGATGGTTATAAATTTTACATCATTCTTAATACCTACATCCTGCCAGTACGTAATTATTTTCAAAGCAGGATACCTATTTTGAATTTTCAACACGAATATCCTTTACTATAATACGCTTAAAAGAGAAGAACGTCGTCCCCGTAGCAACGTGGCTGAAAATTTCGTTCTTTATACAAATCTTTAATTTTTCACCGATCGTGTTGAAACTCGCCAGTAATGTATATAATTCCGTGACTTGATTTATAGTAACACTTTCGCGATATTCTGTTCAGTATTTACCGAGTTATTCGTGAAAAACACCGCTTTTTCTGATGTCTTAATTTTAAACGTCAATTTCAATTGTGCAGTGAAAATGAATTTTAGTAGGCGGTGAAACTAATTTTCCAAAATCGACCAGAACAATATTTGGCCATGGAATCCGGAGCTCGGAAGTTGCGTTACGATTCGCGTCTATAGACATCGAGAAATTTTGCACAATTTTCTACGAAACTTTTTTTCTACTTTTCCTGTACATAATTTCAAGCGAACTGCCAAGCAAAAAGATTCGTTTGAATCCGATAAGTATTTAGAGAGATATTAAATAGAAACCAAATTGTCATTGAAAAAGTCACTTTCTTCGTCCACTAGGCCGTGGACATAGAAGTTCTCAAAGAGCACCGCTCCGTTAAATATTTCATAAAAAGTGGTAAAAAGTAATATTTCCTCCAACCTTTTGCGACCCAGGCGAATTTGAATACTTTTTCTGAATTGTGAGTAATCAAATATGAAGTATTTATCACGTTTATTATACTAAAACAGTCAATATTTTTGCTGACGGAATTTGGTAAAATAAAGAAAATGGAAGCCTTTCATCTTTTCTATCACGGCCGTTTTGAAGTATTAATTTCGCTGAACTTTGACAACGAAGATGCCGTGAATTAAATATCAAGGTACTTAGAAGATGCACCTATAATTATGCAGAATCCAAGTCAATGCGTGGACGATGGTGTATTAACCCAAACTGAACACACTATTGTGTGCCCACAGTGTGAAAAATCATTTCCACCTTCTAATAATTTAGAATTTTTGGATCATTTTTCTTCTTGTGGAAGTGAACCTCAGACTGATGGTCGCGAACCATGTCCTCATTGTGGTAAACGATATAAAAGGGTTAGAACACACATAACAAGAGCGCATCCAGAGCAGCATAGAGATTTAATCGGCAATAAACATGAAACTAAAGCTAAATCTAAAAAGAAGAATAAGGAGGGGCTTCATTCCAACCAACATCCGGAAAATAATCTTGAAGAGCCAGTACAAGAAATCAATATTGAAACTTCGCAGCCAAGGAATAGTGGTGAAACAAAACTTCATGCCGAACTTGACTGTTGGATTCATAGATTTGAAATTGATTGTGATGAGGAGCAGTTCAGTCTTCAAGTAAAAGACTTCTCTGAGTACTTGTCTGAAGCCATCTCTCTGCTTCCTGGGCCCAAAAACCCTGCAACTCGTTATTATGAAGCACGGAAAAGAGGTGTGTTCAAGAGAAATGACAGAAACTATCAAGACACTACTAATCCTATGAGAAAAACGAAACGGGAGAAAGAAAAGCGTAAAGAAACCTACTTATACCAAAAGGCACAATACCTATATTATAATCAACGCCGAAAAGCTGTTAATCTCATAGTTCGTAGAAATGATCCACAGTGCAGAGTTGAAAGTGCTGATCTCAGAGTGGAGTTTGAAGAACGATTCTCGCATCCCAACATGAATATAAGACATGAATATCCCACGACGTTAACAGAAGTAGAAAAACAAGGAATCAACAATAGTTGTTCTACTACTGTATCTCCCACTTTAATGATGATGGCTATACAAGCTATAAAGATTGACACAGCACCCGGCCCTGATAAAGTTCTAATGCGCATTGTTAAGTCTGAAAGGGTGGTAAAAATTCTATCTTTGATTGCTACAACAATGCTTCGAACAGGATGGGTTCCTGATTCCTTCAAGAAGGCAAGAACAGTTTTAATTGAGCGAGCGAAGCGAGCGTCTCCTTTTGACTCGTTTTACACGGACCTCTGTTTTCTTTTTTGTTTTTGTTTTTGGCTGCTAAATGGAGCAACTGAAATCGCACCGTTTCACCGATCGACCTGAAATTTTGCACACATGTAGAGACAACCTTCTTTGTTTGCTGACCCAAATTTTTTTTGAAATCTATCAATTGGTTAAAATTTAAATAAATATTTCATGTGCTTTTTAAAATTTAAACCAGAACCGTTTGACCGATCAACTTAAAAATTTGCATGGTCATCGGGTCCAACATTATCTGTATTTTTGACAATTTTCAGACTAAACTGTGTTTAAATTCAACAGTTATTGACAGTTTACGGATATTTTGCGTGTTGGCTGTCATATTTCTCGAATTTCACATTTCACGGCATCTTCGAATCTTCACTTCAAGGTTGTTAGAGCTGAAACTTTCAAACGTATATTATTATGAAACTGATATGACCGTTTAAATATTTTATGAACGAGATCCTGTGATTTTTTTTAATTAACAAGGAATCGTTCAATCATAAAGGTTCAATCGATCAACTTAAAACTTTGCGTGGTTATTGGGACCAATATTTTAGGAATTGTTGGAGATTTTCATACAAGTCTGTGACGAAATTCAAGAATTATTGGCTTTTAAGGACATTTTCGATAAACAGAATTTCGGTTCGAGGTATTGCGCCGTATCCGTGCTCGCTCATCAACGCGTTACTCAGAGCGTTTTCCTAGTTTAAAAATCTGGTGATGCAAAAATACCATCCAATTGGAGGCCAATAACGATATGCTCCGTGTTACGTCGTGCTATCGAAAGAGTACTGGACAAGTTGGCACGTAATTATATCACATTTAATGTCAACCAGAGAGGGTTTACAAGAACCCCTGGCTCTTACATCAACGTATCAATCGTCAATTCTGTACTTCAGAGAGCAAAAGATAAAAAGCAGGATGCTTCACTCGTTTTCCTTGATATCACAAAAGCTTTCGATAACATTGGCCACGAACATCTTGAGAAGACCATAAGATCGTCAACACTTCCAGAAAAGCTCCAAGATTTGATAATAGCGCTTCAGACAGGAAATATAACGCAAGTAGAAGCCAACAATCAAAAGACTAAACCCATCTCATTGAACCGAGGTGTTATGCAAGGTGCGCCATTGTCGCCAACTATGTATAATCTGGCTACTGACCATGTTTTAAGTGAATTGTCTGAGAAAGAAGTCGCAACCGAGTACGGCTTCAAATTAGTAGACAACCTTGATTCTTTGTCAGTTTTGGGGTTTGCTGATGACATTGTAGTCCTTGCGAAGAACGAAGAGTCCGCGAAAGTCCTTACCAATATGATACGAAATCGTTTGACTGAACTGGGGTTAAATTTAAATGACAAGAAATCTTTTTCTATCAACATAAAATCTGGTAAACTGTGTGAAGAAAACATCGTATTGGACAATCAAACAACAGTTCATTCTATCGGACAAAATGAAACAATACGGTACTTAGGAGTAAGCTTTGAACAAACGATGGTGTTTGACAGCGCTAAACTCATCAAAGAACTCAAAGCAAAACTGCAAGATTTAACTGCGTCACCTCTCTTGATGCCAGATCAAAAATTAAATATAATAAATCAATACATATTTCCGACACTAGTTTACCCATTACAGAATGCACCACTGCAGACTATTCCACTCTACTATTTAGATGACATAGACAAAATCATTAAAAGCACAGTAAAGGAAATAATTGGTCTACCCTTTGACACCCCTGATAGTATGTTATATACATCGTTTAAGTATAAAGGTCTAAACGTATTTCGTACAAGATGGGAGGCATTCATACAGAAAATTAACATCTGTAATGTCGTCGAAGCATCCAACACTCCATATGTTTCAATGACAAGGAACTTAGCTGCAGAGAGGAAGAAATGTTATTCAAAACTTGACATTGCCGACGACGATCTTGTAGGAGCGGGCCCAGTTCAAGATAGACGAATCAAACCTCAGGCAATACGAGAACACCTTCGAAACCGCGAGTACAAGAAGTGGTGTGACCTTCCTCAAAAAGGTCGCGGTGCTGTTTTGTATGGGGAATACACACCAGCCAATAAATGGATAGTTCAGAAAAGCGGCCTTTCAACCTCGGAATGGCGTGATGCAATCAAAATGACAGCGAATGTTGCACCGGTACGAGTGCTCCATGGCAGAAGCGTGAACGGAAACCGTTGCCGTCGTTGCGGCAGCGAGATAGAAACCCTTCCACACGTTTTGGGCTTCTGCAAGCATGGTGAATTACCACGAATAACTCGACACCACAGCATAAGGACTGCGATTGCCAATGCGCTGCGAGTCAAGGGATGGCAAGTGTCTGAAGAGATTCATGGTGTGGGACTAGACGACAGCAACCGAAGAGTGGACATCTTTGCCATGGATACATCACAGAAGGCATACATATTAGACCCTACAGTTCGTTTCGAGTCCCACATAGGGCAAGCGCAAGAGATTGATGACGAGAAGCGCCTTATTTATGAACCAACAATCCCCTACTTTAAAGACAAGTATGAGGCAAGAGACATTGAAGTCATTGGTCTCTTCATAGGCGCTAGGGGAACTTTGACTACTTTTTTTAAACAATTTTGTACTAAGTTTAAGTTAGATAGGAATTTCATGAAATCTATTAGTATATTAGCTTTAAAAGGATCAGTAGCAATTTTAAGGAATCATTTATATAGCCAGAATTCAACTCAGTAGATTTAAGTTTTCATTAATTATTAATACTATATTTGTTGTTTCGTTCATTCTATTCATTACCTACATATTTTCATGATACTTCATAGTTATTATGCATCTTTATATTTACAATAACGTCATTTTCATTTATATTATACTAGGTCTGTTCGTTTACCCTGCCAAAAGCTACAGCAAACTGCCACAAGCACACATCATCCAATCAGATCGTTCCTCTGTAACTTGTGGCAGTTTGCTGTAGCTTTTGGCAAGGTAAACGAACAGACCTACTGTGTCCATGTGGCAACCATGTTATTATGGCAGTGTTTTTACAATAAAGTCTCTCTCTCTAGGAAACCGTGAATCCATTTGGCAGTGAAGAAAATATTGGAATTTCCACTGGTGACCTTGACTTGAAACACGGGCAAAGCAACATTTCATGTGAATAAATGCAGACATTTTTGGGGTGGGTTATGGGGGAGGGAGGCATAAGGAAACATTTCTATCCAAACTGTAATATTGTTACCTTTTGATATTGGACCTTATTTCCAATACATCTATCATTTGATATAACTATTAACAAGGATCAATCGAGGACATACATTATCCGCCTGACGTCACAACTTCGCATTTTATTAAAACATTTTAGGTGGAACATACACCTTATAATGAATTGTATATTTTAGGAATCGAAATGATATTGAATAGTTTGTTGATGTTTTGATGTGTGCAGAGATGCGAACGATCAAATAATCAGGAAAAGTTCTAAAGTAGAAACCTGCATAAAATTGAGTAGATTTCTTTTATTCCCTTTCGTAACCTGGAATGTTAGTAATTTTCTATATGTTGTTACATAAAAAGTGACAAACTTTGATTAAATCTCGGTACCATTTTTCGTTCATCATATTTCAAATCAAATTATTCCATTTTATTATTAATCATCGTGCATATTTGTTTTTTAATTAAGTTTCAAATATGTATTCTTATTTTATAACCTAAATTCGATCATCATAATAACATATTTATTCTGTTGTTTCAAATATTATACAAATTATTTTAATTCTTTATTCCATGCAACTGCAATTTTTGTATTTAATCTTCATTGAGTCGTATATTCATATTTTTTATCAAGCTTAAAATGTTTTAATATTAAGTTATTCACGATTTATTTAAATATCTTCAAAACATTTTTTTTGTCTGGGGCTTAACGTCGCACTGTTCTGCAGCGAGGCTAATGGCGACGGATGAATGATTATGATAATGATTGGGAGATGTAGGTTAGGATGGAAGGTGGGAAGGAGGCGGTCGTGTCCTATTAGTAGGGTACCTTCCCAGCATTTGCCTGTCGACTGAGGGAATACCACGAAAAAACCCCAGTCAGGAAGGACGACCGCGGGAATCGAACCCGGGCCTCCGGAATACAAGTTCCGAGCGTTACCACGCAGCCATATACCTGTTTCGTATTTTCAAAACAGTTACACATGTTCTTACGTGTATGTATACACAACAGGTGTGCATTGGAGTTAATGTACCTTCCACAGATATTACTATAACAGAGCATTGATTTGCATTTATGATAGGTCATTCCGTGAGGGTAAAAAAAATTGTCACGAGAGGCAATTCTTTGCCAACATATAAGATTAGTTTAATTTTAATGGTGCACGGTCCATCTTCTGTTGTGCCTTGCCTTGCCCAGATAAGAGAGCTCATTGTGTCATGTATTGCATGGCGGGGCTCTCTAGTATGACATATTCTACATATTTGACGCTATTTTCAATTAGGTAGTCGCGTAGCAACGCAAATAATATTTAACTCAACCATGCTTGGAAGTGACTGTACACAAGTTCAGCAGGAGTGTTTTCGTTTGCTTCAAGCAGAAAATACTTAATGTAGTGAAGTCACGGGGTTCGAACCTGGAACCTCTCACTTGCCGGGCGAGAGCTACCCTGATTGACAGACGGAAGATACTTCAAGATTTTCATAAAACCCAACTTACCTATCAGTATCTTCTTCTTTTTAAGTGTAGGTAGTACTACATACTAGGAAAACGCTCAGTGTAACTCGTTGATGAGCGAGCACAGAACATGTAACATCCCCAATCACGATAAACAATACGGCACAAGATGATTTTCTCTGCAACTTTCCAATCTCCATTTAAATACTCGGAATGAATATCAGATTCATGCGTCACATGCTCTCTAGTTTGTAACCAAATTCATTTGATTCCAGGGGGCGAATGGAGCCAATGGTTTCGGCACGTGGCCCAAACACAACGGCGGACCACCTCCGAAAGACCCCGATCAGAGTGCAAGATCCTCGATCGCCGATGAAATCCCGTTTGGCCAAGAGGGACAGCTGACTGACCGGGCTCGACAGGCGGAGCCGGACGACGATCTCAAGAAACAGATTGAAATGGTAAGTACTGGACCGTTACGTAATTCATTACGTACCTTACCTACTTGCACTTCAATTCTGTGACATTGCATTTTCTGTGACACAGCATTAATTTAACAATGCGAGCCTCTTTCACAACACTTTTTGATCCTCTTTATTCCTATTACCTACAAATTTTCATTCGATTCGCCAAGAAAATAAGTGTTTGATTGATTTGATTATTAGAGTTTAACGGCGCGTCAACGACGAGGTTATATTGCGCACATTAATTTTAACTTTTAACTTTGTTGAACTAAGTGGAGGACATCGGGAGGGGTCGACCTAACGGGCCCGATCTGGGGGAGTCTGAAGCTGGTGGGAAAGCCAGGTCAGAACGGGGACAGACCGGGGGGGGGGGGAGAGCTTCGGGCCGGTCGGACTCGATTTCAGGGGGATTACCATCTCGAGGGGGGAGGCCGGCCCGAGGGGCCCGCGAATTTGGGGAGGGCATGGAACTAGGTCGACCCTGGACTGCACTTGGTTAAGGCCAACTCGTATGTGAGCCGGCCCCTTAAGCCCCACCACCACGTCAAGGTGGCAGTCCATTGGTGGGGTAAGTGTTTGATATTATATGGTTTCTTTGTAATATTTTTCCGAATTTGAGCTTGTACCTTGATCAAAATCGTTCTTTACAGTTCCAAGGTCTATAGATCAGCAACTCTCCCACAGCATATTAATTTCCATGCATTAGGGCATGTCAAAGCTAGGACGATGATAAGTCCGTCCGCCATATGCGCCATGAGTGGTTAGTGGGAAAGAAGAGTGTGGTCAGTTCTTTCTCTTTATAAGATGGCAACAATAACCCAGTATGTGCATCGCGTACATTATATTATTCGTCAAATATATTTAAACTCGTCTTATTTTGCTTATTTTTACTGCCAGTTACATATTTTGTTATTGATGATGTAAATCGAAATCACTGCTTTCCTTGTGCAAATTCTCTTGTGTACATGACAGACTGGTTGTTCATTTAGTTTCTTTCTACAGCGCAGATGCTGCTTCTGTCGGATTTGTTAGCTTTACACTTGCCTTATGGAAAGGCTTTCTTATCAATACAGTGCACAGTGTTTTCCCAGCAATTTGATGACTTATCAATGATCCTGTCAAATTTCAGTTGCTGCGCAGACCTCCTGTGAATTACTCGGCTGCAACCAACGGACAGACTGCCTCTAAACCAAATGACACTCGCCCGAGTGCAAAACAAATGCCAAATAATGCTAACGCTACCAAACAGCCGCAGTGGGAGACGGTCGACCAGCTGGTTAGTTCATTACTCAACATTTAGTAAGTAAAGTCAGGCTTCCAGAATAATGAAAACGCCTACCGTGTTCACTCGAATATAAGGTGCAAACATCATGTGTTTATCTGGGCTTCATACTACTTTCACTTGAAATTTAAACAGATTATTTAGATTAGTTTTGAAGTAGACACTAAATACACAAACCTTAAGGCCGATTCACACGGCCGTTCCAAACTTCCTAAGTTTGCCAAAGTTCCGAATCACAGTTTCAAAAGCTCCCGTGTGAACTAAGAAACCAATTGAAATGGAAGATTGAATTCAATGTTTTGTACTTTCAACAAGGCTCTAAATGAAACAACCGTTCGGAATTTCAAACTTTGGAAAGGCCGTGTGAATCGACCTTTAGATTTGGCTAAGGCCCGGTTATACATAGTCCCGATAAAGTACCTGATGGTAACTTTGGCAACAGCCAAAGAAACACAGTCATCTAGACCTCTAAAGTCCACTTTAGTACAACCAGGCCTTACGTGTACTGGAAGTGACACACATTTTAAAGTAACCATTTTTAACTTCGACCTTGAAATTAACACGTACCCCAAATTTTAAAAATTAAAAGTGTGAAAACAACTGTGTCTTATATTATGTACCTATTATTCTGACAATAATCAATGTGTTCTGTTGCCATGGTTGAATTGTTCTCATGGACGATTTGTTTCGTCCATGGGCCTGGCGGAGATTTCAGATATCCATGGCACTATTTTACCAACAATAGTGCATTTCTGTAGCCTCACCCAAAAATTATTTTGAGAATTTATTACCTACTTGGGTCTTACAGAACTTCTCTAACTCAGCATGAACTTGTCTAATACTTGTCTAGCATAAACTTGTCTACACTGAACTACGTAGAAGTTCAAATTAGGAGTAGTTTTCCTCCTACTAGTACTACTACCTACCTACATAACAGTTTTATTTTCCCTAGATAGATATCCTTATATTAAAAAGGTAGTATTAAGGCTACATACATAGTTGAAGTTCCTACCTCAATACTAATTTGTAACCTTGGAAGACTATCTCAAAACAATAAACATTCAACAAATATCTGTTTTCAAATGATGCTGTGGCAGAAATGTAGTATCCACTCCCCTCTGGAGCGTTATTCTAATGGCGTTTTCCACTGGCCGCACTGAGCCGCACTAGTTCTGCACTCAGTTTGAAATTTGCATTGAGTTTGTCTGGTGACGTCATTTCAGTGCAGCCCTAGTGCGCCCAGTGGAAAACGTCATAAATTTCCTTGTCGTCTCGTTTCACTTGATACGGGCTCACTGCACACTGGAGTGCTATCTATTTAACATGGTAGTGACACCGTATCAATTGATACAAGACGACAAGGAAATTTAGCCTCCCAGTTATCTATTGCCCTTTTTATTCTATACTTACCTGCTTACAATTAGTAAATGGTAATAAATTGGGTATTATTATCGTATATTAAAATTTAAAAACTTTGTTTTAGCCGACGTTTCAAGATCCATTGTGATCTCTTCTTCAGGGTTAAATGTAGACCCAACAAATCATAAAATGGTATTTGAACGAAATGGATTGGCTGCTTGTCAGGCTCCTTGACAATCAATCCTTGTTATTATCAATTCAGAGCTCTACTACATACTAGAATTAAATGATGAGTTAGCATAGACTTCATTAGATGATGCCATCAATTTTGTTTCAGCCAGTCCATTTCTTTCAAATACCGTTTTATCATTTGTTGAGTGTACCTATAAAGTAAATATGTAACACCTCTGTGGTTAATTTAGGGGGGGGGGGGACATATTGTCCCCTCACTCTTTTTTCAGAATGGGCTCCGTCCACCCACTTATTTTTCGTGGAGATAAACATTGGTTAAAATGTTTGTACAAATTTCGTTAAAAAAAAGCTCCAAATTCATTCCTGACATCAAATTTTTCCCGGGGCTATGCGCCCCCAACCTACATGGGGTGGGGGCCTAACCCCAAAACCCCATGGCTTCCGTAAGCAAATATGTTTTCCCCAACATCGTTGAGCCTCCAATCACTTATTGCTTCACAAATTAACCACTGTCCACACTTTGTAACGAGGTGAGTATAACTAACGCCCAATGGAAATATAGACCCCTGTTAATTGTTTTTTTTAAAAGCAGATGGCCAAACCTGTCAAGTGTCACTCGCATCATAATATTCTTTAAAATATCAACTCTAGGTACCTGCTATGTATTCCTGCTCCTTCTTTACCATCATCTTCTTATAGAGGTAGATTTCCAATAAATAATTATCCATTCTTCTTCTTCCACCTTCTTATATAGTACAAAAAAATCCTACTAAAAATCTTACACCTTAAAATTAATGTACTTGGAAAAAATTGCAGCCCCCCCCCCCCCCTCCCCCCTCTTCTTATTGCCAGTATCTAAGCTCGAACAATTTAACATTAATTGATTGAGAGTGTTAGTGGAAATTTAACACGCAAGTTAACAGTGTGGAGTTTGCAATGTAGGTACACTCGACAATTCATAAAACGGTATTTGAACGAAACAGATTGGCTGCTGGTCTGGTTCATTGATCATCAATCCTTGTTATTATCAATGAAATCAGAGCTAATCTACTATAGAGGTAGATGACGAGTAAGCATAGACTTCATCAGATGATGCCATCACATTTTTTTCAGACAATCCATTTCTTTCAAATACCGGTTTATGAATTGTCGAGTGTACCTAGGTAGGTACTTAACCTAGTGAAGATTAATTTGCTTTATGCATAGGCTATAAATCGAAGAAAATAAGTTAAATATATCAAAATAATAGGAAGTAATGTGCGTTGTGAAAAATATCCGACCAAACCGGGGCTCGAACCCGGGACCTCTCACTTGCCGGGCAAGAGCTCTACCATCTGAGCTACCTACCCGGTTTAACGAACATTAGACACAACGCACAGGGCTACCTAGTTTGTTTGTAGGAAGCCAATAGTTTGCCGTTCTATTTATTTGTTACTTCACCAAACAACGCAGAATTGCTGACGGACGACAACAAATAATAATTAATTTTGCCTTGTAAAGATGTTTTTCTTTGCAACGAGTATTGTTTTTGCATTGCACGTGGTTTTTGCTTTGTAGGCCCAGCAACCGACCAATCGACTAAATGAGCCGCTGACATTAGCGGAGTATGACTTTTCTAAGATCAATGGGAATTCTGCTCCATCAAAAGATGTCGGTAGACCACCGTGGAAATAGAAATAAGTTATCCAAACTGACAAAGAATATGTAATGAATATATAGTATATTTGCAATAGTATCACTAAGTACATTGCAATAGAAGTAAACTGTCTTATAATAATTAGCTACCTACTCATTATCATTAGGTACACTTGGCCAAACAAAACTTGAACGTTCAATAAATCTGATAGGCTGATAAATGTAAGATCGCACCATCAGAAGTCAGTCTAAAGCTGCTTTCACACTACACCACTTAATCCCAGGGTCAAACCCACGGGTTTACGACTCGGGTCTGGACCCTGGGCTTGACCGGGGTCAAAAAATTGAATGTGTTTACACTACATGACACTACGATGTATTTACAGCTTTTGTCATTGAACAAAACCAATCAAGAAGGCAGTGGATACCGTAAGATTTCTTTGTTTTTTCTTTTTCAAACGTCAAATGCCGCTGTCTAAATCAAAATGTAGCAATGATCTGCACAGTTTGTTGATTCTTTGGATAATAAAGGTAATAATTTATTAAGTAGTTCATTTATTAATGCAGTATAATGCAAACATTTCCATTATTTTGTGTTTCAAGTAAAATGATAAGATTACAGAGCTCACGTGGATGAAAAGGTAACCAGTTTCGCCTCGGGTCAAATTCGCCTCGGGTTGAAACCCTGGGATGGACTGGGGTCATAGTTTCAGCGGGCTAGATCCGGGTCAATCAGGTGTAAAAACATTTTATTTCTTGACTCTGGTCGGACTGAGGTTTCAACCTGGGGCAATAGTGTAGTGTGAAAGCAGCTTAAGAGTCGACGATACTTGATGAAATCCATGTTTTATGAAGCACAAAAAGGCGGCCCCTACTTTTTTCTAAGCGGCTTTACCGATTGTCTTCAAATTTTCACAGGTTATAGATTAAGAGTAAATATGTGTCTCTATTGGCCCCAAAGTTTAATTTTTTGTTTAGTTTTTTCAGGGCAGAGGTGCCAAAATGACTCAAATATTGCCCATGTTAGCACTTCCTCAAAACGAGAAAAAACATTTTTTATAATTTTTTTCGATCACTAGAGACACAGATTTACTATTTTTCTCTATGCTGTTAAATTTTGAAAACAATCGGTCAACCCGTTAAGAAAAAAGTAGGGGCCGCCTTTTTATGGTTTTTTGGGGTTTTCAATATTTGAATTAAAATAACTTACTTCACAGCAGTATATGCAACATGCAACACACGATTAAATGTCACAAATGTCACGTACAACCCAGTGCTAATGCATTTTCATGCATTTCTAGGATTTTTTTTACATCGGAATTGAAATTTTCTGCGAGTCCTGTCGACTCTTAAGCGATCTCATTGTCTCACTCTAGTAGGTGACCTCACATTTCAATGATAATAACAAGCTTTGATTGGTTATGATGGGACATGACCAGCAGTCATTCAAATTTGGTCAACGTTCAAGTTTTGTTTGGCCGAGTGTACCTACAATTATAAATACAAACTTGAAACAAGTCAGCAACAATCACACTTCTGAAAAACAGAACTTTTAGTGCATACGTTGGTTTTTATGTGACGGTTGGCTTTGCACGGCTTTTTGCAATACGAGTTATAACTAAGATTTAATATTTATATATGGGTCATTCTCCACTAAATGGAATATTGAAGAAGCTAAATAATTTTTTAAATAATATGATTTTTTCTGCTTTTTATTTCATGGGGTCTTTGAAAATACTTGTTGAAGTAATATTAATTGCTCATCTGAGATCAAACTGAAATAATATTATTTACTGTGTTAATTAGATTAGTGAAACATAGGGGAATGACGAAATTTTAGAGCTAGGGGAATGACGTACTGAGTTTAAATATGCTGCCAAATCTCTAGTAATACATTTTATGAGTTGAAATTTTGAGGTTATGTTTGGGTCACTATTATTATCACGTTTTAATTGCCAAAAAGTATGATTTCAACATAAGTACATAATTATAATCGAATAGGGGAATGATGGAGAGAAAACATACGCCCCTGAAAATCGTAGCATTATTGCTATTATAGCCACAATTATCATTCAAATCACATATTTCGAGTGTTCCTGGCTTGTCAGCACCATCAAGCTAGTTGCTACACCTTGACACATGTTAAATACTAACTGCAAATAATAATAAAAAAAAAATATTAAAATGGCTTCAGAAAGATGCCAAAACTCGGGACACGTTTTAATTACAGTTAAAACATAACATTTTATAAATATATGAATGTGAATTTGTTACATATGTCAAGATACACTATTAATAAGCTTAACATTTATTTTTGGTACATTTAATTAATGAACTTTAAGAAATATGGCAAAAGCAATGCTGGAAAACAGGGTGAGGGACAAGCTAGGGGAATTACTTTTGGGGGGTATTTTGGGCTGTAGCTCTTAGATGTGCATGATAATAACCTTACACTATGGCTGTAATTGTCAAGTAGCATCTATATAAAAATAAAAAAAATAAAAGCATCGATATTTTCTTTAATATCTATATTAAAAATGGACAGGACAAGAATATTCCATTTAGTGGAGAATTACCCATATTAAAATTGTAATATACTATTTTCTTGTTCATGATAAGACAAAATATATTAAAATTAACAAATGTTATTTAATAATAACTCTCATATATTAATTGTTCAGATTATGCTTATTTATTTTATTTTTTAAAAAAAATGCATTAGAATTTTAGAGTATTGTATACAGATGAAGTAGTATACCTACCTACCAGAAGGGTCATTTACGTAGCGGATTTAGGTTAGATTAACCTGGGTTACCTCGTAGTGCCATAAGGAATAACATTGGCCACCCCCTTGTAAAGCTGTAAAAGTTTCGTGAATGACCCCCCTGCCAGGGGTCTCGAAACAGTTATCACGGCACAACTCCAAGTTATGATATCATAAGGAGTTTTGTCCTTTCTCTCACCATGTTAATATTATGACTTTTCGTCATAACCGTTTCATGAATGACCCCCCTGCCAGGTAACATTGGCGAGTGGCAAGGCTTCAAGGTCAAACAGTTATCGGACATTCTCACATTTTGTCTTTCGATGGCGAGCTCAAAGCTGCGAGCTGAAATTTTGATCATGCTGGAAGTCTATTCTAGAACGATTTTCCAATTCCATTCTGATGGAATTTAGTCACGGCCATAAGGATTAACATTGTATGGAATTGAATTCTAGTGAAATTGGGAATTTAAAAGTTCTGGAATAGGGTCCCTGGTCAAGTGGGTGGGATTGAAAGGCAAGCTGAAGTTTGACCTTGACGACTAGCTACAACTGTCAATTTAGGTTCCATCTGTAATTTTAAAATGAATTATTTTGTAGCACATTTTTTGAACAATTGGATTATATACATAATATATATGCATAATCTATTTTTTATTCATAATATTTTATAGAGAAGGTGTCACAAAATGTAGACATCGGACTAATCAAGAAAACAAAACTTTATTTCAGATAAAAACAAGTGTATCTTACCATTTCAGTACATATTTAATTCAAACGGATTTCTATCAAAACATGTGTAATTCATTACGAGAAATTCAACTAAGTATCACATTTACAACTTCACAACAGAATGGGAAGATTTAGTTCTGTGTCTCGCCTCAGAAGCAGAAGGGCAGAAACTCTATTTCAAGTTGCACACATTTGAAATCATGAAATCAAGCTCTTGCTAACAGGATTAAGTCCACAAATTAGGTTAAAGTGAAGTATTCTCTTTTAAAATGACTGACATCTCCAATACAAAGTTGCATGAAGGCAGACCAACTAGTTATTGAGCTCTCCTTCAGAATCATTGAAATGAACCCCTGCCCTTCTGCTGCTTTGGTACCTACATAGTTTGTGGCAGCTAACTGGATGTATATCATTACATTTTTATTTAGATTATATCAGTACGTATAGTTGGTATCACATCATCATTATTCATATTATCATTCAGCTACCTTTAAATGATGATATATCATTAAAACACGACAAAGGCGCTCTACTGTTCAAGTAGTATCGTTGAAATCGTCTGCATTGAATGACGATACATGTAATGTCATCATAGAAAGGCAGCGTCTGTTGTACATTATTTGAAAGTCGCAACTACGGGTTAAAGGTGGTTAACCATTCCTTTTGAATAATTTTATAATTTAAAATTATTGCTATCTGGCGATTAGAGTAGGACAAAGTTAAAAATACTCGGGACCTCGTATATACAGTACAAATTTCAAATGATTTGATTATATAATGAAATCTAGATCATGCCCTACATTATAATACTTAATTACGTATGTACAAATTACAAATGAACTGAAGTTTACAAGAAACAATCTCGTCTACATAATGGTGTACAGTCACGGAAATATATTCGGTAAACGCTCCTTTCAACGCCCATCACATTCAAACAACTTTGCCAGTGTTACGGGTCGAGGGGGAGGAGCCTAAACTAATGTTAATGCATGGAAAGGGAGAAAGAGCGTTTACTGAAAATATTTCCGTGACTGTACCTACTACCTATGCTAACACTGTGGAACAAACCTACATTAGTATTACATAATGTATAGGTACCTATTACATATTGTATTATTTTATTTTATTTTATTATACTAATCAGAAATCACAATAAAAAAATTAAAAAAAACGTTGTGTTGGTAAATTAATTCTTGGAGGTAGTTACGTAATTCACTTGTCATCCTCGCACATTTCTACAGCGAATGAGGCAATCGACCATGCTTGTACCAGACTGCCAGTGGTCAAAATGGCAATCTCATCCACAATTTAACTGGGGGCAGATGCTTTCAGTAAATAAGTACCTAATCATAATCTTTCTCGATGTAATTTCCTTCTTTTATATTTCTGTCCTTAATATCTTTCTTTCACAACTGTATTTAAATACGATTTTTAACTATTAAAAAGTTGCCTGTCCACCAGCAAATAAACAAGATTGAAGTCACTAAGCAAATAAGGTGATCAACTACCCTGGCCTATAGGGATGGCACATTGGTAAATACAAATAAAGTAAACGAGTATCAACTTTTTCTTATATAATGAATGAATATAAAATGAGAACAAGTTAATAAAATGGATTATTATAAGTAGGTATAACTAATATTTTATCTACTTTATTTCAATAAAAATTCTATTTTTTAATAGATTTGGAACCTGTCCAGGTCATGTATGTGACCGCAAAAGGCACGGATAAACAAGTGAAAGGGCTTGTCAAGTCAAAGACATTCCCCGTGATGCGATTCCATTCTGGGCCAGTTGCCGCTGAATAAATGATTAACAATCTTTCTATACTGAGGATTTTTAAATTTACATCAGATCAGAGAAGGTAATCAGTTGATTCATATTTTTTTTACTGGTCAATGAAGTGCCATCCCTAGTTACAAATAATGAGTACCTACACTTCAAACTGCAGTCTCGATAGCAATCATTCTCGAGCGAACCCGAAGCTGGTCTAGATGCGCCACACCAGTGATCTCTGGCGATGATATCACATGGGCAACACGTGGTGATGATGCGGCATGTTGTGCATGGTCATCGTGATGAGGTGCTCGGGATAGTCCTGCATGCGCTGGTCTAGCTGCGCCAGGGACTGGTGGTGCGTCTGGTGCGGATACGGCGCCATCATGCTCATCGCGCCAGAGTCCGTGTTGACCGACGTCACGAGCGCCACCGGATGGTTGCTGCCTCGGTCCTCGCTCAGTTCAGGCAGCAAGTGTTGCTCTTGGCTGTGATCGTCGAGGTGGTGGTTGCCGGCGAACATGTTGCCGGGACTGGAAGGTGAGGAAAAACAATTACGTAACAATAAAGTTTTTAAGCTTCATCAAATGTGCTGACCTCTATCCAGGGGTGCGATCACATAAACTGACAACTTTCTTGTCGCAATGACAAGCTTCTCATCTCACTCTAGAAGGCCACAAATAACATTGAGATGAGAAAATGGGCTTCCACGCTGCCATTTGCTCTCACTACGGAGTGCTAGCTACAATTGTACCTTTTTCCTTCCATGTATGCGTCTGTACAAAATTACAGATAGATGACAGCTCACTTTAAACTTCTTGTATTTGAAATATAATGCCAAACTGTTGTGTTCGGAGTGAAGGTAATTGTTTTAAAATGTAATATATACATTATACTATTTGTAGAAATAGTTTCAATAGAGTACTAGAGTGCCACGCCCACCAGGCACTTCCGGAGTACACTGGATTTTTCCCTTATGGAAAATAACATGGGGTCTTACTTTGAATGCTGGTCATTTATAAACAAAACAGAGTTAAGAAAATCCCAATACACCACCATTAACTTTAATCTTTTATTTATAATATTATGTCGACACATATCTTCAAATATATATACTGTAGTTAATCTGTTTAAGTTATTAAACAGCAGTGTTGTGACTTATCTAGATAAAATTATCTAGATAATTATCTAGATAGATATTTTTTATCTATTATCTTATCTAGATAATTTTATAATTGGTTATCTTTATCTTTATCTAGATAAAAATATTGTTATCTATTGGCAATTATCTAGATAAAAAATATAAAATTCGAAATTTGCATATATTGTGTGAACATGCACGTAACGAGTGCGTAATGAGTGAACTATCACTTGCCAAAAATTATTCCCGTTGTAGGTAGTTTGGAATTTATGGACAGTTATTATTTTCATTGTTTGACTTTGCATGAAAATTATTTGTATTTAGGTCAGTGGTACCTACTCAACCTGCGGCACAAATATTTGTGGTCCCCCAGTTGATGTTTTATAACTTATTCAAAAATGTGTCCACTGTGAAAATAATATTAAAAAAATAATAATTTCTCGTCTCATTTGAGAGACATTTTGAGAGTAGTCATGTTAGGACCCACGCATCGGGCTGAAAATGCGACGGAAGGTTCTTAAATGTAACTTCATACTTGTTGCAATGCAAATGAAGCCATTTAACAATTCCGAAAATTGAAAAAGAGTGTATTGTTTTGGCGTGTGAAACATTGTTCGATTTGTGTCCTAACAAACAGAAGACACTGAATGAACCAGAACCAGACCCGTAGGCAACAATTCGAGGCAACTTCAGTTTGTGCATTTTAGAGCCAAAGAATCACTTTTAAATTGTCAAATTTAAAGAAAAACGCCCTGCGGGGCTAAAACTGAGGGGATTCGCCCCCCACGCCCCCTATGAAAAAGTAGTTCCTACGTGCCTGGAATGAACCTATACCTTATCACGTGAGCATTGCTGTACTTTAAAAAAAACGCGGCCCGCCAACAAAAGCAAAATTTGCATTATTGGCCCGCAAGTCAAAAAGGTTGAGTCCACTGAATTACTATTGTTCACTATATGTTACTATTATCCACTATTGTTTGGTAAAAAAATTATCTATTATCTATTACAATTATCTAGATAATTATTTTTTATCTTTAAAAAGATGATGATTCTATCATCATAAGATGATATCTAGATGATTTTTTGACATTTTATCTATTATCTTATCTAGATAAATTTTTGACGTGTTATCTTTATCTTTATCTTTATCTAGATAAAAATAAAATTATCTAATCATTTATCTAATTGATTTCCGATTTCCGATTCTTGCGATGTACACGCAGAGATTATTTGCTCTTTGCTCTTCGATAATTTAGGCTAATAATCAAAAGACCAAACCTATCACACTCACTCGTGGAGTTATGCAAGGAGCTCCGCTGTCTCCGACTCTCTACAATTTAGCAACAGACCACATTCTAGATGAATTATCTCAACCTGATGTTGCAAATGAATACGGGTTCAATTTAGTTGATGGACTTAACCCTATTTCTGTAATCGGGTTTGCAGATGACTTAGTGGTTGTAACCAAGAATGAAGAATCGGCTGCAACACTCACAAACATGGTTCGGCAACGATTGTCACAGCTAGGACTCGAACTTAACAACTCCAAGTCTTTTGTCATTAATGTGAAAGGAGGGATTCTTCAAAATCAGAATATTTACCTTGATGAGGAAACTGAACTAAAAGCAATAGGACAAGATGAAACAATTCGATACCTGGGCATAAACTTCTGTCAGACAGTGGTGTTCAATAGTTCAAAACTGATAACTGAACTAAAATCGACTCTTCAAGATTTAGTAGCATCTCCACTACTAAAGCCACATCAGAAATTAAACATGCTGACTCAATATATATTTCCGACATTAGTATATCCTCTACAGAATGCCTCTGTATCTAAACTACCCATGTACTATTTAGAAGATCTTGATAAAATCATCAGAAGTACAATCAAGGAAATTATTGCCCTACCCTTCGATACCCCTGACTCCATGTTGTACTCATCTTATAAGTACAAAGGCCTGAATGTCTTCAGAGCTAAGTGGGAAGCGTTCATTCAAAAGATAAACATTTGCAATGTTCTGGAAAAAAACAACAACCCGTATGTGTTAGCAACAAGAAATCTGACCGAAGAGAAACTTACTTGTTTTGATAAGCTGGGTATGCCAAGATCATTTACTAATGACAACAACAACAAGATTCATCCAACAGCGATTCGAGATCATCTGCGCTCAATTGAATACGACAAATGGTGTGAGCTTCCACAAAAGGGTCGTGGAGCGATTCTTAATAAGGAATATACACCAGCAAACACATGGATCTCCAAGATGAACGGCCTGTCGAGCTCTGAATGGCGAGATGCCATAAAGATGACAGCCAACGTTGCTCCGATGCGAGTTCTCCATGGAAGAAGCCAGAACGGAATCCGATGTCGCCGTTGCGGCATCGAGATCGAAACCCTCCCTCACGTTCTTGGCTTCTGCAAACATGGAGAACTCCTCCGGAACACACGCCACCACTCCATCCGATCGGCTATCGCCGGCGAGCTAAAGAAGAAAGGATGGGAAGTCGCCGAAGAGGTGCATGGTGTAGCTGTCGACGAGAGCAATCGGCGCATCGACATCATTGCCATTGATCCAGTCTCTCGTCGCGGCTACATCATGGACCCGACCATCCGCTTCGAGACGCACTCCGGCCAGAGCGAAGATGTGGACACAGAGAAGAAAGAGATCTACAATCCCACCATCCCGTACTTCCTGGAGAAGTACGGAGCCACGTCGTTAGAGGTGATTGGACTGCTCATCGGAGCAAGAGGAACCATCACCAGTTTTTTTAAGGATTTTTGCAAGGCATTTAAATTTAGTAAATCATTTATATCACACATTAGCATTTTATCATTGAAGGGCTCCATTTCCATTTTACGTAATCATCTTTATAATCAATATTAGTTATAATATTAGCCATTAGTCATTTATTATTCTCAATTTCAATTTATTATTTTACTATACTGTGTCCTAGTGGCAGTCATGTCTGATGACAGTGTTTTGTTTATTAAATAAAAGTTTTCTCTCTCTTTCACTGTTAAACAGCTCCAAAGTGCGACGTTGCAATCTACATCAATAATATATTGTAACACGGCGCAGCGCGATTTCCTGGGAAGCAAGTTGGCAACTGTGACTTTACAAAAATGAAAAACAAATTAAACAATTTTCAACAATGATGCCAGACCTTGCATGTCAATTTTCGATTGTTGATCAAAAGTAAACAAAACTGAAGTATTTCTGTGTTCTTCGAGGAAAGTAGAGGCGATATTTCAAAATTTGCTTCCACTTTGGTATATCAAGCTGAATTTTTTACCATGTGTCAATAACAGTACAAAGGTCATATGCCAAAGTGCACCAAAATATTCTTGTCGGAACAACCCCAAAAAAATTATGGAACCCCAAAATTTTAGTGAGTCGCCAAATGGTGATAGTTGTTTAGTTATGGTCTTAAAGATAACTACAAGGCATAATAAAATTTCGAAAAAAATCACAGGGGTGCACACATATGTGGTTTACACTATTAAGTTCTAAAATTAACATTTTTGTCGTAATTAATAGTCATTACTTGCAAAAAATGGCACCCCAAACGCATAAGTTGACCCATTGTCCGCGCGTCGATTGTTGCTGTGACCATAATTATGAACAGAAAAAGCTCCAACTAGTTGCAATCGATAGATCTGTTCATTGGCTACAAGGAAAAAAATATAAACCCACCAAAACGTAAACTTCGTCGCATTGATTTTGCAAAAAACGCCGAGCGCATGTTTTCCCGTCAAATTCTGAAAATGGACATAATGCCATAATATTGCAGAATATGATTGCATAGAACACAAATATAATTAAGATAAACTTATATTCACCTTAAGGGTTTGTAAAAAAAATGTTTAAGTAAGTACCTACCCCTAAAGGCGTATTTTTGTTTTTTTAATACATTTCTCAATGAAACTACACATTTTAATATCTAATTCAATAAAGTTACCTAAAATAATGTTTCTAGGTCAAATTGGGCTATATCAGGGTGTATGAGTTAGTTAGGTGACTGTGCGGTGAATCTCTACAATGCTGGCAATGTGGTCAGTTAAGTATCCAACTTGAGCCTTCTTCCGCCAGAATCGCTAGAGTCTAGGGGGCCAATGATTTTACGTGAGATGATGGCTGTGATTAGAGGAAAACAAGAATGTTTTTGATGTATTTGAAGAATTGTATTCATTAAATATTTTTAAATACGTGATTTACAACATATTTATTATATGATAGTGTCTGCTTTACATTAACGGGTGCCTAAATTCAAATCTTATTCTCAAGTAAACCTAACAACATCAATATAATGAGCACAAAACATCAACCTTGGTAATGCCTATTGATAGTGTAGTGGTTAGAATACCAGCTCTCTACACAGTAGGGCACGGGATCGATTCCCACCATGGAAGTTTTTTTTTATTTTGCACAATTACAATTTCGAGTTCTGCCCATAATATATTATTCTTGGGGGTTATTCTGAATATAATATTTTTCCCAGAAAGATAAGATTGTGAGTAAAATTCTTCTCTGACCAAAAAGAAATGATCAAAATTGTGTACATCCTGTAGGTAGACATCAACAACTAAAAACCACCAACGATTGGATCCCAGGTTTAATTATTTGTTTTATTCATTTATTTTATTTGACTAGATTCGTAACGTATAACATTTTTCACGTCAAAACACAAAATCAACAAAACTACATACAGAATAAAAACGTTTTTCCATTAGACATTTTCTGAATACTATTTTAAATTTGTCTCTATCATTTAAACTCAAAGCTTTGAGGTCTTTATGTAAAACATTAACATAAAAACAGAGTAACTATCCCTGGTATTTTAATTGTAATTGGTATTGTAATACCAGGGATTTAATAGGGATGTATAGGGATTTATAAATCCCTATAATAGGGATTTGTTTATTATTAAAGATGTATTATTACCTACGCAGTAATCATTTTATGAATACTTTTATGTTATTTGCAAATATTATTTGTTTTGAATCTTTCCATGAATCATTGTAAAAGAATATACCATGTTTTATTCAAAATAATGCATTCGAAATGCCGCCGATTTCGTGGCCCCCTCTACCCTTGCGACACTAGCGGGAAAAGGCTGAACCTGGATACTTAAGTGACCACTGTTTTTCCATTGGTTCAGTCACCTAAATAAACTCCTTCACCCTGGGCTATATCAATTAAAACATCCCCTAAAAATATCAATACAAACAATTTTAGGTGTTTCCAGAGGTTCTAGCTTGTGTTTTGCGCGTGGCGTTATGCTCAACGCTGGGGCTCGCGCTGGGGTAGTGATGATTTGATGAGCCATCTGTGAAGTTTACTGTCTGTTTCATCATCAAATATCACTAACATGACACTGATAGTATGGTCTCATACGTAGATCCAATAAATGATTATGTAAGTTAATAAATGAGAAATTTGTCAGCACTGGCAATTTCATTTTGTCCAGCTCCACGCATCTAAATATCTTCATTTTCTACAGAAATCATTCGCAATATCTATACAAAACATTAATGTGTATCTGCCACTAATCAGAGTTGTTGTATGAATGTAAATGAAGTGTGGCAAGGGCTTATAAAGTCTACAAATACATCAGGATCAGAAGTAACTGGAAGAGATCATAATATTTTAATATTTTTCCGCTTTCAAATGGCAATAAAATGTTAGGACTACCAAACGTTTATTACCTTCTTGACAGTTTAAACTAGGAAAACGCTCAGTGTAACGCGTTGATGAGCGAGCACGGATACGCGCAAATTCTCGAACCGGAAATGCGTACAAAACGTACAGAAAACATATACATCCATATTTAATTGATTATGATATCAACTTAAAAGTGTATGCTTTTCATCGAAACTTTAAAATAGCATCGAAGCACCTGGTTCATAAAGCAAATCAGAATCAATTTTCAATTGGCACTGGAAAACATTCATTTCGATACTTCATTACTGACAGATATTAAAAATGTCAATAACTTCATACTTTCTTAACTGATTGGGATGAAATTTTGTTAAATAAGAGACAATATTGGTCTTAATGATCATGCAAAATATGAGTTTGATCAGAATTATCGAAGACCGTTTTCATTTTTCGCCTATCAGGAGTTATTTATTTAAATTTTAACCAATGAATGGATTTCAAAAAAAATTATGGTATGCAAATTGCAAACAGAGAAGGTTGGTTTTACATGTGTACAACATTTCAGCTCGATCAAAGAAAAACACTGACCTGTATAGCCAAAATATGAGTTTGATCAGATTTATCGAAGACTATTTTCATTTTTCAACCTACCATCAGGAGATGTTTATTTAAATTTTAACCAATAAATGGATTTAAAAAAAAATTAGGGTCAGCAACGCCCAGAGAATGTCCGAACATGTGTGCAAAATTTCAGCTCGATCGAAGAAAATCTGTAACCTATGTAGCCTCAGTAACAGAAAGAAAAAAAAAAACACAAAAAAAACAGAGGTCCGTGCCAAAAGAGCTAAAAGGAGACGCTCGCTTCGCTCGCTCAATTACTCACTAGCAAGCAACAGATGCCCGGCTTGAGCCTTTACGTGAATTAACAAAAAATTGTGCCCTTGGGTCCAGGGATGGCAACTGTTCCTGTTCAAAGTGTATTCGTTTGTTATGTCGACAGTTATTTTCTATAGCATTTTCTATACGCACACTGTCATGAACGTAAGTTACAACACTGTCAACCTGGAATAGGTACGATTGATTATAATTTTCGTTTATAAATTTAATAAGTACCTATATAAAAATATAATATAGAATGCAATAATTGCATTCTATTGTGAATCATCTTAGATAATGTCGTCTGGTGAATGGTGTCATCTTAGATAATATTAGTGTAGCTGGCCTATCGAGTGAAAATTTGCCACAATCTAAATACACATTATTTGTGAATGTCACCGCCTGAATGTTTTGTACTGTGACGATCACACAATCACTGAAAATGCCTTAACTAGGAAAACGCTCCGTGTAACGCGTTGATGAGCGAGCACCGATTCGCACGACATCCAATCGAACCCGATCCATTTAATCAAAAAAACTTACTACATTATTACCAAATTTCCTTACAACTTTCCATAAACACTCTGGAACAATTAAACAGACTAATACCATAAATTTGATACTTTTCCATCAATCTCTTTGGACAGATATTCAAAACACTTAAAATAGCAATACGTCTGTAAATTCTTGACCGATTGGGCTGGAATATGTAAAATATTATATGTATCTAGTCGAAACGTTGTTTTTTAAGTGAAACATGATCCATATCCAGAAAACAAGTATTTTAGATACAGATAATACCAACCTAATTGCAATGTATATTACATACTATACATATTGCAAACAAACATTATGTATTGCAATATGATCACTCGATCAACATAAAGGAATCTGTTTTTCATTGAAACTGAGAATAGCCATCTATAAACTTTGCTTTGCTATAGCCTACATAGAGCAACCCAGAATGCAGTGGAATTTCTGTTTTGAAATGTCATTTCTGACAGATTCAAAACTTTAAAATTGCCAATAAGTGCATAAGTTCTATACTGATTGGGCTGAAAAGTTGTAAAATAATTGAAAATGGTACTCTCAATGGTCATGCAAAATTTGAGCTCGATCTGACCATTTTGATTTTTGGCCAATCAGAAGATATGTTTTTAATTGAACCAATCAGAATGCAGATCTCAAAAACAATCCCAGACTGAGTTACAATGATATTAGTATGTGTGCAAAATTTCAGCTCGATCGAAAATAAAATGTGGCCAGTATCGTCGGGAAACACACACACACACATACACACACACACAAAAAAACAGAGAAAGTGTCCAAAAGAGCCAAATGGAGACGCTCGCTACGCTCGCTCAATTATAATAAACACGTGCATGCAAGCAAGCATGTCAAGACAGAACGTCAAAACCTTCCATTTAGATTTCACACTATACCCCCAACAATATACTCATCTATAAGGAGGCACTAGTGATGGGAAAATTCCCGGAATTTATTTTTTGGGGAATATTCCCAGGGAAAATTCCCGGGAATATTCCCGAAGGCAGGGAATATTGGGAATTTATTAATTCTACAAAATGTATGCTTAAACTGAATAAATAGGAAAATAGTTCAACAAAAGTAATTATTGATAGGTAGTTGATTTGTTATTCATGATTCATAGTTCAAACGCAGTTGCAGAAAAAAAAAAATCAGATATCGAATTTTGGAAGCGTTATGACAATTTTAAGCAAGTAGGTTAAATTTTAGTTCACCAGTTCACACTGGTGCACTGAAATGACTGCACGTAAATATTTTAAAAGTACAAACCGCGCATTATAGGTCAAAATGAGCTCACATTTCTTTTGATTTTGACAAAATTATAAAGTTTAAATATTTAATAAAAATGGCAGCCATGACAAAAAAAAGATTAAAAATTAAATCGTCAGACTTCTCGGTAAGAAATTTCTACAATACAGCAAACGGGTAGATTAGGTACCAAAATATTTCTAACCTACAGAATTTCACAAGCACCTGTAATCAAAACGGAGAAAAAGTAATGGGACAGCGAATCTTTACAGATTCTATCACTATCCTGTGGAACTGTAGTGTTATTGTGCCACATTTGAATCTATACATAAGAATCCAAGTCATGGTACCTAATGTTCATTTAAATGAAAAATTCCCAACTTTTGGGAATTTATATTTACCTTGGGAAAGTTCCCGGGAATATTCCCATGTGCGGGAATATTCCCACGGGAAAATTCCCGGCTACCCATCACTAGGAGGCACCATGTTGCGATCAAAAGAAAAGCCACAAGACAACTTTAAAGATAATGCAATAATGTGTCCCAATCTAAACGCATTGCTCGAGATACCTCCAAACGTTTTGATTGAAATCTACATTGATTTATCTTTGGCGAGGATAAGTGACTTTTGTAAGTTGCCAACCGGCTTCATACCTATCAACATGGGATCTGGAAGGCAACTTAATGTAAAGAAGCGACTCATTTTCACATGCCAGGTTGGAATCAAAAACCCCATTTGCAGTAGAGATCAGACGCAATAGTCAAATAGAAGCTTACATTTAAAATAGATTTATCTACAGAAAACATGCGACATCATAGGCAATATTACCAGGCATATTGGACGGCGAAAAATCAATGCAGCTAATAAAGACAGAGAAAATTTAAAAATTGATAGAGAAGACTGTTTAATTTTTATAATTTAAGAGCCAACGGTTATGAAAATGTATTTTTGTTCCACAACTGTGAGAGAAATACGTACAATATTTAAATTTTAAATCAAGACGGTGCCGAATCAATCCATGCGGAACCATGATGAGAACACACGAGATAGGTATACACTTCTAATTGCATCTTCCGTTATATTACGACTGTCCAACGTAATCGAAAAGCTAAAAGACATTCTGACCATTAAGAGTATTATCAAATTATGTGCTTATCAATATCGCATTCCCATAGCGACTAATGAAGCCCATCAATGGATGACTGCGTGAATAGAACGTTGTGTCGGGATTGTAGAATCTCAGATATTTGCCGATGGTGTCATCTTCATTATAGTCATTACATATCGCGGACTTTATACACAATGCAACAAATTGTCAGTGTAACTTCAACAGGGATGAACAATTGGGCACCCCTGATGTTCATTCCACTCCATGGGCAAACAGACGTTTCCCCTGTACAAGCAATAGTCATAATTCATTCAGGTGTAATTTAAAATATTATTTTGTAACATTATGTTATTGTAACACCATTTACAGTTTCACTGATAAAAACGTTGAATAAAACGCTAGAAATTACTACAAAATAAGTGTGACAAAGTTTAAGTCTCAGGAAACAGGAGCAGATGTTAACTGATAGCGTAAATTGACAATGGATGATCTATGACATAAATCACAACCAGAACATTTGGCAAACGACTATACTTCCCCAGCGCGAGCCCCAGCGTTTAGCAAAACACCTCGCGGAAAACACAAGCTAGAACCTCTGGAAACATCTAAAATTGTTTGTATTGATATTTTTAGGGGATGTTTTAATTGATATAGCCCAATTTGACCTGGGAACATTATTTTAGGTAACTTTTTTTGAGTTAGATATAAAAATGTGTAGTTTTATTTAGAAATGTACCATTAAAAAAACAAAAATACGCCTTTAGGGGTAGGTACTTACTTAAACTATTTTTTTTACAACCCCTTAAGGTGAATATAAGTTAATCTTAATTATATTTGTGTTCTATGTAATCATTAGAGACAGGATAGTAATGCAATTGCATGTTTTTGAAGTACTGCCTGGAGAGCATGCAATATCAGTAATAAATCCATTTCATGACTCCTGCTTTCCAAATATATGACTTTGATATGGCATGTTTTGCTTATTTTGAGCTTTTTGCTCCAAAAGTGCCTATTTTGGCCAAAATGCTGCATATTTTGCTTATTTTGAACATTTCATAGTGCATATCTGCATATAATAGCATTTTTCATAGTTTTAGTAGATTTCATTTATATTTCCTGCCCCTAACATTCTCAATTTAATAATTCACTCATAATTATAAGAAAGTATGTATGTAGTATCGGGCTTTTCCAGAAACTCCCCGAACTGTTGCCGTGAACCTGGTAACATTTGCTCTACCATTTGCAGTTGGAAGAGACATCCACATACAAAGACATCCAATCAGAGCACTTCTTTTAAAAATTCTCCGAACGCTGTGTCAAACGGGGTTCAGAGTAATTCGAAACAAGTTTAGTTACCAGCAGAGCACCACCTACGTTATATTTGCGGGTGAATTGTGTATGGTTGCTTAATAAATTTCCGCTTTTTTGCATATTTTGTTGCCTATTTTGGCTCTTCATACTGCATGTTTTGCCTATTTTGGTACTTTGATATTGCATGTTTTGCTTATTTGAGCATTTCATATTGCCTATTTTAAGGATTGATACTGCATTACTATCCTGTCTCTAGTAATCATATTCTGCAATATTATGGCAATATTTCCATTTTCAAAATTTGGCGGGAAAACATGCGCTCGGCGTTTTTTGCAAAATCAATGCGACGAAGTTTACGTTTTGGTGGGTTTATATTTTTTTCCTTGTAGCCAATGAACAGATCTATCGACTGCAACTAGTTAGAGCTTTTTCTGTTCATAATTATGGTCACAGAAACAATCGACGCGCGGACGGGTCAACTTATGAGTTTGGGGTGCCATTTTTTGCAAGTAATGACTATTAAATACGACAAAAATGTTAATTTTAGAATTTAGTAGTGTAGACCACATATGTGTGCACCTCTATGATTTTTTTCGAAATTTTTTTATGCTTTGTATTTATTTATTTATTTATTTATTATTTTCCAAATACACACAGTGCATTTGCTGGCAGCAGGAATAGGGTAGCCCCCGTAACACTATGTGCCCTGCTGCCAGATACATACATAATAAATAATTCAACAATTTTCAATAATAAAAAAAATTACATAGGTAAGTACAAACTAATAAAAAAGAGGACAAAGTTATTATGCGAAAAATTAAAATATGAAAAAGATAACAGCAATATTAAATTAATTATATAACTGTAACAATTCTCAGTGCAAAGCACACGCATCCTCAGTTAATATCTTTCTGATCTGTTTCTTAAATATAATAAAGTCTAACTCCTGTCGTACATTGGTAGGGAGGGAATTGTACTGTGTTGCAACCCTTGCATAAAAGCCATTCTGATATTGTCCCGTCCTAGCAAAAGGTGGATTCACTGTTCCTAACTGAGCCTGCCTAACTGTTGATGACTGATTAATTGAAATTCTTCCGAACGGATCCATATCCATTTTATGTAATAGCATTTTCTTTAAAAAATTTAAACCAAGCTCTGTTAAATGATTATCAAGAGTCACAAAATTACACTTTTTTAGCCTTTCTCCTTTCGACCAATCCTTCCTATTTGTAATGAATCTAGTTGCCCTATTCTGAATGGATTCTAATTTTGCTATATTGGCCTTAGTTGTTGGGTGCCATGCCGGACATCCGTAAGACATTATCGGCCTAACCATTGCCAAATAAACAGTTCGCTTTACCCGTGGTCTAGCTCCGTGTAACGTTCTCGTTAAAAATCCTAAAATTTTTGCAGCCTTGCCCCTAGCTACCTCTGTATGGACGTTCCATTTTAAATTATCTGTCACCCAAACTCCTAGAATTCTCATTTTACAGTCCCTTTTAATAGCAACATTGTTAATATAATAGATGGTATCATTAATTGTTTTTGACCTAGATATGGACATGAACTGACATTTCTGAAAATTAAGAGGAAGTAAATTCGTATTGCACCACATGTGCACACTTTCTAGATCTGTCTGCAGCCTGTGTACATCTGTATCTGTATCTATTTGTCTATATATGGTGCAGTCATCAGCATATTGGCACATCCTTGATGATACACTTTGAGGTAAATCCAACATAAATACGGTGAATAATAATGGGCCAAGTACAGAACCCTGTGGTACTCCAGATAGTACACTTTGAAACGTTGAAAATTTACCATAAAAAATTACTCGCATCTTTCGCCCAGTCAGAAAACAGCGCATCCACCTCAGCAAACTACCAGATACACCGTACAATTCTAGTTTAACCAAGAGCCTCTCATGTTGTATGCGATCAAAAGCTTTCGCCCAATCCAAAGCTATGACGTCTATACGCGTCCCCACAACTCTGTCCAAGGAATGTTGCCACTCATCAATTGCACCAGTGAGCAAAGTAATGCAAGAACGCCCAGGAAGAAATCCATGTTGCTCAGGAACAATTGCATTGCAGTATTGTAGATGTTGAAGGAGCTGGACTTGAACTACCTTTTCCATGACTTTACCAACCACTGATGTAAGGGAAATGGGCCGATAATTAGAAATCTCACTCCTTTTTCCAGCTTTGTATACAGGGACAACATACAAGTGTTTCCAATCCATTGGCAGTCCTTCGGTCATTGATGTTTCAAAGAGGAAGCACAGAGAAGGAGCTAATTCCAGGGCACATTCATGCAGAATTCTGGATGGAATTCCATCCGGTCCCGTTGCACTGTCTGGTCGCGTTTTCTTTAATGTAGTTATCTTTAAGACCATAACTAAACAACTATCACCATTTGGAGACTCACTACAATTTTGGGGTTCCATAATTTTTTTGGGGTTGTTCCGACAAGAATATTTTGGTGCACTTTGGCATATATGACCTTTGTACTGTTATTGACACAATTGGTAAAAAATTCAGCTTGATATACCAAAGTGGAAGCAAACTTCTTTATTTGACGAGATAGAGCTCTGTTTTTCCTCGCCTAGTAGGTTTATACACTGAATCAAGTTCATATTATAGTTATTTTAATTTCAAGATACCATAAAACGAGATGTAATGAGCTGTTGAAATGTAGACTGACAGTTCAAGATGTGAATTTACATCTTGCACCGGTGTACATTTTCGTGACGTCATACCCTGTGTAGTGTGTTGTTTAACTTGTAACAGTTTAAATTTGGTATATATTTGAAGAGATGTGTCAACATAATATTATAAATAAAAGATTGAAGTTAATGGTGGTGTATTGGGATTTTCTTAACTCTGTTTTGTTTATAAATGACCAGCATTCAAAGTAAGACCCCATGTTATTTTCCATAAGGGAAAAATCCAGTGTACTCCGGAAGTGCCTGGTGGGTGTGGCACTCTAGTACCATATTACTTACTTTTTAATAGTACAACTTTAATACAACTTCTTTTGTTTTCAATTCAGACAATTATTCTAGCAATGTCAAAAGCATTTGATCTGTTGCCATAGCAACGGGGTATAATTTTACCTAACGCACTCTACGCCAATACCTCATTCACATACAGATTTTAACTACAGTTAAGAATTTTTTTTTTTTGTCTGGGGCTTAACGTCGCACTGTTCTGCAGCGAGGCTAATGACGACGGATGAATGATTATGATGATGATGATTGGGAGATGATGGTGAAGTGTAGGTAAGGAAGGATGGAAGGTGGGAAGGAGGCGGTCGTGGCCTATTAGTAGGGTACCTTCCCAGCATTTGCCTGTCGACTGAGGGAAAACCACGAAAAACCCCAGTCAGGAAGGACGGCCGCGGGAATCGAACCCGGGCCTCCGGAATACAAGCTGAGAGCGTTAACCACTCACCCAACCTGTTCCGTAGTTAAGTAGTTAACGTAAGTTAAGTTATAATCTGAACGTAACTTGATTTATGTAGTTAACTCTAGTTAGGATCGTAACTAAGTTTCTAGAACTCAGTTAACTGCTTAACCGCGATTAGTTTCCAAAGCTCCACGTCCGCCCACTTTCTCTTAACTGTAGTTAATATAACTAGAGTTAAATCTGTAATGTGAACGAGGTATAAGCTTGAAGTGTGGAGCCCCATTGTCACACAACAAGAAAGTTGTCATTTTATATCATCACATCTCAGGTTTCAGCACTTGATCTATCAAGATTGTAACGAGTTCAAAGCTGCACACTGTTTTCCACTGTTTTGGATTTATTTATGTTTATGTTGATATCACTCAGTAAAGTTATTTCAAAATTGCCCTATAGGGAGGTAAAGTTTTGATGGCGGCAAAATTCTTGGGTATAGTAAAATGGCAGCCCATAAGAAATAACACGTACCTCAACTTCAACTCGACTTAACTGAGAAACCGCAGGTCTGATCTCTAACAAAATGTACCTGTATTCAAATCGAACCTTCCTTTTCACTTTAAAACACTGTCCAGTACTCCGCATTATTCCTAATTTAAACTATTCGATGTTAAAAACGAAGTAAATTGAGGCTGTTGCCACATCTATCGTGTTCACGCGCATCCGGTACACCTGGGCTTCGTTATATCGGCGATGTAGCAACATGGTGTTTTCAGATGTTGCCAGGCGCTAGAAACTAACTCACAGCCCCCGTTATTGCGGCAGGTGGAACGTAGGTAGAAAGGCTGTGCAACAAAAGAATCAAGATGGGGTACTGTTGTGTGTCGGAATGTCAGAATTCTAATTTAAATTCCGTGTATTTCTTTTATGGTTACCCACTGATGAGAAGACGCGTAAACGTTGGTTGGAAGTGATAAGGTAATTATTTAAACACGTAATATTGAAATATTCTCTAGGAAATATAACCATATCGGTACATCCTTGTCACGCAATAACCCAACTTTTTCGTAGCACAGCCATATTGAAATTTTAATACCGCCACTTCTTCAAAAAACAGGAAACGGAAATAGAACTATACCGGCAACACTGTAGGTTGAGTAGTGATTTGCTTCGTTTTTAACATCGAATAGTTTAAATTAGTTATAATGCAGAGTCCTGGACAGTGTTTTAAAGTGAAAAGGAAGGTTTGATTTGAATACAGGTGGATTTTGTTAGTGATCAGACCTGCGGTTTCTCAGTTAAGTCGAGTTGAAGTTGAGGTACGTGTTATTTCTTATGGGCTGCCATTTTACTAAACCCAAGAATTTTGCCGCCATCAAAACTTTACCTCCCTATAGGCACCGACAGACATCTGACAGTGCGGCGGGTGGCAGGAGTTTTAAACGCTGGCAGTTCGTCAAACGTGCTGCAGTTATGTTATGTTTTTGGTAAAATTAAGCATAAAATAAAATACTATTCATGACAGGAGCCCATGGGCCACAGCAATATATTTTTTTAATGAAAATGCTGATAAAGCACATCTGTTCTTCCCAATTTACATACTTGGATGTACTTGAACTATTGACCAAGTTAGGTTGAGAAGAAATACAAGTTCAAATTTATAAATAAAATGGCCTGGATTAATGGATTAACAGGGTCATTCTCGAAAGGTTTTAACTTAATTTTTCGGATTAAATAGTTATGACCGGTCGCAAACCAATTCTGGAAGCACTTGCGACCAAACAAGATGGCCGATTTTTGGATTAACTTTATTACCATTTCCGGGTGGTCATATCTAAGATAAGACCGAAAAAAATGGCGTCATTTTGAAGTGAAGCGAAATACGGACAGTCATTTTACCTCTTTTATCAACTTGTGTGGCTAGAAAGTGTTTTTAACTCAACGAAATAAGAATAATATTGTTCCCCGCGAATGTTTAAATATACCGCGCAAACTTGGGTCGAACTAGAAAATCGATAGCTACGACCTAACCTAACCTTCCGTCCGTCTGTGTTGTTTTCGTGTTGTTATTGTTTCGTTTTAACCTAATAGATAACTGAATACCATTGCCACCTTTCCAAAACATTGCGTTCTGTGTTGTGTGTGACCCAGACGATGAAGAGATTAAAGGACTTCCGCGTATGACAGCTAGTAGGTACCTACCTACATCTAGGTATTTGAGTGAACAAAGTTTCGCCGGTGCACAGTACTGGCCAAGCCGGGCCAAGACTTGTACATTTTAACCTCCAAACTCGCAATTTTTAATGCACTAGCACAAGAAATCAGCTCTTATTGGCATGTATTTCGCGACTGGTGGTTTTCAGTGGCTAGTGAGTGACGATTGAAATGTTATCGTAGCCTGTAACGTGTCGAATCATCACCGTCATACATTAGCCGTAGGGTACCTTCATCACCGTGACATGAACCGAAAGTTCAAAAACACCATCAATGTGAAGTTAACTTGCAACTCGACGTTGAAAGTCATCGATGTACCTAGCAACAAACTATCCCGGATGTAATCAAGATTTACTGAAAGCAGCCTGCGGAAGTTTTCAGCATCGGTCTTCGTTCGAATCTTCGTTCGGTCTTTGACGAATGGCTCATCGGTGGCGGTAAGTAACATGTGTTTCACATGGGTTGTTTGTACTTAGACCCGGCTGTACATTGACTTTCAGCTATTGTGACCAAACTGTGCTAACTACCTAGGTACCTAGCTAATTTACAAGATGCAAAGTTCATGAAACTGACTTCTAAAATATCTAGTCCTCTTAAATCTAGGCTTTGTTTAGTAGGTATTTAAAAACTCTTATTGAAAGAAACTGTTTTAATCTAAAGCAATAATTTTGTTGAACTGTACATTTTACACATATTGTCATACAAACACATGGTCCTATTGGTCTAGTTTTGCATCACTAATCATGTGATATGTATCTGTCAATACAGCTGACAGCGGCTTTGAAATCGTGGCTGATGACACCATTCGAGCATCTCCACAGCGAGGCAGAAGACCGCTTCAACAAGTCCTTCCGCAACAATGTCGCGCGCTGCATCTAGTCGAGGTTCAGATCTGTGGACCACACCGGGGCTGCTGGTCATCTTCTCTCCTAATGGCTGGTCTTTACGGCTGTGTGCATCCTTCACAGCATGTGCCTCGACTTCAACACAGTCTGGGCCAATCATCGCAAGGACCAAGACAGTGTTTCAAGAGATCCTGTTAGTAGGGGTGTTGCTCTGGTAGCCGAACAAACTGTTTCTCATAGTCAACTCATTTGTGAATGAAACAAGACTCTGAGCAAATATTTTTTTTAATTTACCTATCTGTTAAAGTACCTACCTACCTAATAAAAAAAAAATCAGGTAGTATACATTTCAAAAATTCTTATAGGTAGGTAGGTACCTACCAATACCTACCTACCTATTCAAATTCAATTTAATTTCAACAATAAATTAATATTAGTTCTTTCTAGATTAACACTGTTGGTTGGTACCTACATACTTCTCCCACTCTTCTTTTGGACCATTCATGATTATTGATTACCTACGTAAACTATGATTTCTTATGTGTCATATTATGTTCCTTCTTACTCTCGGTTTTTCTCTTGTGAAAGAGATGTGAATTCTGTCCTCGCACACCAAGATAGGTACCTAGCTTTTTGACTGGATAGAAACCTTGTTTGTTTGCATTGAGTCTCTCTTCTCTTAAAAGTGTAAACTATGATGACTTTTAAATCCATGTAAATGTTAGTGTCCAGCATTAGTTCTCTATTTCGGTTAGTGTTCATGGAGAGTTGGAGTTAATGTGTCAAGAAAATGATTCTACAACATCGTGTAAAAGCGATGTTGTGTGCACCAATGTCAACTTTTGTCTCTCAAATCTGAATGCAATATTCAGCAGTGTTTCACTATCTTCATTGTCTGAGTTGCTCAAAACACTATCAAATACCTTGGAAAATTGCCATGTAACCTAGGAACTTATTATTTATATTAAGTGTCTCAATGAAGTACATACCTAACAAATAAAACATTTTATTTCTTTGCTTGACGTGTATTATTTGCCTACTGCTTAGGATTATTTTCAATGCTATGCTTTTGGTTTAACAGAAGGCAGGATTGGTTCTAGGATTGTCATTGTGCTGGTGTCATGCTAATCAAGTCTTAAACAACTGTTAAAATGTAACCAAGCATTTTAAACTAGATACCTATTAAAGTTTCTCTTTTTATGTTAGCTATCACCATTTTGTTGTTCTGTCAATTGTATTCTAACGAACTCTTGCAAAATCACTTTTATTAAAGAACAAATAACATTCTTTACAGTAATTTCGAATTTTACCGCCAATTTTCGAATAAATCCAAAGAATTCGCGAAGAAAAATTCATACGTTTTGAAGTTCATTGGAATATTTCACGGCTTACTACTGTCAAAAGTTTCGAAAACATCAATTGTTTCATTCTGTGTTACAATATTAGACCTTGAAGATAATCCCGAGATATTACCTTGTAAGTCATAAGTAAAGTAGATTAATGCTATTGATTTTTATGCTTGTAAGCCCATGCCTATGGTTTTGGAGGGCTAAATAAAGTAGGTATCATACTGGGTTGCAACCCGTGGCTGGAACCAGTGTATGGATCACGTGATCGTTCTGCACATGTGCACCAATTTTAGTCTTTGCACATGCGCATATCCAGTGTGATACCCACTGTGATACCCAAACCAGTGTGATAAGTGGATTTAAGCACAACTATGTATAATGACTATTAATTATGAATAATTTAAGAAGAAATAGGTAAAGGGTGAAGAGGTGAAGCAGCTGAAGAGAAGAGAAGAGATGGATGTATGGAAGATCAACGACTCGATTGTTGAATACAGACCAATTGTGTACCTATTTTATGTGCTCAATAAATTACAATATTATTATTATAAGTGATACCCACCTAATCTTGGTGGGTAAGTGATACCCACTTAATCTTGGTTCACATACATACAGAAGGCATGAAGTAAGCAGCTATGTACAGTCTGTTAGTAGATCTTTTACTTTCTGTTACACAGTTACAATGATGATTGAATTCGCACCTCCATCAGAAATACTTTTCCACATTGTTGCACTTACCGTACGTGCATCCCGGATCTTGGGTCAGTCTTATGTCGTCTGCGAGTGTGCTTCAACCAATTGGGATAATTAGTAAACGTCCGCTCACAGAACTTGCAGGCGTACGGCCGCTCGCCGGTGTGTATGTTGTTGTGTTGCTGAAACAATATGAACGAGAACAATTAGGGTTGTGCAAACCTTCGATTTTTAAGTAAAACCGAAACTCCATATTTTCGGACCTTTTCCGAACTCCTAAGCAAACCATAGAAACTGTAGATTTTTATTCAAATAAGCTTTTGGTAACTAAAGATGTTTTTGTATCAAAATGAAATTGTTTCAAATTATTGATAGACTCCAAGGTTCTGTACAGTTATGAGTATGTGTCGTTGAAATTGCCAAATCATTGTTTTATGACTTGTCTCAAAGATACCATCACTTGATTAATTTCGTTGGTCCATCTCCAATGAAAGTGGTACTGACCTTGAGCTTGGTGGTGCTGAGGAAGCCCTTGTTGCAGTACGTGCAGACGTACGGCCGAGCCATCTCCGATGAAAGTGGTACTGACCTTGAGCTTGGTGGTGCTGAGGAAGCCCTTGTTGCAGTACGTGCAGACATACGGCCGAGCCATCTCCGATGAAAGAGGTACTGACCTTGAGCTTGGTGGTGCTGAGGAAGCCCTTGTTGCAGTACGTGCAGACATACGGCCGAGCCATCTCCGATGAAAGTGGTACTGACCTTGAGCTTGGTGGTGCTGAGGAAGCCCTTGTTGCAGTACGTGCAGACATACGGCCGAGCGTCGGAGTGCACCATCGCGTGCACCTTGAGACACCGCTCCGTCTTGTACATCTTGAAGCAGACCTTGCACTGGAACGGCCGCTTCTCGCTGTGGAAGCTGTAGTGGCGGTTCAAGTGGGACTTCTCAGCGAAACTGAAATCATCCGGGAAACATTGACAAGCATCAGTTGAGAACTAGAAGCAGAATTAAACAACATTAATTACCTAGTCACAAAGTAGCAAAGAGGTGAGATTTTATTTTTCTTGAATTTCAATGAAATGTTATATTAATATACCCATAAAAAACACTCCGTGTAAAAATACCAGCCAAGTCTCTTCAACTAAAAAAAAATAGAAGATATCTAAAAATTCAGCACTGAAAAGGAGTGATATCAAAAAATGGCCAAGTCAAAATTTTTCAAAAAATACTTGACGCATCGTTCTATAAATAGTATAGAAGTAGGCCGGAAATCAATCATCTATAGGTACATGAAATATATCTCTAATCTCCTAAGAAACGATGCGTCAAGTATTTTTTGAAAAAATTTGACTTGGCAATTTTTTGATATCACTCCTTTTCAGTGCTGAATTTTTAGATATCTTCTATTTTTTTAAGTTGAAGAGACGTGGCTGGTATTTTTACACGGAGTGTTTTTTATGGGGATATCACTCCTTTTTTCAGTTTATTCATACAACTTGTAACATATACTTTGTCACCAATGACTATAGGTAATTCCTTTAAAAAAATACGCCTTTGTGGTTTGGTTGCTAAGAAGAATTGTGTTTGGTGCTAAATGTACGCTTAAAATTATATTCCATGATGAATTGCGAAAGCATCGTTCCAATCGGTCCAGCCGTTCTCGAGTTATCGCATCACTTCCGGTTTTCAAAATGGCGGCTGACATCACTGCCACCTAAAATTTGTATCTATAAACGTTGTAACATTATAACCCTCTAGCTCGCAAATGACATTTAACCTGTTGTTCCCAAATTTGGTATAGGGGGTGGGGTGGGCCATAGCTCGAAATTAAGATATTTCGCAACAATGTGAGATTTTCGAATTTTAAGATCCAGTAGGCCGAAAATGCTATGTTGTTGCTTACAGTAAAAGTGTTTGGTCTGCTCCTTAGTTTATTAGGCAGTAACGGTACGTTGAGTGACTGTGAGGGTATAGTACGACTTGGCTGGGTGGAGCGACCGCTTCACTTGATATTGTCCTACAACCAACTTCCTATTAGTACATGTATTGATGGCTGTGATGACTGATGGATGCCTAATATTGTAAAAATGCATCAATAATCACACAAACACAAAATCTAGAAGTTTGCGAATCCAGGTTTTTTAATTCGAATCCGATCCTGAACAGAATCTTGAAAAGTTTATTGTGGCTGAACCCAAGCCAATTCATTCTAGTAATTTTATCATTTACCTGTGGAAAGTTGGTAGAGGTAGGATGGTAGTATTCTGGCGCCAGCGGGAGATTCGAAAAATTCCAATAAGGTTTTTTTATTCTGGATTCAAAGTTTTATGGATTTGCACAATTCTAACAAAACCCCACTTTTGGGAATGAGGCAAAATCAATGCCATGACTAGCTTACTGGATAACAGGATTGTGTGGACTCTAACAGCAGTTAGGATGGAAGAAGGGATAATTAACATCTTGGCTCACCACTTGCCGCACTTCTCGCAGGCGTAGGGCCGCTCGCCCGTGTGGTGTTTCACGTGCTGCAGCATGTTGACCTTCTGCGTGAAGGTCTTGCCGCACACGTCGCACATGAACCTCCTGCCGAGCTTGTGCACGTTCTGGTGCGCCGTGAGGCCCCCGCGCGTGTGCAGGATCTTGCCGCAGTCGAGGCACGGGTACTCGGACTTCACCTCCGCCTTGTGCTTCTTCAGGTGGATGTTCAACCCGGGACGCGTCACGAAGCCTGGACACGAGACAGTCGGGAGTAAACAAGCTACCTACCTCGGTGATACGAGGGACTGCCTAGGCAATTGACATGACAATTAGGTACCTGGGTCATTCCATGGTAACTCATGTTACAATCGCAAGTATTTTGTTTCATAAAATGATATACCACAGCCACAATATTAATGCTATACATTTAAAAAAAATATCGTAATGGCTTCTCAATAAGTACAAAATTATGGTATTTTTTTATTTTTTTTATTTAGAACACCTTAACATATAATAATTATTTCATGTTGGTATCTCATGTTACACGAAATGGCCACTTACGTAATTAGCATTGATTGATTTAAAAATTCCTCCTCAATTGTCTGCTGAAACTAACTGTAATTTTTTTTCTATGAAACCAACTATTGCAGTGAGTTCTCAAAAAATTTCATAATTTTAAATACAGTCATTTCTAAATGATTAATTAATTAGTAGGTAACTCATGTTACATTTTTTGGTAACTCATGTTACACATCCCTTTTTAAGCAGGACATTAGTCAAAAAACGAGTTAAAGTGGGAAGTTATTCATCTTGAACAGAGCATAAACTCATTGTAATAAATTTTAGAAAATTTGTTTAAAAAATTTCAATAGTATAATTTTTTTTTTTTTTATAAAATTTTTCATATTTTTTTTTTCAAAAATATATAAAAAAACGCAAAACATTTTTTTTCCGGCTCACGTATACAGATTGTTGTAAATTAGTTGAAGTTGACGAAATTAAACTGCCCAAAAAAAAGATTTTCTAGGAAATGATGCGTTTTCGACAAAATTAAATCGTTAAAGTGCGGTCAATTGTAGAATATTCATATCAGCCCAAAAAGAATTGTATGCCAACAATCTTTATAACCATCTTTAAATAAAAAAAAAATAAAAAAATCGTAAAAAAAATAAAACTTTTTTTGAAAAATGTCCCCAGTTAGCTGGAATGACCCACCTACTCTTTTGGTCACTTGAGACCAAATTAATTTTGTAATTTTATAGTGCTCCCAACTACCCCCATTTATTTGTTACTTGATAAAAATTGCTTAATTGGTGATCAAATCGTAGTAAGCGATCCAAATTAATAGGTAGGTACCTGATATTTAAAAAAAAATCCGGGGCTCTATGTGCCCCAGACCCGTTAAGTAGTACCTACAGGGGGGGGGGGGGGGGGGGGGCAATTTTATGGGGAGAATTTGTTAAAATTAGCTTTGAAAATGTGTGGTGTGTGGTCAATGGCCTTGGTCCATTAGAAACTGAACAAGATAATTCAGCATTGAAATTTTGAACTACATATTTAAAATACCTAAAGGGTTTTTGGAATCCAAGACATTCAAATTTTTCCTGAATCACTTGTTTTAGAAGAACACATAAATATAGTATGTTTGTGGTGCACTCTCTCTTATATTTTCTCATATATTGGCAATGCAACAATTGCAGAATCCTACCTACTGAATAACTGTGAGTGCTGTAGATTTAAATAGGCTATGCCTTTTTAATTAGGTACCTTTGCCGCATTCTTCACAGATGAAAGGTTTGACAGTGGTGTGTTTTGCCAGGATATGAACATGAAGCATGCTTCGTAAGCTGAATCCCTTCTGACAATATTCACACCGATATCGTCCTTCCGTGACGTGGCGGTAACAATGAGATCGAAACGTAGAATACTTCTCCATAGTCTTATTGCAGTAGGAACATGTGTACGAGGGTTTCTTATCGTGTTCTTGTCGATAATGTCTGTCAAACGTGGATTTGAAAGGATAAATCTGTTCACATTCTAAGCATTTGATACCCCAATGAGTCTTCCACTCCTCCTTGGCTTTCTGATCAGGTTCCCCCTCCACTTCCCCCTCCTCCCCTTCAACGACAACGTCGTGAATTCCTTTGAACAACGTCAGCTCCGTTAACTCTGGATCGTCATCGTCGTTGAGTTCGTCTTCCAACTCCTCGTCGACTTCTTCCGAGCTCGACGCCTGAGGAGCTGCTCGACGAGTTCGAACAGCTCTCGTCTTCGCAACTGCCGAAGTAGTTCGATCTGCTTTCTTGGGTGTCAGCATCTTCCGTCTCCTTGTAAGGCGAACGGGCCGATCGTCTCCTTGTTTCGCATCGTTCAATGGTTCTTCTAAACTGTCTTCACTGCTACTCGGATCGTCAAGGTCAAATTGTTGATTGCAGTCAGACTCGAGTGTAACGTCCAGTGGAAGATCTAGAAACTCGTCTTTCACCATGTTCGAGTCTTTGTGATCAGCAATGTCGTTCTTTAAACTAATGTCTTCTTCGTTAAGACCCTCTAATACTGGAAGACTCTCTGGATATGACTCGATGTTGTTGTGCTCACTAATATGCTTCATCTCCATGTCGTCCATAACCATGACCTCCGATGGTCCAGCCGACATGTCGAAATCGCTCAGCAGCATCTCGAGCGTGTGCTGAACTTTGTTGGCTCTCTCCGCAAACCGGTGGTAGTCCTCAAGTCTAGCTCGACACGGACGGCAAACTTTCTTGGGCAACAGGTCATTCTTCGATACCTGAAACATAGTCAAGTATACTAGTTTAGTTTCATGTTATGCACAACAGCAGACTGCCAAGATCTCTTCACTTGTAACTATGTGGATTAATTGTAGGACACAGTGTAGGGAATACAAAACCAACTTAACCTACCCACTACACTTGCAGCCATGCATGAACATGTGGAGTGGGAGGTAGGTAGATACATTTTTAAATTAACAGTCTAGAATGAAAATATGAAAAGATGGGAGACCACAACGAAATTCCGAAACTGGAATCGAATCGGTCCTCAGGTTTGAATGTCATGCCATGTAACAAGCTTGTATCTACACAGAATGATACAAAAATCATCTGAGAACGGTAATTATTTCAAATGAGAATTAAGAAATAATAATCCCACGATGGGGATAAGTGGTCTTCATCAACCCCCATTAAAAAGCCCCTGCTAGGTAGGAGGTATGCCAGAATGCTCCCCGGTTAAAAGGCTCGCCAAATAAATAATTCCATGATAATTACCTCTATTCTCAAGCACTGTGTAATCTTTTCTTCAAGGCATAGACTTACACCTTCTATGCTGTAAATAATTACTCCATTTTTGGCTTCAACTGCACAAAGCCGACAATAATCTCCGATTGCTCTAATGGTGGGGGCCATTTTTAGTTAGAGAGAGAGGAGAGGAGGAGAGCAGAGGAGAGACTTGAGAGAATCTTCCCTCTTCACTCGCTGCTGCCACTTTTTGTATGGTAGTGCCACCATGACGCGAACTTGTGAACTACGTCGTTCAAACCGTTGGCGGCGTTATGCTAGTTCCAATCCATTCCATCATATTTGGTTTGTTAAAAACTATTGCGATAGCGAATACAGGTGGTAACATCTTATCCAGTGTTGAATCCTGGCATACCTGGTAGGCCATCGCCCCCCGGGGCAAAGTTTCCTCATAACAAAAAATAAACTAATCATTTTACAAAATATCAAAAAATTTAAATAAATAATTTTATTTATTTTTCTTCAAAATGTTATTTCGAGCCAGTTAGTTGATTAATCTAAAAGATGTGATAATAAGATAACGTTCTTATATGTAATGGGTGGGTGAAAGTTTTAACTCTTTATTTTGTTCTTCACCCTATCCCATCGTTTATTCCCGCGTCTGATTCAAATGATTTAGATATATCTTCGAACCGATTATTAAAATTTATAATTATTAAATGTCATTGAACTTTTTTTATAATTGTTGCTCTCCTGCAGTTAAAGTATTCTTTTGCAACACACTCGTGTGTTGCAAAAGAATACACAGGAGCGCAGTTCAGTTTTCAGGGATTTTTTAACATCATGTCATTATGTCATGATGATATTTCATTACGAAAAAGATTAGTCTAAGCCGCGTAAAAACGCACTACATGCAATTGCGAAATTGAAAATTTTTCCGGGCCTATGTGGCCCGGACCAGCGGGGGGCTGGGGGGCCACCCCCCAGGGTAGTGACTAAAATCCCGACAGCCGGGATTTTCAGGTTAAAAAAATAGTCCCGACTGGCCTTGTTTATTTATATACTGGTTAAGAACGGCATTCAGTATGACCGTCCAGATGGCGCTATGGATAGCGTACTGGACCACGGTGCAAGAGGTCGTCGGTTCGAATCCGGCCGGGAACACATTTTTTTTTATTCGTAATTTTCACAAGTTTTAATTCTGCCTAACCATAGAGTAATTTTTTTTAAGTTGCCCAGTTCGAATTTGTCTACCCATAGAGAGTTTTATTCCTTAGGCTGCCCAGTAAAACCGACGGTCGGGACTATTTTTTTAACCTGAAAGTCCCGGCTGTCGGGATCGTAGTCACACCCTTCCCCCAGACCCCCCATTGATGTCTTGTAAAACACTAGACCTTCTGCGTACCCACTACAAAAATCCACCGCACGCCACTGCTCAGACATGGTGTGCACCCCCGATTATGTCAATAGCCCCCCCCCCCCCCCCCCGCACGAAAAAGTCTGAATTCAACACTGATCTTATCACAACCAATAATGATAAGATTATCTAAATGAAAATTTGAATGATCGTACAAAGCAATCCGTGTAAAAACAGCAATCAAGGAAAAAAAATTATATTCTACACACAAACGAGCTGACATCAAAATAATATACATCCTGTTGCCCGATACAAATGTTGGGTCGGGGGGTGGAAATCACCTTATCCTGGGCCTTCAGTCACTAACAATATAAAATATTGTACAACTATTACAAATGTCTTCTTGATCAGAACAAACTGTAGTGCACTAATCGACGGCCGAAGATTCAATTTTAAAGCAAATTATTGCTGGTAATGGAATTATTCAGGTATTCAGAATAAATGTCACGAATGCCACAAGAAAACTGTAGTGAAAAAAGAGCTAAAATATGAATCTGACAGTAACATATGAGCAGCACACAACTTGCTACGGCCAGGTGTGAGTATTTGAGCATGTTCTATATGCCGCGCTCCTCAGGTCAAACCACTTAACCAATTTACTCATATTTTGTACAGTTGCTTATATAATACTGAACAATTATTTACCTATATTTACATAGTGCATGCACGATCAAAGAGAGTGTCCGTTCACACAGTTTAGGTACAGCAATGTAATACCATGGCCAACTGGTAATACCTAACAATTTAACTTTTGCAGATATACAATAATAATATGTCATATACATTATGCATTACTAGGAATACCTTTACTAGGAAAACGCTCTGTAACGCGTTGATAAGCGAGCCTTCCCATTGCATGCGAATTCGAAAGTTTCTGCCTCTACAAATCTTGGAAAAAACCGAACCGACAAAGGAGCAGCTATAAAAACCTGCCATTTCTATCACGAAACTTGACAAATATATCCCAGAGCGCATAAAATTTAAAACACACATACGACACAGACTTTTAACGACAGATTACTCTGAAAATTTACACACACAAAAATAAAATGTTTGTCCATGGCCATGCAAAATTTAAATTTATTGTGTCATAGCGTCCAGTTTAAATTTCAAAAAAACACAGGATCATTCCTTGAAAATGCATGGCGGCCACAGCTTCTCTCACTTTCTAACAACACTTTTATAATGATTCAAATTCATAAACACATGTATTTTAGTGAAAATTCGCGTGAAATATCATTTACAACACTTTCTGACAGTTCTTCGTTTGATTACACCTGCCATCTTGGACATCGGCCTGGTGGATGTCAGTCCATGGAACCAAGCAGAACATGCAGTCAGAGAACAGTCATGTAGAAGGCAGTGAAATTGAACCACCGAGCGCCAATGAGTGGAATGAGACGGTCGGCATACCCGCGAACACCCGGACGAAGACGTCTAAGAAGAATTTATCGTTGACGATCGGAAGATCGGAAATACTACTCTTTCCGAAAACATCAGTTTTCGAGCGGCAATTTTGAAATGTGGAACAACAATTTCAAAAACTGACGTTTTCTAACTTGTCAAATCATGACAAATCAATATAACTTGTTTTATTTTTTTTTAAAACAGTGTGTAAAATCATCCATGGTAAAATCCTGTTACCATAGTAGGTATAAGCTTACTATACTTTTTTTGGGGAAGCGAACGGGAATCGCACGGTTCGTCAGAGCGTTTTTTTTTAAACTTTGTCTTCCCACTAAATAATTTTAAAAAATCAGATAGTAACGACCCATTACAGCCTAATAGACTAAATAATGCCGCAAACTGGAGTTCATTATGACCTCTGGTACGACCTCCAAGTGTTAAATACGATATTTTTAGTAAAATAATCATATTTAACACTTTGAGGTCGTACCAAGTGTCATAAAGTACTGCAGTTTGCGGCAATATTTAATCTTTTAGGCCATTACTATCTGATTTTATAAAATTATATAGTGGCAAGACAAAATTTCAAAAAAACGCTCTGACGAACCGTGCGATTCCCGTTCGCTTCCGTTTGCCTCTTAACGTCGCACTGTTCTGCAGCGAGGCTAATGGCGATGGATGAATGATTATGATGATTGGGAGATGATGGTGAAGAGTAGGTAAGGATGGAAGGTGGGAAGGAGGCGGTCGTGGCCTATTAGTAGGGTACCTTCCTAGCATTTGCCTATCGACTGAGGGAAAACCACGAAAATAAAAGTCAGGTAGGACGGCCGCGGGAATACTATACTTTAATACTGTTTTTAATTTAAACACGTAGGGATTTTGGTGAAAATTAAAATGCAATATTGAGAGTACGTACTACCATACATTGAGACCCAGAAATTTCAAATTAACATTTGAAATCCATTTGAATGGCAGCCCGCTAACTGTACTCGTGCAAGTAAATCAATGTTGTTTCTACCTCAATGAACTGTGAATAATTTTAGCGTAATTCGCACTTTTCTGCAACGCGACGGATGAATGAGAAATGATTATTATGATGATTGGGAGATTGTGATGAAGAATAGTAGATATACGTTGGGAAGGAGGCGGCCGTGGCATATAAGTAAGGAACCTTCTCATCATTTGCCTCTCGAAACAACGAAATAATTGAGGAAGTACAGGAGCCAACATTCTGATCGTTATTAAAATAGGACGTGTAGCGTAAATAAGAACTTATAATAATGTTTAAATTATGAAAGTTAAGATTTCCAGAACTTAAAAGGGTTATTGAGCGAGTCACACAATACACATAAATCACATAAAATTAAAACTTACTTAGATATCACGGTGACAAGACCCTAGAAGGCCGTGAATAACATTGAGATGAGAAGCTTGTCACCGTGACAAGCTAGTTCTCATTTTATGTAATCCCACCCCAGTACGCTACACGTCCCTATTTTAATAACGATCAGAATGTTGGCTCCAGTACCTACTGAATTATTTCGTTGTTTCAAGAGGCAAATGATGAGAAGGTTCCTTACTAATATGCCACGGCCGCCTCCTTACCACCGTACATCCTTATACTATACTCGCCATACTACACTCCTCATACTTACACCAAAACGCTCGGTGTAACGCATTGATAAGCGAGGACCGGTACGTGCAGCACTTAGAATCAAAATTACCTGAAACACTCCAATATCCAGTCAAATAATAAAAAATGAATGCAACAACTGCTTTCCAATGCAACTTAGTAAAAGCCGCAGTCAAAAATATCAAACAAAATAAAATTATTTTGAAAAGTTCAACAAATAATTTAAAAGTGTAATCATTTCTATCATACAAAATAGGCAATTAGCTAAATATATGAGCAAAAATATATGTTAAAAATTATAATTATTTAAACAGTCATTACTTCCCTGTCCGTATTGAGCGTAATTACCCCTCCAAACGTTTTATGAACTAAGAAACTTATTGATTTAAACCAGTGGCGGCTCGTGACCTAATATTGTGGTGGGGCACAAATAACTAATGAATACCTATATTTACCTTAAATATGATCGGATGATTATTTGTAAACAAAATCCAAGCGCCGGTCTTTCAGTGACACGAACTTGTCAATTATAACTTATAAGTGAATTAAAACCACTGATCTTTAGTACCATGTCCTTGTTGATTGATAGCATGGCAAGTGCACTAAGCCTCTCATTGCTCATTGTGTTACGAAGAAATGTTTTGATACATTTGAGCGTTGAGAAACATCGCGCCGCAAAGAGCGACGATCATCACGGTGACAGCGTTCTAAGCCCAGTTAAAAACATCGACTTTGTGAATACTTCGTGTTTGCCCATTGCCGCGCTCGAGGGCGGCGCCCGCGCGACTAGCGCTCTCGGTGCTCAATGTTTTTAGACCGACATGCCAACCATATTCCACTGCTGTGTGTAAGCCAATGGGCACACTATTCTGCGCCCGCGATGAAAGTGCATGCTAGATTCAGCTATCACACATCCCACAGTTGTTTTTATTCCACACAGTTAATGAAGAAAATCGGTAAATAAGCAAAATTACATGAAAATAATACTAGTATCTTTCATTGGAAAGAAAAGTTGTAATTTATTTTATTTGATATATACACAAATGTGTTTGTGAGACAAATGTGTGGAGGGGCAGTGCCCCAGCGCCCCTATGGACGAGCCGCCACTGATTTAAACACAATTTCTATGAAACCAATCTATATCTGCAATTAATCATAACTTTCGCATGTCGACAAAGAGTTTTCTTGACCTTTGCCAGGAATGAAAAATGCTGCATATGAAAACTCCAATAAACAATAACTACATACTCTTCTTCAAGCAGAGAAAAAACTATGTATATATATAGACACCCACGCATAGGGATGGCACTTTTACCGGGTCTGAAAAAATCGGTAAATTTACCGGTAAATTTTACCGGTAAATTTACCGGTCAGTGGTAAATTTTGAAAAATGATGGCAGATACCAATTTATGACTATACCAAATACAAAAAAAACCCTTCTTTATTATTTGACCCATTTACAAAGATTACCGCAGTCAGGACAATAACAATACCTACCTACATCTATAATCAATGTTAATAATGACAATACTCCATATTGATAAGGGATGATATAGCCCAATAGCGTTGATTCGACCAATCTAGTGTAGGCTATGCCATGCTGCCTGCGCTATTCCCATAAGAGGAATTGTCGACCACCAATTTGATCAAGTTACAATCTGTGTCTGCTAAACAAGCAAACCTGAAGAGAGATTCCGACATTGAAAGTAATGGTATATGGATGGAGTTATTATTCTGAATGATTGAGGACAACCAAAAATCAATGTAAAATATGCCTAACTGCTAATTAATTAATTTATTTATTTATTTATTTATTTATTTATTGACAACGGGACCCAAGGGTCCCACAAGTGCAATACAATAAAAACACATTAAAAACAACATATTTACACAACAATAAAATCAGACTTAAAGTTCAAACAAAACAAGCAATGTATCAGAGAAATAGGTATCACATTATCACAATATTATATCACATGCCCCTGACTAAATGTTGTCACACTGATGTTTACATACATAGTTATTACTTAAAATTTGATATCTCCATTCATACATTGGAGAGGATCAAAAAAACTAAATTTACCATTTTTTTTACCGGTAAATTAATAATCGGTAAATTTACCGGTAAATTTACCTTAATTTACCGGTAAATTTTACCGGGTGCCATCCCTACCCACGCATGTAAACTAACTCACACTAACAGTCATGTAATAATTGTTTCGTTATCTAACAATAATACGTTGATAAATATAGGCAACTGAAAGCCTCCGCGTTTCGTTTGAATTGGGAGAAACAGTGCCGCTAAGTGGAGACGCTCGTGTACATTTTCATTCTTTAATATACAATTTAAATTTAGTTGTTGGCAGAAAAACGGTACCGTGATGTCATATTTTATTGTAAACATGACTGACAACCGAATACCGAATTCCCGCCAAAATGTCAAATAAATTTAAAATGTTATATTTATGAATGAAACTGTACCTACGTGACTTTAGACATGTGTAGATAGTGTGTTTTACACGGAAATATGTTGTTATTTTGAAATAAAGCTTTAATAAAAACATGTTAATTTGTAATTACAAATGTGTAGATATCAACACAAGAGCAATAATCTATCTAGTGGAGCGGTCGCTCCACCCAGCCAAGTCGTACTGTACACTCACAGTCACTCAACATACCGTAAATGCCTAATCCCAGAAAAAAACACTCCGTGTAAAAAAGGCAGCCAAGTCTCTTTACTTTAAAAAAATTCAACACCGAAAAGGAGTGATATCAAAAAAGAAGCCAAGTCAATGACATTTCCAAATATTTAATCGTATCTTTGAAATAAAAGTATAAACACCGAGAAATACTTTACAAAAGGACTTGGCGCATCGTTTTTTTAAAGACATCATTCTATCCTATAAGTGGAAAGAAATTTACAATTAGGTACATTTTCCTCTTTTTTTTAGAGCCAGTATCTATGAATCAAGCTACTTTTAGTAATGGCTATTTTATAGTTTTGTCAATGGCGATAGAAGAAAGATTTCATGTTGTAATAGATAAGTAATGTAAGGGTGGAAGAATTAAATAACAATTGGAAGTGGGCTCATTTATATTTTTATAGCACTGTTAATATGGTGATATTAGAAGGGTATATTTTCACAATTTGATCTTGACTGAAGGAAATCATGAAACGTTGTCAAATAATTACTAACTATCTATGGAACACTATTATATATTTTTGAAGTGTCAAGTGTATAAAGTTAAAAAATTTAAAGAAATTCTATGTGCCGTCTCTGTGTACTTTGTGAAATGTATTGTTATAAAATGCGGATTAATAGAAATGTATTTCATGATGCGAAGGTATAACGCATGAGACTTAATTATGTTGACCACGAAACAATATTACGAAGATAACTATTGTGTATTTATAGAAAACATAGGCAACAAGTTTCATAGCGTATATATTCAAATAGAAAATATTTTACAGTAGGTATGTATAATATGTAATTGAAAGATGTGTCCCTATTATTCTAAAAATTCTAATTGACGGTTGTATATAAATGGCATATGCTTATGAATAGAAAAATGTCTTTAAAAAAACGATGCGCCAAGTCCTTTTGTAAAGTATTTCTCGGTGTTTATACTTTTATTTCAAAGATACGATTAAATATTTGGAAATGTCATTGACTTGGCTTCTTTTTTGATATCACTCCTTTTCGGTGTTGAATTTTTTTAAAGTAAAGAGACTTGGCTGCCTTTTTTACACGGAGTGTTTTTTTCTGGGATATCACTTCTTTTGTTAGTTTATTCATACAGCTTGTAGCACATGTCCTACCAAGGACTAATTTCTTTAAAAAAAATACGCCTCAACCGATTTGGTTAGTAAGAAAAGTTGCATTTGGTACAAGCTTAAAATGATTATCCAAGAAGAATAGTCTGAGTTTCGTTACAATCTGTCCAGACGTTTTCGATATCTGACTTCACTTCCAGTTTAAAAAATGGCGCTCAATAATACTGCCGCCTTGAATTCATAAAAGTGCAACATAATTGCATAATTAAGCTGCAATCTCGGAAGTTGTTTTCGATATATGACGTCACTTCCGGTTTTGAAATAGCGGCCGAAAATAATGTCATCTTGAATCCATAAATATAAGGGCTATATAATTACATAATTTAGTTGCAATCGGTACATCTGTTTTCTATAAATGACGTCACTTCCTGTTTTAAATATGGCGGCCAGAAATAATGTTGTCTTGAATTCATAATTATAAGTCCAACATAATTAGATAATTTAGTTGCAATCGGTACAGCCGTTTTCGACATATGACGTCACTTTTGGTTTTAACAATGGCGGTCGAAAATAATATCGTCTTTAATTCAAAAATATAAGTCCTACATAATTACATAATTTAGTTGCAATCGGTACAGCCGTTTTCGATATATGACGTCACTTCCGGTTTTAACAATGGCGGTCGAAAATAATGTCGTCTTTAATTCAAAAATATAAGTCCTACATAATTACATAATTTAGTTGCAATCGGTACATCCGTTTTTGATATATGACGTCACTTCCGGTTTAAACAATGGCGGCCAAAAATAATGTCGTCTTGAATTCATAATTATTAGTCCTACACAATTCCAAAATTTGGTTACAATCGATACAGCCGTTTTCGATATATGACGTCACTTCCGGTTTTTGCAAATGGCGGCCGAGTACACCGCAATCTTGAATTTATAATTATTCACAATGTATGTTTCTAAATATCTATTTAAAAGTATAGATTGGGGAATTGAGTGTCATTTAGCATATTAATGGCGTCATTTAGCATATTCATGACGTCATTTCCGGTATAGGTAATAAGAAAACAATCTAGTTCTATCTAGTTGATACTTCATGAATGACCTTCTGAATTCTTTAGCGCTAATTTCCGTCAAATCGGTCATGCCGTTTTCAATATATGACGTCACTTCCGGTTTCATTTAGTGGTTCCTGCCGCCATTTCCGGTACCGTTTATTTGTATATTCATTTATCCCAATTGATTTTTCAAAAAGATTGCAGAATGCATAGACAGGAGCTAGTTCAGTGGCAATCGGTACAGGTGTTTTCGATATATGACGTCACTTCCGGTTTCAGAAATGGCGACCGAGAACACTGTATTTAAATTATAATTATTTTGTATTGTCTATGTTACAATGTAAGCTAATTATATGTGTATTTAAAGTATAATTTGATGAAATAAGCTAAATATTGTGAATTTATGACGTCACTTCCGGTTTAGAAAATAAGAAAATAATGTTTTTTAGTATCATATTTCATATAGATGACCATCTAAATCGAATGGCGCTAATTTCGTTCTAATCAGTCCAGCCGTTTTTTATATATGACGTCACTTCCGGTTTAAAAATGGCGGCACAAAAAATTTATAAGAGGCAAGGTATCATCAGACGCCAAAAGTGCATATGTGGTAAAAATTTCAGGTTGATCGGTTCAGCCGTTTAGGCTGTGGCGGTGATAGCAACTTTTTCGGGAATCATATGAAGAAGAAGAAGAAGAAGAAGAAGAAGAAGAAGAAGAAGAAGAAGAAGAAGAAGAAGAAGAAGAAGAAGAAGAAGAAGAAGAAGAAGAAGAAGAAGAAGAAGAAGAAGAAGAAGAAGAAGAAGAAGAAGAAGAAGAAGAAGAAGAAGAAGAAGAAGAAGAAGAAGAAGAAGAAGAAGAAGAAGAAGAAGAAGAAGAAGAAGAAGAAGAAGAAGAAGAAGAAGCAGATGAAAGCGGTGTAATTTCACGATTTTCACTGCCCTCTAGGTCGTAAACGGCATGACTGGTTGTTGTCGCGTGATGTATATGTTGTTAGGTGGGCCATAGCTCAAAATTAAGACATTTCACAACAATGAGAGATTTTCCATTGTTGAGATCCAGTTGGCCGAAAATGCTATGTTGTTGCTTACAGTAAAAGTAGTTGGTCTGCTCCTCAGTTTATATAGGCATTTACGGTATGTTGAGTGACTGTGAGTGTACGGTAAGACTTTGCTGAGTGGAGCGACCGCTCCACTAGATAAACCGAGGAGCAGACCAAACACTTTTACTGTAAGCAACAACATGGCATTTTCGGCCTACTGGATCTTAAAATTGGAAAATCTCACATTGTTGCAAAATATCTTAATTTCGAGCTACGGCCCACCCCACACCATATACCAAATTTGGGAACAACAGTTTATGCCATTTGCGAGCTAGAGGGCCGTGAAAACAGTGAAATTACATCACTTTTAAAAGGTATCTGATTCAGATATCAGGAAACACTGTTGACAGGGCCACAGCCTAAACGGGTTAACCGATCGATCTGAAATTTTTACCACATGTGCACTTTTGGCGTCTTAGGTGCCTTTTGTTATAACTGGTTTTATGCCGCCATTTTGAAACCGGAAGTGACATCATATCTCAAAAACGGATGGCCCGATCAGGACGAAATTAGCGCCAAACGATTCGGACGGTCATCTATATAAAATACCAATAGTCGAAATAGAACTGTACTATTATCGAAACCGGAAATTACGTCATAAAAATGCAAAATCTGACTAAAATCATCTCTTATAACAATATCTACATATTCAGAAGGCTTATAATGTTTCAAAACATTTATAGATACAAATTTTAGGTGGCTGTGATGTCAACCGCCATTTTGAAAACCGGAAGGGATGCCATAACTCGAGAACCACTGGACCGATTGGAACGATACTTTCGCTATACTTCATAGCATATTATTATCAGCATAAACATAGTAACAAGCGCAACTTTTCTTAGAAACCAAATCACAAAGGCGTATTTTTTAAAGGAATTTAAGTCTTGGTGCCACAATAGGTATATATGTTACAAGTTGCAAGAATAAACTGAAAAAAGGAGTGATATCCCCATAAAAAAACACTCCGTGTAAAAATACCAGCCAAGTCTCTGTAACAAGTTGGCCTATCTAGGTTAGAAAATTAACTTAAAAAAAAAATAATAATGTTTGCTTGAAGTAGGTTTAAAGAATGAACAAGCTTGTAGCATGGCATTCTTAGAGTCAAGGTTAACTGAACACAAAGTAATTAATTAGAATCATTATGTAAACTTACAATCTTAAAATTCAACAGCAATCAAAATATAGACAAAAATATAACAAGCAATCAAATAAGTTTAACAATGTGCAATTATATCAAGAAAGTGAGTGAATCCATATAAAAAGTATGTGACCTTACCTAAATTGTGATGTCACCACGTAATAACAAGTGAACCAGTCATTGTGATAACGCTACAAAACCAGTCAGCCAGACTAGTTTTCAGTGATTCCAAGAAAAGCATGGGCCTACGTGCAGAAAGAAAGTCGTTTCGCGGGCTTTAGAAATGACAGAATGTCTAAAATTAGCTACCACGTGTACGAAACCAACCAATCAGATTCTTTGGAGGGAAAACGATGTCAGAGGGTATAAAACGTCAGGCTACCAGCCAAACTTCATCAGTCGGAGTTTTCTCAGAGCAGTGAGACCTGCCTCGCGAACCGTGAAGCCTTGTGCACGCAACATAGTATAATTTCAGCGAGACAGTGCCGATGTGATCGAAGGTAAACATTAAAATAACATTTTTGTATAAACGTCAACCCAGTAAATTCAAAACTTCAAGCCTAATGCTGAGGCAAATAATATCGCATTAAGACAATTTCAAGTTACAAGTGATCAACTGAACAGTTTCAACATTAAAGTCAGTAAATGTTAAAGTATAAAAGTTAGTGAATTGCAACTCCGGGAGAAACCGACGAGTCTGCAGCCACGAACGTCATCAGCCTGAGCCAACTTGATCCAACTGCTCGAGGAGGTCACTCCTTGTGCACGGACTGCTGGACGTCCTGGTAACCAAGGGGTTATTAGACAACATCATCGCATCGCAGCTGAAGGAGGTGACATATCCAGTCATTTCATTCTGCTGGTGGACTGGAGTTCACGGGACACACTACGCAAGAGTCAACGCCATCCACTTGTTTACGCGGAAGTAAACAAACCAGACGACATCATCACTACTGCCGACGTATCGAACGTAATATTGTTTCATAATTTTTGATTGCTCTTTTCACATCAATGAACATTTATTTTCTTTATAATAAACAGATTATAATATTGCTGATTCTTTGTGTTCTACCCTCTGAGCCAAATCCCGCAGGTTTCATCTCTTTAATTAAAAAAATATAAGAAATCTAAAAATTCAGCACTGAAAAGTAGTGATATCAAAAAATTGGCCAAGTCAAAACTTTTCAAAAAATACTTGGCGCATCGTTTTTTAGTGCATTATTATAGATGTATAGATGAGTATATTTGATTTCCGGCCTACTTCTATACTATTTATAATGCACGATGCGCAAAGTATTTTTTGAAAAGTTTTGACTTGGCCAATTTTTTGATATTACTACTTTTCAGTGCTGAATTTTTAGATTTCTTATATTTTTTAATTAAAGAGACTTGGCTGGTATTTTTACACGGAGTGCTTTTTATGTTTATTCTACTTGAAGTGGATGCAGCATGATTCCAGATTTATGATTCCTGCCAGCGTATCCAACAGGAAGCCTGATAGTGAAAGGAGCAGTCAGGATGCTGCTTATCTCTTCGCGTACCAATCATAGTTGAGTCTCAGAGAGAATAACGACGCAAATGTCACAAACAAGTCAAATAGCCAAAAGAGCGTGAATCAAAAACATTTCGTAGTTTTTGTTGCCTGAAACAGCTTCTAAAATGTGAGCCAAAAAGGCTTCATGAAAATAATAAGTTACTTTTGTATTAATTGTTAATAATAGTTTTTGTAAATAATTGTTCGTGTATACATGAGAGTGAGACACAGAGTATACTCATGTATACTCCACATGAGAGTATACTGTATTTTTCTATAGTCTGTCAATTTTACCTGAGGATAATAATACATAATATTATGAAATTATAATTTAATAAACAGCTCACAATTTTAAGGGGACATACATGCCACTATGCATTATAAAGTGGTTCTCTATAAGATAAGTGCAAAAATCCAGAAAATACATCAATTTTGGATGAAGCAATTTGTTGTAACCGTAATATTATATGTAAAAAGTTCTGCATCACTTACGGACTTGCACCGGGTTCAATACGTTCTCTCTGACTGTTGATCCTGTAGAGAGGAAAATGATGGGAAGGTCCCAGCTACTCCAACTTTCTTCCCATTCTCCAACATCATCTCACTAGTCCCTAGTTGCAGAAGAGTGCGACGTTAAACCGCACTAATTAATTACACAATGTTGTATATATGAACTAACTTGGAATAGTTCTTTAAAATCACATTGAAATCATATTACCTTTCAATGTTCCATTTTAGATCGAATGCCTTTATTGCTATTTCGTTAATGATAAAAAACGAACTTTGTTTTGCTATACGTCGCCATTAGCCTCTAGTTGGAGAACAGTGCGACGTTAAATACCTACTACTAAAATTAAGATAGAAATTACTGACTATATAGACAGTACCTAATTGCATTTGGTTTAATTTTAAAACAATGATAAAATTAGTATTCAATTTTTTCTATCACTGATGTAAAACATTTTTTTTCTTTTTTATTATTTATGAGTTTTCTAAGATATGCCTCTGCTAATGCACGTCAGAAGTATGCATCACCAACTGTGTCTGACTCGTCCACATCGCCAGCAAACATCAACAAAGATAACCCCCACGATAACATCAGTGCCCACACAATCATGAGCCAAACGCGTCACTGCACCCAGCAGCGAGTGTACTTCCTCTTCATACATTGTTAACTCCACCCACTGTCAACGACATCCTCGGACAGTCGGCACGATGCAGATCGTCCAAGTGTCAGCGATCATGTTGCTCCTGTGCAGCATAGCTCACACGGCCAAGAGGAAAGAGGATAAGACCAAGTGTCCCCAAGTTAAAGCCATCAAGAACTTCAATCTGGAGGAGGTAAGATGGATCCCCATAAAAAAACACTCCGTGTAAAAATACCAGCCAAGTCTGTTCAATTAAAAAAAAATAGAAGAAATCTAAAAATTCAGCACTGAAAAGTAGTGATATCAAAAAATTGGCCAAGTCAAAACTTTTCAAAAAATACTTGGCGCATCGTGCATATAAATAGTATAGAAGTAGGCAGGAAATGAAATGTACTCATCTACACATGTCCTAAAATAAAAACGATGCGCCAAGTATTTTTTGAAAAGTTTTGACTTATCCAATTTTTTGATATCACTACTTTTCAGTGCTGAATTTTTAGATTTCTTCTATTTTTTTTTAATTGAAGAGACTTGGCTGGTATTTTTACACGGAGTGTTTTTTATGGGGATATCACTCCTTTTTTCAGTTTATTATTACAACTTGTAATATATTGTGGCACCAAAGATTATAATTCTTTTAAAAAATAAGATTTTGTGATTTGGTTGCTAAGAAAAGTTGTGCTTGTTACTGTGTTAATGCTATAAATAATATGTTACAAAGTATAGCAAAAGTGTCGTTCCAATCGGTCCAGCCGTTCTCGAGTACCGGCATCACTTCCGGTTTTCAAAATGGCGGTTGACATCACTGCCACCTAAAATTTGTATCTACAAATGTTATGTAACATTATAAGCCTTCTGAATATGTAGTTATTGATATAAAAGATGATTTTAGTCAGATTTGTCATTTTTATGACGTCATTTCCGGTTAAGGTTATAGAACATTTCTTCTTTCACTATTGGTATTCCTTATAGATGACCTTCTAAATCGAATGGCGCTAATTTCGTTCTAATCGGTCCAGCCGTTTTTGATATATGACGTCACTTCCGGTTTAAAAATGGCGGCACAAAAAATTTATAAGAACAAAGGTATCATCAGACGCCAAAAGTGCACATGTGGTAAAAATTTCAGATCGATCGGTTCAGCCGTTTAAGCTGTGGCGGTGACAGCGGGGTTGCCTGATATCAGAATCATTATAATAATAATCAGATACCTTTAAGAAGGGGTGTAATTTCACTGTTTTCAAGGCCCTCTAGCTCGCAAATGGCATAACCTATTGTTCCCAAATTTTGTATATGTTGTCTGGTGGGCCATAGCTCGAAATTAAGACATTTCGCAACAATGTGAGATTTTCCATTGTTGAGATCCAGTAGGCCGAAAATGCCATGTTGTTGCTTACAGTAAAAGTAGTTGGTCTGCTCCTCAGTTTATATAGGCATTTACGGTATGTTGAGTGACTGTGAGTGTACGGTACGACTTGGCTGAGTGGAGCGACCGCTCCACTAGATTGCTGAATGCAAATCATATCAATGTTATGTTATCATTGATAATGATGTAATGGATGGTGGTTTAGGTTGAAAGGTTAAATGGCTTTGAAATGTTCAACGGTTATAGAAATAGGGATGTGTCATACTTGATTTTGTCCTATTTAGCTTAGACTCGATACAAAATATTTTGTCAAAAATGCTGATTTTTAAATCTGTTTTACACTTTTTTTAAAGTGATAATAAATGAAGAGTTTCCAAGTCAATTTTTGTAGTTTTAAGATATTGTTCATTGAAGATTTGTCTCTAAGTTGCAACAGTTGCTCTAAATTGTGAATAATGGACATAGAGATTATTTTAAAATTTCAAAATCTGAAATTCAGTTTTAAATTCAAAATCTGAAATTCAGTTTCAATAGATCAAAACATAAACTAAACGCGCATGCCCAATCCGCCATTTTCTCTTCCAGCTATGTGTGACATTCAGTCAAGGCACTTATATGTCAATCGTATAACGATAGTTCAGTAAAAGTTATAATTACATCGCGAAATAACAGAAATTGATGCTTACCTCAGTGTCAACATTCAAATACAATCGGCATTATTTCATTTCAGCACATATTCATACACATTCTTGTGAAAACTAGATGTCTATTCACCAAAATCACCATTTGACAAACGCATTTTTTTATCACGGTCTTCTGAACCGTTCAGAAAGCCGTGATAAAAAAATGCGATATGTCAAACGGTGATTTTGGTGAATATACATCTAGTTTTCACAAGAATGTGTATGAATATGTGCTGAAATGAAATATGCCGATTGTATTTGAATGTTGATACTGAGCTAAGCATCAATTTCTGTTATTTCGCGATGTAATTATAACTTTTACTGAACTCATTAAGATTGACATTTAAGTGACTTGGAACATGCGCACTAAAGAGTGGTCACACATAGTCACACGCCCTTTTTTAGTTCGCTTTGAGGGCGCCACTAGTTTATGTTTTGGTCTATTAGCTATCATCCTAGATTCAATTAAAAAGAAAAGAAGCATGCTCCAAACTCAAAATAGAAAAAAGTGACTTGTTGATTTTTTACACTGGGCCATCCAGTGCTTACAATTCAATACAACGAATTCAATTCGCATATCATTGACTTTAATGCACTAGCAATGAATTATCTTGGAAAAAAATATTGCATTTATTCTTTGTTTGTCTAGACTGCTGTCACATGTCACGTAGGTAATTAATTTTTTCTTCTAAAAGTTTTTTATAACTAATTTTAAAGTTGTCATTATCTCTATATTTTATTTACTTTGTGCTGTAGAGATAAAACATCATAAAATTTGCACCACATGAAAACATCTATTTTATCAATTCTACCATTATTGGGATATTTCGTCAGTTCTTATTTATGTCTAGAGTAATCTCCATTGTTGACATCACATAGGAATCGTTTTCTTGCATATTCATGTTAATTTCATAATTGTTCTCCACAAATGATCCCGATGTCTTCGGGAGACGGAAGCCGTCTCTAAATAGTAATTATCCCATCAACACGGTAAACCACGATCACTGTAGCCCCTCTGGGATCGAACCGGGACCTTGCGACGACATTCGCGTGTTTCGATATGATTTCACTGCTCGACATCACCGCTACTCGTGGCTGGGTTTGGTAGCTCTGCCCTGCCTCTAGCCCGGGGGGCCACATGTGTTGTACACCCGAGGACACGACAATTACACGTGTGCGCATGCGATAACGCGCTTAGCTGAAATCACTCCTCCATTCCACGTACCTACACGTGTCACCAACATCGAAAGACGTATGTTTGTTATTTTACTTAGGGCCGATGTTTCAATACATTGTTAAAGTAGTTATTAACTAACAGACTGTTAAAGTATTGACTAACTACTTAGGGATGATCTTTCAATACTCTGCTAAATTTTAAACAGTTGATTAGAACTATATTGTCATGGCAACAACCAATGAATTTCATTCAATGATCACTAAGTAAGTGTTAACGTATTTTAGTATTGAAAGACCGGCCCTAACAGATTACTAAAAGTATTGATACACTAGCAGGCTGTTTAGAATATTGATTAACTAATTAAACGATGGTTAAATAATTGATTAACCAACAAATTGATAAAGTATTGATTAACTAACTTCTGTTAAAGTGGTAATTCCATTCCAACCATGTCATTTGCTGTATACTTGTCATAATCAACCGTTAAACTTAACAGCTGATTAAACAGAGCATTCAAAACCCAGCCCTTAGTTCCTGACAACTTTCATTATTGTTCCTGATCAGTATTTACATTTGGACAATTATAAAATCGCCTTTTTCTAAACGGTTTAACGTCACACTCACACACTGTTGTAACGCGACCTAATGAGTGATAAATTGGAGTAGCACTTGACGAGAACAAATCATATGATTAGCAATGTAATGTATAGGTTCAGTAACATAATTGGCCAAGAGTTTGATGAACTGGACGCTCACCTGTACTCGATATACGTCACTCTCTTCTTATTCTTATTTCTTACTAATAATTTTCATAGTTGTACCACAAATCAAATGCTCTCTAGTTTATTTCATCATCTCCAGCAATTATCCTCAATTCATCGGGCGTTAGGCCTCATACAACAGGCCTACGTAAACCTTTTGAAACAAGTTAGACTCTTTTGCTGGTTTTTTGCCCCATAAGGAGATGGAGACAAAATTATGGAAACATTCCAAAATCACGATTTAAATTCAGTCGAGATGGGAAGTTCTGTTACTTATAAGCCACGATCGTTTCTTCCCACCGTCCATCCATCATCATGATAATTTATCAAGCGCCAAAGCAGAGTTGCAGAACAGCACGCTTACTAAAATAAAATCTGTACCTCAGAGGTAGAAGGCCGGAAGTTCATTTCAATGATTTTCGTGGTGAGCTCAAAAACCAGTAATTCCGAATTCATCTAATCATATTTGAAATGGCGACATGCGTCATTGTGTAAGAGAATAAGTCAATATAACTGTATTTGTTGGCATCAGTAAAATGGCAATGAAGCCATGCGCGTCCACAGGATTTCTGCCATGTGGGGGCAAGGCAAGGGAAACAATGTTCCACGAGCCAAGGAGGGTGTGGTGGGCGCGCCCCCCACCTTGTCCCGCTGGGCGGATTTTGGTTTTTGGACACTTTGAAATCATTTTGAGACGTTATGAGGTGTAGGTTGTTGAAATATTAAATATTTTTTAAATTTTGTTTAAACCTGCCCCGCAGGGCATTTGTTGTTTTATTGACATTTTGATAGTAAGTTTTTTAAGTTTTTTGTTAACAAAATGAAGCTTTATGTAAAACACCACAAATAGTCCGGGCGGGATGTGAAATGATTGTGCATTTTGGTATAAAAGCACCAAATTTTTACCACACATACTATAGATACCTAACCATTCATTAAAAGACCGGGAGGCATATCAGATATTGCCCCTGTCTCCCGTGGCAGCCATTTTAAAAAGTGGCGAATATTTGACGTATTATTTATGATATTCATATTTGATGAATATTTGCTAAATACGACGGGAATATGGCATGCAAAAACATCTTTCCTACTAATTCGATCATAGGGATCTCGAATATAACATCAAAATTCTCCATTTGCTCAACGCTTACTCGTGGCGGCCATTTTTAAGAGTGGCGACCATATTTGATATGACGGCCAAGCGATGAGGGCACCATGACATGCGACACCATCTTTCCCACTAAATCGACCATGGAGAACTCGAATATGACATAAAAATATTCGATTTGTTTACTGGTCACCCGTGGCAGCCATTTTAAGAAATGGCGCCCACTTAAAAATTTCACATGAATCTAAAATTGTCATGCGACACCATCTTTCCAACTAATTCGACCATGGAGAATTCGAATATGAAATCTAAATACTCAATTTGCTTACTGAAAAACCCGTGGCAGCCATTTTAAAAAAATGGCACCGCATAAAAAACATATAAATCTAAAATTGTCATGCGACACCAATTTTCCTATTAAATCGGTCATGGGGAACTTGAATATGTCATCAAAATTTTCGATTTACTTACTGGTCACCCGTAGCGGGCATTATTTAAACATGGCAGCTATTCATAAAATAAGATATTTGATAGAAAAGTCCGTAGTATGTCACGTGACTTCATCCATGGTACAAAATTGAAACTGGTATTAGAGTATACTATTGGCTCATTAAATCAATCATTTGGCCAATATAATTTTTCCTACCCCCGTGAAGAGCCATCGTGGATAACAACATTGTCTTGGGCTGGGCTGCGGAATATGCGTACGAGGGCTGTACCGAAAGTATGCAACTTTGGCCATAACTTTGCTATTAATTGAAACACTTCGTTCAAATTGCTCATGGTGATTGAGTAACACTTCGTCTATACAACGGTATGACTCAACATTCTCTGAGTCACAAGAAATGTGGTTGCGTGATCTTTGAACCCAACACTCCAATTATATTTGCACCTGCCTATGTGCTGCTTTTTGGCAACATGCATTCGGCAGATTGGGCCAGTAAATGTATTCCCATCCATGTAACATCCAGAATCTTACACCTTTCAATTTCTACCATTCAGTTTTACTAAGGTCAATTATTTGGGACACGATTTGAGTACGCCCTCATAGCTTTGGCTGTGAAGAAGAGGGTAATAAACGGTAAACCCCACATAAATTAAATTAGATCAAAATTGTTAAACGGTGCGTCGACAACTAGGTCATTTTGCGCACATTATTTTTTTTATTTTTAGCTTAGATGTTAATAAGGACATGGGGAGGGGTCGATCTAGCGGACCCGATCTGGGGGAGTCTGCAACTGGTGGGAAAGCCAGTTCAGAATGGTGACAGACCTGGGAGAGGGAGACTTCGGGCCGGTGGGACCCGATTTCAGGGGGATCACCATCTCGAGGGGGGGAGGCCGGCCCGAGGGGTCCGCGAATTTGAGGGGGGCATGGGACTAGGTCGACCCTGAACTGCACTAAGTTAAGGCCAACTCGTAAAGTGAGTTGGCCCCTGTTACGAAGTGATTAAGTAACAAGGGAACGAGGGAGAAGCAGGCAACACGATAATTATTGCAGCACACTTTTTATTATAAATCCAGACTGTCCGAGTCGACCCTCCACGCGAGACTGACCTCTTGGTCAGCCTGCTGAACATCACCAGTGGCAGGTCACGTGGTGCAAGGGTAGCGGTCGGCAAAGAAGCTACCTACAATCGTAACATCTTCCCTCCCACTAGTGAAAAAAAAACCCGGACAGTAACACGAAAAGCAACAGACAGTAATTGATTGGATCAATAAAGTAGATCAAGAAACATATCACCAAATAGACAAAAGAGATATGAATATTATAACAAATACCAAGATATCATACCTATAACAAAAAACATGTCACCAAATGGACAAAAGCGGTATAAATATCATAACAAGACACTAATAGTAAGCAATTAAATGGGTCACTAGAAGCAAAACATCGCAAAATAGACAATGAAAATATGTAAATATCAGACAACAACAAAACAGATCCAAATGAAACAGCTGATCACACGAGATATCACAAACACGCCGATGCCGCACAAGCCACCGTAGTAAACCTTGCACTGTGACACGTGAACCCTTTGGGTGGCACCATCACGAACACGTTTGCACTCGAGATTCACCTCGCCAATGACCCGCATTCCCGCCATGGGCCGTCCCACTTGGCGTTGAACTTGTTAGTTTGATGCCTCGCTGCGTTGCTCTGGGTGTGCGTCGCGATGACAATGAGTTGGCCGACGTTGAAGGTGTGAGGTCGTCTTCGGGCGTTGTAATGCTTCTCTGCCCTCCTGTGGGCCAGACGCGTCGCGGCAGTCGCTGCATCTCGCACCTCCTGGGCCGTGCGGTTACCTCCATGGGCAGGATCACCGTATAACAAGGCCTCCACGTTCCAGGAGTTTCGGAGCGGATCAGAGAGATCGTGGGATAGGAATAATTTATCAGGGGTCTCTAGAGTAGTTTCGTGAATAGAAGAATTGAATGCGTAACGTAAATAAGGAAGAAACAGGTCCCAGCGTGAGTGATCTTGTTCGACGTAGATTGTGAGGGCGTACTTGAGATTTCTATTAACTCGCTCGACCATGTTGGCTTGGGGAAAATGTGGGGTGACTTTAATATGCTCAACGCCCCAGGTTAGACACATTTCTTGGAAATCGCGGGAGCGGAATACCGAAGCGTTGTCAGAAACTATGTATTTAGGGGAACCGAAACGCAGAAACAATTCCGACACCAAAATGTCGATGGTTTTGGAGGCCTTGACATGTCTGACCGGGAACATCTCCACCCACTTGGTAAAAGCGTCGATAACTACTAACACATGTACGTCGCCTCCCGTAGACTTCGGCAGCGGCCCGAAATAGTCAATATACAGTTTTTCGTTGCTGTATGTGGCAGGCGTGGAAGACATAAGACCTACCGGTCCAGTATTATGAGGCTTCGTGGCTTGACACTGGTGACACCTTCTTACATATTGAAATATGTCCCGGCGCATTTGTGGCCAATAATAGTCCTTTTTGATTTTGTTATAAGTTTTAAACTGACCTAGATGCCCGGCTAGGGGAGAATTGTGAAAAAACTTAGTCACGACGCCTCTCAGATTTTGGGGAATGACCACCTTCACTTTATCTTGTTGCCTAGCACGGTGTAGGAGGGTGTTGTCTTGCAGGGAATAGTGCTCATCACCGTTGCCGCCGCGGAGTTGTCGTTTGAGTTCCGCGATTTCAGGGTCAGCATCTTGCTCGTCGACGATGGAATTCAGAAGGCTGGGGAATTGGAAAAGCGCGGACGAGAGATATTCGTCTGGAGCACTCTCCATGGGCGTCTCGTGATGCAGTCGACTGAGGCAGTCCGCTACCTTGTTGTCCTCGCCTTTGACGTGCTTCAGTTTGAATTTGTAACGTCCCAGCCGCAGGATCCACCGGGCCAGTTTATCAGGACGTTGCGGGGAATTCATGAGCCAGGAAAGAGCGGCGTTATCGGTTTCCAAAACGAATTCCCTAGACTCGAGATATGAATGAAATTTTTCAACAGCGAAAACGGCCCCCAAGCATTCGAGCTCGTAGACACTGTATCGTGTCTCGGCAGGATTTAAGGTTCTACTAGCGTAAGCAATAGGGACTCTTTTGCCGCGGCGCTCCTGTTGCAACACTGCTCCAAGGCCAGTTTTACTGGCGTCTACTGACAGGATAAAGGGTTCATCGAAGTTGGGAAAGTGCAGGACAGGTGGCGTGGCTAGAACTTCCTTTAACTTGTCAAATGACATTTGTTCCGTCTCGCCCCATACGAAGGTGACGCCCTTCCTCTTTAGGCGATTGAGGGGACCGCTGAGAGTGGAAAATTCCGATATGAAGCGGGAATAAAAACTCGCCATTCCTATGAAGCGGGAGAGGGCCTTGATATCTTTAGGACAGTCCGTGTTCACAATATCATGAACCTTCTGAGGATCCGCCGCGAGGCCATTACTGGAGATAATGAAACCGAGAAAACTAACAGTGGTTTGAGCCAAGATAACTTTGCTCGGGTTAATGGTAAGCCGTGCCTCACGAAAACGCAGAAGGACTTCGCGGACATGCGCCCAGTGTTCCTTAAGGGTTTCAGAGTAAATGCATATATCGTCGACGTAGGGGAACACGAACTTGTATTTTATGTCCCCCAGGACAGTATCAATGAGTCTGCAGAACACCGAACCCGACACTGAGAGTCCGAAGGGCCAAAAATTAAATTCATACTGTCCTTGAGGTGTAGAAAATGAAGTTTTCTTTCTTGACTCGGCGTCGAGGGGCACCTGGTGGTACGCCGAATTAAGGTCAAGTATAGTGAAGTATTTGGCGCCGTGGAGGTGTTGAAATACACTTTCCACTGTGGGCATGGGGAAATTCTCAACTACTACCTTCTCATTAAGACGGCGAAAATCAACAACTAGGCGCGACTTGGTTCCCCCTTCCTTATCGACCAGAAAGGCCGGAGAACTAAATGCTGAGGTCGATTTACTTATAGTACCTTCCTTCAAATATTTGGCAATGTGTTTATTTATCTTACTCAGCTTTGGAGGGGCCATACTATATGGTGCTACTCTGATGGGTTTATCATCTGACGTTTCAATGTGGTATTCTAACAGGTGTGTCCTACCAATGTTGTGATTAACAACGTCCTTGAATTCGTCCATAAGCTTGGGAAAATCCGGCGAGGGCATGCCCGTGAGATCGCATCTGTGATGTTGACGGCGACTCACGGTCACAAAAGGGGTTTCTTGTTTATTAGCGAATGAGAAATAGACACAGGATCTCTTGGAATCAATGATAATACTGCTTCTATGCTGGAAATCCCTACCGAGTATGACGTCACAGGTCAACAGAGGAGATACATAGAAGTTTTGAAACCAGTTGAAATTCCCAATACGTACCGAAAGGCGCACGACTTCGTCAGCGGGCAAGGTCGACCCGTTAGCCGTCAAACAACAAATGGGCAAAACATCTTTTATTTGGCTTTTAGAATTGCGTGGCACTCCGTTCAGGAAGGCAGATGACACTAATGACAAACTTGACCCCGTATCAATAAGGGCTTGAACGCTAACCTTCGCCACAACGCAGTCCACAAAAGACATACCAACGAGGGGTTTGGTAGAGGGCGGAGTGACGTCAGGCTGTCGACCAAACTCGACCTGGTTAGTGACGTTACGTCGTTTACTACGTGCGCTATTATAAAAAAACAAGTTGCCGTTGGGGTTGATGGTGAGGCGTAATGTTTATATGGTTTACCTCGTGGTTGAGTGGCGTAGGGGGTATTAACTGCTATTTTGTGGGGCACCTTGAGGCCCAATGACCGGGTTGATTGCAACGGAAACATTTCAGTGGAGGTTTCTGCTGGCCTGACGGGGCGTCGTTCGGTTGACCTTGCATCTGGCGCTTGTAGAGTTGGTCCCTCATCGTAGCTCCGTCGACCTCTGCCGCGAGCTTGAGGATCTCGTTGATGCTGGTCGGCGGGCTCCCATATCGCAGCAGGCTGAAGGTCGCAGGGTTAATGTGAGACATAATCACGGTGGTGAGCTGGGCATCGGTCATCGTCGTCAGCAAGTTCATTGCCTTGGCTTTTACTTCGATAGTCATTACGAACTCACGAAAAGACTCGTCGTCGCGCTGGAATCGGTATATTTCTTCCATTTTGAGTGATTCAAGATGGATCGGGTTTAGAAAATCAGTTAGTATACTATGTTTTATCGCGAGCCAAGACATTTGGGGTCGCCAGTTGCGGCGCCACCAATGGGCAAAAATGCCGTGGCATTTAAATAGTACAACTCGCAAGAGCCGTCGTTCGTCACACATTCCCATCTCCAAAACTGCATCTATCTGTGAGATGAACTGGATGACTTGTCGCCCGTTGACGCCGTCTAAGTCAATAACGCTGGTCAACACATCCTTCAAAACCTTGTATTCGCTGTGTTGATCTGGTAGTTTTGTCTCGAATGATTCTCGCTTTCCATCTGCTTCCGTCACAGTTTCTAAGGTCTCCACTCGGCTCAAGATATTCGTCACAATGTCGTTTACCCGATCCAAGTCCGCTGCCAACGCCTAGTTTATTATTATTATTAAAGCAGATTGTTTACAGCACTTCAGGCCGTATTCTGCATCCTAAATGCCATTTATCTTTATTTAAGAAGTCTCCATCGCGAAGACTTCTTCTTCTCATGGCAGTGTCAACTCCTTCTGCCCACCTCCTCCTTGGTCTTCCTCTCTTTCTTCTTCTTGACGGTACCCATGACCAGGCTCTCATTGGCAATCTTTCATCTGGCATCCTTCTCAGATGGCCATACCATAAGAGTTGCTTCATCTCTATGTAATCCGTCAGTGATGTCTCCACTCCCATCATTTCCCGTATACGGTCGTTCCTCACATGGTCGAGTATCGTAACCTTGCAGCATCTTCTCCAGTACCCCATCTCCATTGCTCGGACTCTTTGTGCCATTCGGGAAGATAAGGTCCAGATTTCTGATCCATAGGAAGCGCAGCTTTCGACGAATGAGTTGTAAATACGTGTTTTTGTCTTGGTTGAGATGACATCGTTCCAAAGCACTGGGTGTAATTGTCTGGTGATCGCTCTTCCTCTGCCCAGCTTGTTCAGCACATCCCTCTCATCCGTTCCGTCAGCCGTCAATGTCACACCGAGATATTTGTACTCTGTTGTTAATCTTATAATACCTTTATCGGTTACCATGTCTTGACCCTCTCTTCCAATGACCATACATTGAGTCTTATCCATATTCACTTCTAAGCCCCAGGAATCGTATTCTTCTATAAGCTTTCTCATCATGTATTCTGCGTCGTGTTCATCTTCAGCAAGAACCACCTGATCGTCTGCGAATAGTAAAGAGTGTATATATTCTTTCCCAATTTTAACACCCATCGAACTACATTTCCTAGACCAATTCTCTAAAACTCTGTTCACGTATATTTTGAACAGGGTTGGTGACAAAGGACACCCTGCCTTACTTCTTTGTTGATTTTAAATTCTTCTGAATATGATTGTCCACTTTTTACGCAACTTACAGCATTTTCATAGAGCTTTTTAATAGCATTCACATAAACTGTTTCGATCCCTTGATCTTCCAGAGCCTCCCATAATTTATTTAAAGGAACGCTGTCAAATGCCTTTTTAAGATCTACGAAAATCAGGTGTAATTCACTTCCATGTGCAATACTCTTGTCCATAAGTTGTTTTATACAGAAAAGGTTGTCTACACATGATCTCCCGCTCCTGAAACCACTTTGTTCTTCTGTGACTCTAGCTTGCTGTTCTAACCGCTTAGTCAGAATTCGTCCATACAGCCTACCTATCGACGACAAAACGCTGATCCCTCTGTAGTTTCCACAGTTCTTCCTGTCTCCTTTTTTATAGATGGAGCTGATGTAGCTCAATTTCCATTCTCCCGGTACTTCACCTCCACGCAAGCATTCAGTGAATATACCGGCCAGGGATTCAATAGTTACTAACGGAGCATTTTTTATAAGTTCGATAGGTATACTTCCAGGACCAGCTGATCTATTATTCTTCGTGGATTTTAGAGCCATCATGATCTCTGCACATGTCACCTCCTCACATACTTCTCCAAGAGCTATTGGCACTGATGTGTATTGTATGTTGCTGTATAGCGGTCTGTTCTCGGTCAGCAGTTCTTGATAATGCTTTTGCCATTTCTGATGTCCAATTGGGTCTATCCTTAACTGTTGCTGTGAGTTCGTCTTCAACGATCCCAGTGTCTTCCAAGCCAATCTTGAACGCGAGCTTCCTAACAGTGAATTAATTTCATCACACTTTCTATCCCAGAAAGTGTTCTTAGCTTTCTTAATCTCTTTCTTCACCATATAATTATAGCGCATGTACAACCGTCTATCTTCACCATCTTTGGTTGACAGCCACCTTTGGTAAAGTCTTCTCTTTTCTTCTGTTAGGTGTTCCAAGCTATCATTCCACCAATGTGGGTTTTGGAGATTCTTCTTCTTTCTTCCATAATCTACTGTGCCTAATGCCTCTGAAGCAGCTTGATGTACATAGTTCTTCAGCAATAGATATCTTTGTTCTGGAGTCCCTTCTAATATGGCGTTCATTTTCCCAGCTAATCTAAGCTTATACAAGAATACAGTCGAGTCATTTTCAAAACCCCGTAGGTCATACTTCGGTTCCTGAAGTTTCGAAGATCCTTGGTCTATATTTGGTTCAATTGATTTACTCCTATAATTTCTGTAATTTATATGAACCTTCGCTTTTACTAAAAAATGATCTGAACCACACTGTGCGCCTCTCTGGACTTTTACATCTAATACTTTAATGCGAGTATTTTTTTTGATGACGATGTAGTCAATAATGGACTTGTAGCCTCTGGTGGGCTGGAACCAGGTGAACTTATGGATATCTTTATGACGGAAAAATCCATTCATAATTCTGAAAGAGAATTGAGAACAAATCTCAATCAATCTGGTTCCGTTATCATTTACCAAATCCTCTCCATATTGCCCTACGATCTCGTCGTTTCTCCTTTTTCCCACTCTACCATTAAAGTCGCCCATCACAACAATTTCTTTTCGATCCCCAATATTTCCTAACACTTCCGTCAACTTATCCATAAAATCGTCTTTGACCTGCCGGTCTGCGTCATCATTTGGCGAATAAACGCCTACTATTACTAACCTATGCTGCTGAAGTGCAAGTTCTAGGGTGATCAAACGTTCGTCAATTGCTGTCCAGTTTACAATTTTATTTTTCAGCTTTTTATGTACTGCAATCGATACTCCGGCCTTTGCCCTTCTATCCTTGTCTACTCCGCTGTAGAAATGGACGTAATCTTGCAATATTTCATTTCCATTACCCTTCTTTTTAGTTTCCGATAGGACAGCAATATCGATTTGGAGATTTGCAAGCTCCTTGAAAACCTCTGGGTACTTATTGCTAATCCCTTGGACATTCCAACATCCGAGACTCATATTCCGTTTAACTCGCCGAGGTCGATTACCATTTGATCCGTCCGGGTTCCGAGGCAATTTAGGATTGTTGTTTGCAATGTTGTTATTTTCCGAGTGATGAGGAGCAGGCCCATCGCCTCAACCCCCAGACTTGGAGGACCAGGATTTTCTGTCGGGGTTGTCTCCCTTAGCCAAGAGTTTCCGGTTTTAAGGCGCCGAAGGATCGCCTGTCACCCTCTTCCGTTAGCTACGTGACGACCATCCATTGGCCGCCACGCATTGCCCGGGAGTCACGCCGTGGACGTGGAAGTAGGATTTGCTAGCCATTGCTGACTCGAGACCTCGAGCTTGCCTCATGGCAAAACCAGCGGGCATTAACTAGGTTTTAATGAAATACACCCTCTTGGCATAGGTATACCTCCCTAGTACCCATAGCTAGCCTTTGACCTCAACGCCTCGTTACTCATATTAATGTTAATATTCACTTTTTTCCCAAAAAAATTAACCGAACCACGCTCTGCTACCAATGTTACGAAGTGATTAAGTAACAAGGGAACGAGGGAGAAGCAGGCAACACGATAATTATTGCAGCACACTTTTTATTATAAATCCAGACTGTCCGAGTCGACCCTCCACGCGAGACTGACCTCTTGGCCAGCCTGCTGAACATCACCAGTGGCAGGTCACGTGGTGCAAGGGTAGCGGTCGGCAAAGAAGCTACCTACAATCGTAACACCCCTTAAGCCACCACCACCGCGTCAAGGTAGCAGTACATCGGTTAGGAACCCCACATATTTTAACCCGAATATTATTGGAGTGTTGAGTTCAAACATCGTGCAATCGCATCTCTTGTGACTCAAAGAGTGTTGAGAGGAAACGTTGTACCCATAGAGGATCATTTACTTTATCACATTGTGTAATTTGAATAAACTTTTTTGAATTAGTAGGACAGTTATGGCCAAAGTTGCATACTTTCGGTACAGCCCTCGTATATTCCGCAGCCCAGCCCAAGACAATGTTGTTATCCACGATGGCTCTTCACGGAGGTAGGAAAAATTATATTGGCCAAATGAATGATATAATAAGCCCATTGTACCTATACTCTAATACCAGTTTTAATTTTGTACCATGGATGAAGTCACGTTACACACTCCGGACTTTTCTATCAAATATCTTATTTTATGAATAGCTGCCATGTTTAAATAATGCCCGCTACGGGTGAACAGTAAGTAAATCGAAAATTTTGATTCGAGTTCCCCTTGACCGATTTAATAGGAAAATTGGTGTCGCATGACAATTTTGGATTTATATTTTTAAAATGGCTGCCACGGGTTTTCAGTAAGCAAATTTAGTATTTAGATTTCATATTCGAATTCTCCATGGTCGAATTAGTTGGAAAGATCGTGTCGCATGTCAATTTTAGATTCACATGACATTTTTTAGTGGGTGCCATTTCTTAAAATGGCTGCCACGGGTGACCAGTAAACATATCGAATATTTTTATGTCATATTCGAGTTCTCCATGGTCGATTTAGTGGGAAAGATGGTGTCGCATGTCATGGTGCCCTCATCGCTTGGCCGTCATATCAAATATGGTCGCCACTGTTAAAAATGGCCGCCACGGGTAAGCGTTGAGCAAATGGAAAATTCTGATGTTATATTTGAGTTCCCCATGATCGAATTAGTAGGAAGTGGTACGTGGTGCAGTACTACGCCAGCTCTGAAGAGGCGCTGTCGTACCGCTGCATGCGCACCGACTACACGGTCGCCTCTGCGCATCTGCAAGTCAGCATGAACTTCACGTGACATTCTCGAGTTGTTCTCATATGTTGCCTAGTTCCTGGGGAAGTGGTACGTGGTGCAGTACTACGCCAGCTCTGAAGAGGCGCTGTCGTACCGCTGCATGCGCACCGACTACACGGTCGCCTCTGCGCATCTGCAAGTCAGCATAAACTTCACGTGACATTCTCGAGTTGTTCTCATATGTTGCCTAGTTCCTGGGGAAGTGGTACGTGGTGCAGTACTACGCCAGCTCTGAAGAGGCGCTGTCGTACCGCTGCATGCGCACTGACTTCACGGTCGCCTCTGCGCATCTGCAAGTCAGCATGAACTTCACGTGACATTCTCGAGTTGTTCTCATATATTGCCTAGTTCCTGGGGAAGTGGTACGTGGTGCAGTACTACGCCAGCTCTGAAGAGGCGCTGTCGTACCGCTGCATGCGCACCGACTACACGGTCGCCTCTGCGCATCTGCAAGTCAGCATGAACTTCACGTGACATTCTCGAGTTGTTCTCATATGTTGCCTAGTTCCTGGGGAAGTGGTACGTGGTGCAGTACTACGCCAGCTCTGAAGAGGCGCTGTCGTACCGCTGCATGCGCACCGACTACACGGTCGCCTCTGCGCATCTGCAAGTCAGCATGAACTTCACGTGACATTCTCGAGTTGTTCTCATATGTTGCCTAGTTCCTGGGGAAGTGGTACGTGGTGCAGTACTACGCCAGCTCTGAAGAGGCGCTGTCGTACCGCTGCATGCGCACCGACTACACGGTAGCCTCTGCGCATCTGCAAGTCAGCATGAACTTCACGTGACATTCTCGAGTTGTTCTCATATGTTGCCTAGTTCCTGGGGAAGTGGTACGTGGTGCAGTACTACGCCAGCTCTGAAGAGGCGCTGTCGTACCGCTGCATGCGCACTGACTTCACGGTCGCCTCTGCGCATCTGCAAGTCAGCATGAACTTCACGTGACATTCTCGAGTTGTTCTCATATGTTGCCTAGTTCCTGGGGAAGTGGTACGTGGTGCAGTACTACGCCAGCTCTGAAGAGGCGCTGTCGTACCGCTGCATGCGCACCGACTACACGGTCGCCTCTGCGCATCTGCAAGTCAGCATGAACTTCACGTGACATTCTCGAGTTGTTCTCATATGTTGCCTAGTTCCTGGGGAAGTGGTACGTGGTGCAGTACTACGCCAGCTCTGAAGAGGCGCTGTCGTACCGCTGCATGCGCACCGACTACACGGTCGCCTCTGCGCATCTGCAAGTCAGCATGAACTTCACGTGACATTCTCGAGTTGTTCTCATATGTTGCCTTGTTCCTGGGGAAGTGGTACGTGGTGCAGTACTACGCCAGCTCTGAAGAGGCGCTGTCGTACCGCTGCATGCGCACTGACTTCACGGTCGCCTCTGCGCATCTGCAAGTCAGCATGAACTTCACGTGACATTCTCGAGTTGTTCTCATATATTGCCTAGTTCCTGGGGAAGTGGTACGTGGTGCAGTACTACGCCAGCTCTGAAGAGGCGCTGTCGTACCGCTGCATGCGCACCGACTACACGGTCGCCTCTGCGCATCTACAAGTCAGCATGAACTTCACGTGACATTCTCGAGTTGTTCTCATATGTTGCCTAGTTCCTGGGGAAGTGGTACGTGGTGCAGTACTACGCCAGCTCTGAAGAGGCGCTGTCGTACCGCTGCATGCGCACCGACTACACGGTCGCCTCTGCGCATCTGCAAGTCAGCATGAACTTCACGTGACATTCTCGAGTTGTTCTCATATGTTGCCTAGTTCCTGGGGAAGTGGTACGTGGTGCAGTACTACGCCAGCTCTGAAGAGGCGCTGTCGTACCGCTGCATGCGCACCGACTACACGGTCGCCTCTGCGCATCTGCAAGTCAGCATGAACTTCACGTGACATTCTCGAGTTGTTCTCATATGTTGCCTAGTTCCTGGGGAAGTGGTACGTGGTGCAGTACTACGCCAGCTCTGAAGAGGCGCTGTCGTACCGCTGCATGCGCACCGACTACACGGTAGCCTCTGCGCATCTGCAAGTCAGCATGAACTTCACGTGACATTCTCGAGTTGTTCTCATATGTTGCCTAGTTCCTGGGGAAGTGGTACGTGGTGCAGTACTACGCCAGCTCTGAAGAGGCGCTGTCGTACCTCTGCATGCGCACTGACTTCACGGTCGCCTCTGCGCATCTGCAAGTCAGCATGAACTTCACGTGACATTCTCGAGTTGTTCTCATATGTTGCCTAGTTCCTGGGGAAGTGGTACGTGGTGCAGTACTACGCCAGCTCTGAAGAGGCGCTGTCGTACCGCTGCATGCGCACTGACTTCACGGTCGCCTCTGCGCATCTGCAAGTCAGCATGAACTTCACGTGACATTCTCGAGTTGTTCTCATATGTTGCCTAGTTCCTGGGGAAGTGGTACGTGGTGCAGTACTACGCCAGCTCTGAAGAGGCGCTGTCGTACCGCTGCATGCGCACTGACTTCACGGTCGCCTCTGCGCATCTGCAAGTCAGCATGAACTTCACGTGACATTCTCGAGTTGTTCTCATATGTTGCCTAGTTCCTGGGGAAGTGGTACGTGGTGCAGTACTACGCCAGCTCTGAAGAGGCGCTGTCGTACCGCTGCATGCGCACCGACTTCACGGTCGCCTCTGCGCATCTGCAAGTCAGCATGAACTTCACGTACTCCTTCAGCGACGACCCCGACGCCGAGCGGCTCGTCGGCAACATCACGTGGGAGGTGCCGATGCCGTCGCGCCCGGCCCATTGGGTCCACGCCGAGGACACCTGTACGTCATGAGTCACGTAAAATTATGTAACTTTAAAACCGATTCACGCCTATCCGAATCGGTTTCCAGCAGAATCGGGAATAGGGGAGTCTCATGAAATTGTATTGCGTAAAATTTGTTAATATTAAAACAAATAATAATGATAAACACATTTATAACTCGAGAAAAGTAACTTTTTCATTGGAGGAAAGAACGGCATGATGACAAGAATCAGAAGTGTGATGTCATTTCCAAGTCACCAATAAGCAAGTTATGTTGTCACTGTCAATATATGCCTGTTTTTAATTATAATTAATCTATAACATTTTGTAAATTAATTCCTTAAAAACTATTCTACCCATAAAAAAATATATGTAGGTAATACTACGTCTGTGTTCAGCAACATCTCAACTTCAATAAAATAAATATTATTTTAACATGTAAATTTCACGAGACTTGCCTAAGGGAAGTCAAACAGTTTGGTTCAAACATATTTCTGACTGTCTATCGTCATCCCCAGTCGGAAATGCAAATGAAGAGTACAGGGAAATAACGCTCTAAGTCCATTTTAGGTTTATCAGTGATTTTTATGAGCTTTCAGAACATACCCTCGGTTCTTAGAAAATATTGCCACAAAGTCTTAAAAACACAATTGAAATATCGATTTGTAAGGAAAAAAGACATGTTTCAACATAAGACTTCGTTTATCTCAGTTTCATCCGAATGTGACTTTATAGCGTTCTTTTCCTGTACCCTTCAAATGCTGCAAATCTAACATAGTCATAACTACGATCAAATTGACATTTTAAATTGTCATGGGACCAACATTTCATCGTATTTAAACACTTTCAGCCAAATCGGTCAAGAACTTCAAGAGTTATTGACCACTTTAGTTTGAAATACTTGTAAAATGTGTTTTTCGAGAAAGTATTACGCACCGCACCTTGATAACGTGCAAATCATTATGTTTGTCTTTGCAGTTGCAAAGTGTAGAGCAGCAACTCTCACACATCATATTATCACTTTTCAGTTTGAGACAAAATTTCACTTTTTGATGGGCTATATCTAAAAAATGAGTGATTTTAGAGAAACACCTGAAATAGCCATAATTCTGTCAGATGATTTTTTTATTTTATTTATTTATTCATAGCTGGTTACACACAAATTCCAATTTGTAGAAGCATTGTCAGTACAATGAACAATTCTGTCAAGTTTTGTCAAAATCGGTGAGGTCCATGAAAATATTTGTCGATTTAAAAAATAAAGTTATCCCATAGAGGTGTAAGTAAAAAGCTGTTTTTCATAAACTTGCAGTGCTCGGATTTTAGCGGAATTTGGGTATGATAAAGAGTTAATTTTTCTGAAGAGAACTACGAAAAAACCAACTGTTGCAAATTGATTTGGGTTCGAGCTATTTTTGTTATCTTTTGACTAATTAGACTATTTTATTGATTTCAAAAGAAATAACGCAAGGCGAGAACGCAAATAAAATGTGTCAAATTTGATGATGCAAGGATTTAATTTTTATAAGTCAAGACACCATGAAAGCTTTCGGAACCCACACCTGTAGCATTTTAATTAATTTTTCATCACATCAATGTATACAGATTTTATAGCTGGCCCTTCCTCAAATGATGTCACTAAGTAGACAAATGACATTGTAAAGAATCTGGAAAATTAAATGTGAACAAAAGCAAGAGAAATTGATACTTATTTTTCTGTCGTCTTTTATGCGTCAAGGAAAGTAAGAATAAATAACAAATTGGACGGAATTTATCTTCGCAATTTCGCGTTCTACATTTCAAAAAACTTCCGTCCTTTAGTAATAAATTCTTTAAATTTTCATTCGTGTATGTGTTTGTGCTCAATGTTATGTTCACTCATGTGACACAGAAAGAGTGAATCCATGTATTTTACAAATGAAGAGTTTGTGTGTCAAGTGGCCGTGGAATCTCAATGAAAACTCCCGAGTGAAAAGCTTCCGTCAAGCAGCTTTACCCACGAATTCCTCGACTACAAAGAATGCGATCGTAAGAGAGAATCTTGTGCAGGTATCTCGAACATGTTTGGCACTGTGTTCGTCACAATTACATCAATCTAAGATAGAGATGCGCTGGACTCGAAGTCATCATTGGAGGAAATATTTCAGAAATATCGTCATAACTTTTGTACCATTAAATGTACGAAAAATGTAAAAAATAACTAGGAAAACGCTCTGAGTAACGCGTTGATGAGCGAGCACGGATACGCGCAACACCTCGAACCGAAATTCTTTCTATCGAAAATGTCATTAAAAGCCAATCATTCTAGAATTTCGTAACAGACTTGTATAAAAATCTCAAAACATTCCTAAAATATTGGTCCAAATAACCATGCAAAGTTTTAAGTTGATCGATTGAACCTTTATTGAACGGTTCTGTGTTAATTTTCAAAAATCCCAGGATCTCCTTCAAAAAATATAGCTGGGGCCACTCATATGATATAAGTGTGTCTACACAATATCAGATCGACTGTTGAACGGTCATTATCAGTTTCATATGCGTTTGAAAGTTTCTGCTCTAACTACCTTGCCTCGAACTGAACAGTCGAAGTCGCCGTGAATTTGACAGCCAACACGCAAAATGTCCGTAAAATGTCAATAACTTTTTGATTTAAACACAGATTAGTATGAAAGTTGTCAAAAATGCAGATAATGTTGGTCCCAACCATCATGCGAAGTAATAAGTTGATCGTTCAATCGGTTCTAGTTTAAATTTCAAAAAACACAGGAAAGATGGTTTTAAATTTTAACCAATGGGAGGATTTGGCTGAAACTATTTATGATTGCGTACAATGTTGGTTGAAATGACTATGTTAAATTTCAAATTGATTGAATCAACCAATCGAAAGATAATTTTTTTTAAATTTTAACCATTCAGGGGATTTCAAAAAAATTAGGGTCTGCAACGCCCAGAAATGGTCAGTACATGTGTGCAAAATTTCAGCATGATCGAAGAAAAACTGTGACTTGTATATCGTCAGTAACAGAAAAAAAAGACACAAAAAACACACACAAAAAACAGAGGTCCGTGCCAAAAGAGCCAAAAGGAGACGCTCGCTTCGCTCGCTCAATTAGCTCAGCTAATTTTTGAGTCGCATCTTAATACTAGGAAAACGCTCAGTGTAACGCGTTGATGAGCGAGCACGGGTACGTGCAAATTCTCGAACCGGAAATGCGTACACAACGCACAGAAAACATATACATCCATATGGAATTGATTATGATATCAACTTAAAAGTGTATGCTTTTCATCGAAACTTTAAAATAGCATCTAAGCACCTGGTTCATAAAGCAAATCAGAATCAATTTTCAATTGGCACTGGAAAACATTCATTTCGATACTTCATTACTGACAGATATTAAAAATGTAAATAACTTCATACGTTCTTAACTGATTGGGATGAAATTTTGTAAAATAAGAGACAATATTGGTCTTAATGATCATGCAAAATATGAGTTTGATCAGAATTATCGAAGACCGTTTTCATTTTTCAGCCTATCAGGAGATATTTATTTAAATTTTAACCAATGAATCTGAGTAACGCGTTGATGAGCGAGCACGGATACGCGCAACACCTCGAACCGAAATTCTGTCTATCGAAAATGTCATTAAAAGCCAATAATTCTAAAATTTCGCCACAGATTTGTATAGAAATCTCAAAACATTCCTAAAATATTGGTCCAAATAACCATGCAAAGCTTTAAGTTGATCAATTGAACCTTTATGATTGAACTGTTCCGTGTTAATTTTCAAAAATCACAGGATCTCCTTCAAAAAATATACCTGAGACCACTCATATGATATAAGTGTGTCTACACAATATCAGATCGACTGTTGAACGGTCATTATCAGTTTCATTTGCGTTTGAAAGTTTCTGCTCTAACTACCTTGCCTTGAACTGAAGAGTCGAAGTCGCCGTGAATTTGACAGCCAACACGCTAATAGTCCGTAAAATGTCAATAACGTTTGGATTTAAACACAGATTAGTATGAAAATTGTCAAAAATGCAGATAATGTTGGACCCAACCATCATGCGAAGTTATAAGTTGATCGTTCAATCGGTTATAGTTTAAATTTCTAAAAACACAGGAAAGATGGTTTTAAATTTTAACCAATGGGAGGATTTGGCTGAAACTTTGTTTGATTGGGTACAATGTTGGGGGTAATGACTTGTCAAAATTTCAATTTGATCAAAACAACCAATCGAAAGTTAATTTTTTTTAAATTTGAACCAATCAATGGATTTCAAAAAAATTAGGGTCTGCAACAATCAGAAATGTTACGTACATGTGTGCAAAATTTCAGCTCGATCGAAGAAAAACTCTGACCTGTATATCGTCAGTAACAGAAAAAAAAAAAAAAAAAAAAAAAAAAAAACAGAAGTCCGTGCCAAAAGAGCCAAATGGAGACGCTCGCTTCGCTCGCTCAATTAATAGCAACTTACTAGGAAAACGCTCAGTGTAACGCGTTGATGAGCGAGCACGGGTACGTGCAAATTCTCGAACCGGAAATGCGTACATAACGCACAGAAAACATATACATCCATATTGAATTGATTATGATATCAACTTAAAAGTATATGCTTTTCATCGAAACTTTAAAATTGCATCTAAGCACCTGGTTCATAAAGCAAATCAGAATCAATTCAATTGGCACTGGAAAACATTCATTTCGATACTTCATTACTGACAGATATTAAAAATGTAAATACATTCATACGTTCTTAACTGATTGGGATGAAATTTTGTAAAATAAGAGACAATATTGGTCTTAATGATCATGCAAAATATGAGTTTGATCAGAATTATTGTAGACCGTTTTCATTTTTCAGCCTATCAGGAGATATTTATTTAAATTTTAACATTGAATGGATTTCCAAAAAATTAGGGTCAGCAACGCCCAGAGAATGACCGAACACGTGTGCAAAATTTCAGCTCGATCGAAGAAAAACTCTGACCTGTATATCGTCAGTAACAGAAAAACAAAAAAAAAACAAAAAAAACAGAGGCCCGTGCCAAATGAGCCAAAAGGAGACGCTCGCTTCGCTCGCTCAATTAGCTCAGCTAATTTTTGAGTCGCATCTTAATATTAATAGCAACTTTTAAATACAGTATTTGTCCCTAAACTCATGTACAATTTGAAATTTCTCAATTTTGCATATTTTCCATGAGTTTGGGCACACATTTTGTATTTATAAATTAGCGTTTATAGTGCTAAGATCGATTTAAAAACTAGCTATGCTAATTATTTTTCACACATTTCGTAAATCTCCAAAGTTGAACTTTTAGTACTTCCTATTCTTAATAATTTTCTGTCTTTAGTCATCACATCATGATATCATTGTGCTCGGAGTCCAGAGGGAGGGGAGGGGTCTGGACTTCCCAATAGACCGTAAATTAAAAGGAGAACACTCAAAGAAAACGAATAACGTTCTCTCTTCTTCGAGGAAAGTAGCCCATAACTTCTGATATATTTGGTAATTAATAAAAAAAATATCAAAAAAAATATCAAATCGGAATCAAACACAATTTTGTCCTAATATTTACCAAACTTCTCCCGGGGCTGTGCATCTCGGACCCACAAGTATCTCCTGCACTACGCCGAGAAGTCCTCGCTACCTCTCATCGCATGTGTTGCTGCCTCCAGACCCCACATTGAACTGTGAACTGTGTATTGTTCTAGACGAGGGCATCTACAACACCTACGTGCTGGACTCCGACTACACGTCCTGGACGCTTCTCCTGCACTACGCCGAGAAGTCCTCGCTACCTCTCATCGCATGTGTTGCTGCCTCCAGACCCCACATTGAACTGTGAACTGTGTATTGTTCTAGACGAGGGCATCTACAACACCTACGTGCTGGACTCCGACTACACGTCCTGGACGCTTCTCCTGCACTGCGCTAAGTCCTCGCTACCTCTCATCGCATGTGTTGCTGCCTCCAGACCCCACATTGAACTGTGAACTGTGTATTGTTCTAGACGAGGGCATCTACAACACCTACGTGCTGGACTCCGACTACACGTCTTGGACGCTTCTCCTGCACTGCGCTAAGTCCTCGCTACCTCTCATCGCATGTGTTGCTGCCTCCAGACCCCACATTGAACTGTGAACTGTGTATTGTTCTAGACGAGGGCATCTACAACACCTACGTGCTGGACTCCGACTACACGTCCTGGACGCTTCTCCTGCACTGCGCTAAGTCCTCGCTACCTCTCATCGCATGTGTTGCTGCCTCCAGACCCCACATTGAACTGTGAACTGTGTATTGTTCTAGACGAGGGCATCTACAACACCTACGTGCTGGACTCCGACTACACGTCCTGGACGCTTCTCCTGCACTGCGCTAAGTCCTCGCTACCTCTCATCGCATGTGTTGCTGCCTCCAGACCCCACATTGAACTGTGAACTGTGTATTGTTCTAGACGAGGGCATCTACAACACCTACGTGCTGGACTCCGACTACACGTCCTGGACGCTTCTCCTGCACTGCGCTAAGTCCTCGCTACCTCTCATCGCATGTGTTGCTGCCTCCAGACCCCACATTGAACTGTGAACTGTGTATTGTTCTAGACGAGGGCATCTACAACACCTACGTGCTGGACTCCGACTACACCTCCTGGACGCTTCTCCTGCACTGCCCTAAGTCCTCGCTACCTCTCATCGCATGTGTTGCTGCCTCCAGACCCCACATTGAACTGTGAACTGTGTATTGTTCTAGACGAGGGCATCTACAACACCTACGTGCTGGACTCCGACTACACGTCCTGGACGCTTCTCCTGCACTGCCCTAAGTCCTCGCTACCTCTCATCGCATGTGTTGCTGCCTCCAGACCCCACATTGAACTGTGAACTGTGTATTGTTCTAGACGAGGGCATCTACAACACCTACGTGCTGGACTCCGACTACACGTCCTGGACGCTTCTCCTGCACTGCGCTAAGTCCTCGCTACCTCTCATCGCATGTGTTGCTGCCTCCAGACCCCACATTGAACTGTGAACTGTGTATTGTTCTAGACGAGGGCATCTACAACACCTACGTGCTGGACTCCGACTACACGTCCTGGACGCTTCTCCTGCACTGCGCTAAGTCCTCGCTACCTCTCATCGCATGTGTTGCTGCCTCCAGACCCCACATTGAACTGTGAACTGTGTATTGTTCTAGACGAGGGCATCTACAACACCTACGTGCTGGACTCCGACTACACGTCCTGGACGCTTCTCCTGCACTGCGCTAAGTCCTCGCTACCTCTCATCGCATGTGTTGCTGCCTCCAGACCCCACATTGAACTGTGAACTGTGTATTGTTCTAGACGAGGGCATCTACAACACCTACGTGCTGGACTCCGACTACACGTCCTGGACGCTTCTCCTGCACTGCGCTAAGTCCTCGCTACCTCTCATCGCATGTGTTGCTGCCTCCAGACCCCACATTGAACTGTGAACTGTGTATTGTTCTAGACGAGGGCATCTACAACACCTACGTGCTGGACTCCGACTACACGTCCTGGACGCTTCTCCTGCACTGCCCTAAGTCCTCGCTACCTCTCATCGCATGTGTTGCTGCCTCCAGACCCCACATTGAACTGTGAACTGTGTATTGTTCTAGACGAGGGCATCTACAACACCTACGTGCTGGACTCCGACTACACGTCCTGGGCGCTTCTCCTGCACTGCGCTAAGTCCTCGCTACCTCTCATCGCATGTGTTGCTGCCTCCAGACCCCACATTGAACTGTGAACTGTGTATTGTTCTAGACGAGGGCATCTACAACACCTACGTGCTGGACTCCGACTACACGTCCTGGACGCTTCTCCTGCACTGCGCTAAGTCCTCGCTACCTCTCATCGCATGTGTTGCTGCCTCCAGACCCCACATTGAACTGTGAACTGTGTATTGTTCTAGACGAGGGCATCTACAACACCTACGTGCTGGACTCCGACTACACGTCCTGGACGCTTCTCCTGCACTGCCCTAAGTCCTCGCTACCTCTCATCGCATGTGTTGCTGCCTCCAGACCCCACATTGAACTGTGAACTGTGTATTGTTCTAGACGAGGGCATCTACAACACCTACGTGCTGGACTCCGACTACACGTCCTGGACGCTTCTCCTGCACTGCGCTAAGTCCTCGCTACCTCTCATCGCATGTGTTGCTGCCTCCAGACCCCACATTGAACTGTGAACTGTGTATTGTTCTAGACGAGGGCATCTACAACACCTACGTGCTGGACTCCGACTACACGTCCTGGACGCTTCTCCTGCACTGCGCTAAGTCCTCGCTACCTCTCATCGCATGTGTTGCTGCCTCCAGACCCCACATTGAACTGTGAACTGTGTATTGTTCTAGACGAGGGCATCTACAACACCTACGTGCTGGACTCCGACTACACGTCCTGGACGCTTCTCCTGCACTGCGCTAAGTCCTCGCTACCTCTCATCGCATGTGTTGCTGCCTCCAGACCCCACATTGAACTGTGAACTGTGTATTGTTCTAGACGAGGGCATCTACAACACCTACGTGCTGGACTCCGACTACACGTCCTGGACGCTTCTCCTGCACTGCGCTAAGTCCTCGCTACCTCTCATCGCATGTGTTGCTGCCTCCAGACCCCACATTGAACTGTGAACTGTGTATTGTTCTAGACGAGGGCATCTACAACACCTACGTGCTGGACTCCGACTACACGTCCTGGACGCTTCTCCTGCACTGCGCTAAGTCCTCGCTACCTCTCATCGCATGTGTTGTGGCCTCCAGACCCCACATTGAACTGTGAACTGTGTATTGTTCTAGACGAGGGCATCTACAACACCTACGTGCTGGACTCCGACTACACCTCCTGGACGCTTCTCCTGCACTGCGCTAAGTCCTCGCTACCTCTCATCGCATGTGTTGCTGCCTCCAGACCCCACATTGAACTGTGAACTGTGTATTGTTCTAGACGAGGGCATCTACAACACCTACGTGCTGGACTCCGACTACACGTCTTGGACGCTTCTCCTGCACTGCGCTAAGTCCTCGCTACCTCTCATCGCATGTGTTGCTGCCTCCAGACCCCACATTGAACTGTGAACAATGTATTGTTCTAGACGAGGGCATCTACAACACCTACGTGCTGGACTCCGACTACACGTCCTGGACGCTTCTCCTGCACTGCACTAAGTCCTCGCTACCTCTCATCGCATGTGTTGCTGCCTCCAGACCCCACATTGAACTGTGAACTGTGTATTGTTCTAGACGAGGGCATCGACAACACCTACGTGCTGGACTCCGACTACACGTCCTGGACGCTTCTCCTGCACTGCGCTAAGTCCTCGCTACCTCTCATCGCATGTGTTGCTGCCTCCAGACCCCACATTGAACTGTGAACTGTGTATTGTTCTAGACGAGGGCATCGACAACACCTACGTGCTGGACTCCGACTACACGTCCTGGGCGCTTCTCCTGCACTGCGCTAAGTCCTCGCTACCTCTCATCGCATGTGTTGCTGCCTCCAGACCCCACATTGAACTGTGAACTGTGTATTGTTCTAGACGAGGGCATCTACAACACCTACGTGCTGGACTCCGACTACACCTCCTGGACGCTTCTCCTGCACTGCGCTAAGTCCTCGCTACCTCTCATCGCATGTGTTGCTGCCTCCAGACCCCACATTGAACTGTGAACTGTGTATTGTTCTAGACGAGGGCATCTACAACACCTACGTGCTGGACTCCGACTACACGTCCTGGACGCTTCTCCTGCACTGCGCTAAGTCCTCGCTACCTCTCATCGCATGTGTTGCTGCCTCCAGACCCCACATTGAACTGTGAACTGTGTATTGTTCTAGACGAGGGCATCTACAACACCTACGTGCTGGACTCCGACTACACGTCCTGGACGCTTCTCCTGCACTGCCCTAAGTCCTCGCTACCTCTCATCGCATGTGTTGCTGCCTCCAGACCCCACATTGAACTGTGAACTGTGTATTGTTCTAGACGAGGGCATCTACAACACCTACGTGCTGGACTCCGACTACACGTCCTGGACGCTTCTCCTGCACTGCGCTAAGTCCTCGCTACCTCTCATCGCATGTGTTGCTGCCTCCAGACCCCACATTGAACTGTGAACTGTGTATTGTTCTAGACGAGGGCATCTACAACACCTACGTGCTGGACTCCGACTACACGTCCTGGACGCTTCTCCTGCACTGCCCTAAGTCCTCGCTACCTCTCATCGCATGTGTTGCTGCCTCCAGACCCCACATTGAACTGTGAACTGTGTATTGTTCTAGACGAGGGCATCTACAACACCTACGTGCTGGACTCCGACTACACGTCCTGGACGCTTCTCCTGCACTGCGCTAAGTCCTCGCTACCTCTCATCGCATGTGCTGCTGCCTCCAGACCCCACATTGAACTGTGAACTGTGTATTGTTCTAGACGAGGGCATCTACAACACCTACGTGCTGGACTCCGACTACACGTCCTGGGCGCTTCTCCTGCACTGCGCTAAGTCCTCGCTACCTCTCATCGCATGTGTTGCTGCCTCCAGACCCCACATTGAACTGTGAACTGTGTATTGTTCTAGACGAGGGCATCTACAACACCTACGTGCTGGACTCCGACTACACGTCCTGGACGCTTCTCCTGCACTGCGCTAAGTCCTCGCTACCTCTCATCGCATGTGTTGCTGCCTCCAGACCCCACATTGAACTGTGAACTGTGTATTGTTCTAGACGAGGGCATCTACAACACCTACGTGCTGGACTCCGACTACACGTCCTGGACGCTTCTCCTGCACTGCGCTAAGTCCTCGCTACCTCTCATCGCATGTGTTGCTGCCTCCAGACCCCACATTGAACTGTGAACTGTGTATTGTTCTAGACGAGGGCATCTACAACACCTACGTGCTGGACTCCGACTACACGTCCTGGACGCTTCTCCTGCACTGCCCTAAGTCCTCGCTACCTCTCATCGCATGTGTTGCTGCCTCCAGACCCCACATTGAACTGTGAACTGTGTATTGTTCTAGACGAGGGCATCTACAACACCTACGTGCTGGACTCCGACTACACGTCCTGGACGCTTCTCCTGCACTGCGCTAAGTCCTCGCTACCTCTCATCGCATGTGCTGCTGCCTCCAGACCCCACATTGAACTGTGAACTGTGTATTGTTCTAGACGAGGGCATCTACAACACCTACGTGCTGGACTCCGACTACACGTCCTGGACGCTTCTCCTGCACTGCGCTAAGTCCTCGCTACCTCTCATCGCATGTGCTGCTGCCTCCAGACCCCACATTGAACTGTGAACTGTGTATTGTTCTAGACGAGGGCATCTACAACACCTACGTGCTGGACTCCGACTACACGTCCTGGGCGCTTCTCCTGCACTGCGCTAAGTCCTCGCTACCTCTCATCGCATGTGTTGCTGCCTCCAGACCCCACATTGAACTGTGAACTGTGTATTGTTCTAGACGAGGGCATCTACAACACCTACGTGCTGGACTCCGACTACACGTCCTGGACGCTTCTCCTGCACTGCGCTAAGTCCTCGCTACCTCTCATCGCATGTGTTGCTGCCTCCAGACCCCACATTGAACTGTGAACTGTGTATTGTTCTAGACGAGGGCATCTACAACACCTACGTGCTGGACTCCGACTACACGTCCTGGACGCTTCTCCTGCACTGCGCTAAGTCCTCGCTACCTCTCATCGCATGTGTTGCTGCCTCCAGACCCCACATTGAACTGTGAACTGTGTATTGTTCTAGACGAGGGCATCTACAACACCTACGTGCTGGACTCCGACTACACGTCCTGGGCGCTTCTCCTGCACTGCGCTAAGTCCTCGCTACCTCTCATCGCATGTGTTGCTGCCTCCAGACCCCACATTGAACTGTGAACTGTGTATTGTTCTAGACGAGGGCATCTACAACACCTACGTGCTGGACTCCGACTACACGTCCTGGACGCTTCTCCTGCACTGCGCTAAGTCCTCGCTACCTCTCATCGCATGTGTTGCTGCCTCCAGACCCCACATTGAACTGTGAACTGTGTATTGTTCTAGACGAGGGCATCTACAACACCTACGTGCTGGACTCCGACTACACGTCTTGGACGCTTCTCCTGCACTGCGCTAAGTCCTCGCTACCTCTCATCGCATGTGTTGCTGCCTCCAGACCCCACATTGAACTGTGAACTGTGTATTGTTCTAGACGAGGGCATCTACAACACCTACGTGCTGGACTCCGACTACACGTCCTGGACGCTTCTCCTGCACTGCGCTAAGTCCTCGCTACCTCTCATCGCATGTGTTGCTGCCTCCAGACCCCACATTGAACTGTGAACTGTGTATTGTTCTAGACGAGGGCATCTACAACACCTACGTGCTGGACTCCGACTACACGTCCTGGACGCTTCTCCTGCACTGCGCTAAGTCCTCGCTACCTCTCATCGCATGTGTTGCTGCCTCCAGACCCCACATTGAACTGTGAACTGTGTATTGTTCTAGACGAGGGCATCTACAACACCTACGTGCTGGACTCCGACTACACGTCCTGGACGCTTCTCCTGCACTGCGCTAAGTCCTCGCTACCTCTCATCGCATGTGTTGCTGCGCCAGACTCCACATTGAACTGTGAACTGTGTATTGTTCTAGACGAGGGCATCTACAACACCTACGTGCTGGACTCCGACTACACGTCCTGGACGCTTCTCCTGCACTGCGCTAAGTCCTCGCTACCTCTCATCGCATGTGTTGCTGCCTCCAGACCCCACATTGAACTGTGAACTGTGTATTGTTCTAGACGAGGGCATCTACAACACCTACGTGCTGGACTCCGACTACACGTCCTGGACGCTTCTCCTGCACTGCACTAAGTCCTCGCTACCTCTCATCGCATGTGTTGCTGCCTCCAGACCCCACATTGAACTGTGAACTGTGTATTGTTCTAGACGAGGGCATCTACAACACCTACGTGCTGGACTCCGACTACACCTCCTGGACGCTTCTCCTGCACTGCGCTAAGTCCTCGCTACCTCTCATCGCATGTGTTGCTGCCTCCAGACCCCACATTGAACTGTGAACTGTGTATTGTTCTAGACGAGGGCATCTACAACACCTACGTGCTGGACTCCGACTACACGTCCTGGACGCTTCTCCTGCACTGCGCTAAGTCCTCGCTACCTCTCATCACATGTGTTGCTGCCTCCAGACCCCACATTGAACTGTGAACTGTGTATTGTTCTAGACGAGGGCATCTACAACACCTACGTGCTGGACTCCGACTACACGTCCTGGACGCTTCTCCTGCACTGCCCTAAGTCCTCGCTACCTCTCATCGCATGTGTTGCTGCCTCCAGACCCCACATTGAACTGTGAACTGTGTATTGTTCTAGACGAGGGCATCTACAACACCTACGTGCTGGACTCCGACTACACGTCCTGGACGCTTCTCCTGCACTGCGCTAAGTCCTCGCTACCTCTCATCGCATGTGTTGCTGCCTCCAGACCCCACATTGAACTGTGAACTGTGTATTGTTCTAGACGAGGGCATCTACAACACCTACGTGCTGGACTCCGACTACACGTCCTGGACGCTTCTCCTGCACTGCGCTAAGTCCTCGCTACCTCTCATCGCATGTGTTGCTGCCTCCAGACCCCACATTGAACTGTGAACTGTGTATTGTTCTAGACGAGGGCATCTACAACACCTACGTGCTGGACTCCGACTACACGTCCTGGACGCTTCTCCTGCACTGCGCTAAGTCCTCGCTACCTCTCATCGCATGTGTTGCTGCCTCCAGACCCCACATTGAACTGTGAACTGTGTATTGTTCTAGACGAGGGCATCTACAACACCTACGTGCTGGACTCCGACTACACGTCCTGGACGCTTCTCCTGCACTGCGCTAAGTCCTCGCTACCTCTCATCGCATGTGTTGCTGCCTCCAGACCCCACATTGAACTGTGAACTGTGTATTGTTCTAGACGAGGGCATCTACAACACCTACGTGCTGGACTCCGACTACACGTCCTGGACGCTTCTCCTGCACTGCGCTAAGTCCTCGCTACCTCTCATCGCATGTGTTGCTGCCTCCAGACCCCACATTGAACTGTGAACTGTGTATTGTTCTAGACGAGGGCATCTACAACACCTACGTGCTGGACTCCGACTACACGTCCTGGACGCTTCTCCTGCACTGCACTAAGTCCTCGCTACCTCTCATCGCATGTGTTGCTGCCTCCAGACCCCACATTGAACTGTGAACAATGTATTGTTCTAGACGAGGGCATCTACAACACCTACGTGCTGGACTCCGACTACACGTCCTGGACGCTTCTCCTGCACTGCACTAAGTCCTCGCTACCTCTCATCGCATGTGTTGCTGCCTCCAGACCCCACATTGAACTGTGAACTGTGTATTGTTCTAGACGAGGGCATCTACAACACCTACGTGCTGGACTCCGACTACACGTCCTGGACGCTTCTCCTGCACTGCGCTAAGTCCTCGCTACCTCTCATCGCATGTGTTGCTGCCTCCAGACCCCACATTGAACTGTGAACTGTGTATTGTTCTAGACGAGGGCATCTACAACACCTATGTGCTGGACTCCGACTACACGTCCTGGACGCTTCTCCTGCACTGCACTAAGTCCTCGCTACCTCTCATCGCATGTGTTGCTGCCTCCAGACCCCACATTGAACTGTGAACAATGTATTGTTCTAGACGAGGGCATCTACAACACCTACGTGCTGGACTCCGACTACACGTCCTGGACGCTTCTCCTGCACTGCGCTAAGTCCTCGCTACCTCTCATCGCATGTGTTGCTGCCTCCAGACCCCACATTGAACTGTGAACTGTGTATTGTTCTAGACGAGGGCATCTACAACACCTACGTGCTGGACTCCGACTACACGTCTTGGACGCTTCTCCTGCACTGCCCTAAGTCCTCGCTACCTCTCATCGCATGTGTTGCTGCCTCCAGACCCCACATTGAACTGTGAACTGTGTATTGTTCTAGACGAGGGCATCTACAACACCTACGTGCTGGACTCCGACTACACCTCCTGGACGCTTCTCCTGCACTGCGCTAAGTCCTCGCTACCTCTCATCGCATGTGTTGCTGCCTCCAGACCCCACATTGAACTGTGAACTGTGTATTGTTCTAGACGAGGGCATCGACAACACCTACGTGCTGGACTCCGACTACACGTCCTGGACGCTTCTCCTGCACTGCGCTAAGTCCTCGCTACCTCTCATCGCATGTGTTGCTGCCTCCAGACCCCACATTGAACTGTGAACTGTGTATTGTTCTAGACGAGGGCATCTACAACACCTTCGTGCTGGACTCCGACTACACGTCCTGGACGCTTCTCCTGCACTGCCCTAAGTCCTCGCTACCTCTCATCGCATGTGTTGCTGCCTCCAGACCCCACATTGAACTGTGAACTGTGTATTGTTCTAGACGAGGGCATCTACAACACCTACGTGCTGGACTCCGACTACACGTCCTGGACGCTTCTCCTGCACTGCCCTAAGTCCTCGCTACCTCTCATCGCATGTGTTGCTGCCTCCAGACCCCACATTGAACTGTGAACTGTGTATTGTTCTAGACGAGGGCATCTACAACACCTACGTGCTGGACTCCGACTACACGTCCTGGACGCTTCTCCTGCACTGCCCTAAGTCCTCGCTACCTCTCATCGCATGTGTTGCTGCCTCCAGACCCCACATTGAACTGTGAACTGTGTATTGTTCTAGACGAGGGCATCTACAACACCTACGTGCTGGACTCCGATTACACGTCCTGGACGCTTCTCCTGCACTGCCCTAAGTCCTCGCTACCTCTCATCGCATGTGTTGCTGCCTCCAGACCCCACATTGAACTGTGAACTGTGTATTGTTCTAGACGAGGGCATCTACAACACCTACGTGCTGGACTCCGACTACACGTCCTGGACGCTTCTCCTGCACTACGCCGAGAAGTCCTCGCTACCTCTCATCGCATGTGTTGCTGCCTCCAGACCCCACATTGAACTGTGAACTGTGTATTGTTCTAGACGAGGGCATCTACAACACCTACGTGCTGGACTCCGACTACACCTCCTGGACGCTTCTCCTGCACTGCGCTAAGTCCTCGCTACCTCTCATCGCATGTGTTGCTGCCTCCAGACCCCACATTGAACTGTGAACTGTGTATTGTTCTAGACGAGGGCATCTACAACACCTACGTGCTGGACTCCGACTACACCTCCTGGACGCTTCTCCTGCACTGCGCTAAGTCCTCGCTACCTCTCATCGCATGTGTTGCTGCCTCCAGACCCCACATTGAACTGTGAACTGTGTATTGTTCTAGACGAGGGCATCTACAACACCTACGTGCTGGACTCCGACTACACGTCTTGGACGCTTCTCCTGCACTGCGCTAAGTCCTCGCTACCTCTCATCGCATGTGTTGCTGCCTCCAGACCCCACATTGAACTGTGAACTGTGTATTGTTCTAGACGAGGGCATCTACAACACCTACGTGCTGGACTCCGACTACACGTCCTGGACGCTTCTCCTGCACTGCGCTAAGTCCTCGCTACCTCTCATCGCATGTGTTGCTGCCTCCAGACCCCACATTGAACTGTGAACTGTGTATTGTTCTAGACGAGGGCATCTACAACACCTACGTGCTGGACTCCGACTACACGTCCTGGACGCTTCTCCTGCACTGCGCTAAGTCCTCGCTACCTCTCATCGCATGTGTTGCTGCCTCCAGACCCCACATTGGACTGTGAACTGTGTATTGTTCTAGACGAGGGCATCGACAACACCTACGTGCTGGACTCCGACTACACGTCCTGGACGCTTCTCCTGCACTGCGCTAAGTCCTCGCTACCTCTCATCGCATGTGTTGCTGCCTCCAGACCCCACATTGAACTGTGAACTGTGTATTGTTCTAGACGAGGGCATCTACAACACCTATGTGCTGGACTCCGACTACACGTCCTGGACGCTTCTCCTGCACTGCGCTAAGTCCTCGCTACCTCTCATCGCATGTGTTGCTGCCTCCAGACCCCACATTGAACTGTGAACTGTGTATTGTTCTAGACGAGGGCATCTACAACACCTACGTGCTGGACTCCGACTACACGTCCTGGACGCTTCTCCTGCACTGCGCTAAGTCCTCGCTACCTCTCATCGCATGTGTTGCTGCCTCCAGACCCCACATTGAACTGTGAACTGTGTATTGTTCTAGACGAGGGCATCTACAACACCTACGTGCTGGACTCCGACTACACGTCCTGGACGCTTCTCCTGCACTGCGCTAAGTCCTCGCTACCTCTCATCGCATGTGTTGCTGCCTCCAGACCCCACATTGAACTGTGAACTGTGTATTGTTCTAGACGAGGGCATCTACAACACCTACGTGCTGGACTCCGACTACACGTCTTGGACGCTTCTCCTGCACTGCGCTAAGTCCTCGCTACCTCTCATCGCATGTGTTGCTGCCTCCAGACCCCACATTGAACTGTGAACTGTGTATTGTTCTAGACGAGGGCATCTACAACACCTACGTGCTGGACTCCGACTACACGTCCTGGACGCTTCTCCTGCACTGCGCTAAGTCCTCGCTACCTCTCATCGCATGTGTTGCTGCCTCCAGACCCCACATTGAACTGTGAACTGTGTATTGTTCTAGACGAGGGCATCTACAACACCTACGTGCTGGACTCCGACTACACGTCCTGGACGCTTCTCCTGCACTGCGCTAAGTCCTCGCTACCTCTCATCGCATGTGTTGCTGCCTCCAGACCCCACATTGAACTGTGAACTGTGTATTGTTCTAGACGAGGGCATCTACAACACCTACGTGCTGGACTCCGACTACACGTCCTGGACGCTTCTCCTGCATTGCGCTAAGTCCTCGCTACCTCTCATCGCATGTGTTGCTGCCTCCAGACCCCACATTGAACTGTGAACTGTGTATTGTTCTAGACGAGGGCATCTACAACACCTACGTGCTGGACTCCGACTACACGTCCTGGACGCTTCTCCTGCACTGCGCTAAGTCCTCGCTACCTCTCATCGCATGTGTTGCTGCCTCCAGACCCCACATTGAACTGTGAACTGTGTATTGTTCTAGACGAGGGCATCTACAACACCTACGTGCTGGACTCCGACTACACGTCCTGGACGCTTCTCCTGCACTGCGCTAAGTCCTCGCTACCTCTCATCGCATGTGTTGCTGCCTCCAGACCCCACATTGAACTGTGAACTGTGTATTGTTCTAGACGAGGGCATCTACAACACCTACGTGCTGGACTCCGACTACACGTCCTGGACGCTTCTCCTGCACTGCGCTAAGTCCTCGCTACCTCTCATCGCATGTGTTGCTGCATCCAGACCCCACATTGAACTGTGAACTGTGTATTGTTCTAGACGAGGGCATCTACAACACCTACGTGCTGGACTCCGACTACACGTCCTGGACGCTTCTCCTGCACTGCGCTAAGTCCTCGCTACCTCTCATCGCATGTGTTGCTGCCTCCAGACCCCACATTGAACTGTGAACTGTGTATTGTTCTAGACGAGGGCATCTACAACACCTACGTGCTGGACTCCGACTACACGTCCTGGGCGCTTCTCCTGCACTGCCCTAAGTCCTCGCTACCTCTCATCGCATGTGTTGCTGCCTCCAGACCCCACATTGAACTGTGAACTGTGTATTGTTCTAGACGAGGGCATCTACAACACCTACGTGCTGGACTCCGACTACACGTCCTGGACGCTTCTCCTGCACTGCGCTAAGTCCTCGCTACCTCTCATCGCATGTGTTGCTGCCTCCAGACCCCACATTGAACTGTGAACTGTGTATTGTTCTAGACGAGGGCATCTACAACACCTACGTGCTGGACTCCGACTACACGTCCTGGACGCTTCTCCTGCACTGCGCTAAGTCCTCGCTACCTCTCATCACATGTGTTGCTGCCTCCAGACCCCACATTGAACTGTGAACTGTGTATTGTTCTAGACGAGGGCATCTACAACACCTACGTGCTGGACTCCGACTACACGTCCTGGGCGCTTCTCCTGCACTGCCCTAAGTCCTCGCTACCTCTCATCGCATGTGTTGCTGCCTCCAGACCCCACATTGAACTGTGAACTGTGTATTGTTCTAGACGAGGGCATCTACAACACCTACGTGCTGGACTCCGACTACACGTCCTGGACGCTTCTCCTGCACTGCGCTAAGTCCTCGCTACCTCTCATCACATGTGTTGCTGCCTCCAGACCCCACATTGAACTGTGAACTGTGTATTGTTCTAGACGAGGGCATCTACAACACCTACGTGCTGGACTCCGACTACACGTCCTGGACGCTTCTCCTGCACTGCGCTAAGTCCTCGCTACCTCTCATCGCATGTGTTGCTGCCTCCAGACCCCACATTGAACTGTGAACTGTGTATTGTTCTAGACGAGGGCATCTACAACACCTACGTGCTGGACTCCGACTACACGTCCTGGGCGCTTCTCCTGCACTGCCCTAAGTCCTCGCTACCTCTCATCGCATGTGTTGCTGCCTCCAGACCCCACATTGAACTGTGAACTGTGTATTGTTCTAGACGAGGGCATCTACAACACCTACGTGCTGGACTCCGACTACACGTCCTGGACGCTTCTCCTGCACTGCACTAAGTCCTCGCTACCTCTCATCGCATGTGTTGCTGCCTCCAGACCCCACATTGAACTGTGAACTGTGTATTGTTCTAGACGAGGGCATCTACAACACCTACGTGCTGGACTCCGACTACACGTCCTGGACGCTTCTCCTGCACTGCACTAAGTCCTCGCTACCTCTCATCGCATGTGTTGCTGCCTCCAGACCCCACATTGAACTGTGAACTGTGTATTGTTCTAGACGAGGGCATCTACAACACCTACGTGCTGGACTCCGACTACACGTCCTGGGCGCTTCTCCTGCACTGCGCTAAGTCCTCGCTACCTCTCATCGCATGTGTTGCTGCCTCCAGACCCCACATTGAACTGTGAACTGTGTATTGTTCTAGACGAGGGCATCTACAACACCTACGTGCTGGACTCCGACTACACGTCTTGGACGCTTCTCCTGCACTGCACTAAGTCCTCGCTACCTCTCATCGCATGTGTTGCTGCCTCCAGACCCCACATTGAACTGTGAACTGTGTATTGTTCTAGACGAGGGCATCTACAACACCTACGTGCTGGACTCCGACTACACGTCCTGGACGCTTCTCCTGCACTGCGCTAAGTCCTCGCTACCTCTCATCGCATGTGTTGCTGCCTCCAGACCCCACATTGAACTGTGAACTGTGTATTGTTCTAGACGAGGGCATCGACAACACCTACGTGCTGGACTCCGACTACACGTCCTGGACGCTTCTCCTGCACTGCGCTAAGTCCTCGCTACCTCTCATCGCATGTGTTGCTGCCTCCAGACCCCACATTGAACTGTGAACTGTGTATTGTTCTAGACGAGGGCATCTACAACACCTACGTGCTGGACTCCGACTACACGTCCTGGACGCTTCTCCTGCACTGCGCTAAGTCCTCGCTACCTCTCATCGCATGTGTTGCTGCCTCCAGACCCCACATTGAACTGTGAACTGTGTATTGTTCTAGACGAGGGCATCTACAACACCTACGTGCTGGACTCCGACTACACGTCTTGGACGCTTCTCCTGCACTGCGCTAAGTCCTCGCTACCTCTCATCGCATGTGTTGCTGCCTCCAGACCCCACATTGAACTGTGAACTGTGTATTGTTCTAGACGAGGGCATCTACAACACCTACGTGCTGGACTCCGACTACACGTCCTGGACGCTTCTCCTGCACTGCGCTAAGTCCTCGCTACCTCTCATCGCATGTGTTGCTGCCTCCAGACCCCACATTGAACTGTGAACTGTGTATTGTTCTAGACGAGGGCATCTACAACACCTACGTGCTGGACTCCGACTACACGTCTTGGACGCTTCTCCTGCACTGCGCTAAGTCCTCGCTACCTCTCATCGCATGTGTTGCTGCCTCCAGACCCCACATTGAACTGTGAACTGTGTATTGTTCTAGACGAGGGCATCTACAACACCTACGTGCTGGACTCCGACTACACGTCCTGGACGCTTCTCCTGCACTACGCCGAGAAGTCCTCGCTACCTCTCATCGCATGTGTTGCTGCCTCCAGACCCCACATTGAACTGTGAACTGTGTATTGTTCTAGACGAGGGCATCGACAACACCTACGTGCTGGACTCCGACTACACGTCCTGGACGCTTCTCCTGCACTGCGCTAAGTCCTCGCTACCTCTCATCGCATGTGTTGCTGCCTCCAGACCCCACATTGAACTGTGAACTGTGTATTGTTCTAGACGAGGGCATCTACAACACCTACGTGCTGGACTCCGACTACACGTCCTGGACGCTTCTCCTGCACTGCGCTAAGTCCTCGCTACCTCTCATCGCATGTGTTGCTGCCTCCAGACCCCACATTGAACTGTGAACTGTGTATTGTTCTAGACGAGGGCATCTACAACACCTACGTGCTGGACTCCGACTACACGTCCTGGACGCTTCTCCTGCACTGCGCTAAGTCCTCGCTACCTCTCATCGCATGTGTTGCTGCCTACAGACCCCACATTGAACTGTGAACTGTGTATTGTTCTAGACGAGGGCATCTACAACACCTATGTGCTGGACTCCGACTACACGTCCTGGACGCTTCTCCTGCACTGCGCTAAGTCCTCGCTACCTCTCATCGCATGTGTTGCTGCCTCCAGACCCCACATTGAACTGTGAACTGTGTATTGTTCTAGACGAGGGCATCTACAACACCTACGTGCTGGACTCCGACTACACGTCCTGGACGCTTCTCCTGCACTGCGCTAAGTCCTCGCTACCTCTCATCGCATGTGTTGCTGCCTCCAGACCCCACATTGAACTGTGAACTGTGTATTGTTCTAGACGAGGGCATCTACAACACCTATGTGCTGGACTCCGACTACACGTCCTGGACGCTTCTCCTGCACTGCCCTAAGTCCTCGCTACCTCTCATCGCATGTGTTGCTGCCTCCAGACCCCACATTGAACTGTGAACTGTGTATTGTTCTAGACGAGGGCATCTACAACACCTATGTGCTGGACTCCGACTACACGTCCTGGACGCTTCTCCTGCACTGCGCTAAGTCCTCGCTACCTCTCATCGCATGTGTTGCTGCCTCCAGACCCCACATTGAACTGTGAACTGTGTATTGTTCTAGACGAGGGCATCTACAACACCTACGTGCTGGACTCCGACTACACGTCCTGGACGCTTCTCCTGCACTGCCCTAAGTCCTCGCTACCTCTCATCGCATGTGTTGCTGCCTCCAGACCCCACATTGAACTGTGAACTGTGTATTGTTCTAGACGAGGGCATCTACAACACCTACGTGCTGGACTCCGACTACACGTCCTGGACGCTTCTCCTGCACTGCGCTAAGTCCTCGCTACCTCTCATCGCATGTGTTGCTGCCTCCAGACCCCACATTGAACTGTGAACTGTGTATTGTTCTAGACGAGGGCATCTACAACACCTACGTGCTGGACTCCGACTACACGTCTTGGACGCTTCTCCTGCACTGCGCTAAGTCCTCGCTACCTCTCATCGCATGTGTTGCTGCCTCCAGACCCCACATTGAACTGTGAACTGTGTATTGTTCTAGACGAGGGCATCTACAACACCTACGTGCTGGACTCCGACTACACGTCTTGGACGCTTCTCCTGCACTGCGCTAAGTCCTCGCTACCTCTCATCGCATGTGTTGCTGCATCCAGACCCCACATTGAACTGTGAACTGTGTATTGTTCTAGACGAGGGCATCTACAACACCTACGTGCTGGACTCCGACTACACGTCTTGGACGCTTCTCCTGCACTGCGCTAAGTCCTCGCTACCTCTCATCGCATGTGTTGCTGCCTCCAGACCCCACATTGAACTGTGAACTGTGTATTGTTCTAGACGAGGGCATCTACAACACCTACGTGCTGGACTCCGACTACACCTCCTGGACGCTTCTCCTGCACTGCGCTAAGTCCTCGCTACCTCTCATCGCATGTGTTGCTGCCTCCAGACCCCACATTGAACTGTGAACTGTGTATTGTTCTAGACGAGGGCATCTACAACACCTACGTGCTGGACTCCGACTACACGTCCTGGACGCTTCTCCTGCACTGCGCTAAGTCCTCGCTACCTCTCATCGCATGTGTTGCTGCCTCCAGACCCCACATTGAACTGTGAACTGTGTATTGTTCTAGACGAGGGCATCTACAACACCTACGTGCTGGACTCCGACTACACGTCCTGGACGCTTCTCCTGCACTGCGCTAAGTCCTCGCTACCTCTCATCGCATGTGTTGCTGCCTCCAGACCCCACATTGAACTGTGAACTGTGTATTGTTCTAGACGAGGGCATCTACAACACCTATGTGCTGGACTCCGACTACACGTCCTGGGCGCTTCTCCTGCACAGCGCTAAGTCCTCGCTACCTCTCATCGCATGTGTTGCTGCCTCCAGACCCCACATTGAACTGTGAACTGTGTATTGTTCTAGACGAGGGCATCTACAACACCTACGTGCTGGACTCCGACTACACGTCTTGGACGCTTCTCCTGCACTGCGCTAAGTCCTCGCTACCTCTCATCGCATGTGTTGCTGCCTCCAGACCCCACATTGAACTGTGAACTGTGTATTGTTCTAGACGAGGGCATCTACAACACCTACGTGCTGGACTCCGACTACACGTCCTGGACGCTTCTCCTGCACTGCACTAAGTCCTCGCTACCTCTCATCGCATGTGTTGCTGCCTCCAGACCCCACATTGAACTGTGAACTGTGTATTGTTCTAGACGAGGGCATCTACAACACCTACGTGCTGGACTCCGACTACACGTCCTGGACGCTTCTCCTGCACTGCGCTAAGTCCTCGCTACCTCTCATCGCATGTGTTGCTGCCTCCAGACCCCACATTGAACTGTGAACTGTGTATTGTTCTAGACGAGGGCATCTACAACACCTACGTGCTGGACTCCGACTACACGTCCTGGACGCTTCTCCTGCACTGCACTAAGTCCTCGCTACCTCTCATCGCATGTGTTGCTGCCTCCAGACCCCACATTGAACTGTGAACTGTGTATTGTTCTAGACGAGGGCATCTACAACACCTACGTGCTGGACTCCGACTACACGTCCTGGACGCTTCTCCTGCACTGCGCTAAGTCCTCGCTACCTCTCATCGCATGTGTTGCTGCCTCCAGACCCCACATTGAACTGTGAACTGTGTATTGTTCTAGACGAGGGCATCTACAACACCTACGTGCTGGACTCCGACTACACGTCCTGGACGCTTCTCCTGCACTGCGCTAAGTCCTCGCTACCTCTCATCGCATGTGTTGCTGCCTCCAGACCCCACATTGAACTGTGAACTGTGTATTGTTCTAGACGAGGGCATCTACAACACCTACGTGCTGGACTCCGACTACACGTCCTGGACGCTTCTCCTGCACTGCGCTAAGTCCTCGCTACCTCTCATCGCATGTGTTGCTGCCTCCAGACCCCACATTGAACTGTGAACTGTGTATTGTTCTAGACGAGGGCATCGACAACACCTACGTGCTGGACTCCGACTACACGTCCTGGACGCTTCTCCTGCACTGCCCTAAGTCCTCGCTACCTCTCATCGCATGTGTTGCTGCCTCCAGACCCCACATTGAACTGTGAACTGTGTATTGTTCTAGACGAGGGCATCTACAACACCTACGTGCTGGACTCCGACTACACGTCCTGGACGCTTCTCCTGCACTGCGCTAAGTCCTCGCTACCTCTCATCGCATGTGTTGCTGCCTCCAGACCCCACATTGAACTGTGAACTGTGTATTGTTCTAGACGAGGGCATCGACAACACCTACGTGCTGGACTCCGACTACACGTCCTGGACGCTTCTCCTGCACTGCGCTAAGTCCTCGCTACCTCTCATCGCATGTGTTGCTGCCTCCAGACCCCACATTGAACTGTGAACTGTGTATTGTTCTAGACGAGGGCATCTACAACACCTACGTGCTGGACTCCGACTACACGTCCTGGACGCTTCTCCTGCACTGCGCTAAGTCCTCGCTACCTCTCATCGCATGTGTTGCTGCCTCCAGACCCCACATTGAACTGTGAACTGTGTATTGTTCTAGACGAGGGCATCGACAACACCTACGTGCTGGACTCCGACTACACGTCCTGGACGCTTCTCCTGCACTGCCCTAAGTCCTCGCTACCTCTCATCGCATGTGTTGCTGCCTCCAGACCCCACATTGAACTGTGAACTGTGTATTGTTCTAGACGAGGGCATCTACAACACCTACGTGCTGGACTCCGACTACACGTCCTGGACGCTTCTCCTGCACTGCGCTAAGTCCTCGCTACCTCTCATCGCATGTGTTGCTGCCTCCAGACCCCACATTGAACTGTGAACTGTGTATTGTTCTAGACGAGGGCATCTACAACACCTACGTGCTGGACTCCGACTACACGTCCTGGACGCTTCTCCTGCACTGCGCTAAGTCCTCGCTACCTCTCATCGCATGTGTTGCTGCCTCCAGACCCCACATTGAACTGTGAACTGTGTATTGTTCTAGACGAGGGCATCTACAACACCTACGTGCTGGACTCCGACTACACGTCCTGGACGCTTCTCCTGCACTGCGCTAAGTCCTCGCTACCTCTCATCGCATGTGTTGCTGCCTCCAGACCCCACATTGAACTGTGAACTGTGTATTGTTCTAGACGAGGGCATCTACAACACCTACGTGCTGGACTCCGACTACACGTCCTGGACGCTTCTCCTGCACTGCGCTAAGTCCTCGCTACCTCTCATCGCATGTGTTGCTGCCTCCAGACCCCACATTGAACTGTGAACTGTGTATTGTTCTAGACGAGGGCATCTACAACACCTACGTGCTGGACTCCGACTACACGTCCTGGACGCTTCTCCTGCACTGCGCTAAGTCCTCGCTACCTCTCATCGCATGTGTTGCTGCCTCCAGACCCCACATTGAACTGTGAACTGTGTATTGTTCTAGACGAGGGCATCTACAACACCTACGTGCTGGACTCCGACTACACGTCCTGGACGCTTCTCCTGCACTGCGCTAAGTCCTCGCTACCTCTCATCGCATGTGTTGCTGCCTCCAGACCCCACATTGAACTGTGAACTGTGTATTGTTCTAGACGAGGGCATCTACAACACCTACGTGCTGGACTCCGACTACACGTCCTGGACGCTTCTCCTGCACTGCGCTAAGTCCTCGCTACCTCTCATCGCATGTGTTGCTGCCTCCAGACCCCACATTGAACTGTGAACTGTGTATTGTTCTAGACGAGGGCATCTACAACACCTACGTGCTGGACTCCGACTACACCTCCTGGACGCTTCTCCTGCACTACACTAAGTCCTCGCTACCTCTCATCGCATGTGTTGCTGCCTCCAGACCCCACATTGAACTGTGAACTGTGTATTGTTCTAGACGAGGGCATCTACAACACCTACGTGCTGGACTCCGACTACACGTCCTGGACGCTTCTCCTGCACAGCGCTAAGTCCTCGCTACCTCTCATCGCATGTGTTGCTGCCTCCAGACCCCACATTGAACTGTGAACTGTGTATTGTTCTAGACGAGGGCATCTACAACACCTACGTGCTGGACTCCGACTACACGTCCTGGACGCTTCTCCTGCATTGCGCTAAGTCCTCGCTACCTCTCATCGCATGTGTTGCTGCCTCCAGACCCCACATTGAACTGTGAACTGTGTATTGTTCTAGACGAGGGCATCTACAACACCTACGTGCTGGACTCCGACTACACGTCCTGGACGCTTCTCCTGCACTGCGCTAAGTCCTCGCTACCTCTCATCGCATGTGTTGCTGCCTCCAGACCCCACATTGAACTGTGAACTGTGTATTGTTCTAGACGAGGGCATCTACAACACCTACGTGCTGGACTCCGACTACACGTCCTGGACGCTTCTCCTGCACTGCGCTAAGTCCTCGCTACCTCTCATCGCATGTGTTGCTGCCTCCAGACCCCACATTGAACTGTGAACTGTGTATTGTTCTAGACGAGGGCATCTACAACACCTACGTGCTGGACTCCGACTACACGTCCTGGACGCTTCTCCTGCACTGCGCTAAGTCCTCGCTACCTCTCATCGCATGTGTTGCTGCCTCCAGACCCCACATTGAACTGTGAACTGTGTATTGTTCTAGACGAGGGCATCTACAACACCTACGTGCTGGACTCCGACTACACGTCCTGGACGCTTCTCCTGCACTGCGCTAAGTCCTCGCTACCTCTCATCGCATGTGTTGCTGCCTCCAGACCCCACATTGAACTGTGAACTGTGTATTGTTCTAGACGAGGGCATCTACAACACCTACGTGCTGGACTCCGACTACACGTCCTGGACGCTTCTCCTGCACTGCGCTAAGTCCTCGCTACCTCTCATCGCATGTGTTGCTGCCTCCAGATCCCACATTGAACTGTGAACTGTGTATTGTTCTAGACGAGGGCATCTACAACACCTACGTGCTGGACTCCGACTACACGTCCTGGGCGCTTCTTCTGCACTGCCCTAAGTCCTCGATACCTCTCATCGCATGTGTTGCTGCCTCCAGACCCCACATTGAACTGTGAACTGTGTATTGTTCTAGACGAGGGCATCTACAACACCTACGTGCTGGACTCCGACTACACGTCCTGGACGCTTCTCCTGCACTGCACTGAGTCCTCGCTACCTCTCATCGCATGTGTTGCTGCCTCCAGACCCCACATTGAACTGTGAACTGTGTATTGTTCTAGACGAGGGCATCTACAACACCTACGTGCTGGACTCCGACTACACGTCCTGGACGCTTCTCCTGCACTGCGCTAAGTCCTCGCTACCTCTCATCGCATGTGTTGCTGCCTCCGACCCCACATTGAACTGTGAACTGTGTATTGTTCTAGACGAGGGCATCTACAACACCTACGTGCTGGACTCCGACTACACGTCCTGGACGCTTCTCCTGCACTGCGCTAAGTCCTCGCTACCTCTCATCGCATGTGTTGCTGCCTCCAGACCCCACATTGAACTGTGAACTGTGTATTGTTCTAGACGAGGGCATCTACAACACCTACGTGCTGGACTCCGACTACACGTCCTGGACGCTTCTCCTGCACTGCGCTAAGTCCTCGCTACCTCTCATCGCATGTGTTGCTGCCTCCAGACCCCACATTGAACTGTGAACTGTGTATTGTTCTAGACGAGGGCATCTACAACACCTACGTGCTGGACTCCGACTACACGTCCTGGACGCTTCTCCTGCACTGCGCTAAGTCCTCGCTACCTCTCATCGCATGTGTTGCTGCCTCCAGACCCCACATTGAACTGTGAACTGTGTATTGTTCTAGACGAGGGCATCTATAACACCTACGTGCTGGACTCCGACTACACGTCCTGGACGCTTCTCCTGCACTGCGCTAAGTCCTCGCTACCTCTCATCGCATGTGTTGCTGCCTCCAGACCCCACATTGAACTGTGAACTGTGTATTGTTCTAGACGAGGGCATCGACAACACCTACGTGCTGGACTCCGACTACACGTCCTGGACGCTTCTCCTGCACTGCGCTAAGTCCTCGCTACCTCTCATCGCATGTGTTGCTGCCTCCAGACCCCACATTGAACTGTGAACTGTGTATTGTTCTAGACGAGGGCATCTATAACACCTACGTGCTGGACTCCGACTACACGTCCTGGACGCTTCTCCTGCACTGCGCTAAGTCCTCGCTACCTCTCATCGCATGTGTTGCTGCCTCCAGACCCCACATTGAACTGTGAACTGTGTATTGTTCTAGACGAGGGCATCTACAACACCTACGTGCTGGACTCCGACTACACGTCCTGGACGCTTCTCCTGCACTGCGCTAAGTCCTCGCTACCTCTCATCGCATGTGTTGCTGCCTCCAGACCCCACATTGAACTGTGAACTGTGTATTGTTCTAGACGAGGGCATCTACAACACCTACGTGCTGGACTCCGACTACACGTCCTGGACGCTTCTCCTGCACTGCCCTAAGTCCTCGCTACCTCTCATCGCATGTGTTGCTGCCTCCAGACCCCACATTGAACTGTGAACTGTGTATTGTTCTAGACGAGGGCATCTACAACACCTACGTGCTGGACTCCGACTACACGTCCTGGACGCTTCTCCTGCACTACGCCGAGAAGTCCTCGCTACCTCTCATCGCATGTGTTGCTGCCTCCAGACCCCACATTGAACTGTGAACTGTGTATTGTTCTAGACGAGGGCATCTACAACACCTACGTGCTGGACTCCGACTACACGTCCTGGACGCTTCTCCTGCATTGCGCTAAGTCCTCGCTACCTCTCATCGCATGTGTTGCTGCCTCCAGACCCCACATTGAACTGTGAACTGTGTATTGTTCTAGACGAGGGCATCGACAACACCTACGTGCTGGACTCCGACTACACGTCCTGGGCGCTTCTCCTGCACTGCGCTAAGTCCTCGCTACCTCTCATCGCATGTGTTGCTGCCTCCAGACCCCACATTGAACTGTGAACTGTGTATTGTTCTAGACGAGGGCATCTACAACACCTACGTGCTGGACTCCGACTACACGTCCTGGACGCTTCTCCTGCACTGCGCTAAGTCCTCGCTACCTCTCATCGCATGTGTTGCTGCCTCCAGACCCCACATTGAACTGTGAACTGTGTATTGTTCTAGACGAGGGCATCTACAACACCTACGTGCTGGACTCCGACTACACGTCCTGGACGCTTCTCCTGCACTGCCCTTAGTCCTCGCTACCTCTCATCGCATGTGTTGCTGCCTCCAGACCCCACATTGAACTGTGAACTGTGTATTGTTCTAGACGAGGGCATCTACAACACCTACGTGCTGGACTCCGACTACACGTCCTGGGCGCTTCTCCTGCACTGCGCTAAGTCCTCGCTACCTCTCATCGCATGTGTTGCTGCCTACAGACCCCACATTGAACTGTGAACTGTGTATTGTTCTAGACGAGGGCATCTACAACACCTACGTGCTGGACTCCGACTACACGTCCTGGACGCTTCTCCTGCACTGCGCTAAGTCCTCGCTACCTCTCATCGCATGTGTTGCTGCCTCCAGACCCCACATTGAACTGTGAACTGTGTATTGTTCTAGACGAGGGCATCTACAACACCTACGTGCTGGACTCCGACTACACGTCCTGGACGCTTCTCCTGCACTGCGCTAAGTCCTCGCTACCTCTCATCGCATGTGTTGTGGCCTCCAGACCCCACATTGAACTGTGAACTGTGTATTGTTCTAGACGAGGGCATCTACAACACCTACGTGCTGGACTCCGACTACACGTCCTGGACGCTTCTCCTGCACTGCGCTAAGTCCTCGCTACCTCTCATCGCATGTGTTGCTGCCTCCAGACCCCACATTGAACTGTGAACTGTGTATTGTTCTAGACGAGGGCATCTACAACACCTACGTGCTGGACTCCGACTACACGTCCTGGACGCTTCTCCTGCACTGCGCTAAGTCCTCGCTACCTCTCATCGCATGTGTTGCTGCCTCCAGACCCCACATTGAACTGTGAACTGTGTATTGTTCTAGACGAGGGCATCTACAACACCTACGTGCTGGACTCCGACTACACGTCCTGGACGCTTCTCCTGCACTGCCCTAAGTCCTCGCTACCTCTCATCGCATGTGTTGCTGCCTCCAGACCCCACATTGAACTGTGAACTGTGTATTGTTCTAGACGAGGGCATCTACAACACCTATGTGCTGGACTCCGACTACACGTCTTGGACGCTTCTCCTGCACTGCGCTAAGTCCTCGCTACCTCTCATCGCATGTGTTGCTGCCTCCAGACCCCACATTGAACTGTGAACTGTGTATTGTTCTAGACGAGGGCATCGACAACACCTACGTGCTGGACTCCGACTACACGTCCTGGACGCTTCTCCTGCACTGCCCTAAGTCCTCGCTACCTCTCATCGCATGTGTTGCTGCCTCCAGACCCCACATTGAACTGTGAACTGTGTATTGTTCTAGACGAGGGCATCTACAACACCTACGTGCTGGACTCCGACTACACGTCCTGGACGCTTCTCCTGCACTGCGCTAAGTCCTCGCTACCTCTCATCGCATGTGTTGCTGCCTCCAGACCCCACATTGAACTGTGAGCTGTGTATTGTTCTAGACGAGGGCATCTACAACACCTACGTGCTGGACTCCGACTACACGTCCTGGGCGCTTCTCCTGCACTGCGCTAAGTCCTCGCTACCTCTCATCGCATGTGTTGCTGCCTCCAGACCCCACATTGAACTGTGAACTGTGTATTGTTCTAGACGAGGGCATCGACAACACCTACGTGCTGGACTCCGACTACACGTCCTGGACGCTTCTCCTGCACTGCCCTAAGTCCTCGCTACCTCTCATCGCATGTGTTGCTGCCTCCAGACCCCACATTGAACTGTGAACTGTGTATTGTTCTAGACGAGGGCATCTACAACACCTACGTGCTGGACTCCGACTACACGTCCTGGACGCTTCTCCTGCACTGCGCTAAGTCCTCGCTACCTCTCATCGCATGTGTTGCTGCCTCCAGACCCCACATTGAACTGTGAACTGTGTATTGTTCTAGACGAGGGCATCTACAACACCTACGTGCTGGACTCCGACTACACGTCCTGGGCGCTTCTCCTGCACTGCGCTAAGTCCTCGCTACCTCTCATCGCATGTGTTGCTGCCTCCAGACCCCACATTGAACTGTGAACTGTGTATTGTTCTAGACGAGGGCATCGACAACACCTACGTGCTGGACTCCGACTACACGTCCTGGACGCTTCTCCTGCACTGCCCTAAGTCCTCGCTACCTCTCATCGCATGTGTTGCTGCCTCCAGACCCCACATTGAACTGTGAACTGTGTATTGTTCTAGACGAGGGCATCTACAACACCTACGTGCTGGACTCCGACTACACGTCCTGGACGCTTCTCCTGCACTGCGCTAAGTCCTCGCTACCTCTCATCGCATGTGTTGCTGCCTCCAGACCCCACATTGAACTGTGAACTGTGTATTGTTCTAGACGAGGGCATCTACAACACCTACGTGCTGGACTCCGACTACACCTCCTGGACGCTTCTCCTGCACTGCGCTAAGTCCTCGCTACCTCTCATCGCATGTGTTGCTGCCTCCAGACCCCACATTGAACTGTGAACTGTGTATTGTTCTAGACGAGGGCATCTACAACACCTACGTGCTGGACTCCGACTACATGTCCTGGACGCTTCTCCTGCACTGCGCTAAGTCCTCGCTACCTCTCATCGCATGTGTTGCTGCCTCCAGACCCCACATTGAACTGTGAACTGTGTATTGTTCTAGACGAGGGCATCCACAACACCTACGTGCTGGACTCCGACTACACGTCCTGGACGCTTCTCCTGCACTGCGCTAAGTCCTCGCTACCTCTCATCGCATGTGTTGCTGCCTCCAGACCCCACATTGAACTGTGAACTGTGTATTGTTCTAGACGAGGGCATCTACAACACCTACGTGCTGGACTCCGACTACACGTCCTGGACGCTTCTCCTGCACTGCGCTAAGTCCTCGCTACCTCTCATCGCATGTGCTGCTGCCTCCAGACCCCACATTGAACTGTGAACTGTGTATTGTTCTAGACGAGGGCATCTACAACACCTACGTGCTGGACTCCGACTACACGTCCTGGACGCTTCTCCTGCACTGCGCTAAGTCCTCGCTACCTCTCATCGCATGTGTTGCTGCATCCAGACCCCACATTGAACTGTGAACTGTGTATTGTTCTAGACGAGGGCATCTACAACACCTACGTGCTGGACTCCGACTACACGTCCTGGACGCTTCTCCTGCACTGCGCTAAGTCCTCGCTACCTCTCATCGCATGTGCTGCTGCCTCCAGACCCCACATTGAACTGTGAACTGTGTATTGTTCTAGACGAGGGCATCTATAACACCTACGTGCTGGACTCCGACTACACGTCCTGGACGCTTCTCCTGCACTGCCCTAAGTCCTCGCTACCTCTCATCGCATGTGTTGCTGCCTCCAGACCCCACATTGAACTGTGAACTGTGTATTGTTCTAGACGAGGGCATCTACAACACCTACGTGCTGGACTCCGACTACACGTCCTGGACGCTTCTCCTGCACTGCGCTAAGTCCTCGCTACCTCTCATCGCATGTGTTGCTGCCTCCAGACCCCACATTGAACTGTGAACTGTGTATTGTTCTAGACGAGGGCATCTACAACACCTACGTGCTGGACTCCGACTACACGTCCTGGACGCTTCTCCTGCACTGCCCTAAGTCCTCGCTACCTCTCATCGCATGTGTTGCTGCCTCCAGACCCCACATTGAACTGTGAACTGTGTATTGTTCTAGACGAGGGCATCTACAACACCTACGTGCTGGACTCCGACTACACGTCCTGGACGCTTCTCCTGCACTGCGCTAAGTCCTCGCTACCTCTCATCGCATGTGTTGCTGCCTCCAGACCCCACATTGAACTGTGAACTGTGTATTGTTCTAGACGAGGGCATCTACAACACCTACGTGCTGGACTCCGACTACACGTCTTGGACGCTTCTCCTGCACTGCGCTAAGTCCTCGCTACCTCTCATCGCATGTGTTGCTGCCTCCAGACCCCACATTGAACTGTGAACTGTGTATTGTTCTAGACGAGGGCATCTACAACACCTACGTGCTGGACTCCGACTACACGTCCTGGACGCTTCTCCTGCACTGCGCTAAGTCCTCGCTACCTCTCATCGCATGTGTTGCTGCCTCCAGACCCCACATTGAACTGTGAACTGTGTATTGTTCTAGACGAGGGCATCTACAACACCTACGTGCTGGACTCCGACTACACGTCCTGGACGCTTCTCCTGCACTGCGCTAAGTCCTCGCTACCTCTCATCGCATGTGTTGCTGCCTCCAGACCCCACATTGAACTGTGAACTGTGTATTGTTCTAGACGAGGGCATCTACAACACCTACGTGCTGGACTCCGACTACACGTCCTGGACGCTTCTCCTGCACTGCGCTAAGTCCTCGCTACCTCTCATCGCATGTGTTGCTGCCTCCAGACCCCACATTGAACTGTGAACTGTGTATTGTTCTAGACGAGGGCATCTACAACACCTACGTGCTGGACTCCGACTACACGTCCTGGGCGCTTCTCCTGCACTGCGCTAAGTCCTCGCTACCTCTCATCGCATGTGTTGCTGCCTCCAGACCCCACATTGAACTGTGAACTGTGTATTGTTCTAGACGAGGGCATCTACAACACCTACGTGCTGGACTCCGACTACACGTCCTGGGCGCTTCTCCTGCACTGCGCTAAGTCCTCGCTACCTCTCATCGCATGTGTTGCTGCCTCCAGACCCCACATTGAACTGTGAACTGTGTATTGTTCTAGACGAGGGCATCTACAACACCTACGTGCTGGACTCCGACTACACGTCCTGGACGCTTCTCCTGCACTGCGCTAAGTCCTCGCTACCTCTCATCGCATGTGTTGCTGCCTCCAGACCCCACATTGAACTGTGAACTGTGTATTGTTCTAGACGAGGGCATCTACAACACCTACGTGCTGGACTCCGACTACACCTCCTGGACGCTTCTCCTGCACTGCGCTAAGTCCTCGCTACCTCTCATCGCATGTGTTGCTGCCTCCAGACCCCACATTGAACTGTGAACTGTGTATTGTTCTAGACGAGGGCATCTACAACACCTACGTGCTGGACTCCGACTACACGTCCTGGACGCTTCTCCTGCACTGCGCTAAGTCCTCGCTACCTCTCATCGCATGTGTTGCTGCCTCCAGACCCCACATTGAACTGTGAACTGTGTATTGTTCTAGACGAGGGCATCTACAACACCTACGTGCTGGACTCCGACTACACGTCCTGGACGCTTCTCCTGCACTGCGCTAAGTCCTCGCTACCTCTCATCGCATGTGTTGCTGCCTCCAGACCCCACATTGAACTGTGAACTGTGTATTGTTCTAGACGAGGGCATCTACAACACCTACGTGCTGGACTCCGACTACACGTCCTGGACGCTTCTCCTGCACTGCGCTAAGTCCTCGCTACCTCTCATCGCATGTGTTGCTGCCTCCAGACCCCACATTGAACTGTGAACTGTGTATTGTTCTAGACGAGGGCATCTACAACACCTACGTGCTGGACTCCGACTACACGTCCTGGACGCTTCTCCTGCACTGCGCTAAGTCCTCGCTACCTCTCATCGCATGTGTTGCTGCCTCCAGACCCCACATTGAACTGTGAACTGTGTATTGTTCTAGACGAGGGCATCTACAACACCTACGTGCTGGACTCCGACTACACGTCCTGGACGCTTCTCCTGCACTGCGCTAAGTCCTCGCTACCTCTCATCGCATGTGTTGCTGCCTCCAGACCCCACATTGAACTGTGAACTGTGTATTGTTCTAGACGAGGGCATCTACAACACCTACGTGCTGGACTCCGACTACACCTCCTGGACGCTTCTCCTGCACTGCGCTAAGTCCTCGCTACCTCTCATCGCATGTGTTGCTGCCTCCAGACCCCACATTGAACTGTGAACTGTGTATTGTTCTAGACGAGGGCATCTACAACACCTACGTGCTGGACTCCGACTACACGTCCTGGACGCTTCTCCTGCACTGCGCTAAGTCCTCGCTACCTCTCATCGCATGTGTTGCTGCCTCCAGACCCCACATTGAACTGTGAACTGTGTATTGTTCTAGACGAGGGCATCTACAACACCTACGTGCTGGACTCCGACTACACGTCCTGGACGCTTCTCCTGCACTGCGCTAAGTCCTCGCTACCTCTCATCGCATGTGTTGCTGCCTCCAGACCCCACATTGAACTGTGAACTGTGTATTGTTCTAGACGAGGGCATCTACAACACCTACGTGCTGGACTCCGACTACACGTCCTGGACGCTTCTCCTGCACTGCGCTAAGTCCTCGCTACCTCTCATCGCATGTGTTGCTGCCTCCAGACCCCACATTGAACTGTGAACTGTGTATTGTTCTAGACGAGGGCATCTACAACACCTACGTGCTGGACTCCGACTACACGTCCTGGACGCTTCTCCTGCACTGCGCTAAGTCCTCGCTACCTCTCATCGCATGTGTTGCTGCCTCCAGACCCCACATTGAACTGTGAACTGTGTATTGTTCTAGACGAGGGCATCTACAACACCTACGTGCTGGACTCCGACTACACGTCCTGGACGCTTCTCCTGCACTGCGCTAAGTCCTCGCTACCTCTCATCGCATGTGTTGCTGCCTCCAGACCCCACATTGAACTGTGAACTGTGTATTGTTCTAGACGAGGGCATCTACAACACCTACGTGCTGGACTCCGACTACACGTCCTGGACGCTTCTCCTGCACTGCGCTAAGTCCTCGCTACCTCTCATCGCATGTGTTGCTGCCTCCAGACCCCACATTGAACTGTGAACTGTGTATTGTTCTAGACGAGGGCATCGACAACACCTACGTGCTGGACTCCGACTACACGTCCTGGACGCTTCTCCTGCACTGCGCTAAGTCCTCGCTACCTCTCATCGCATGTGTTGCTGCCTCCAGACCCCACATTGAACTGTGAACTGTGTATTGTTCTAGACGAGGGCATCTACAACACCTACGTGCTGGACTCCGACTACACGTCCTGGACGCTTCTCCTGCACTGCGCTAAGTCCTCGCTACCTCTCATCGCATGTGTTGCTGCCTCCAGACCCCACATTGAACTGTGAACTGTGTATTGTTCTAGACGAGGGCATCTACAACACCTACGTGCTGGACTCCGACTACACGTCCTGGACGCTTCTCCTGCACTGCGCTAAGTCCTCGCTACCTCTCATCGCATGTGTTGCTGCCTCCAGACCCCACATTGAACTGTGAACTGTGTATTGTTCTAGACGAGGGCATCTACAACACCTACGTGCTGGACTCCGACTACACGTCCTGGACGCTTCTCCTGCACTGCGCTAAGTCCTCGCTACCTCTCATCGCATGTGCTGCTGCCTCCAGACCCCACATTGAACTGTGAACTGTGTATTGTTCTAGACGAGGGCATCTATAACACCTACGTGCTGGACTCCGACTACACGTCCTGGACGCTTCTCCTGCACTGCACTAAGTCCTCGCTACCTCTCATCGCATGTGTTGCTGCCTCCAGACCCCACATTGAACTGTGAACTGTGTATTGTTCTAGACGAGGGCATCTACAACACCTACGTGCTGGACTCCGACTACACGTCCTGGACGCTTCTCCTGCACTGCGCTAAGTCCTCGCTACCTCTCATCGCATGTGTTGCTGCCTCCAGACCCCACATTGAACTGTGAACTGTGTATTGTTCTAGACGAGGGCATCTACAACACCTACGTGCTGGACTCCGACTACACGTCCTGGACGCTTCTCCTGCACTGCGCTAAGTCCTCGCTACCTCTCATCGCATGTGTTGCTGCCTCCAGACCCCACATTGAACTGTGAACTGTGTATTGTTCTAGACGAGGGCATCTACAACACCTACGTGCTGGACTCCGACTACACGTCTTGGACGCTTCTCCTGCACTGCGCTAAGTCCTCGCTACCTCTCCTCGCATGTGTTGCTGCCTCCAGACCCCACATTGAACTGTGAACTGTGTATTGTTCTAGACGAGGGCATCTACAACACCTACGTGCTGGACTCCGACTACACGTCCTGGACGCTTCTCCTGCACTGCGCTAAGTCCTCGCTACCTCTCATCGCATGTGTTGCTGCGCCAGACTCCACATTGAACTGTGAACTGTGTATTGTTCTAGACGAGGGCATCTACAACACCTACGTGCTGGACTCCGACTACACGTCCTGGACGCTTCTCCTGCATTGCGCTAAGTCCTCGCTACCTCTCATCGCATGTGTTGCTGCCTCCAGACCCCACATTGAACTGTGAACTGTGTATTGTTCTAGACGAGGGCATCTACAACACCTACGTGCTGGACTCCGACTACACGTCCTGGACGCTTCTCCTGCACTGCGCTAAGTCCTCGCTACCTCTCATCGCATGTGTTGCTGCCTCCAGACCCCACATTGAACTGTGAACTGTGTATTGTTCTAGACGAGGGCATCTACAACACCTACGTGCTGGACTCCGACTACACGTCCTGGACGCTTCTCCTGCACTGCGCGGAGAAGTCCAAGAGTCCTCGCTACCTCTCCAGCTTCATCATGGGCCGCGAGCCGTCTCTCAAGCCCAACGTGATCTCGTACCTCCGGGACAAGCTGCCACGCTACGACGTCGACGTCGCCTATCTGTTCCCGATGAACCAGACGCAGTGCGAGCCGCGAGTGAGACAGACGGGAGTCGAACTAGGCGCGCTCGAGCACTTCATCAAACAGAAGAAGCATCCGATGAAGCATTAGGACATCAATATTCAAGTGGAATAGCGTCGGACAAGCCTCTGGGCGAGATGATTTTGTGCCAAGTCGCTGAGGTATGCGAGCTATTGGCACCGACGATCGGGATTCCGATGCTCGTGGATGCATAATGATTTTTAGTATTTTTATATTAAATCTTGTCGGCGCTTTAACGTACCTATACTCTATATCTTAGTGTTATTATTGTAACATGAACTTTGCAATAATAGTATAACATTTTTATAATTATTCATAACGATAAAATACAAAGGTAAGGACGACTAATAAAGTTCTCTTATATTTTTGTGATTGTGACATTGTTGAAGATAGATATTAAGTTGAAGGAAGGGGCGAAGTTGTCTAAAGTGGGTATTACACTATACAATTCAAGTTGGGCAATTTGAAATTCTAGCCAATGAAATATTGTTTTGCATGAAACTCTGAAATCCAATTGGCTTATGATTGAAATTGTCCAATCAATTGTCTATACAATTGTATAGTGTAATACCCACTTAACGAATTGCTCTTGTGAGTCGTACCTACATTTCTTTTATTCATATGATCTAAAAGTTCTAAGGTTCATATTTTACATAAAATATATACAGTGGAAATTAAGTAAATGTCCAAATTTGAATACCGCTCATTTCTTTTAGGAGATGACAATTTTAAAAAGTGCATCCACAAAGAGCATTTCATTCTGCAACTTAGTCGCTTCAACAAACATCTATCTTTTATCTTTCGTCTATCTATGAGACGGCCACAATAAAAAATATGATTAGAGACGTCCTTTTTTATTAATATTTATAAGTGTAAAATTAGAATGGCCATTTGGGACGCATCAGTGCATATATTCCATTATAAATTGCAATCTTATTATATTTCAAAACTACTTTATCATAGCTTCTTTATTCTTTGTACTTTTAAATATTAAAATTAATTCGCAATGCACTTCTTTTCTTTTGTTCCCGATCTGTTACCCGGAGATACGAACCTGGCACCTCCACGAATTCTCGAACAGTTTAAGCTAGGTGTTAAGTGAGCTTTTGTTTTAATAAGTAATGCCATTAAGGTTCACCTATTGTGATGAAAGAACATGTAAATTAGCACTAATTAGTCCTTATATTTCTAATAACTCTTCAAAAAGCTCTGCGGGAGTATTGTCATGATTCCCAGGAAGCCTCGTGTATTGTTCACCTGGGGTCAACGCGAGGTCAGACAGCGCGACAACTAAATATAATTATTTTATTTTGACCTTTGAACTTTGCCAAAAGTTGTCTTGAGGAGAGAATCTGCTTGGTTTTAAAAGCAAGAGCATTGTTGCAAAGGTCGATGCGAGTCGAGGCGGCATTAAAGTGATGTTATCTTCTCCTTGTCACGATTGTCTTGCACGTACAAGAATTTGGAAGAGAAGCAATGGCTTGATGATTGCTAACATAGATTTCATACTCTACTTTAGAGCGACTCATATATGCCGTACGCATGGCAAACCAGTGTTTTTCAAGAAACCAGTCACCTCGAGTTTTATGGTTCGTTCTTTATATTAGGATAATTTATTATCATACACAGGTTTATGGGCTGACAAATACAGCAAATGTGTTAAATCTTCTCGAGCCCCCTGTAGTGTGAACGCAAATGACAGGTAGTTGTGAAGTATTAAGAGAAATAAATTAACTAAATTCACATCTTATGAATGAAACTACACGTGTGAAAAGAAAAAAACTATTTAAAATATTCTTTTTAACCGTTTCTCGTACTTCCAGCATAAAACAAAAATGTGTAATATATTTGACAAACATTCATCTACGGATGCAAGTTGGTCAGAGGTCGTGATCGTCAACCTCTCGTCGGGGTCACCGCCTCAGTTGGTCACACTTCAAGGACACGATCGACTTCCTGTCGTTCTCGATGAGCCTCGCGAGTTGGCTGACCATCGAGATCTTCTTGTGGAATGTTCACTCCGTCAGCTCCTGTCCCAGTTTCGATCAGTAAATTAAAGGGCCGGTTTTCAGCTCGACCAGAGAGATAACGGTAAAAATCTCGGTGACGTAACTATACCTGCTAATTGTAGGTTTAGTTTGAAGAATAACAGCCTTATATACGCAATGATGTATCGGCCGATTATCTAACCATATGGTGGAGTTTCGAGGCGAACTATTGGCCTATCCGAGCGCGCCCACATGGAAAAGATCAGGGTACATGCCAGCTTCAATGAAATCTTTATTGTGGAGTAGAACAATTCGACAACGCTATGGGTGGGACTTCACAGCGTAATATTAAGTATTTCTTCTATTAGTTTTGCTTCAAGTATGATAACTCAACCTCGATGAGATTTTAACTTTATGAACAGGTGTCTTACTAAATTATGGAGTTGAAGATTGAAAGTCTGAAATTCTCGAAAATTTATGACGTATTCTCAAAATGATTTGAGTCGAGATTGCAGGAAACGGATGCTAGTATTTTGTTCTCATCAGACATTGATGCATTTTGAACAAGAGTTGGCTACGTAGATTCTACACACACCACACGAGTAAATTGCTTGTATAAGAGTTCACATTCCGTGGCCAAATTGAAAAGGATCATTCTCGTAGCAAACTACTTATTAAGTTCGAACCAACTATGCAAAACGTGCTCGCTATAGCAATATAACCAGCTCTGTATCTTCTAGAAGAGTACCGCAAAAATAATACAAGAAAAAACATAAAACTCGAATTCAGTTTTCATCATCGATGAGAGGGAGGTTCAAGGGACCTGGGTGTCAAAATTAATTTATTCTCTTTTAATCAGTAAATTTTCGGTAATATTTTTGGCGAACCCCGAAGAGGCGCACCCTTGAGGCTTGACACCTGTTATATTAGCGGGACTTTGTTGCTCGGCCCCAGGCCCTCCTTGACCTTCTCACACTATATCTAGCCCTCGTCCGAGCAAACCAACAACCAAGATAATGATTCTAATAAGTGTGTGGGAGACAACAATGGTCCATTTCATTGAATCATGTCGGAAGATTACGCATCATGTTCGCGGGGGGGGGGGGGGGGGGGGGGGGGGGGGTATCATCTACATTATGCCGTGTCGTTATAACTGGACGACAAGATCGGGTCTTGACCAACACTATTTCGACCATTTTACTTGATACAGGGCAGATCGACAAATTGATTATTATCGAATCAAGTTGCAAACTAAATTGGACATTTATTAGCCACGAGATAACCTACTTTAGAGTTTTAACGTTCGACTAGCAGCATCCTTGTAGAAGGTGGACGAAACAAAAAGCAAGATTCCTATTTGGGATTGTGCGGTGTGTTGCTGTATAAATGACCATCAGAAGGAAAATTATCTTTACATTTGGAAGCTCTACAGTATCTTGCCGAATTAATATTCACACATGCCTAATGAAGTGAGCTGTAAGTACTTTGGTACTCTTACGGCACTTTCTCTGTTTTTTTGCTGTTTTTTGACGGCACCGCCCAGGTCACAGCGATTAACGAGACGATCTGAGATGATGAATTCGCTCTAATGTCATACCATAACCAGAGCGATTTGAACGGGTTGTGCGCCCAGATCGGGCAGTTATCAATGTGCGTGTTACAGTTATCATTCAGAGGGGCAGCTACTCACATGTTTGTTTCCCTTTACCGGAACCGTGTTGGAAAAGCGTGAAACCCTCTCTGAATATAGAAGTTATGCTTTTATACCGATTATTAGTTTGGATAGGTTAATTAAAAGAAAAACTGTGAGATTTTGAATGTACTCTCTGAACTGTGAAAGGTTAATTAGAACGATGACTTTTAGTATTGGTTTTGAAACTCCTTTGATTTTGAAAATAGAAAATAAACTGTTTGTCTGGTCTGATCAAGTTGAAATTATGCATGATGATTGAGGTCAACATTCTATCATATTTTACAAAATTCCGAGAATCTGTCAAGAACTTTCGACGTTTTAAGTTTATTTCGTTGTCAACATTGACTATCGAAAATAAATTAAGCCTGACCATGATAATTTGAAAATGGTTGGGGTTAGGTATGTTTCACTCCAGAGTTTTACTAAATTGTAATAACACCAGATATAGTGTAATATATTTATCGATTGAATAATTCTTTCTTTTGATTTACAAGTTTTCCGTTTGTCACGGTATTCCGGTTCGAGGTGTTTGCAAATACCGGTGCTCGCTAATCAACGCGTTACACACAGCGTTTTCCCAATATTACTAAATTTTTTCATCAGCTGCAGCCACTAATAAACCTGTTTCCACTTTGAACGCATTTCCAACTTCCTACATTTTTTGTCTCGAATCGTGCATAATGTAGATTGATCGTTTTTAGACGTTGAGAAATTCAACATTTAAAAGCGAACTATAAAAAATACACAATCAATCTGAAG